>OX451741.1:489763403-490968274 GCA_948472305.1 Vicia faba | reverse complement strand
ATATTGCACGATAGTTGACCGGAAATCCGCTTCAGCATGCGATTTTCAACATATTTTGCAATTTCGGAGATCTTCACTAAATTGGCTTCCAAACTGAACATGTGAAATAAAGAGAATATTGGTTTCAACACCCACAGAATCACTAAAAAATGATTTTCCAGACGAGAGTTATGAATTTTTTAACATAAACTGCAAAATATTCATTTTTAATTGAAACTGTCTCAAATCAACTGAAATGCTTGACTTCTTTTGCAGTTGAAAGCATGATAGAACATATGATAGTTTGGCATGATTATGACTTGATGACTCACTGATTTACTAGCTCGAAAAAATATGCAGAGTGCACTTGAATCTCGAAAACCCTGAGTTTATGTTTTGTTGTACTGCCTGATGTAACAATTGTTTTTTTGTAGCTGGCACAGATAAAGGCCTTGATCCCGTAACCATGGAATCAATGATATGTATGCATGAGTATATTATAAAAATAAGTAAATTAAGGTTAAACTGAAGAGGACAAATTTTGGGGTGCAACAAGTTTCCCTATAATTAGTTTCCTAACCTTTTAATCCCTCTTTAAAAAAACCAGCTATTAGATCCCTCTATTTCATTTTTGGTGAATTTTTGTTGGTCCCTGACCATTTGTCTCATATTTTAATGACATGGCACCCCAATATAAAACCAATCACTTGACAAATCACTATAACCATTTCCTTATTCATTTTTTATTTGTATATTTATTTTTATTATGTCTGAAATAATTTATATAATTATATGGAATATAATAAGATTATTTCACTCCAACAACCATATTTGCTCATTCCACCATTGTCGTTAATCCTTTACAAGTGGAAACCATAAAACTGTTAACTTTCAGAATCATAGAAGATCCACATCAAAAATTGTATATGTTGTTGCAATGTATCAACCACCACCTTCATCCAAGATGCGCGAAGACGATAATTTCTGTTTCATGTATGTATTTCTGTTTTAATGTCTATGTAAGTGGTCCCAAATTGTCTTGTTCCTAAAATGTTGTTTGTGGTCCCAATGTTTGTTTAACCTTATTTGTTCATCCTAAAAGTTGATTGTAGTCCCAATATGTGTAACCCGTAACTGTTAATCTAAAACCCTAACCATGAAATTTTTCGTATATAGGCCACCTAGTGAACAGAAAGTTAGGCTCATAATTCACCATCAGGTCCCACTTGTTCATCATCCTGTTAAATGGTATCTGGTTGGCTTAGTAACATAAATGACTTGGAGCTGAGATGTTGATTATATGTCTTACATAGAGCTGGAGAAATTGATTCATCAGGTGGGATATACAAGCATGAAGTGTCTTTGGTATGTCAATCCTAGGCTTAGATTTGCTAGGGGTCTTACACATATAGAAAATGATAGGGGTGTACTAAAATTTTCTAGAGAGGTTGGGGGATTTGAGTTGGTTGATGTTTATGTTGAGCATTGTGTTGATATCCCTGAAATAGTAGATGAGGCAGAGTTGGGAAAGGATGGACCAACCTATGATAATGATGATATTAAGGTGGATGAGGGTTCTAATACTGCTGAGGGTGATAAGGATGATGGGGTTCCTAAAAATGTTGAGGGTGATAAGAATGATGAGGCTGCTAAGACTGTTGAGTGTGATAATGATGACGAGGTTCCTAATAATGCTAAGGGTGATAAGGATGATGAGGTTCCTAATAATGCTGAGGGTGATAAGGATAATGAGGTTCCTAAAAATGCCTAGGGTGATAAGAATGATGAGGCTGCTTAGAAGGTTGGGTGTGATAATGATGATGTTGAGATGGAGGTTGATTCTAATGATGATGTTGATATTGTGGGTGATTTTGATGATGATTCTATATACTTGGATTGGACTGCATGCTTACCTACTGAGACATTAGAAGTACCAGTTGAGCAAGTTCTGGATGAGGATTCAGATCAGGTATACACTCCACCTGCTAGTGAAGATGAACAAGAGTATGAGCATTTTCCTAATTTTAAAAGTTGTGAGACACATTTGTTCAAATTAGGCTTGACCTTTAACAATAAGGATATGATAAAGGATGTTGTCAAAGAGTATGCATTGGTTCACAATAAAAATGTGTGGTTCAAAAAGAATGATGGAAAAAGGATGGTGGTCAATTGCCAAGAGGGGTGTAAATTCTACATGAGGTTTAGTAAGAGGCTTGGAAATCAATTTTGGCAAATAACTAGTTTGTTTGATGAGAATACTTGTGCTAGGACTGCAATCAACAGACAAGCTAGGACTAGATGGTTGACAAAGTAATTTGCCCATATACTTAGACACACTCCAAACATGAAACCAAATGGGTTAATAGATGTAGCAATTGAAAGATGGGGTGTGAAGTTGTCGAGTGATCAGGCTTACAGAGCTAAGAGAAAAAGCAATGGAATTGTACAAGATGCTGGGAGGGACCAATTTACACATCTAAGGAGTTTATGCACAAGAATTATTGAATTTAAACCCTAACAGCAGTTTTATATTGCAGTGTTCTGATTCAACAAATGGCATGTGTTTGAAAGAATATATGTGTGTCAACAAGCATGTAAGGTTGGATTTTATAAAAGTTGTAGACCATTAATAGGGTTGGATGCATGCTTTCTGAAAGGTGACTATGAGGGACAATTAATGGAAGCTATTGGAAGTGATGGAAATAACCAAATATTTCCCATTGCATATGTTGTTGTAGAAGCTGAGACTAAGGACTCTTGGGAGTGGCTCATAAAACTTCTCCTTGAAGACTTGCAGTCAATTAGCAATATTTTGTATGCCTTCATCTCAGATCAGCAAAAGGTAACAATACTCTATTAACTTTTAATATGTTTATTATGTTAGCTTATCATGTTAAATTCCTGTAGTGTGCTTATCTTATCAGGGACTTGTTCCAGCTGTTCAAGGTATAAGTGAGCATGTTGAGCAAAGCCTATGTGTAAAGCACTTGTATGGCAATTGGAAGAAGAAATTTTCTGGTTTGGTTTTGAAATAGATCTTTTGGAGTGCAGCTAGGGATACTATCATCCTATAATGGGATAGAGCAATGATTAGGCTAAAAATTATTGATCCTGATGCTTGGAAAGATATGATGGAAGTGCCTGCAAAATTTTGGTCAAGATCACATTTCAAGACATTTTTTAAGTGTGATCTTCAAGTCAATATTATGTGTGAGGAATTTAACAAAGCTATATTGGAGCACAAAGACAAACCAATAATTTCTTTGTTGAAGGGAATTAAGCGTTATCTCACTAAAAGGATTACAAGTCTGAAGGAAATGGCCAGAGGTATCCTGGAGATATATGTCTAAATATCCAAGTAATTCTTGAAAAGAACAAGAAGTATGCTCATGGTTGGACTCCCACCTGGCATGGTGATGATAATATGGAAATATTTGGAGTCAAAAATTGGAAAAAAACTTTCGGCATCAATCTCAAATAAGGAACTTGTTCATGTAGGAAGTGGATGCTGACTGGGATTCCTTGCATCTATGTTATCTCTTGTATGTGGCAGATCAAGAAATCACCAAAAGAATAGGTTGATGACTATTACAAGTAAGTCTCATATTTATGTCTTGTAACTTTCATTGGTAATTATTTGTTATGGATGTTATTGATAATTATGTATTCTGACTGTTATCTGTAATTTTGTGCAGGAAATCTAAGTATTTAGAATGTTATGCCAACATCATCTACCCAACTAATGGACCACAACTATGTCCTATTATAGATGGACAAATGGCAGTCAATCCATCATTGATGAGAAGGGCAATTAGACACCCCAAAAATATGAGGAACAAGTCAAATGATGAGCCAAGAAGTCCATATATGTTGCCAAGGACTTTAGCCACAGTGACATGCAAAAAATATGGAGGTATTGGTCATAACATAAGAAGTTGCAAAGGAAAAAGAGTTGTAGATAGAGCCATACCTGTTGATGGAACAAAATCGCAAAGAGTAAGGACAAGGCAAAGGCAAAGACTAAGGAAAAGGCAAAGGAAAAGACTAAGACTAAGGTTGTAACTAAAATTGGCACATCATCTCAGGGTCCACCTGTTACATAACCAACTCAAGAGTAGTTGTAGGACATGGTTATAATGTTAAGTGTTTTGTAAAGTCATGAACAAGTTTCTGTCATGAACTCATGTTATGTTATTTTGGTATTCTGTCATGAAGTTATGTTCTGCTTATTAAGGTCTTATGTCATGATGTTATTTTGTGTATGTATCATGTTAACTTGCTTTGTAAAAACAAGCTAATGAATCTAATGAAGTTGCTATTTTGATTATGAATTATGATAAATTTATGTTACTTTTTTCAATCAACCGGTTATGTTCATTACAATTAACTTCAAACTAGTACAAGGTTAACAAAAAACAACATCTCCATTTCATTTCAAACCAACAAATACATTCATTTGATTACAACTATGCAACAACTGTCAACATTAATCCTAAGTTGACAAAAACAACTAAGCCCAAGTTTACACCAATTGAAAACACTACTTCATTACAGTTGATAACACTAATCCTACTGCCAAAACAAATTTTATTGAAACAGAGAATTTCATTATTAAGCTTATTGAATTCAACTTTGTCTTCACTTCAGTTACTTTTATATTGACTTCATCCACTTTTTCCCTTTCTTGATCCAGCTTTTTTATAGTAAAGTGATAATCTCCTTAGCTCTTGAAGACATTTCATTATCATACCAAACAAAATGGCTACACCTTTTATAACCCTGTACCTGTAAATAATACAACACAGATGAATGAATATATGCACAAACACAGAAGACCCACACCCAAAAAAACCTGTAAATCATACATGGACATTACCTTGTACACCCCACACCCGAAAAAACATTGAATTGAGTTGGAATCGGTCCATGAAGTCATCAATGGAGCTTTGAGCCCACACTTGTACTTGCTTCGAAAATGACATGAACGCGTAGCTCCGACACTACTAGCTTGAGTGCATTGAGACATCTTCAGCACACAATAGTGCAAAACAAAAAGGAAAGAAGGAGTATGGAAGACTGAAAACGTAAGCGAAATAGGAACAAGAAGTATGGAAGAGGAATATTGTTCAAAGATTTGCAACGAACAAGAAGGAGATGTTGCACATTTATAACCTAGTTTTAATGTTATTATATTCCTTATAATTATATAAATTATTTCTGGAAAAATAAAAACAAAAATAAAAAATAAAAATAAATAATTGTATTTTTAAATGATATGGCAAGTGTCTGGTTTCATATTGGGGTGTCATGTCATTAAAATATGAGACAAATAGACAATGACCAACAAAAATCACTAAAAATGAAATAGGGGGACCTAATAGCTGGGTTTTTTTAAAGGGGGACTAAAAAGTTAGGAAACTAATTATAAGGGGACTAAAAGTGCATTTAAGCCAAATATCAATATACACTAAAAATGAATAAAATATTTTGAGAGATTGATCCTAGAAGGTTAATCTAGAATAAAATACTTTTAGTTTTTCGTTAGGATAGTGAAATGAAAAACACTTCGCTAACCCTGTCGTGACAGCGTGTCAGAACGATCATTAGTTAGCGATGTGGAAAACATTTGGCAACATAAAAGTGTTTAATCCATCTTTAACTCAATTAATTTCACCGATAAATATTTTCCACCCAAATTTTTTAATTTTAAAAATTCATTAGCGACATGTTTTACACATCACAACAATATGAGGATTTCTTATTCCACCACATTCTTTTCTAGTGCATCACGCGAAATTTCAAAAATACCCATAAAAATCGGAAATATATTTCCGGTACACACCTCCACACACATATAATTTATTTGTTTTTGAAATTCATCCCATTTTATGATGAAATTGATACTAAAAATGCATTTCTAGTATAAACTGGAAGTATATTTTCGGTTCCTAATTGAGAAAAAGGTTGTATCGTGCTTCCCACTTGTTCTAGCCTATGACATACTATAACTTAAAAATGAAACAATAATATTCAATCCCCCTAAATTTTCTAAAATGATATTATAGTGAATTAGTGATTTTACTTTTAGTCAAAGAAGAATCTTTGAATTATTCCTATTGATAAAACCAACGGTGACACTCACACAAATGCATTGCATACTCTCCAAGTTTGGTGGATCTTTTGCTTTATATAGGAACCGAAAATATACTTCTGATTTATATCGAAAATGCATTTCCAGTTTTATGTAAGTGCAACTTAAAAAAGGTGTGCACTGGAAATATACTTCTGATTTACAAGGGGAAATTTCGGAATTGCAAAGGGTCTTTCTTTTGGGCATGAGGTGGAATAAGAAATTCCCAACAATATTTTCAAATTTTTTAAAATTTCCCCATAAAAAAACCCAATTTTCATTTCTTATTTTATTTTAAGTATTTTGCGACGTGAATGTCACGCTACAACAGTCTTTTTTAGCGACATGTTTTCACGTGGAAAAATCACATCGCTAAAGATCTTTTTTTCTTGTAGTGGTTGTAAGTTTGTAGGAATATACATATAATCTCAAAAAGACATATGGGGTAATGATCTAGATGAGATGGAAAACTGTGAATGTGACTATAAGTTTAATTCTCACGTACGATAGAGGGGATACCTGCAAACATTTTAACATTCAAGTTAGTGGCAATAGAAAGTGAGAGGTATTTAGGGTTAAGATAATGTGTACATGAACTTAAGGCCTTCATTTAATCTTTCTAGTATAGTTTTAGGGTTATTGTCCTTAGAATCTTATATTGGGAAACACGTGTCTTGGAGGACATATGCTCAAACATATTTTGTTGGTCTGATCTATTAGTCATAATTGCTTAGAGGAGCCTTTTGTGACTTTCACCATGTGGATCAATGACCTCGTGGGGCCTTTGTATTGAGGACATCAACCTAGACCAGTAGCCCCTTAATCCTAATATAATATAGCAGCAGTGTAACTTATAGTTCAGGTTGTCTTCTTCTGTATTTTTCGGACTTCACACTATTAGATTTGACGATATTAATCTTTCAAACTCATTTCAACATTTCTTAGCTTTTCATATTCTTCATTTTCGTATGTCATAATATGATGGAATTTTATTAGCTTTATCACTTTTCCTTTCTACCACGTGGAGTTTACTATTCATCGGGTGGTGGTTTATGAATAAGTATGGTATGATTCTTGTATGTGAACCATAATTTCCATTATAACTTTAATGACATAATCCTTACTCACGTATTCCTAGTTTACTAATAGGCGTGTGGTTTAGAGGATTCTTTGAATCTCACATGTTAGATATCTTTTCTACTACTTTACTTTCTCCATCTAAAGGGTATAAATAAGAGCAAAATGTTTTTTTCCATTATTTTATCTTCCTATTTCATTCTCATTACTCTTCATAGGAGTTACCTCTCTCAAATTGTTTTTCCCCCACTCTGAAGTACTTTTAAGCTTTTCTTGCCAATAAGCTCCTTTGTGTTGTTATTTTATTTACAATTTAATTGTGTGTTTTCATTTTTCTTTTAAGGTGGTTCCCTTGTCCAATGGGATGCTTGTAGGTCCCATTCATCCACCTCATTATCAATGATCAAATAGGGAAGAATGTTTTATTCAAGTTAATCAATAATATATTAGATTTTTAACTTTTAACTCTTTCACATGAAGTGAGAGGATGAGTAGGTGGGCTTTGTTAGACAAGGGACTCCAAACATAATATGGGTTGAATTATGTTGGTTTGAAAAATGGAGACCAAATAAAACTCTTTGATAAAATCATAAGATTAAAACAATTTATAAAATAAATGAGAGATAAGTAGCGAAATAAAAAATCTCATACAGAAGGAAATAAAATAGAAGTAAATAACTGAAATGTAAAGAGATAAGAGAATAAAAAAATGCACCAGAGATTTATAGAGGTTTAACCTAATGATTCAGCCTACTCTTCTACCCAAGAATTTCTTCTTGAAAGTTTCCACTATGATGTAATCTTTTGACAAGTTTTACCCACAAACCACTTTACAAAAGTACTATAGTTTTTCAATGACTATCATCTAAGAAAAACATGAGAGCTTTAACTATGGAGACCTCATAACTAAGATTTTACCACTAGGACAATCTCGAACCAAACGAGAGATTTTAATACCAGACTAAGCTAACTAATCAAACATGAGTTTTAATTACGGAGACCTCTCAACCAAACAAAAGTTTTACCAATTTCACCTTAACGGCCAAACAAGATATTTTCAATTGGTTTAACTCACAACCAAAATAACTTCTCACAATGAGATATTACAACAATTTCCCCACACCACAACCAAATATATCATAAATAAAATAATCACTCTCAAAATCACTAAGGTAATAAGGAAGATAGAGAGAGAGAAAGAGTAATACATTTTCTTGTGTGAATGAAACAAGAAATGAACCATCTATTTATAGGACAAAGTATGGTTGAAATATGAAAAGAATCCACAAGCTTTTCAATGTTCATAATCGATTATGCATATCACTTAACCAATTACGTGACACAAAAAGGAAAGTTTTTAAATGGAATCGTCCCTAATCGAATATAAGACCTAATAATCGACTATTAGGGCTACAAGGGTGATAATTGACTAATCCTAATGGGCTAATCAATTACGCAATCCCTTGCAACTGATCAAACTAAGTCTCTAATTCATTAGCCAAGGACAAAAACATTTTCTGTTTGTTTTTATAAAAATAGATAGGCTTTCCAATCATTTTAAAGTTTGTGTGATTTGTCTTAGTAAATTCAAGAGCTAGTCTTATATCTTTACATACACAAATCACTTGACATGGATAAGGTGAGGTTCACACTTCCTCTCTTTTGCACCTCTGAAGCTTCAGGTTCCATGCTATATTATCTTTGACTTTATAACTTTATTGGAACCTTTAATCCTCACCCTGATGAGGCTTAGTAACTCTTATTGATAAACATTATTGTCAAAGAGATTGCTTGATCAGAGATCTTAACTGACTCCATCAAATGTCACTTAAAATTAGGTGTTGTCCACCAAAGATAGGCTTTTATATATTGATCTCCAAGCACAACAACTTGATCATCTCATCAGATAACGACTTCTCCTCACAGTGTTGTCATCGTCAAAACCAGATGGGCTTAATCAACACTTATGATGAAAACTTCACTTTAGAGTGTTCTCATCATCAAAACCAAACAAATTGTTTCATACAACAAACTTGCAAGCACGTAGATCCATATGATTTTGTTCGTCAAACTCATTATTCTCATTGTGTAGACAAGTGTGGTGGTGCAGTTCATTAAGTATCCATTTTTTGATCATTTGGTTGAATAAATAATGCATGATTCATATCCCTAGGTAGACGATGTACACCTGGTACCCCTTTTCCATATACTATGATCCAAAGGAGTTAAAAGGATATTAAATAATGACACAAATAGGTTGATCCTAATGATTGGGTCACCGTGATTATTTCTATTTAGTGAATGATGAGAGAGAGAGAGAGAGAGAGAGAGAGAGAGAGAGAGAGAGAGAGAGAGAGAGAGAGAGAGAGAGAGAGAGAGAGAGAGAGAGAGAGAGAGAGAGAGAGAGAGAGAGAGAGAGAGAGAGAGAGAGAGAGAGAGAGAGAGAGAGAGAGAGAGAGAGAGGTTTTAGATGAATTCGTAGATGATAAGGTTTTGATGTTACAAGAAGATCCATATTTTGTGTGTTGGATAAAAGTACAATGAGCATGACAACCCATATTAAGTAAGGGTTATCATATGGTTTAAGGTTTTTAAGGATTATAGTTATCTCACACGATGGAGCTAGAAGATATATATATATATATATATATATATATATATATATATATATATATATATATATATATATATATATATATATATATATATATATATATATATATATATATATATATATATATATATATATATATATATATATATATATATATATATATATATATATATATATATATATATATATATATATATATATATATATATATAGTTTCTCTGTGTTAGAGAATAGATCTCCTTCAGTATCATGGTACATATGTATTTATAATCCCCCAAGAGTATTGAATCGAGTGATCCTAGTATCCTTAGAATATAACAACCTTCACGAGAGTAGATGGTTGATACCCAGAAATTCAGGGGGTGTAGTTAAGCCACATAGCTTCCTAGGTACCAAGTGTTGACCCAGTATATGCTCGACCTACGATCGCATGTTATGGATAGAGGAATGTGAAGTTGGGCGATAAATTCAGACAAGATGTGATTGAATTAGATGAAGGACATACAAACTAATATAATAGGGACTCGAGAAGGACAAAGCATACGCCTCTTGCCCTTTCCCCAAGGTCCTCCTCATTTTTCCATTACACAACCCTTCTAGCACGAGGATTCATATGGGTTGAAGTGCTTTAAACCTTCACTTCTGAGCCTTCTGGTGGAACCAGATATAGACCGTTACCCCTACCCTTAGGTGAGGGTTGGTCACCAATCTTCTAAAAAAGTTTACTTGATTCCTTTAGGCGATATGTTTTTAAGTTCCCTTGACGAAACACTGTTGAGTCCCTCAGGTGAGACTTAGTTGAGTCATCTTGAAGAAAATTTGTTAAGTACCTCAGACGAGACTTTATTGAGTCTCCCTAACGAAACTTCATTGAGTTCCTCAAGTGAGACTTTGTTGAGTCCCCCTGACAAAAATCCGTCGAGTCCCTCAGATGAAACCTTGTCGAGTCCTCCTAACAAAACTTTGTTGAGTCCCTCAGGCAATTGTTGAGTCCCCAAACTTTTTTGAGTCCCTCGGGAGAGACTTTGTTGAGTCCTCTGGCAAAAATTTGTTGAGTCCCCCAGGCCAGATTTTGTTGAGTTCCCTTAATGAACCTTCTTTAAGTCCCTCAGGCAAGACTTTGTTGATTTCCTCAGGCGAGACTTTATTGATTCCCCCCTGATGAAACATTTTTTTGAGTTGCTCAGGCGAGACTTTGTTGAGTCCTCCTTACGAGACTATTTTGAGTCTCACGTGGGTCTATTTCCTCAAGGGTCGATTTCTAATTTTTGTCTTTTAGCGAGTTATTCATCTTCTCGCCCTCTGCGGGGTATTATGTACTCCCATTTTCCAAGAGCTCTTCTTTAAGGGATATGTTTTGGTAGTTTGTATATGACATTTTGAGCGTTGAGGATCTTGCCAAAGAAGTCCAGCAATATGAGTATTATCTAGGACGACAAGGATATTCTTGTTGAAGTCTGACAATATGATTACCTTGTGGGAAAGTAAAGATCTTCATGTGGAAGTCCAACAATATGATTATCCCATATGGAGGAAAGAATCTTTCTCTTGAATTCCAACAATATGATGACTCCGTAGTAGGGGTGTTCGCGGTTCGGTTTGGATCGGTTTTAAAACAAAAATTCATCTGATCTAAAGATAAATTCACTTGTGGTTCGGCTCGGTTTTGGATGATATATTTAAAAAAATCCAATTCGATCTGATCCAATTTTATAGGATTTAATTTGGATCGATTTTTAGATATCCAAATTACACATTATATTTTTATTAATATTATAAAACTACTAATAAATCATAGATTTGATATAATATATAACATATAGTATATTAAAAGTTAATATTACAAAATAAGAGTGATCGATTATGGTTGAAATAAAAAAAATGAATAGATTATACCAAGCTAATGAATATTATTAAAAAAATTATTATCATCTAATAATAAATTCACATAACATATCATACTAATAAAAAGTAAATAAGTATAAAAATATATATATGCGGTTCGGTTCGGTTTGGATCGATTTTGAAAAATTCATTCGAAATCTGATCCGAACCGATCGATTTTCATTAAATAACATCCAAACACATCCAATAAATTTCGATTTTTTGTGGTTTTCAGTTTTTTGGATCGATTTTCAATTTTTTATTTGGATTGGTTTGGATTTGAACACACCTACCTCATAGGGCGGAAAGAAGCTTCCTCTGGAAGTCAAACAATATAAATACTCTGGAGGGAAACAAGGATCTTCCTGTGGAAGTCCAACAATATGACTATCCTGTAAGGAGATAAGGATCTTTCTGTGAAAGTCCAACAATATGATTACCTCATATGGTGGCAAGAATTTTCTGTGGAAATCAAACAATATGATTTAGTAGCGGAAGCATAATAACTTATTGCATATATCATAATTTGTGACAAGAATTTTCGTACATAGGTCGTTTGCCCTCTACCACTTAACAATAATAATATCAGGTTGGATGAATTCCATGTTTTGAGAATGAATCGTCCATACAATTCCTCGAACTCGTAAGTCATATTAGGCAACTTTTGAATGTTGTTAAAAATTTAAAATGATATAATAAATAATAAATTATAATTAATAATTTTTTTTATTAAAAATATAAATAAACAAGTATAAATATGAATACTTAGATACCTATAAATACGAATACAAACACTTAAATATCTATAAAATACGAATACAAGTACATACGTGTGCCCGTGCATATATGAATTTAAATATAATGATTTTTTTCAACCGTAAATATGGAGATAAATCCTATAATACCATCCTCTTCAAACTCGGACCATTGTTATTAATGTTAATTTAATATAATTTAGGTAGTTTATTGAAATAAAAAATTAAAAAAGAAGTGATAAGATAAAATAAGAGGGGAAAACAGGAAAGAGATAGAGACAAAGTTATGTAATTTTGCCGCCTTAAAGGTGCTGAACCAAGATCCAAAAACACTACATGTATTATATCTTTTAGAAAATTCCACTCTATTTAAGTGTGTATAGTTTGATATACTTATTATACATATTGCTATACATATGCTATTTACACAAAGAAAACGCCTTTTATCAAGGTGGTAAAATCTCCACGCAAACCATACCATGTCCTAATATTTGGAGTGTGGGGTAGTTTGTTTGTTTTAAAATAATTTTTTTTATTCTGTCAAAAGATATATGATAAAATTCTTCACGTGTAATTATGCATTTCCTCTTTTTGCATTAAATCGTCTGCTCTGATTTAAATTTGATTTCGGGGTTAACATGTTGTATGAGCAAAAACCTCTAGTTTTTTTCTCTCTCTTGTCCACGTGAAAAAATGATTAGCACTTTTCGGTGGCGACATAAAAAGTGTGATCCACTAGAAATAAATTTGCCTCTGGTTATACTATTGTTAATGTTCTGATGATTCCTTTTGCCCGTTTCTCTTACCCCACTAACCCAGTTTATGACTAGGACATCTTCAGTTCTCAGTAATCATTTAAATTTAAATACATCATTTCCAATCAACAATGCTTCCATCAATTCAGTTGTTTGTGGACCAAATTGAAAACAGAGGAAAAAATCACGCTGTGGATTTGAGCCTACTTGGTCGGTCAGACAAGATAAACCTCAAGCAAAGAGAAGCATTCAAGCGGAAACATTCACATAACTAATCTGACCAGGCTACAAAATCTCCAAAACTTATTAACATCAAACACATTTAAAAATCGATAATTCATATTAGTAATGCTCGATTATGATTACGTATCTTTTCTTCTAGCATACCTAATTCCCACCAAATATAATCTGGTTTTCTTCATTATAATTTGTTACATCAAAATGGTTTCCACCACAAAACTCGGGCTGATGATAAGCAATTTTGATCTTCCTTTTCCATTTTCATTCATTTAAAGCTGATATACTACAGAAGATAACATATAAATTATTTATCATGTTAGTACCAAGTAATAGTACTACAAAATAGCCTACCAATGAATAAAAAATTCGCATAAGACAATTACATAAAAAATTAGACAACTACACCAAGTAATAGTATAAATGTGATTCAATTTTCAAGAGATTGTTGATCCAGTATTAGTAATGTTGCCAGGCCTGCATTCACATGTGCACACATTTCGAGATCCTTCCACTACACGTTGAGATCTCCGGGAATGAAGCTTGATGTTCGCTACCTTGCCGGCCATCTGAAGGAGACATGTAGGGGAAAAACAGTTAAACAAAGAGGCACTTGCCACCACTCCTTCTAAACAGACTCCAGAATTAACACATTCCAGCCCAAAAGAAAAAGATCTAGGAAATACCACATTCAACATGAAACAGACTCACAAAACATCTTAACATACTAATTATTACTTTAAGACTCGAGTATCAAAAGTCACAAGATGAAAATTAGAATGCCAATAACTATAATTCTTAATCAATATTTCGGGTGACTTCCAACACACATTCAATCTACATATAAGCATGTCCTTCAGAAAAGAATAAATCAATATGACCTATAGAGATTACAGAGAAAATACCATCCAATCTTTGACTAAAACCCCAGTAATCAAAGTAAACCATCTAATTGCTAGCTAATAAACTTATGAAAGCACGGCTAGACTTGCAAGTAAATATTATCATATACTTGAGCCCGAGTAACTAGTTAATACCTTATTCTTAAGCTAACAAGGAACCCATCTATCCTGTCAAAGTGAACAGCACCATATGCTTAAAGCCCAAGTTACTAGCAGTATGACAGTTCACCCTTGAACAGCTTATAATAACCCATTTCATTGGCCTATTACCTGTGTTAACTCAAATTCTTAAGCATACCTGATACATCTAGATATTGTTAACCTGTAGTTATAGTTTCTAACCAAAGCTTAAATTCTCCAAATTACACAACAACATTAAGCCAAATACTGAAGCAATGAAGCTCGTGAAAGTGAAATGCTGCAGCTAGGCTTGTCATCAATATTCAATATTATATCCTGCTGTATTCTAAGCTCACCTTTCTATTAGGGTATGTTTGGGTTGATGGAATGTAATGGAATATAAAGGAATAGAATGGAATGTGATTATGTTCCATTTGAAAGGATTCAGAACAAAATTATGGAATGGAACCCATAGGCATCTATACCATCCCATTCCATCACTTATTATAATTTTTGTTCCCTTCCAATTTGAGCGAAAAGGGATTGAATAAATTATTGATTTATTTTTATAACTACTAAATGGCCCTTATATTCCTGACTTCTCCATACAGTAAGACACTTAGGACCACCCTTGTCTAAATTAAGGAAACGAAAGAAGGTAGGTAAGATTGCTGTTTTAGTGAGATAGTTAGGTCACTGAAAAATTTGCTTTGGTGAAGGGAGCCACTTGGCGTCGGTTGTTACATGTTAGACATTGTTTTATTTTCTTTCTGTTATAACTTGCCTAGTTCATCAATTTAGATTACAAGTTATCCAATATCTTATTCATTGATCCTATCACATTACATACCACCAATCCACAAACTAACCCACTTCATTATACGGACTCTAAAAATAAGCTTAACACAAACACGGACTTAATGACATATCAAAAGTGCACTATATCTATAAGATAATTCCATTTCATTTCCTAACACTACAATGGAAGAAAACACTCAATGAACACTCAACGGAAATTTAAATAATTAAACAAGCAGTAACAAACCATTTTCCAAACTAAGTCTTCAGGACCCAACGGTTGAGCTGGACTGGAAAACAGGAAATGCCTTGAGTACTAAAAAGGAAAAAAAAACGTAACAGGTAAGCAAAACAATGCACAACATATCAATTTTAGCAAATAGAGAATATCTAAGGCAATGATTGCTATCAATATTTGCACAGTGCACAAAAAATGTCAGCTTGACATTAGTAAACAAACAGTTGTAAGATGTTGCATAATTAACGAGAAAATAATCATGTGACAGCACTAAATAGGGAAGGGAAAGCGAACTAAAATTATGCATGACCCTGATTACTAACCTTGGCAAGATTTTGTTGCAATTCTTTGATATGAGCAGGTTTAATGTCTTTCAAATATTTCAAGAGCCAACCTGGCTTAAGAGCGTCATTGGATGAAACAAACAAGGCTATCTGCATGTACGGAAAATGAAAAATAACAAATCATAAAGCTATGAATTGGTTAACCATATATAGCATACTGGATAATGCAGTTTTGGATCACTGGGTGTGTCCTACCTTAGAGAAATTTTAATTGGTGTTTTTAAGTTCTGGTAATAATAAGGAGGTCAAAATTATGAAAAAGTGTGCAGTCTTTGGTGTCTTTTCTTTGGTTCATTTGATGGAGAAAGGATGCTTGCACCGTTAATGGTGTCTCTCCCGACACTTAAGTATTGGGAATAGGATTATCTTTTAGTTTCTCTTTGGTGTTTTGGCCACAGCTATTGTCATTATCAATACAGAAAATAAGAGAAACTGGATAGCCCTGCTGAATTTTTAGTTTTCAACCGTCCTTGAGCACTTTGGCACATTTGAGGATTCCTCTTCCTCAGCTTCGGTATGTTTTTTTCTCTCCAAACCAAACAAAATATTCTTTTAAAGAATCTGCTTCATGTTCAGACAATGAGCCATGAAGATACTAATATTATTAACCAATGGCCTGACCATGTTCTGTTTGTCACTTAATTCCTCTATACACCAAATGAAGAGATCATAAAATAGCCATGAGTCCAAGATACTATTGAAATCTAGATATTTTCACCTTCCCTCTCTCTGAATTATTAGGCCATTATATACTCTTACAAACATATTCTGCTATAGCAGATGATCCTTCAGCAACTTTCCCAAACTGCGCACACCTAATAATATATATATGTCTATTTGATCAGTTACTATTTTACTTGATATAAATGCATACACACCTTTCTGTAATCAAGTATGCCTTCGAAAGGAAGCTCCAGCTCATCACTTACTATAACTGGAATGCAGCCACTGACAATGGCGTCAAATAGTCTAGCAGAGGACGGAGTGTCACCAGCAGGATTTAGACAAAATAAAGACCTGACAATGAGGAAGGCAAGCAAATAATTACTACTAAATAGGTAACCAGGGTACACATATTCAAGAGTTGAACTTATATTATTATTACCTGCGCATGCCCTTTTGAGCTGCTTCTTTTCCCCCATCTCCAGAAGTCCCTTCCTCTATAATTACACCATCAGCTCCACTTAATTGAGCTACAAGTATAGAGCGTATCTTTCCTCCCTAAAATACAAAAAATACAAAGAAAACAACTAAACCACATGATATATAGACATGCCGGTGACGATGAAATTAAGAGAATGGCCCAAAGTCAAGTAGAGCAAAACATGATAAGAGATTTCCATAGACGAAGAGAATACCACATAGACAAGTAGAGATATACATGATAAGAGGTTTCCCAACAAGATACTATAAAAACAGCCAATCCAAACAATAGACATTAGCCGGTCACATGACCCCACCCAACAAAGCACAAGGCTTTAAATAGCTATCTAAGTTGAAGGAAATACCCAAATATTACAAAATCGTTAAAAGAAATAAAAGTTAATAAGTGTAACACTAACATGAGATTGAACAGGAATGTTAATAAAATGCATATGTTTGGACTTCGAGTAGCATCAATATGTAGATAGGAAAGCTTTGTCATTCAGATCAATCAATCAATCAATCAATCAATCAATTAGGAATCTCACAACATGCTTACCGCATTTCTTTTGAGGCGGCCGCGAAAGAAAAGAAGTGTACTTCTCTTGGGATTTATTTCAGACAAACATCCGGCATCACAGAAATCAACATTGGCAACATAGGGAAGAATAAGGTCTTTCTCGAGATATACCTGCCCCGGCTTGTACCTGAAAAAAGAATTAGAAATCAATCACTAAACACCCTTCTCAATTCAACAATTGCATCTTATTAACAGACTCCTCTGCAAATTAGGAAACTAACCAGTTCCCGGTGGAATCCATATCCGGCAACAACCATATTGCTTTCTTCACAGATCTCCTAACAGTTTTAAAAGACCACGGATGATGCACAGGCATTATGTGATCCCTTCCACCAGAGCGCTTCCAAGCAGGTTGATCTGTGATCCACTTCAAAGCTTCCTACATCCACAACAACTATTAGGACTTTAAAAAGTTTAACAAATAAAACTAGTTTGAATAAACCTGTCCTAAATCAGTTAACAAACTCTCTAAGTTAACTTGACTACACACAGCTATAAATTATACAAGTGAAAAAATAAATGTGAGTGTTGGAAGAGCACTCACACCCTATAAAGGGCCTTGCATTGTTGTTTTTCCAAGAGGAAGAAGCTTATAGTGGTGAAGAAAGGTATGTAAAACAAGTCCGCATCTTCTTGTTGATGAACCCTAACAACGCTTTTCAAGAGTCTTTCCGATTGAGGAGCAATGAGATCAGCCCAAAGCCAGTAATCAATAGAGTGCTAAATTAAGAAAAAGAATTAAGTAATTAATCATCAGAGAATGATAACAAAAGAGAAACAAACAAATTAATCAAATCGATACCTGTTCGATGAGACGGTGAACGGGGCTACCATTGGAGGTGAGATTGGAGGTATCTCTGTAAGTGTTTTGAAAGAGGAGGAGTAAATCGAAGGTGAATTTGGAGGGCATGTTATAGACGTAAACCCTAAGAGGAAGAGAAACAGGGTAAAACGGATCGGAATAGAGTCTGTAGGATTCGGAATGGAAGATTGCGTCGTCGAGATTGTTGACGTGTTGATCGGTGATTGGTTCGGGGGCTGTGTCATCGGGGAGAGGGGAGGAGGAGTGGGTTTTGGCGAGGAATTGTTCGAGGGAGGCGACGAAGGAGGTTTGGGAAGTGGGGAGGTGGAAATGGGCGGAGGAGGAAGGGGGGGAGTTGCGGAGAGGAGAGAGAGAAGAGAGGAAGATGAGGAGAGAGAAACCGAGGAGGGAGAGGGATATCAGGATGATTCGGGACTTGGATCTTGAGATCTGTTTTCCGGCCATTTTTTCTGATCAGTTGGTGTTTGCCGATGTGTTCATGTTAATGGGACTCTGAAAGACAGGATACTGTGATTTCAGCCAATAAAGCAACAGAAATTGAAACGTTGCAACCATGTTCCAAATTGAAAAATTAAAATCTCTTTTTTATTTTAATAATTTTTAAACGTTATGTTACTAAATAAATTAAAAGTATGATGCACTATTATTATTTATGTTGCATAGTTAGAGAGTAAATTATATTAATTAAGATTAAAATTAATTAAGAAATAACTGCATAATTATAATTTGCATTAAAATTAAAATTATTATATGTTTTTTATTAAAAAACTTGTTGTTTTATTTAATACAAAAAATAAATAAATTTTTAAATTAATAAATCAGACGTTGATATTATTTTCTAAAATTTACAATTTCACATTTTAAATTAAAAAATCTCATGTTAATTTTAAAAATTGACGTATTTTTTTAATTTAAAAAATAAATTATATTTAAATAAAGAAATTTCATGTCAGTTTCATTTTTTGAAAATTAAAAAAGAAGTTTAAATTTATATTTAAAAAGTAAAGTTTATTTAATTAAATAAAATAAAATTAAAAAAAAAATTATAATGGTCAACTATGTTTGAACCATGAAAAAAAGTCAATATATTTATGATCAACTATGTGTGAATCAAGTCAGACATCCAACAATGATGATAAAACATGTGTGAACCATGAAAGAGAGTCAACTTAAAATGGTCAATTAAATGTGAACAATGTCAAATGGATAGAAAATGGTCAACTCTGGTTCAACTATAGCATAGATGGATAGATGATTGTCAACTCTAGTTCAACTATGACACACACACACACACATATAAGATGGTCAACTTTAGTTCAACTATGGCACAGAAGGATAGGAGATAGTCAACTTTGGTTCAACTATGGCACATATGAACATAAGATGGTCAACTTTGCTTCAACTATGGCACAAATGGATAGAAGACGGTCAACTATGTGTGAACCATGTCAGAGATGCATAGGATGTTGCTTCAACTATGTGTGAAGTATGTCAGAGATCCATATGATGATGGTCAACTATGTGTGAACCATGTCAGATATCCATAGGATGATGGTCAACTATGTGTGAACCATGTCAGAGATCTATAGGATGATGATCACCTATATGTGAACCATGTCAGAGATGCATAGGATGGTAGTCAACTATGTGTGAAACATGTCAGTGATGCATATGATGATGATTAACTATGTGTAAACTATGTTAGGGATACATAAGATGATGGTCAACTATGTGTGAAGTATGTCAGCGATACATATGATGATGGTCAACTATGTGTGAAATATATCAGAGATCCATAGGATGATGGTCAACTATGTGTGAACCATGTCTGACATCCAACAGATGATGGTTAACTATGTATGAACCATGTCACACATCCAACAGATGATGGTCAATTATGTGTAAATAATGTTTGAGATCCATAGAATGATGGTCAACTATGGTTTAACTATGTCACAAATGGATAAAAGATGGTCAAATATGCTTTAAATATGGCACAAATGGACAGAAGATGGTCAACTCTACTACAACTATGGCACAAATGGATAGAAAATGGCCAATTATGCTTCAGATATGACACAAATGGATAGAAGACAGTCAACTCTGCTTCAACTATGGCACAAATGGAGAGAAGATGGTCAATCCTACTTCAACTATGGCAAAAATGGATAGAAGATGGTCAATTATGCTTCAGATATAGAACAGGTGGATAGAAGACAGACAACTTTGCTTAAACTGTGGCACATATGGACACAAGATAGTCAACTTTGCATTAACTATGGCACAAATGGATAGAAGATGGTCAACTCTGCTTCAGATATGGCACATATGGGTAATAAATGGTTAACTCTGCTTGAACTGTGTGTGAAACATGTAAGAGATCCATAGGATGATGCTTAACTATGTGTGAACTATGTTAGAGATACATTGGATGATGGTCAACTATGCACATGCATGTGGTACCAATGGAGCAGAACTCCCAACTTAGAAATCTGCCAATAAATAGAGACATCAACAAGGCATAAGCCTTCAACTTTATATGTGTCAATCCAAGCCAACTTGACGAGCATCAGCTCCAACATGATATACTATGTATGCATTAACGACATGAACGTAATAACAACAACAACAATAATTCAACTTAATTCAACATTGGCCATAAGCCTGCAACTTAATATTTTGCCCATAAATAGAGGCAATGAAATCACCTGCAAATTCACATTTTTCAACAAAAATGCCACCCAACAGATCAATAAAAAATTACTACAATAAACCGCATAATTATTCTGACTATTTTGGCTAAAATCGATTAATTAATCATCGGCCGAAAATTCTATTATTTCTATTTTATAAATCCTACAAAATTATTTATTAAAGATATTAAATCCTTATTATTAAATATTTTGTAAACCAGAACGTAGTAGCTACAGTATATCTACTAATTATTCTATACCAATTTATTATTTGCATTAGAGTATAGTATACAAAACAATTGCTTCTAATTGCTACTTCATTCTATGCTACAGTATGCAAGCTAAGTGTTACCAAATGCTACTTCATCTCATTTGCGCTACAGGAATAAGACAATTCTTCTATATACTACTTCATTTTGCGCTACAGTAAGCAGCTACAAGTGCCTTTAAATGTTGCTTCTTTCTTGCGCTACTGTACTGCAATACAAATGCCTTTAAGTGTTATTCTTTTCATCGCTACAGTAGCAAGTAATACTCCAAATGCCTTTAAACACTACTTCCCATATTCTCTACAGTATACAATGCAAGTGTTACCAAATATTAATTTAATTTATTGCTATAGTATTCAGCCACTTGCCTATTAAATATTACTTCTAAGTGCTATTGTATTACAAAACATATGCCTATTAAATATATTTCATTCTATGTGCTACATCTTGCCAATTACTTCTCCTAAATTCCATTTCATTTAGCGCTATAATATTGTAAAATGATTACTTCTACATGTTACTTCACCTCAGCATCACAGTAAGTGACACAAATGCTTTTAAGTACTACTTTATTCTTGTATCGCTACAGTAACAACAAGCATATACTCCAAACACCACTTCATTCTTATTTGCGCTCCAGCTTGCCAATTACTTCTCCTAAATTCTATTTCATTTAGCGCTACAGTAACAAGAATGGAATTTTACAAAGAAAATACTAAGGCACTTATTTATATGCATATCTAGTTATATTGGATCCTAAATCATCTATCAATTTCATCAATATACCAATTTCAAACACAACTAGGAATAATTTTTATAACCCAAATTCACATACTATTAAATATACACCCTATTATATAGTCAAAACTCCACCCCACCCTTACCTTGGATTAAGAGCAGCTCTAAGAAACTTCAACCGAATTTTTGGGGAATTTGGCACTAGAAGCAATTTTCCTCTTGTTCTTCTTCTCCTCTCCCAAACCCTATTTTCCTCTTTGTTCTTTTCTTCCTGATACAATACTCTCTTCTATTCTTCTAATTCTAATTCTAATATAATAGTTATATTTTATTTAATCTTAAAAAATTCAAATGGGCCTAAATGACATACCCATCTATTACTACACAACACCACCAATTAAGCCCAATATCATATTTAAGCTTAATAATAGAATAACACTTTAACTTAATTCCGCCAAATTAAATCCGATTAATTATTATTCCAACTTAATAAAATAATTTCGACTTCGACGATAAAAATTTGAATTAATAAAAAAATATTCAAAAATATTTAATTAAATAAGTAATTAAATATCGGGGCATTACAACTCTCCCCTACTTAGAATATTTTCGTCCTCGAAAATAAAAGTTTATTTGGTTCAAATAACTCGGGATAGGAGTCTCGCATCTTGCTCTCCAACTCCCAGGTCATGCTCTCTCCAACAGCACCTAACCAGACAACCTTCACCAATGCAATCTATTTTCCTCTAAGAATCTTCATCTCATGATCTGTGATTCTCACAGGCATCGTCTCCATCGTGAGATTATCCCGTACTTGCACATCGTCCATCTGAATCACATGAGACGGATCGGGAATATACTTCCAGAGTTGTGATATATGAAACACATCATGCAAATTCGAAAGATTAGGCGGTAAAGCCACTCTATAAACAACATTTCCCACTCTTTCTGAAATCTGGTACGGACCAATAAAACGAGGAGTGAGCTTCTTAGACTTCAGAGCTCGTCCAACACCAGTCACAGGTGTGACTCTCAAAAACACATGATCAACAACTTGGAATTCTAAATCTTTCCTTCTCTTGTCATGGTAACTTTTCTGTCTACTTTGTGAAGCTTTCATATTTTCTCGAATCAACTTCACCTTCTCAGTAGTCTCACGAACAAGTTTAGGTCTAAGTACTACACTTTCACCAGATTCATGCCAACATAATGGAGTTCTACATCTTCGACCATACAACGCCTCAAAAGGTGTCATCCCAATACTAGAATGGTAACTATTATTGTAAGTGAACTCAATCAACAGAAGATAAGTATCCCACGAACCTCCCTGCTCAAGAACATATGCTCTCAACAGATCCTTCAATGACTGAATAGTCCTCTCGGTCTGACCATTCGTCTGAGGATGATACGCCAAACTCAACCTCAACTTAGATCCCAACACCTCTTGCAAACTTTTCCAGAAATCAGAAGTAAACCTTGGATCCCTTCCCGACACAATACACAAAGGAATACCATGCAATTTCACAATTATTTTGGTGTAAATCTCTGCCAACTTCAAAATCGGATATGTGATGTTAATAGGTATAAAGTGTGCCGACTTCGTAAGCCTATCAACAATCAACCAAACTGAATCATGTCCTTTCGAGGTACTAGGTAATCCCGTTACAAAATCCATTGAAATGTTATCCCATTTCCATTCTGTAATCTCTAATGGTTGCATCAATCCTACAGGCTTCTGATGTTCAACTTTTAATTTTTTGACAAGTCAAACATGCATACACAAACCGAGCCACACCGCTCTTCATTCCAGGCCACCAAAACAAATTCTTCAAATCTTGATACATCTTTGTAGCTCCTGGATGAATACTCAACTTGCTTCTATGACTCTCTTCAAGAATCACTTTCTTCATCTCCGTATCATCAGGAATACAAATCCGATTACAAAATCTCAACATACCTTGCGCATCTAACTTAAAATCATTGTTCTCAGACTGATCAATCCCAACCATCAAATCTACCAACTTCACATCTAACTTCTAAGCTTCCCTGATACTATCCAGAAATTCATTATTAATCTTTAACATTCCCAACATAACACTTCGCGGTGTCACTTCACAAACCAAACTCAAATCTCAGAATTGCTCAATCAACTCTAACTCCTTAACCATCATTCTGACACGTGAAAAGTCTTTCGACTTAAAGCATCGGCCACAACATTAGCTTTTCCTGGATGATAATTCAAACTGAAATCATAATCCTTCAACAATTCTAACCACCTTCGCTGCCTCATATTTAACTCTTTCTGATCAAAAAGATACTTCAAACTCTTATGGTCACTAAACACTTCAAATCTAGAACCATAAAGATAATGCCTCCAGATTTTCAACACAAAGACAACTGCAGTTAATTCTAAATCATGCGTAGGATAATTCTTTTCACGAGTCCTCAATTGCCTCGATGCATAAGCAACCACCTTACTATTCTGCATGAGCACACCACCTAACCCCATCAGACAAGCATCACAATACACAACAAAAGGCTCTCCTGGATTAGGCAAAGTCAAAACTGGAGCCGACATCAATCTCTTCTTCAACTCGGTAAAACTTTATTCACATCGAATATCTCATACAAAATCCTTACCCTTACAAGTCAACTTAGTCAATGGAAGTGCCAACTTATAAAAACCTTCGATAAACCGTCTATAGTAATCGGTTAATCCCAAGAAGCTTCTAATCTCAGTAACCAACTTCAGAGCTTCCTATTGCAACACAACATCGACTTTAGAAGGATCCACGACAATGCCACCACCAGAAATGACATGACCAAGGAAACTAACCTCTTGTAACCAGAATTCACACTTGGACAACTTCACATACAACATCTTCTCTTTCAAAACTTGCAATACAACTCTTAGGTGCTCTTCATGTTCTTCTTTCGATTTAGAGTAAATCAAAATGTCATCAATGAATACCACCACAAACCGATCCAAATAAGTATAAAAGATATGATTCATGTACTCCATGAATACTCTCGGCGCATTGGTCACACCAAAAGTCATCACTGAATACTCGTAGTGTCCATACCGAGTTCTGAACGCGGTCTTCTGAATATCATCTTCTTTCACTCTAATCTGGTGATATCCTGACCTCAAATCAATCTTAGAAAACACACTTGCACCCACCAATTGATCCATCAAGTCATCAATTCTTGGAAGCGGGTACTTGTTCTTAATCGTCACTTTATTCGACTGTCTATAATCAACACAAAGTCTCATACTTCCATCTTTCTTCTTTACTAACAACACAGGCGCTCCCCACGGCAATACACTTGGTCTTATAAACTTTTTCGCAAGTAACTCTTCTAACTGCTTCTTCAATTCAGACAATTCAGATGCAAACATCCTGTACGGTGCCATAGAAACAGGTCTGGTACCAGGTACAAGATCGATCGCAAGTTCAACTTCCCTTTCTGGCGGTACACCAGGAATTTCATCCGGAAACACTTCAGGAAATTCGTGCACCACCTGTAACTCATCAATTCCAACTTGGTTCTCCATTTATAACGACGCCATCAACAAAAACATCTGCGCTTCGTCTTGCATCAGTTGCCGCAACTATTTACCAGTCAACAAACTGACTCCTTCCTCTTCATAAGTAGAAAACCTCATAAACTTGTCATGGCAATTGATATGAACATAGTTATACTCTAACCAGTTCATACCCAAGATCACATCCAATCCTCTTAATGGCAAATAAATCAAGTCAACAACAAAGTATTTGCCGAAAATCGACAAAGGGCAATTCAAACACACACAAGAAGTAGTCACTGATCCCTTAGCCGGAATCTCGACAACCATTTCTCCATTCATGGAAGACAACATAAGACCCAATCTTTCAAAACAATCAGCGGCAATAAAACAATGAGTAGCAGAGGTGTCAATAATAGTAATTAAAGGCGTACTATTAATGAAACATGTACCTCTGATGAGTCTGTCCTCACTAGCTGACGTAGTCCCAGCCAAAGCAAACACCTTTCCACTGGTTTGCGCCTTCTTTGGTTTTCGACACTGACTACCAATGTGTCCTTCTTCACCATAATTGAAACAAATCATCTCTTTATGCTTGCATTCAGATACAACATGCCCAGTCTTACCACAACGGAAACACCTCTTCACCTCAGCAGTACATACATTACTCTTATGACTAGGTTTTCCACATTTGAAGCACACCACACTAGCAGGAGCATCTCCCCCACTAGTCCTTTGACTCTGAGCAACTTTCTATTTACCTTTACCAGTTGGGGCATCATAAGGCTTACCACTGTTCTGTTGGTGCTTACCCCTCTTCTCATTGATAATCTTATAGTGAGCATTATTATCCTCTTCATAAATCCTGCAACTATCAATCAAATCAGCAAAGACACGAATCTTCTGGTATCCAATTGCCTTCTTGATCTCTGGGCGCAACCCATTCTCAAACTTGATGCACTTCGAAAACTCAGCATCTGCCTCACTATAATGTGGATAAAACTTAGCCAACTCATAAAACTTTGCAGCATACTCAACAACCGACATACTCCCTTGCTTCAGCTCAAGATACTCGATTTCCTTCTTACCACGAACGTCTTCAGGAAAATACTTCCTCAGAAATTCCCTACAGAACACAGCCCAAGTGACATTCTCACCTGCAGCTTCCAATCTTTGACAAGTCTCTAACCACCAGTCATCAGCCTCGTCTGCTAGCATATGAGTACCATAACAAACCTTTTACGCTGGAGTGTAGTCCATCATACGTAAGATTCTCTTAATCTCCTTCAGCCAATCCAACGCTCCGTCAGGATCATACTTACCCTTGAAGGTAGGCGTATTCTCCCTTTGGAAAGTCGCCAAACTGCGAGATCCAGCATTCTCATCAGCATTCAGTTGATTCTGCGTAGCCTGAGCCATCTCTTGCAGAGCAGCAACAAGTGCAACACCATTCCTTCCATCCATCTCAACTTATCTCTACAACATAAACAACAATTAGAATTCAGATTAACAATACTCAATTGTTAGATAGAACTACGACTCGACAACTCGATCGGACGGACCGACCTGCTCTGATACCACTAATGTAACACCCAATTTCTACCCAACGAGTTATAAAATTTTTCAACAAACAAATGGAATGCTACACATTCAACTTAAAACTACGACATTCAATCAGCTATAGTTCAGATACATAACACATGAACTTCGGATGAACCGATAACAACCTGCTTAGTCTTTAAAAATAAAAACAACTTTCATTACTACGCAGCGGATTCACAAAATTCAACTGAAAATACTGTAACATCTTATCCAACTCAAAACAATTCTAAGACAACAAGTCTTTTAATGGAAACAAATAAAAATTCAGTAACATAATGAAAATCAATAATAAAGAAAACATGCGTTCATCCCCCCGAGTGCTACATATCAGAGCGACAACACCGACTTGAACTAACGAGGGTAACAGCTAACCTTCTTGATTACCTGCACGTTACCAACAGAGGGCAACATTCAAACAGAATGGGTGAGATATCGAACCATATAATCAGATATACAATAAATAATATCTTAGGATTAGATCATACAATTCACCACTTCACAGCTTTTTATCAACATTCAACATAATTAATTCATCCACGCGACAACTCAGAATGCAACATGAAATGCGACTCATTTTTATGCACATGCATGTGGTACCAATGGAGCAGAACTCCCAACTTAGAAATCTGCCAATAAATAGAGGCATCAACAAGGCATAAGCCTTCAACTTTATATTTGTCAATCCATGCCAACTTGACGAGCATCAGCTCCAACATGATATGTTATGTATGTATTAACGACATGAACATAATAACAACAACAACAATAATTCAACTTAATTCAACATTGGCCATAAGCCTACAACTTAATATTTTGCCCATAAATAGAGGCAATAAATCACCTGCAAATTCACATTTTTCAACAAAAATGCCACCCAACAGATCAACCAAAAATTACTACAATAAACCGCATAATTATTCGGACTATTTTGGCTAAAATCGGTTAATTAGTTATCGGCCAAAAATTCTATTATTTCTATTTTATAAATCCTATAAAATTATTTATTAAAGATATTAAATCCTTATTATTAAATATTTTGTATTGTAAACCGGAACATATTAGCTACAATATATCTACTAATTATTCTATACCAATTTATTATTTGCATCAGAGTACAGTATACAAAATAATTGCTTCTAATTGCTACTTCATTCTATGCTACAGTATGCAAGCTAAGTGTTACCAAATGCTACTTCATCTCATTTGCGCTACAGGAATAAGACAATTCTTCTATATACTACTTCATTTTGCGCTACAGTAAGCAGCTACAAGTGCCTTTAAATGTTGCTTCTTTCTTGCGCTACTGTACTGCAATACAAATGCCTTTAAGTGTTATTCTTTTCATCGCTACAGTAGCAAGTAATACTCCAAATGCCTTTAAACACTACTTCCCATATTTGCTACAGTATGCAATGCAAGTGTTACCAAATATTAATTCAATTCATCGCTACAGTATTCAGCCACTTGCCTATTAAATATTACTTCTAAGTGCTATTATATTACAAAACATATGCCTATTAAATATATTCCATTCTATGCACTACAACTTGCCAATTACTTCTCCTAAATTCCATTTCATTTAGCGCTACAGTATTGTAAAATGATTACTTCTACATGTTACTTCACCTCAGTGTCACAGTAAGCGAAACGAATGCTTTTAAGTACTACTTTATTCTTGTATCGCTACAGTAACAACAAGCATGTACTCCAAACACCACCTCATTCTTATTTGCGCTACAACTTGCCAATTACTTCTCCTAAATTCTATTTCATTTAGCGCTACAGTAACAAGAATGGAATTTTGCAAAGAAAATACTAAGGCACTTATTTATATGCATATCCAGTTACATTGGGTCCTAAATCATCTCTCAATTTCATCAATATACCAATTTCAAACACAACTAGGAATAATTTTTATAACCCAAATTCACATACTATTAAATATACACCCTATTATAGAGTCAGAACCCCACCCTTACCTTGGATTAAGAGCAGCTCTAAGAAACTTCAACCAAATTTTTGGGGAATTTGGCACTAGAAGCAATTTTCCTCTTGTTCTTCTTCTCCTCTCCCAAACCCTATTTTCCTCTTTGTTCTTTTCTTCCTGATACAATACTCTCTTCTATTCTTCTAATTCTAATTCTAATATAATAGTTATATTTTATTTAATCTTAAAAAATTCAAATGGGCCTAAATGACATACCCCTCTATTACTACATAACACCACCAGTTAAGCCCAATATCATATTTAAGCTTAATAATAAAATAATACTTTAACTTAATTCCGCCAAATTAAATCCGATTAATTATTATTCCAACTTAATAAAATAATTCTGACTTCGACGATAAAAATTTGAATTAATAAAAAAATATTCAAAAATATTTAATTAAATAAATAATTAAATACCAGGGCGTTATATAAACCATGTCATACATTCAACGGATGATGGTCAACTATGTGTGAAGTATGTCAGAAATATATTGGATGATGGTTAACTATGTGTAAACCATATCAGATATCCATAGGATGATGGTCAACTATGTGTGAACCATGTCAGAGATGCATAGGATTATGGTCAATTATGTGTGAACTATGTCAGAGACGTATATGATGATGATCAACTATGTATGAAATATGTCAAAGATCAATAGGATGATGGTCAACTATGTGTGAACTATATCATAGATCCATAAGATGATGGTCAACTATGTGTGAATTATGTCAGAGATCCATAGGATAATTGTCAACTATGTGTGAACCATGACAGGGATCCATAGGATGATCGTCAACTATATGTGAAGTATGCCAGAAATCCATAGAATGATGGTCAACTATGTGTGAAGTATGTCAGAGATCCATAGGATGATGGTCAACTATGTGTGAAGTATGTTAGAGATGCATAGGATGATGTTCAATTATGTATGAATCATGTCAGAGATCCAACAAATGATGGTCAACTATGTGTGAACATGTCAAAGATCCAACAGATGACGGTCAACTATGTGTAAAGTGTGTCAGAGATTCATATGATGATGGTCAACTTTGTATGAACCATGTCATAAATCCATAAGATGATAGTAAATTATGTGTGAACTATGTAAAATATCTATAGGATTATGGTCAACTATGTGTGAACCATGTCAGAGATCTATAGGATGATGGTCAACTATGTGTGAAGTGTGTCGGAGATCCATAGGATGATGGTCAACTATGTGTGAACTGTGTCAAAGATGCATAAGATGATGGTCAACAATGTGTGATTTATGTTAGAGATGCATAAAATGATGGTCAACTATGTGTGAAGTATGTCACAGGTCTATAGGATGATGGTCAATTATGTGTGAACCATGTCAGGCATCCAACAAATGATGGTCAACTATATGTGAACCATGTCTGACATCCAACACATGATGGTCAACTATGTGTAAACAATGTCATAGATCTATAGGATTATGGTCAACTATGGTTTAACTATGGAACATAAGGATATAAAATGGTATACTTTACTTTATCTATGACATAGATGGACAAAAGATGGCCAACTTTGCTTCAACTATGACACATATGGATAGAAGATGGTCAACTATGCTTAAAATATGGCACTGATGGAAAAAAGACAATCTACTCTATTTCAACTATGGCACAAATAGACAAAAGATGCTAAACTCTGCTTCAACTATGGCACAAATGGACACAAGATGGTAAACTATGCTTCATATATGGCATATATGGAAAGAATAAAATCAACTCTGCTTCAACTATGGCACAAATGGACAGAAGATTGTCAACTCTGCTTCAAATATGGCCTAAATGGATAGAAGATGGTCAACTCTACTTCAGATATGGCATAGATGGGTTATATTTATATTATCGTTTTCCTCATGGGTTGGTGTGATATTACTGCCGTTCTATAGCTTTAGTGAATTTAAGTGTTTGATTCATAGACAGAGTTTTGGTATTGGGTTTTAGTAACAAAAATATTAAGTTTCATGCACGATGTTGTGATTTGGATAAAAGAGATATTTTTTTGTTTGAAAGGCTTGTTTTGATAAAAGGCATGTCAATATTAGTTTTAATTAACCTATTTCATACATATTCAATTAATCAAGCATATGAACTAATTGATGATCGACATATTCATGTATCCTCTCAACACTACTCATGTCTAAGCAATATTGTGAGTATTATCATGTTAATCCTTAAATGATCTCTCAACCTAACTATTAACATGATAACATTTAAATCTTGATACATGTGAATACTAACTCACAAATATATGTCTAGAGTTTGCTCATTAATAGATGAATATCTTAGGTCAAGTTTGAAACTTACTTCTCAATAATGATCCAAACCATAAAAAGAACAAAGAAAGCAAACATATTCAACATATATTAATCATCAACCAAGTTCATATACAAAATGATCAAAAGAAATACACAAGGGCTAGGTTAACTACCTCTAATCTTGACACAAAAGATGCTTAGCTACTCATAGTCATGATACCTTAATCAACAAATAATCAATAAATCTTTATGGACATGAACCTTGAAGTTTCCAAGATTGAAGATGCGAAGCTTTGGTTTTTGTAGCAATGGAGGAAAAAGGGTTTTTATCCAAAAAAAATGTTTTTTCTAGGATCAAAAGTAGAAGAGAATAAGGAAGTATGGCACAAAATATCACAAAAGTAGCCTAAAAGCATGGGCAATCCGCATACCATCGTTGGGCGACCATAAAGCATCATCGGGCGATGCTAGTTAAATGTACCACATGACCAACTAGACGAGAGGAACAAGCAGAAAATATCCACCATCGCCAGGCGACAAGGATGCTTCGTCGGGTGACTCTTCTTTTATCGGGCGATCTAGAAGAGAGACAGTCCAGGAGCTAACCGAACTATGTGTGAACCACGTCGAAGATCCATAGGATGATGGTCAACTATGTGTGAACCATATCAGAGATGCATAAGATGATGGTCAAATATGTGTAAACTATGTCAGAGATGTATAAGATGGTGGTCAATTATGTGTGAACCATGTCAGAGATCCATAAGATGTTAATAATTATGTGTGAACCATGTCATAGATCCATAGGATGATGGTCAACTATGTGTGAACCATGTCAGAGATCCATGTGATGGGTGTCGACTATGTGTGAAGTATGTCATAGATCCATAGGATGATGGTTAACTATGTGTGAACCATGTCAGAGATCTATATGATGATTGTAAACTATGTGTGAAGTATGTCAGAGATCCATAGGATGATGGTCAACTATGTGTAAAGTATGTCAAAGATATATAAGATGATGGTCAACTATGTGTGAACCATGTCAGACATCCAACAGATAATTGTCAAATATGTGTAACCATGTCAGACATCCAACAGATGATGGTCAACTATGTGTGAACAATGTCATAGATCCATAAGATGATGGTAAACTATGGTTTAACTATGGCACATATAGATAGAAGATGATCAACTCTATTTCAACTATGGCACAAATGAACAGAAGATGGTCAACTCTGCTTTAACTATGGCATAGATGAATAAAAGATGGTCAACTATACTTTAGAAATGGCATAGATGGATAAAAGACAGTCAACTTTGTTTCAACTATGGCATAGATGGACAGAAGATAATCAAATCTACTTCAACTATGGAACAAATGGATATAAGATGATCAACTATGCTTCATATATGGCACATATGGATAGAAGACAATCAACTCTACTTGAACTATGGCACAAATGGACAGAAGATGGTCAACTCTGCTTCAACTATGGCACAAATGGATAGAAGATGGTCAGCTTTAATTCAAATATGGCACAAATGGGTAGTAAATGGTCTACTTTTCATGAACTATGTGTGAACCATGTTAGTGATCCATAAGACGATGGTTAACTATGTGTGAACTATGTCAGAGATGCATAGGATGATGGTCAACTATGTGTGAACCATGTCAGAGATCCATATGATAATGGTCAACTATGTCTAAACCAAGTCAGACATCCAAAAGATGATGGTCAACTATGTGTGAGCCATATCAAACATCCATAGGATAATGGTCAACTATGGAACATATGGATAGAAGACGCTCAACTCTGCTTCAACTATGGCATAACTGGATAGAAGATGGTAAACTTTGTTTCAACTATGACAAAAATGGGTAGAGGATGGTCAACTCTGTTATAACTATGATACAAATGGATAGAAGATAGTCAACTCTGCTTCAACTATGACACAAATGGATAGAAGACGATTAACTCTGCTTCAACTATGGCATAGATGGATAGAAGATGGTCAACACTGCTTCAACTATGGCACAGATGGATAGAAGATGGTCAACTCTACTTCAATTATGACACAAATGGATAGAATATGGTCAACTCTCCTTCAACTATGGCACAAATAGATAGAATATGGTCAAATCTACTTCAACTATGGCACACATGGATAGAAGATGGTCAACTCTGCTTCCACTATGGTACAAATGGATAGAAGATGGTCAACTTTGCTTCAACTATGGCACAAATGGATAAAATATGGTCAACTCGACTTTAATTATGGCACAAATGGATATAATTTGGTCAACTATGCTTCAACTATGGCACGTGTGGAAAGAAGATAATCCACTTTTCTTATACTATGGTACGGATGGACATAGGATGATAAACTTTGCTTCAACTATGTTAGAGATGTATAGGAAGATGGTCAAATACATGTGAACCATGTTAGACATCCAATATATGATGGTCAACTATGTGTGAACCATGTCACACATCCAACAGATGATGGTCAACTATGTATGAACAATGCCATGGATCCATAGATGATTGTAAACTATGGTTTAACAATGGCACTTATGGATAGAAGATGGTCAACTCCGCTTCAACTATGGCACAAATAGACATAAGATGGTCAACTCTGCTTCAACTATGGCATAAATAGATAGAAGATGGTCAACTCTACTTCAGATATGACACAAATGGGTAGTGAATGGTCAACTATGCTTGAACTATGTGTGAACCATGTCAAAGATCCATAGGATGCTGGTCAACTATGTATGACCTATGGCAGATATGCATATGATGATGGTCAATGTTGTACCCCAAAATTTTCCCTCCTATTTTTCCACAAGAAATCACAGCTTCGGGTTTTCCCTGACTTTTCAGATTGGTGTAAGAATCAGTCAAACAGACTTTTTCTTATCAGTCTATCCAAATTAGGGTTTTCATGGACTCTGGAACAGTTCAAGCAGATTATTAGGGTTTGGTTGAGTTTGGCTCAGGGTTTGATCAGGCAGGCGCTTCTGTGAAAATTAAATCAAGAACTAGGGTTTGTGCGCGCATTCTCAGAAAGAATTAATTCTACAGTTCTTTTCAATTTACTCTGGGATATGAGCTGAGGCATTTGAATTGAGAACTTGCAGTGTTTGGTATAATCAGTAAAAGAAAAGACATGTGGACGTTTGTTTGATTAACTGTGCATTGCTTATGTTTAATTGGGACGCCAGGTTATTATTGATTGCAAGACTACAATGTTTATTAATTATTTATTTATTCTAAGTTAGAATAATTGGATCTACTTCCAGTTATTTTAATTCAAGAAAGCTTAAATAATTAAATGGACAGCTGAAATAAAAGAGGTATCTGACAATAAAAAGACTTTTATTTATTTTTAATTATTTGTACAAGTGTTATTTAAATACAGTAATTATTTACAAGTATTTATAATAATATTTATTACAATGATTAAAAGTAAAATAAAATTGCATCCTAATTTTCCTAAGTCTTCATCTTCTACTGATGCTCCCCGTTGCTCAATTGATTTTCATCTGCAAAAACAAAAAAAGAAGAGAAGTCAATACAAATGAAAAATAAAAAGGCAGACAGTTAATTTAAGACTCATCATTAAAAGTGACTGGCCGGAATCAGTTATTCACCCTCTCTGCAAATCACAAGAATACTCTTGGTTCACAAAGAGGGATAGAAATATGTTTTGCAAATTTAAAAAATGCATAAAGCTGCATAGTCAAAATGCCAAACAAACAGCATGTACAAACTACAAAGTTCAAACTGATGCACAAAGGCAAACTGAACAACACATAACCAAACTAAGCCAAAGATGTCAACCAAACTGTCCAAAGACATCAAAAGATATCAAGCTGTCAACAAGTACAAAAAGCTGTCAAAAGATATGCAGGAAATCTGGAAAGTATGCAGAGGAAAGAGACAATGCAAACAATATTCAAATTTACATCACTTTCCAACCAAGACTTTTTCATAAAGTACAGATTTAAACAATATAATATGTTTTTATCTGTGGAGAGAGAAGAGAGAGAGAGAGAGAGAGAGAGAGAGAGAGAGAGAGAGAGAGAGAGAGAGAGAGAGAGAGAGAGAGAGAGAGAGAGAGAGAGAGAGAGAGAGAGAGAGAGAGAGAGAGAGAGAGAGAGAGAGAGAAAAGAGGCTTACAAGCTTAGGCTTAAAGATATAAACAACAGTTCAAAACAGAAAAAGGAGGAGGTAGAATACATAAGAAATAGCCACAAGCTGTAAACACAAAAATCACAAGAGCCTAACATCCTTCAAACAGCAAGCCTGTAACGAAGCCTGCCTCAAGACACAAATCTCAAACCTGTGTCAAGCAAAAACAACAACTTCAAGCCTGCTTAAAGATTTCCTCCCAAACTGTATCTACACCAAGCCTGTAACTTGCAAGCCTGCCTCTAAGCCCTGTCAAAGACAAACCACACAAAGCCTTGCATCCTGTTAAGCAAACCTGCTAATACATCAAACCAAACAAAGTCTTGCATCCTGTCAAGCAAACCTGCTAATACATCAAGCCCACAAGCCTAAAAACTTCATGCCTGAAGCAAACTCAGCCTAAACCTTTCAAAGCCAAAGCAAACATAACACAAGCCTAAAACACAAACAAAAGCCTGTCAAAACTATTCTCAAACCAGAAGCCATCCAAACCTGTCATAAACTCCAAACAAAATCACCATCCAGCATATCACAACAAAGACCCTCAAACCTTTCAAAACCAAAGCAAACATAACCTAAGTCCTAAACCCTCAGAATAAATTCATCACGGGGTTAGCAATCAAAGTTCAAGGCAAGCTCAAAATCAAACAAGTCCAAACCCTCAGAGCTAGGCTCATCACAGGGTCCAACAAAAAACAAGGACTCAAAACATCATCAAATAATCATACAGAGCAAGCAGTCAAAAGAGGAAAAAAAGCGTTTTCAGATTTTTTCCAGACAATCATCATAAAACCGAAGGTAAGATACAAAGTACCATTTTTCCAACAAGCTCACAGCATCACACTCCTCTGCCTTGGCCGCCCTAGGACACCTCCAGTCCACCTCTCCTCCTCTCCAAGCAACGAACCCCAAAGGTAGTATTTCTTCTCCCTCTCTTCACACCTCACAGGAAATAACAATAATCAAAGATCATAATACATAGAACTGATAACGTATAAAACTGGAAACCCTAATGCGTTAAAGCAGAGATCAATACCTTCTCTGTTCATCACTGTCTGAACGATCTTAAGGAGGAAACAGTGGAGGTGGTACCCTGGTGGCCACAGGCGGAGGCGTTCAGAAAGCTTGAAGGGACGAAGAGGAGAAGAAGATGAACGACGCCGCTCTAGCCTCTGAGCCCTAATTCCAAAATGAAACAAACTCATTTCAACCCTTACAAAATGTTGTAAAAACGCTTGGGCCGGATCCCTCATAAAACTTCTTGGGCCCAATTGATTCAGGTGCCTCATCCCCTTCTCTGGATTTGACTGCTCTTTTGTTTGGGCCAAACAACATGCACCAAGCCCATTCAATCTTAACCCTTTTATTATTTACTTTTTTTTTATATATTTATAAACCAACACTTTTTTTTATAACTTAATTCTTTTCTTTGTTAAATAAACAATATATTAATAATAAATTTATTTTAACAATATTTTTATTATACTTATTTTAACAATATTTTTATTATACTTAAAAATATGTAAATCTTAGATGTATTAAGTTTAAACTTTTTATTATTATTAAAACCTTTTTTTTGTTGTTTACATAAAAAAATATTAACTAAAATACATAAACATTAATTTTCTTAAACTTGAAACATTTTTTTTTCTTTAATTAAAACTTTTGTTCATATAACATTAACAAAAAGTACATAAAAATAGAACTTCTTAAGCATTTTCTTTTCTTTTATTAAATCTTTTGTTTGTACATATTAACAAAAACACAAAAAATGATATTAATACTTAACTATTGCATTAAGTTAACATTTCACATTTGTAAATAATCACATACACTTTCACAAATACTTTTGATACATTGCTTTTATTCTTATGCATTGATACATGTTACATTGAGAATGCGATTCGATTTGGTTGTAAATATATTTGGACACTACTCTCCTAATAAGTCTCATCCCCATTTGTAAATATTTGTACCCCCATCCCCGGATACTTATTTGTAATAGCTTAGACTTTAAATTCCCGCAATTTATCGCTTTCTATATACTGTATAGTAATTAGGGTTTGTATGCGAAGATTTAAAATCAACCGCTAGATAACCTAAACACAAGACAAATGCATGACAATCAATACACAATTCAGACTTGCACCCCTAGGGTAATCCCGCTTGTTGCCTTCCAAAATGGACCATGTTGCATGTTGAGTATCTTTGGCAAAACAAAACAAATCAAATGATCATAGTCCCTCGATGACGCCTTCGAAGTTGCCTAAACAAAAATGATCATAGTCCCTTCAAGCAAAATTGCCAAAGACACTTGACACCATTGCATTCATGGTCTAAATGATGACCCGCGCCCGTCCCGTTAACATCCTAACACAAGGTTGTTCACCAAATACAATGGTGAAACAATACTGTTAAAAGGGTTAAAACATAGGAAAAATCTTTGAGTAAATTTAGGGGTAGACAACTCTTAGTTACTTGATCAACTTGCAAAACACACTTGCCTACTTTCAAAACACAACTTCCAAACACAACTTTCAAAACAACTTTCAAAACTTTGAAACATCTTTTCGAAAAGACAAACACCTTTGTAAAACATTCGAGTAAAGAATTGTTACAACGGTTGCCTAGACAAGGCATCTTTTTTAAAACATTTTCAAAACACACACACACACACACACACCACCATTCCAAGCAATTGAAAATCAAGGCAAGTGATCTAAAACAAGTAACTAAGAGCCCATGGATAACCATGGATAGAAAGAGTGCTAATACCTTCCCTTTTTATAATCTACCCCCCGAACCCACGAAACATCTCAAAAGGTTTTTCCTGTGCTTTTTTAAACTTTCCTTTAGGATAAAATAAAAAGTCGGTGGCGACTCTTGCTAAACCGAACAAGTGCGAATACAAACGCAAAACCTCAAGTCAGTTCTCCCACTGTATCACAATCAATCATGTGTGAACCATGTTAGAAATCCATATGATGATGGTTAACTATGTGTGAACCATGTCAGACATCCAACATATAATGGTCAACTATGTGTGAACCATGTTAGACATCCAACATATGATGATCAACTATGTATGAAGTATGTTAGAGATGCATAGGATAATGCTCAACTATGTGTGAACTATGTTAGAGACGTTTAGGATGATGGTCAACTATGTATGAATTATGTCAAAGATTAATAAGATGATGGTCAACTATGTGTAAACTATACCAGAGATGCATATGATGATGGTTATGTTTGTCTGAACCATGTCAGAGATCCATAGGATGTTGGTCAACTATGTGTGAACCATGTCAGACATCCAACATATGATGGTGAACAATGTGTGAACTATGTAAGGCATCCAACATATGATGGTCATCTATGTGTGACGAATGTCATAAGTGGATAGGATGATGGTCAACTATGTCTGAACCATGTCAGAGATCTATAGGATGATGTTCAACTATGTATGAACCATGTTAGAGATGCATAAGATGATGGTCAACTATGTGTGAATTATGTCACAGATGCATATGATGCTGGTCAACTATGTGTGAGGTATGTCAGAGATCTATAGGATTATGGTCAACTATGTGTGAACCATGTCAGAGATGCCTATAATGGGTGTCGACTATGTGTGAAGTATGTCATAGTTCCATAGGATGATGGTTAACTATGTGTGAACAATGTCAGAGATCCATATGATGATTCAACTATGTGTGAAGTATGTTAGAGATCCATAGGATGATGGTCAACTATGTGTAAAGTATGTCATAGATCCATAGGATAACGGTCAACTATGCGTGAACCATGTCAGACATCCAACAAATGATGGTAAACTATGTATGAACCATGTCAGACATCATACAGATGATGGTTAATTATGTGTGAACAATGTCATAGATCCAAAAGATAATAGTCAACTATGGTTTAACTATGGCACAAATAGATAGAAGATGCTCAACTCTGCTTCAACTATGGCACAAATGGACAGAAGATGGTCAACTCTGCTTCAATTATAGCGCAGATGAATAGAAGATGGTTAACTATGCTTCAGAAATGGCACAAATGGATATGTTGTACCCCAAAATTTTCCCTCTCATTTCTCAAAGGATCATCCTGGACCCTCAGGTTTACTTCTATCAAGTTTTAAGTCTTGAATTACAACTTTTCAAGAAAATCATTCACAGGGGCAAAATGGTCAAAAGCACACTGAAAAGTCAAACTTTGACTTTTAGATCAAAAATCAGGTTTCAACAATTATATTTCATCAAGACATGAAATTGGTTCATCAAAAATCAGAAGTCAGAAATTACTTTGAAAAAATCAAATTTCTAAACATTTAGAAAATTTTCTAAGTGTTAAGAGGATATGATACTTCAGAACTTCTAAGCCAGCCTCCACGCAAGTGCAGTCAGAATTTGCAAACATGGTTCACAACATGATTCTTCAATCAGAACATGACTCTTCAGCATATGCTTCTGTGATACGGTGGCAGAACCAACTTTTTTTACTGTCACAACAGGATTCTTTGGCATATTATGACTAAAAGGGGGCGAGAAAGTGAGTGACTGACTGACTAACCACTAACCATTGATTGAGGGGGAGCTCAATACTTTAGGGGGAGCCTTATGTCCCAGAAGATGTTTAGACATCTCCCTGTGCTAACAGCTAACTGCTAACTGAATGTATGTTTTGATTGCCTTGCTTGTTGCTGCCCTGATAATGCTCTGATAATTATGTTGTTGCTCTGATAAAATACTCTAACAATGTTTTAGCCAAAATTTTCCAAAGGGAGAGTTTGTAAGTGTTTATTGGCAGCAATTCTGGTAAAACAAGACTTATTAATGTTTTGCTAAATGTCTTAACATTTGAATCAAAACTGTTTTGAATGATGTCAAAGAAGATGTCTTGACATCTGCCTTCTCAATTGATCTCAGCCCAAAATTAGTTAAGTCTTTTGTTTCCTGATTTCCAGCACTCTATAACTCAGGATTTGTGAACTACAGGTTGCGAAAAATATGGAGGAATATTTTTCAAATTGCATAATTACATCTTAGCCTGTTTTTATGGAAATATTCAAAAGATTTGAATATTTGTTTTCAAGCCCAAGCCCAAAGTTGTGCATATATAAGGACTCGTTACCTTATTCAAGATAAAGCAATTTTTATAGAAGAATACTTTCTTTCTGATTAGAAGTTTAGGCTTGTTATTTGTAATACACTCTAAGTATTAGTTTAAGTACTTGAGTTGTTATTTGGGTTGTTAATTGTGTATCATTCATAAGATTTTAAGCATTGAATGATTGAAATGTTTCAAACTTATTAATTCTGTAAGTGATTGAAGGGCCTTGAGGATGGCCTCATACCTATGTGAGTCTTAGGTAGAAGTTTAGCTTGGGTAGTGATTAAGTCATTAGATCGTAAACTGGTTGTTTACTGAGGGTCTATGAATTGATACTATTTAGTGAACTTGTCCCTGGCTTGGTAGCCCTCAGAGTAGGTGTTGTTATACACTGAACTGGGTGAACAATCTCTTGCGTTTTTACTACTTTTGTTTTTACTGCACCTTACTTGCAAACAAATATTTGTGTCGTGACATCTCTTTTGACATCACATATCTGATACCAGAATTTCAGGTGAGGAAATAGCCTCTATCCATTTAGACACATAATCAATAACAACGAGTATGTATTTATTTCCCAAGGAAGGTGAAAATCGACCTATTAAGTCGATTCCCCATACATTAAAAACTTCTACTTCTTAAATGTTTCTTAAGGGCATCTCACTGTGTATTGAAATATATCCAAAGCGTTGGCACCCGTCACATTTGATTATGAAAGCATGAACATCACACCATAATTTTGGCCAGTAAAGGCCTGCTTGAAGGATCTTAGTCTAAGTTTTAGATGTGATGGCATGTCCACCATAAGGGGAAGAGTGGCAATGAGTTGTAACGTTATCCACTTCCTCTTTAGGTACACAACAATGAAATATGTCGCTTGCTCCTCTCTTGAAAAAGAGGGGTTTGTCCCAGTAGAATTGTTTCACATCATGGAAGAACTTTTTCTTTTATTGATAGTTTAAATTAGAAGGTAGGGCATTTGCCGCTAAATAGTTAACAAAGTCCGCGTACCAAGGTGTATTATTTATTACTAGAGCATCTTCGATGTTTATATGTAACTTATCAAAGACATCTTCTTGACTTGTCCTATCGCTGATTGATGCTATTAGTCTATCATAAGTGAAATCATCATTAATGGGAATATGGTCCAATTTCAGATATTTGAGTCTTAAAATGTGGTCAGCTACCACATTTTCGATCCCTTTTTATCACGGATTTCTAAATCAAATTATAGTAATAGAAGGATCCAACAAAGTAGTATATGCTTTACATCCTTTTTGCTCAGTAGGTATCAAATGACATTATGGCTAGTGTATATGATAATTTTGGCCCCAACCAAATAGGAACATAATTTGTCTATTGCAAACACCACAACTAGAAGTTCCTTTTTGGTAATGGCATAATTTAGTTGGTTTGCATATAAAGTTCTAATGGCATAACGTATAACATGTAATCTCTTGTCTTTACGCTATTCTAAAATAGCACCAACAGCGAAATCGCTTGCAGCGCACATAATCTCGAAGGGTTGGTTCCAATTTGTGGTTGCATGATAGGTGCAGAGATTAGTGCACTTTTTTAGAAGATTGGATGCTTCAAGACATTTTTCATTAAAGATGAATTCAAAGTCTTTCATTAGGAGACCAATCAAAGGTTTAGTAATTTTAGAGAAGTCCTTGATAAAATGTCAGTAGAAATCGACATGTCCAAGAAAGTTCCTGACTTCCCTAACTATTCTGGGTGGTTGTAGGTTTTCAATTACCTAAATATTAGCTTTGTCAACCTCAATGCCTCTTTCTGACACTATGTGTCCTAGGACTATACCTTCTGTCACCATAAAATGGCATTTCTCCCAGTTTAGAATGAGGTTAACTTTCACGCATATTTCCAGAACTCTCTCGAAATTATCGAGGCAGTTTTTAAAATTGGATCCGCATACCGAGAAATCATTCATAAAAACTTCCATGATTTCGACGAGGAAATCTTTGAATATTTCCATCATACATCGTTGGAAAGTCGTAGGGGCGTTGCACATAGCGAACGACATTCGTTGATAGGCAAGTGTTCTATATGGGCTAGTGAAGGTTGTTTTCTCTTGGTCGTTAGGATGGATAGGAATTTATAAAAAGCCTGAATATCCATTTAAATATCAGAAATAAGAGTTTCTAGCTAAACGTTAGAGCATTTGATCAATAAAAGTAAGGGGAAATTGTCTTTCCTGGTTACCTTGTTTAGCTTCCTATAGTCTATGCACATACGCCATCCATTTTCTATACGTTTTACCACTGATTCTCCTTTTCCGTTTTGAACAATTATCACACCTCCCTTCTTGGGTATTACATGTATAGGAATAAACCATTTACCATCGGAGATTTGATAAATTATTCTGGCGCAAAGTAACTTTAACACCTTTCTCTTGACCACATCGCTCATGATGGGTTTATCATTCTTTGGTGTTCCCTAGATGGTTTAGAATCTTCCTCTAGCATAATTCGGTGCATGCATACATATGGGATTATCCCTTTAATGTTAGATATATTATAGACTAAGGATGCTAAGTATCTTCGTAGGATATCTAAGAGTTGGTTAGTTTCGTCTTTGTTTAATTTTGCATTCACTATTATTGGACGATTTAGTTCCTTATATAGAAACTCATATCTCAGATTCTTAGGTAATTCCTTAAGCTCGATATATGGTTTCTTAGGACCAGGAATATGGTTAGGGGTAAGTGATAAGAATTCGTAAAGGTTGTTGTCCACGTATGGTGTATATGACTTAAATCCATCGTCTTCTATTATGGGTGTCGAGGGAAGTTTTATCGTCTCAGTATGTGTTTCTGTATCCAATTCTCTTATGCACTCTTCAATAATATCGATGGCACAACATGAGTCATTTATGGATGATGCTTTCATAAATTTGGAGAGAATAAACTCGACCTACTTCAAAAGTCATTTTTCCTCTTTTGACATCTATCATGGCTCTAGAAGTTGATAAAAAGGTTTTTCCTAGAAGGATAGGGATACCATCGTCTTCTTTAATATCCATTACGACAAAATCTGTAGGAATATAAAGTTGACCAATCCCGACTGGAATATATTCTAATATACCGATTAGATACTTAACTGATCGATCATCCAGTTGAAAGGATATCCTTGTCGGTTGCACATCCCCTAGATTTAACCTATTGCAAACAGCTAGAGGCATCAAACTTACACTTGCACCTAAATCCAGTATTGCATTGTCAATAATATGTCTTCCTACAACACATGGTATGGAAAAGATTCCAAGATCTTTATGCTTTTTGGCTAATTTGTTCTCAGCAATCGCATTGCATTCCAATGGTTTAGGGTCATCAAGCTTGCGCTTGTTTGTTAAGATGTCTTTCACAAATTTAGCATATGATGGAATATGGGTGATAACCTCAGTGTAAGGGATTTCGACGTGGAGTTTTTCAATTACTTTTATAAACCTATTATATTGGGCGTCTTGTTTGGTATGTTTAAGCCTTTGTGGATATGGAATTTTTGGTTTATAGGCGGGAGGTGGAACATATCTTTGACTCAATATGTTATTATTTACTGCTTCCTTATCTTCAATTTCTCTTTCTCTCTGTTTCTCATGTTACACTGTTTCTCTACTACTTGTTTCTCTGGAGTAGTCACAATGTTTTCTTTTGGCTGGTCTAGTTTCCTTGGTAAAGTATTATTCAACCTAGGGTCCACAGGTCCATCATATGCAGTTCTGCTTCATAGAGAAATAGAATTTGCATGGCCTTTAGGGTTAGGTTGAGTTTGTCCATGGAATGGTCCTCCTGGTGTAGCCTGAGTAGCTTGTGATTGTGCTACTTCAGAAATTTCGGTTTCTAGCCTTTTGTTATAGGTTACCACAAAATCAACTTTGTTGCCTAGTTGTGCAATTAGCTCATTTATATGAATATTTTGGTTCATAAATTCTCTATTCTTCTGAGTTTGAGCTGAAATGAAATTTTCCATGATTTTCTCTAGGTTTGATTTTTGAGGGGTGGCTTGAGTAGGTTGCGTTGGTATTTGGGCTTGAAAACCCTGTGGTCTTTAAGGTGCAGTGTTTTGAATAGGATTATTGTTCTTATAAGATAAGTTTGGGTGGTTCCTCCATCTAGGATTATAAGTGTTTGAATATGGGTTTCCTTGGGCAAAATTGACCTGATCTGGATTTGGTTCAGCTATAAGACTGCAATTGATAGTGATATGTCCTTGGGTTCCATAGATTTTGCATCCAATTTGAACTGCAACTACAATAGTTATAGAATTAACTACTAGGCTTTCAACCTTTTATGCTAAAGCATCCATCTTAGCGTTCATATGGTCTAGGCTACCGATTTCGAATATACCTCTTTTTGTTTCTTTCTTCTCTTCTGACATTCGTTCAATTCCCCATTGGTAATGTTTTTGTTCCATGTCTTCTATGACTGTGAATACTTCGGGGTATGTTTTTTCATTAGTGCACCATCATCAGCAACATCGATGGTCATCTTTGTGTTGTAGAGAATCCCATTATCGAAGGTATGAATGATCAACCATTACTCTAATTTATGGTATGTACAAGCTCTTAGTATCTCTTTGTACCTTTCCCAAGCGTCAAAAAAGGATTCACCATCTTGTTGAGTGAATCTAGTTATTTGGTTTTGTAGGACAAAGGTTTTTGCTCGGTGAAAAGTATCTAGAAAGGAATAGTTTCTTTAGGTCATTCCAAGTAGTAATTGAATTCGTTGGGAGGGAGTCTAGCCATGATCTTGCTCTGTCTCTGAGGGAAAAGGGAAATAAGCGTAAAACATATTGCCTCAGGAGGAGCGCCATCAGATTTCAATGTGTCGGCTAATTAAATGAACACTTTTAAGTGTTGGTTTGGGTTCTCTATTGGGAGACCAACAAACTGCTTTTGCTGCACGATTTGCAATAGAGTGGGTTTCAATTCAAAATTGTTAGCTGGGATTGTAGGGTTAACAATAGTTGAATGAGGTTCTTTGTTAGAAGGTGAGGCAAAGTCCTTAAGTGGCTTGCGATCATTTTCTTTTGCCATTTCTCTCCTAATTCGTTGGAGAAAAAGTTGTGCACGTGCATACCTCTCTGGTTCTTCTATTGGATCTTCTAAGGTTCCGGTATTACAATTTCTTCGCATTTATCGAAAAAGGGTGCCTTAATCTAGACGGTGTAAAAACAGGGTTTACGATATTTGATGAAATTGGTCCCCGACAACGGCACCAAAAACTTGGCGGGTGGTTTCCGCAAGTATATGGAGTCTATCAGAGTAATATAAAGAGTGTCAAACCCATAAAGACCAAATGGTCAATCTATCGTTTTTTATTGCTACAGTGTTTATCTAAGGCAATCAAAATAAGAATTGGGAGCGGGAAAATAAATTTAAATAATAAACTTGAAGTAATTAAGAAATACAATATTGGAATGTGTATCTCATAAATTCGTTGATGCTCTTATAGTTCCTAAAACTACCTATGGAACAATGTTTTCTCCTTTGAAAAATAATTAATTAAAATGGAATCATCGTTGTCGTGTAATCGGAATCATACTTTACTTTCTAATTTATACCGTCCGCTCACTCCCAATGCATTTTTCTTTAAAGAAGTAAGACATTTTTTTAGAAATTAGTGTCTTTTGCTCAGACAAAAAGTAGTTTTGATTGAAAAGTTTGACTTTAAAGGGTTCTCGGCTTTCGCTCTAACAACCAGATCTTAAACTTATAAACTCATCCGAAAATAGTTTTAAAATCACTTTATGAAAATATCAAACTTTCCTAATTTATTAATAAAGTGCTTTCGTGGTGTTTATTAATAAAAAACTAAACAACTTAAATCTTAAGTACCCAACGACTTTCGATCTTACCCGACATATTTACAATTATACTTTCGTAGTAACCGATCAAATGAAGTTTAGAAAAATTGTATAAAATCATAACAACCTCATAAGTATTTATAAAAGAACAACGGTTAGAGTACCATCGAATCGACGATCCTCATATTCCAACACTTTAGATTTAGCAGAACATGGTTATAACAAACGATAAAGCAATTGAATTTAACATAAAATTAAACATATTCGGCATAGCGAATAGGAATCAAAACATTAAATTGACAGATATAAAATCAAAGTAAAGCAAGAACATGCAAGTAAATAAAGAGACAATATAATAAAAGCAATACGATTAAATAAAACCTGCTCCAATCAGAAACTTGAATCTGGTACAAAGTAGATTTCTGGAAAACTTGAAAAGAAATTTAAATGGCGGAAATATTAAAATTCGACAATGTAAATGCTCTAAAATCAATACAAAATCAATGCTCACTGATGTTATAACCCCCCGATGTGACGAGTTGTAACTTTAACCGGTAAATTTAGTGCTTAAGATTGTGCTAAGCTTGGATGATCTGAAAAGTAAAAAAAGTAACTACTATTTATAATGCTTAGATATCCTAAAATGTCAAGTGGTGGCTGCTAATTTCGTGTGAGAGGATGTAGGGAGGAGAGGAGGAAGTGAAGACCAAGCCCAAGCCCAATTTCCAACTGCTTGAAAAGTACAAAGGTTGGCGAATGCCATCCCCTTGTGGCGAACGCCACCTTCCTAAAATGGGGAAAACTTGGTCTTTTAACCGTTAGTGAGTGGGACACGTCATTTTACTTCTGGCTTTCTCCAAAGCGAACGCCATGCTAAATGCCTTGAGTGCAATTTCTTCCTTTTTCTCTGTTTTCCATCCAATTTGCTTCATTTCTTCGCGTAGCTCTCTCATATGGTCAAATACCTGAAAAACAAACAAAACACCAACATAACACTAGAGATGACAATAAAACAATGATAAAACATGTGCAATCGAGTCAAATATGCAGTGTGTTTTGGTGCTATCCGACTGATAGAGAGATATTTCTTTGATGAAAGAAATTGAAACAGTATTTTCAAAGATAATTAATTTTCTGTCGATTTCACATCATATTGGGTATTTGATATGATGTTTATCATGCCCTTTTATATCACGGGTATGCTGATCAAGCTAACTTGAGTACTCAAAAATCTTCGAAGTGGTCACGTTCACAGTTATCCCAAACCTCGAAGAAGAAACCATCTAATAAATTCATGGTACAATTTCCAAATCATATCGACCATTTATTGATGATATTGTTGATGTCAATGATGATGGAAATTGTGGGTTTAGAGTCATTGCATCGTTGCATGGATATGGTGAGGATGGATGGCCAATTGTTCGTCGTGACTTGGATAATGAAATTAGAGGTCTTATAAGTAGTCTCTATGAACAATTATTTAGAGATCTCTTATCAGAAGTGATATAATCCTTGATGATATCATCTTAGGTCCTCCCTCAGCCACGAGATAAATTGATGACATTACCAGATATGGATTATGTGACAGCAAATTGGTATAACATAATTCTCATCTCTTTAGATTATACTAGTTTAATTTTCTTTCCTATGACGACTTCACATTCACTGAATGTGTCCATTTACTATATTGGGTTTGTAAATGGAAGTCATTAGATTCAGGTAGTTAAATATTCAAATATGTTAAGTTAATTACTTGTTTTTCATTTATGCCTTACTTATGTTTCATTTGATATTAATTTTCTAAACAGGTAAATATGAATGAAGGATTTTTGTTGTCAGCGATCACATTGGATTAGAAGAAGTTTCCCACACCAAATGCAACTTCTTGGATGATATGATTTACTGGACGGTTGCAACATTAGCAACACCTTATGTCTGTAGTGTCGCCATATGTTAAATTATAATTGTATTGTGATTGTTATATTTTGGATTATATCGACAATAGACTTACTTATTTTGCATAAGTCTTAAAATTGTAAACATATTACATAATTCTAAAAATATAACATAAGCCTGAAAATACATAAGTCTCAATAATAATAATATTGCATCAATCAAGGTCACGAGGTATTGGTCTGCCCGAGGTACTGGTCCGCCCAGAGCTACACATAAAGATCGAAATATCTCAATAAAATCAATGTCTTCCTCCTCAGCTCCTTTACGCTATAAATAACGATGAAGCCCATGTGAAATAAATGATAACCTCGAATCTGACGGCCCTTCGTCATAGACAAGAATCGAGACTTATCTCACCTCATCCCGAAGTGGTGGTACCAAGAAAATATATGACACCCTATAATACTAATCCAAATAACCATCGACCATATCATATGGGGTGAGAGCAAAAACTCGCAGCTGAATCACATCCATCACACTCACATGATATCCAATCCACTCCACATCCACATCAAGTGTGTTAGAATTAGGGGGTGGAGGCGGTATGTACTACCTATATTCAAACTGACGCAGACATATGTCAGTTAAGTATAGTATAACTGTGTCATACCATTTCAAGCCACCCCTTTACAGACATATATCGTCAAATGGAATGTGTTGTCTATGATCCTCAAAGGGCCTCCAAATGACATCAGCATGTATCAATGCATCTAACACAACCCTAACCTCATCAGCTTTTTGTTCTCCTTGCTTGTAATCTCATTTCATCATCCTGGAAAGTGGACTACCGATACCAGCAATCCCAGACAATCCTCTTTTGCCAACATTTGAAAATTCTCACGAATCCAACACTGTTACACAACATGAATATTATCAATTAACATAAGTATAAATAAATACATATAACTCAAAATATATTTAAAATAAAACATTTGTACCTGTAGCAGAGAGGCGTATCCGCCGAGCTTCTTGCAAGTATATAAAGAAGCATCTCCTAAATATTTATAGAGTGTGACAAGTGCAGCTGCTGCCCAATAATATCTACTACATCAATTCAAATCCCTAAATATGGATAAATACTTTGCCTCCATAAGAGTGAAAGTCTTGTCGGCAAGAATGATACAACATACCAACAAAAGCATATAAGCTCTGGAAGCACAGTCAAATCTATCAACAACTCGCTGACACGCAAATACCTCATTCAACCAATCCAGCTTGTAATAAGCACCCCTACAACTATCAACCTCTTCAGCTGCGTCACCCAAGGGAACACCTAACATATCAATAGCAAGAGTAATGACATCTGAATCAGTGAAATCTCGCATAGGGCCCCATAACTCACCCCTACACGGTAAATGAAGGAGACAAGCAAAATCGTCAAATGTAATTGTCATCTCTCCAAATGGCATATGAAAGTACAATGTTTCTGGATGCCATCTCTCTACAAATACTAATAAATTCGAATCTATCCTCGAAAAACTAGATCTCTAAAGAAAGGATAGACCTGAGCGAGATAACTAACCCTCTATCACAGGTGAGAGACTCTGTGAAACCCATCCTATCAACTTGCTGCCATTTGAAACAATCTTTAACTCTTTCTTCAGAGTTCTCTCCTAAAAATAATTTATAGGATATATGTTATAAAATATAAGTACTTACAATTAAAAATGATTCAACATAAAATGATAAAGATTAACTTACCCCGCCCGAACCATAAATAGTGAGCAATGTGACCCTGGTACCTCACCAGAAGAGACATATCGTAGGATCCTCCGGAAAACTCCGGCCGCTGCGGAGCAGCCTCAGGTGCAACCCTCTGATGCCCCTCTCCATCCACCGCCTCTCGACGTTGTCATCCTTCACCCCTTCGTCGCATACAGTAGTCGTTCAGGCCTCCTCTTCTATGCACCACTAAAAATAAATAAATAAAGTTAAAAAAACGATGAACTAGATAACCTCTTCACAAGTTATCCGAATGACCACATCAAGAACCGGATAACATGGTTCAAAGTTGTCCGGCTAGCATTCCTGGGAACTGAAGAACCCTGACCTAAGTTATTTGGTTTGTTAATTTTTTCTCATGAAAACCGAAAAACTTGTAAAATATCACATGTGTTGTATGTTGAACCGACAAACTTCTCGTATTCTCCGATTTGTGTACTGAGTTTTAGTTCAGACTGATTTTGATTTTGTTCTTCGACTTTTATTCTTTCGATCCTTTAAAACGATATGAGGAAAAAATATCAATTTTTAAAAATCAAAATATTTATACAGAAATATTTTCATTCAAATGCATAATTTATAAGAGTAGGAGAATAAATAATGAAGTACAAGATAAAACTTTCCCATCTTACTCTTGAGTCGGCCCTAATTTTAAACATCAATTATGTAAGTTTGTGGGATTCAAATGTTTGGGATCTACAAATATCATATTATCTGATATATATTCATTTCTTGTAGGATCAGTCAAATTTGAAAGTTTGACTTCATGTTGATGCTCACCTTCGTACTCATAAGCATATACTCCAGTAACTTGTCGCATTAATTCTATATACTCTACAAGTCTACACTATAAAACTAATTACACACTTTTCAAGAAATTATATAGTACTACCATGTATTCAAACATAAATTGTGTCAAATTTAAACAAAAAATGATTAAAAATGAAACATGAAATCTGAATGTAGGAAACCGTATAGCGAAAGACACTGTTATGTATTCAGGTATAGATTAAAGTAACAACTAATTATAAGGAGATGGATTCATATTTTGATGATTGTTGCTTCTTAGGATCTTGTTCCCATTGTGATGCATCACCACCCTTTTTGCCAAATATCATTTCATCAAGATCATCCATCATATCATCATGGCTCAATCCTTGGACTCCAGTTCTCGAACTAGCTGGCTTTCTAATCAAGGCATCTTCCCTAAAATGCGGCGATTCATCTGGCTCAATAGCAACAGGTATCATCGTATCTGGTTCTGGTTTAAGTGGAGAAACTTTAGGCTTCTTCTTCTTCTTCTTCAACTCTTCGTATTTGGACAGAACCTTATGAATCTCATCATTTACTTGCAGGGCTTCAAAAAGTAGTGCTTCATTGTTCCCAACAGTTTCAATGATTCTATGGACAGTGGATTGAGACTCACGGCACTGTTGTACTAATGTCATGGTTAAATTTTGCTGCATATGAAAGGAAATATAGACATTAACTTTGTCATACTTATGAAACACTAATACAAACATGAATATGACAACACTGACACATCAAAATTGATAATGATATAAGAAAATGAAATAATCGAATGTAATCAGATGTGTAATCAGAAAATGTAATCAGATGTGTCAGTATCGTGTTGGACACTGACCCTTGTCAGATGCAGGACATGGATTTGATCTGATTTTTAGGTGTTGGAGCAGTAAGTTGTTAGAAGCAAAAAAAACAACTGAAATTCTATGTAGAAGGTTTAAGTTTAAGCCAAAGCATATTAAGGTTAAACTCAATATGATAGGATACATTATAATCAAACTAGTTGCTAATGTATAGCACCGGAAATGTCAATGTCCCACGGAATACTAGGTTGATGTCGAGACACTAACTTTTAGTTCATTGACACTTCTGGAGCTCCCGAATTCCTCAACATGCATCTCAAGAAAAGCAAAATAAAATACCTGGAGAACAGTTAGTTGCGGTGAAGAAGAAGATAAGACAGAAGATAGAAGGTCACTGCAATTTCTTGCAACATCAAAAGCTTCTTTTGTTTGTTGGGAAGTGTAACTAGTGAAATGATTTTCATGCTGTATAAGATGTTGAAGACTTCGACCAGCCTCAGGTGCAGAGGCAGAACCAGAAGGAGGCAAAACATGATCCAATCTTTCATCATGACAGCCAGGAAATCGAACACCCCTTGCTTTCAAACTCTGTAACATAAAAACATTAACAAAACCACATCTTAATATTAAACCTTTAATCAATGTAAAGCTGTGAAATTAGTAATTATTACCTTGTAAGTTTCTTCATAAACAGGCAAATACCGAAGCTCGGTACTTGATTCACCCCAACACTGAATCATCCTCAAAGCCTTATCCTTACAACTAACAAAACTCTGATCAGAATCAACATCAACAATCTTAACCATTTCATCAAGCACTCTCTCCGTGGCAACCTCAAAGAAACCCTTATCACAATTCTTCACCAACGCTTCAAGCAAAACCAAAGCCAAATACTGCCCTCTAGGACTTTTCACCATCACCCTTTTCTTGATCGCCCTTACAGCTTCACAAGTCTGAACCTTTTCAGCATTGACCAAATCACAAACATGCAGAATCATATCCCAGTTCGGCTCATCAAGTGACTCAGAAGTAGCATCTGAAACAAGTTTATCAGCTTGGTTTGGTTCTTGAAAAAACTCTTTCATCTTGAAACTCATGCTGCTCATTCCAGCGCTTACTTTTCGACCCACTTCAGCTCCATTGATCTTGAGACGCTCTCCTATAGCGTTCACTTTTTCCTTCAAATTATCACTCATATTTTGTTAAATGCCTCACTTTCACTCCAAGAATATCAACAAGGTTTGTTGAAGTATGGTGTTGGAAAAGACGCGTATAAAGTGTTGGATGATCATTGGAGTCTCAGTCTCTTACCTTGTCCTTTTCCAGCTATCTTTGATTCTTTGCCTTTTCAAATTCAATTCCTAGTACGTTACGGAGAATCTGAAAGATATATAAAACAAACTCTTTCTCAAATTTGGCACTGTCCTTATGGCAATCTACCTATTTGTTTCTTATGTATAATTATATTTACTTAACCCAATTTAATTTTAATTTCGTGAAAATAATGTTATAAATTATAATTGATCATAATCATAGGGAATTCTTCTAAAAGTTGATGCTAGAGAATCTCTAGGACGCATCTATGTTAAATTCTTTTGTAGTCGGTTATGCTATCCAATGTGTCCTACCAGCTAGATTGATTAGTCTCTGCAACCGATTTTAATGTCCTCATCATTTTGATTCCTACATTTAATGTATGTTTAGTTTGGTTTTTGGAATGATAAAAGTAAAATTCTTGAAATATAAATGGGTGATTTTGAGATGTTTGGTTAGACATAAGTAAAATTGATTCTGCCTTTAAAATTGATTATACTTGAAATTAAAATTTATAGTTTCTGCTTCTAAAATTGATTCAGGGTGATTTTACATTGAAATTTATTGTTTAACTCATTTTACATAAATGTATCCAAATATAAATCAATTCTATTAAATTCAATTCTGATAAAATCAATTCTATCAAATTTAATTTTACCCATCGTCAATCCAAACACACCCTTAATCTATTTTTTTGACACAAACATTTAATTTTAGTTTGATTTGATGGAATACATGTTCATATGCTATCAGGACATCATCCATTTTCTCTTAAACTATTTAAAACCTATTCATCAAAACTATTTTTTTCTTAAGAGAACTATTTAATCAAACTTAAAAATATTATAAATGACATAATTATCATGATTATGATATCCATCAATTAAGAGATTTTATATTTATTTTATATTTATTATATATATGTAATATAAATAGAACTCATAATCGTATTATATTTGAATCACTTGCTCAAAAAGAAAATAATTTAATAAACTTTCTTCTTCTCTTTCTCTCATTCGTCTTTACTATTCTATTATATTACTTCTTATTAATTTCATAACACGCTATCAACACAAAACTTTATCAAAATTGTAGTCCTAACTATCAGAGACAATATTAGTTCATTATTTTATTCTTTTTCTTTTTCATTACCCATGTTGAATTTTGATATTATATCTTACTAAATTATCAATAATCACTTGAGGATTACAAAGCAAATGAGTGTTTGTTAGTTTTTGAAGAGCATATGAAGTATCCTTGAAGGATACTAAAATAATAGTTTATTATATAATTTCTGAAGAACTTATCAAATATCTCTTAAGGATATCAATAGTTTATTATATAGTTCCCGAAGAACTTATCAAATATCTTGAAGGATAGTAATGACTTTGTTATATAGTTTTTGAAGAACTTATCTAGTATCTTGAAAGATTGAAGGATAGTAATGAATTTGTTATATAGTTCTTGAAAAACTTATCAAGCATTTATAAAAGATATCAAAAGAATAGTCTGTTATATAATTTCTAAAGAACTGATAAAGCATCCCTAAAGAACTGATAATTTTTTTTCATGAATTATAAAGAAAATGTATGATATAGTTCTCGAAGATTGTAACAAAATTAGTATTCAAGTATTCTTAAAGAATTGTATACATCTATTTAAGACTCATATTTAAGTATCATAGAAAGGATTGTGCAAATCATAATACTTTAATTTTGATTGATGAAATTATTTACAATTCCAGAAGAACTTAAAATTTAATATTATTATTAATAACATATTTTATCTTCATTGATCACAAAAGTAACAATGATGATTTTTATACATTTTATAAGAAGTGCATCAATCATTTTAAATAATCCCAAAAGTATTGTATTAATAATATTGAAGAATAATATAAAGATTAAATCAATAATGTAAAAATATACCAGAAAGATTGCACAAAGAGTTGTTTTTTTAATATTTGATCGAGTTCTTGAAGAACTACACATTTATAACATATAGAAATTTTTATGAATATGGTTAAAATATTTCATAAGGATGACACAAAGAATATGTAAACATTTGTAACATACTTGATCTTGTCGGGATCAGAAGGATCTTAAGTGGCCTGCAATACTTAGACTTCTGCGGTTATTGAAGTGAATGGGGGTGTACCTGTAAGGTACTCCAATGCCAAAGTAAGGTTCAGAGTAAAGAAAACAAGTACATAGTGTAAGTGAGTATGATTGAATACCTGACCCTCTAGTGAAAGAGGGTATTTGTAGCCCTCAACGATGGGCCAAAGTTCCCATTTTGGGCTGGATTCCCAGCCCAAAATGGAGACTGACAGGATCAGACATGGGTAGAGGAGACCAGTATGTGATATCTATCCTAGTCAACTACTGTGATACAATGAGAGAAATGACTTGAAGGTTTTGCTTTTGATCGCAAATATTGCGGTTAGCAAAAGTCGCCACCAACTTTTCTTTTATCCAAAAGGAACGGTGAAAAAGCACAAGAAAGACCTTTGAGATTGTTTCTTGAGTTCGGGGGATAGATTATGAAAAGGGAATGTATTAACACCCTTTTCATCTATGGTTTTCCATGGACTCTTAATTACTTGCTAGATCACTTGCTTTTGTTTGAAATTGTGCTTTATGTGGTTTTTGAAAGTATTTTTGTAAAGAGGTCATTGTTTAGGCAATCTTTGTAATGATTCTCGTTCGTAAGAATGTATACAAAGATATTGATCTTTTGAAAATGTTTTCAATTTTGTAAGATGTTTTGAAATGTGTAGGTGTTTGTTTTGAAAATAGCAAGGATGTTTTGTTTTAAATGGAGCAAGTAATTAGGAGCAATCTACCTACTCAAATGTCTTTCTTGTTCATTTTCTCTTCCTTTAATATTGTTGTCTTACCATTGATTTGGTAAGCAACCATATCTTTGGATATAAACGGGACGGGCGTGGGTCATCGTATAACCATGATTAACAATGTTGCAAGATATCTTAGCATTCTTTTGAGGGACTAAGATCATTTTGTAAGGCAACTTTGAATAACGTCGTCGAGGGACTATGATCTTGTATTTGTTTGTTTTTGCTAAGACACCTTACATGCGTAATATGGCCATTTTGTATAAGGCAACCAAGTGGGATAACCCTAGGGGTGCTTATGTGCAAGTGTGTTATTTTCATGCTTGATTTTGTCCCGAATTGAGATTTTCTATTTGATTGGTTTTATCTTGCCATACAAACCCTAATTACTAGCATGTTATGTAAAAGCGATAAATTGCGAAATTTAAAGTTACCACGCTATTACAACACTTGTGGGATGGGGGTATACAATTTGTGAATGAGGATTGCAATAATATAAACCTAATTAATCTATTACAACCAAATTGAATTTGTACAAGAATTAGAATAAATAATATACAAGACGAATTAAATATGCAAGAATTGTAAATGCAAAGAAAAAAAGATTTTTTGTTTGATTTCTTAAGAAAAAGGGTCTTGATTTTAACCTAAATTAGATAAAGAAAATAATTAGTCAAGTTTAAAATTCATTAAGAAAAAGATTCTTGACTAAAATCCTAATTCTTCTTAATTGATTAAAAGGAATGAAGTTTATAAAAAAAACTATTTTTTATAATTTATATTTTTTGTCTTGAAAAATAAATTATAGTGTTATAAAATATTCTTTAGTCTTTTTGGTATCAAAAATATATTTTCATTAGTATAAAATAAATAATATTTTAGTTTTAATTAAATTTACAAGATAATTAGTGAAAATAAATAAAGTGTGATCAAAATAAAATATATTTTTTATGAAAAAATAAATAAACTAAGTTAAAATATAACTCTACTATGTTTTTTGTATTTTTATGATTTTTAATATTGAAATAAATGTATTTAAGAAAATAACATGAGAATAAAATAAAAAATAAAATAATAATGGGTCAGGGGTGCAAATATGAGACAGGGAGGAAATGTTAAAAAAAACAATAGGCCCATGAAATGGAGGCCCAGCGCTGCAAGAGACAAAAAAATGTGGGAAAATGTGAGAAAATGCAAAAGGCAGCGCGCTGAGGCTCGAACCCATGACCTCTAGCAATAAAGTGCGTTGCCTTACCACTGGGGTGGCTGTACATCCGTTTATATAGGCAAAACCATAAATATATAAGGCAAATCCAGTCCTGATGACTTCATCTTCAACCTCCAGTCGGTGTACCTGTAACTTCTTCATTTCTCAACAAAAATGGAAAGTGACAAAATGAAAGTTGTTGCATTCTTCCTCACGAATCTAACCATGTAAATAATTAAGGCTGAAAGTCAAAGATAAAAGAGAATTTCTTTGGCCCTAATTTAAACCCTAAAATTTTCAGAAACTTCAACTCTAAAATTCTCTAAGCTCAGGCCATATAAATGCAAACTATGGATATGTACAGCTTCGTGGCAATGAGGTCAACATCTTATCTTCACAAATTCAAGCCTAACAATACCTAAGTAATGAGATAGAAGTTCAAGAAAAATACCTCATGAAATGCAAATGAGCTTGTTTCAAGCAGTGTTGATGATTAGGTTAGCTTCCTTGGACCTCTAGGAAGCTAATGCAATGGCTGGCTTGAGCTGAGGATAGCTGGAATGGTCTGGAGAAGTCCACCTGTGATGCTCTATTTTTGGTTATGGAAGACATGGAAAATGGTGTTACAGAAATGAAACAGGCACAAGGATGAGTTACTCTTGATGCAAGGAAGCTTTAGAAACTAAAAGGCCAAGAAACGCACGAGGGAAATGTGAGTTTGGTATGTAAAGTCAGAACTTGTACAACAATGGTGTTTTGGAACAATTTCTGGCTAGAGGGAGTTTTAGTGAGTTTCAGTGGCTTCTTGCTCGTGTGTCAACTTACAAATAGTGTGTATACTTATAAGAAAGAGGTTTTGAGGCTTGTATCAACTCAGAATTTGAATTTGCATCCTTAAGTCAAACATGTGATTTTTGAGAAAAACAAGTTTCAATGTTTGTGTACTTGCTAAGATAGAGTGTTTAAGCTTTAAACACTCTTGCTTCAGACTTTGTAGGTGAAGTGTGATCAGAGGGAACAAGTTAGAGGCTCAAGAGTGGAGTTTATGCAAAAAGCTTGCTTTACAAGAATGGCATTGTTAACTTTCTTCTCAAAATGGCAATGTGGATTGGATAAAGCTTAAATAACTTGGGTTATAGATAAAACGTTTGTGTAATCCATTAATTATGGAGTGACAAACAAGTTTGAGGCATTCAAAGCAAAGATCATGCATCCTAACATTGATTTGCATTTGTGTTCATCATGAAAATGACCTATAATTCAAGTGACAAAATACCAACTTCATCTCTTCGATTCTCCCTACTCAAGAATGATCTCAAGGAGTTCTTTGACATTTTGAAAAGCTTGCAATGTTATCTACAACTCATCTTTGAATTTATTTTGAATATTACCCTTTGAGCCATGTGAAAAATTTCCATGAAGTTAGGTCAGAAATCTGCCTAACTAGGGCAAAATTTCACTAAGTTATTTTTAGTTCATGAGCATGTATTTACAAAATTATATCTTGAGATCCAAGCATTTTTAGGAGAAGTTGTGTGAAGCAAAGTTGTATATTTCATGGATATCTACAACTTTCATGTTGTAAGTTTCTCTTGAATCATCTTGCATCATGGTGAAAATTTGGACCAAAGTTATGAAAAAATAAGAAATTTTCTATACTTAGAAAAATTTCTAAGTTAAGAAATTTCATCTTTTCAAAACAAAATCTTGAATCCTTGATTTCTTGATGAAAAAGTTTCATATTTTTACATGTTTTGATGAATTATGATCTTTGGCACTTGAATTTGACCAAAAAGTCAAAGTTTGACTTTTCAGTATACAGTTGACTTTTGATCAGTTGACTGCAAAATTCATCTGCCAATCCAATGGACTTGTAATATTTTGAATCATGTTATTAGGCCAGAATGATGCAATTGAACTCTTAAGATCATGCCTTAACCCAATTGATAATTTTTTAGGTCAAAAATCAGAAATTGCCCTTCCATCAGTCTAAACCCTAATTTTGACCATTTTGCCCTTTTGATGATTTGATCAAATTTCTTGAGGAATTGTGGTCCAAACTTGATCAAATGATACATATGAGTCTCAGATGTTGATGTGGATCAAAAATTATTAAGTTTGACTGTAAATTGGCCATGGTTGACTTTTCCTCCAATACAGTTGATTTTTAGGTCAATTGTTCAATTGATTGATCAAAAGTGTGATCCAAGGCTTGAAACTTGACATGAGTAATCTTGGGAATCCATAATGATACTTGAAAGTCATATGAAGCATTGATAGTCCAAAAATCCTTGTGCAAACTCAAACCCTAATTTTGGTCATCAGTGCATAAGGAGGTGTCTTGAGCTGATCAAACCCTAATGTAGTCTTGAGTCAAAGAGATCTTGTGAGCAAATTCTTGATAAGTGAGAGGGAAAATTTTGGGGTACAACAACTTCCACTGTTCAATCTTCTTAAGCCTGAGGAGTTAGATTGACATGTTTTTCCAATCGTGACTCGAAGGTGGAAGATGATTGGACACTAGAGTGCCCAAAAATTTGCACTTGGTGATGTGATGGTTGAGGGAATGGGCTTAAAGATGCCATTTGGAAAGGTGATAGAAAGTTTTTGGAGATGGGCTTGTAGATGCCATCTAAGAGTGATTGTTTAATTGTAATTTGTAAGCTGAAGAATGAGTATCAGAATGGCGTCCGTGTTTGGAGTGTATCTGAACTGTATCTGAAAACTTTGTTTGAACGGGTATCAGAATGACATCCGTATCTGGAGTGTATCTGAACGGTGTTGGAAAGTTGAATCCAAATGAGTATCAGAATAGCATCCGTGTTTGGAGCGTATCTATATTGTATCTGAAAGTTGAATCTGAATGAGTATCAGAATGGCGTCCGTGTCTGGAGCGTATATGTATTATATTTGAAAGTTGAATCTGAATGAGTATCAGAATGGCGTCCGTGTCTGGAGCGTATCTGTACTGTATCTGAAAGTTGAATCTGAATGAGTATCAAAATGGCGTCCGTGTCTGGAGTGTATCTGTACTGTATCTGAAAGCTTTGAACATTGTTAATGGTAGTTGTTAATCTTATCCTGAAAAGGGTAAAATGTTACCTAAAATGCAAAGTCATGTTGTATGAAATGTATGATATGATGCATTCGTTTTATCAATATTCATGATACATGGATGCAATGTATGCATATGTGAGTCGAATTGTTGCACTGCTGTTGGATTTAGGGAAAATAAATCCCTGACTGCTACTGAGGATATATAAGTCTTCATGTCTTGAATTTCCTTTTTAGAGAAATAAACTCTGTTGTAAGGGAAATCCCATGCATTGCTTAAAAAATCTGTTTGGAGAAATTGGACGATTTCTACTGGGGATTGATAATGGGAAGTTGTGTTCTGCTGGGGATTAAACGATATACTGCGGGGGATTTTTTATGGAATATCCTAGAGGTATTTGCCTATCCCTTCCACCTATCAGTAATTGCCTTTTTTTCATATTGTTTATTTTGTTAACAGTAATTGTTGTACCCCAAAATTTGCCCTCGCATTTTTTTCCACCAAGAAATCACAACTTCAGGCTTTTCCTGATTTTTCAGATTGGCTCAAGAATCGGTCAAACAGACTTTTCTCGTCAGTCAGACAAAATTAGGGTTTTCATTGATTTTCATGGCTCTGGAACAATTCAAACAGTTTGTTTAGGGTTTGGTTGATTTTGGCTCAACTTTGATCATGCGAACGTTTCTTTGACATTTGGCCAGGAATTAGGGTCTTTTATGCGCGGTTCCTCAGAAAGGTTTAACTCTACAGTGTTTTTCAAGTTATGCTGAGATGTGGACTGAAACATTTGGATTAAATTTGCAGTGTTGGATTGAATCATTAAGAGAAAAGACAGTTGGGCAGTTGTTGTGACTAACTGTACATTGCTTTGGATGTTGGAAGCGCCAGATTTATTAATCGATCGATGCTAAAACCAATGTTTATTTAATTGTTTATTTATTCTAAGTTAAGATAGTTGGAATTTATTTCCATTTATTATAATTTTAGAATTATAAACAATAAAGTAAATATTTGAAAAGGAGAAAAGGAATTAACTAATAAGAATTGGATTTTTATTCATCTTTTAATTATTCGTTACAATTGTTGTTTGAATACAGTATTTGCAAGGTATTCATAATAATAAATGTTTACAAATAATTAAATTTGAAATAAAACTATCCTAATTTTTCTAAGTTTTCCTAAGTCTTCATCTTCCATCCCTTGCTCCCTCTGCCTCATTTGATTTTATCTGCAAAGAATAAGAAACAAAAGAAAAAGTCAATTGCAGATAAATAATTAAAAAGCAGACAATTAATCTGGGCTCATCATTAAAGGCAACTGGCTGGAATCAGTTAGCCCTCTCTGCAAATCACGGGATTTCTCCCGGTTCACAAAAAGGGGTGAATATTGCTTGCTGATCATGAATGCACAAAGTTGAAATTCACAAGTCAAAATTGTCAAACCACTGCATAGTTCAAAACCAACAGCATATGCAAAGTACAAAGTCCAAAAGCAAACAAAATGGCCTAACTAAAGTCACAAACTATCCAAAAAGCTGTCCAAAGGATGTCAAGATACAAAAGTACAAGATACTTTCACAAGGAAGCAAAATGCTGTCAAAAGAAGATATGGAAAGATATCAAGAAGACATAAAGTATGCAGAGTAAACATGTAATGCAAGCAAGCTTTTCATTTCATCATTTTCCAGTGTTACCTTTTCAGTAAAAGTACAAGCATAAACATTTTAAAATGCTTAAAGCTGTACTGGAGAGAGAAGAAGGAGAGAAAAAGAAATAGGTCTTACAGTTTAGGCTTGAGACAGAGAAAAAAAATATAAAACTATTAACACAGTCAGAAGCAAGAGAGGCAGAAAATATCAAAAAGGCAGCAATAACACAAGAGAAGAAACAGAACCAAAACTGTAACTTTTAAAACACAGTTCAGCCTCCAAACAAGAGGCCTGAACCTGCTTCAATTAAAAAAGGCCTCCATCTGCATCAAGGCCTAACCTGTATCAACTGAAAGCTCTCAAGCTCAACAAATAAAAACTTACAGCCTGTTGAAGCCCCCAAACCTTCAAACCATACAGCAGCATACCTGCCTAAGCATCAAACAACTTAAAACCTGTACAACTCAATCAAGAGCCTTAGCCTCAAAACAGTTTTCAACATAAGCTTAAAACTGGTAAGCCTAAGCCTGCCCTTTCAAGCTCAATGTCCTAAAAGCTTAAACCAGCATAAACAAATCAAAGCCATTAACCTACAACATCAAGCCTAACCAGCATAAACAAATCAAAGCCATCAACCTGCTAACAACCAAGCTAGCAGCCATAACCTGCAAGTTTAAACCAAACAAACCTTAACTTGTCAAAACCTTCCAACCTCTAGCACCGAAAACCTAAAACCTGTGATGTCCAAACCATGCCAAGCTGAAACATAAGCCTCAATCAAAACCTAAAGCATACATACAAGCCAACAAGAAGAAGAGACAGGAATGTCAACAGACAAGTATCCAAAGGCAACACAAAGGCCTCAGAGAGTTCTCATCATAGGAAAGTATTAAAGGCAACTAGGGTCAATGAGAAGAAGGTGATAAAGAAGCAAACAGAAGCAGGCGTACGAGGCAGACGGAGAAGAAGAAAATATATCATCCAGAGGTTCTCAGGCCATAATCATCATCAAACCCTAATACAAGCAAAGAATACACAAACCAGGAAGCAGAAGCTTCATCATCATCATCCCCTCGCAGTCCAAAGCCAGTGTCATCGCGTCCTCCACCCTTGGCCGCCCACAGCGCCTTCCAATCCGTCTCATCATCCCCTTCCAAAGGTATAAACTTTCTTCTTTCTTTTCCAACATCTTGCACAAACATCAAAACAATGTAATCAAGAACCAGAAATAAGCAACAACATGTAAAGGCATAAAACATTAGAACGAAAATCAAACCTCGTAACCATCGCTTGGGGTAACCTTGTGGAAGGAGGAGAAACAGAGTTGGCGTTGGGTGGCCGTGGATGGTTAGAAGTAACTCAGTAGCCATGGAGAGGATGACAAACGGAGAAGACGAAGCAAGCGCGCCGCTCTCAGCAAACCCTAAGTTTTTCCCAATTGAAACAATCACTCACAACCCTAAACGAAAACATTGTAAGACAATTGGGCCTTGCCCACCTCTGAAGCACTGAAGCCCAAGCGAATTTCCAATTCATACCCCCCCTGTTCTATTCATTTTTCTCTATGAATTGCATTTGGGCCTCAAACCTTAAAGCCCATTTCTGATTTCTTTCAAACTATTTTTAACTATCATATCCTTTTTCTATATACAAATTAACATGACTTTTTTTAATATAATTGTAATTTTAAACACAATATATTTTTCCTCTAACTTAAAATATTTTTATTTCGTACATTAATACCTTAATACATAAAATACATAAAAATACATTATTTAAAACATTTTTTTTATTTTATTAAAACTTATTTTGATTTATACATAATTTCTCTTTAAGTTAATACAATTTCTTTTCTTAGAAATATTTGTACATAATTAACAAAAGAACAAATACGCACTTAATAATACATTCAAATTCACATTTTCTTAACCTGTAAATAAATTACATACACATATACACTTACACTTACACAATACATTTACATTGATATATTATACATTTGCTATTTTTATACATTGCTACATTCGATACATATTACATTTGATCGCAAATTCGATTTGGTTGTAAATTATTGGACACTACATTCCTAAAAAGTCTCATCCCCATTTGTGAATTTGTACCCCCACTCCCGGATACTATTTGTAATAGCGTAGACTTTAAATTCTTGCAATTTACCGCTTTCGAATTATACCATGGTTAGACCTAGGGTTTGTATGTACATAAAATCAAACGCTAGATAACCTAATACAAAGACAAATGCATGAAATCAATACAAAATCACACTTGCACCCCCTAGGGTAATCCCACATGTTGCCTTCCAAAATGGGCTATGCTTGCACGTCGAGTTTCTTTGGCAAAACAAATTTCAAATGATCATAAGTCCCTCGATGACGCTTTCGAAAGTCGCCTATCAAAATGATCAAGTCCCTTTAAGCAAATTGCCAAAGACACTTGGCACCATTGCATTCATGGTCCATACGATGACCCGCGCCCGTCCCGTTAAACTTCCTAAACGCAAGATTGTCCACCAAATTCAATGGTGGAACAAAATTGTTAAAAAGGGGTGAAAACATAGAGAAAACCTTTGAGTACAATAGGGGTAGACAAAACTCTTAGTTACTTGAGATCAACTTGCAAAAAACACTTGCCTCCTTTTCAAAAACCATACTTCACAAACACTTTCAAAACAAACTTCCAAAAACATTTTGAAACATATTTTCGAAAAGATACACACTGTTGTATATACTCAAACACGAGTCATTACAATGGTTGCCGCAACAAAGGCGTCTATTTCAAAACATTTTCAAAAACACACACACACACACACCACAATTTCAAGCAGTCAAAAAATCAAGGCAAGTGATCTAAAAACCAAGTAACTAAGAGCCCATGGATAACCATGGATGAAAAGGGTGCTAATACCTTCCCTTTTCATAATCTACCCCCGGACCCACGAAATATCTCAAAAGGTTTTTCCTGTGCTTTTTCAACCTTTCCTTTAGGATAAAATAAAAAGTCGGTGGCGACTCTTGCTAAACCGAACAAGTGCGAATACAATCGCAAAACTCAAGTCAGTTCTCCCACCGTATCACAGAACTGGCGACTCTGCTGGGGATAAACTTAAAAGTGGGGTTACCTTAGGGTTTAGATCACCTTTACATTCTTGCTTTGATTGACTTGTTTGCTTTATCTTTTGGGTTCTTGTTTGGGTTTGTTGTAAATCCTACACCCGGATTTGGGGCACCTTCTTAGGTAAATAGCAAAAAACTGTGAGGGAACTGTGCGGGGTATACCGACATGGTTGAAGCAGCAAGCTATGTTAGTGTGACATATTTGTGAGTACCGGTAACCCTTGAGTTCAGTCAAGGAGAGTACGGGGCCACTGAGTGATGTCGTGAAGCACTAACGATCTCTTAGAACCTTAATTGACCATCTTAGCCTTTTTAGGGGTAGTGAGATGACCGACTTTGGTGCGGTCCGAAGTTAGTAGATACTCGATACTACACTCATTTGAGGGTTGTTTTCTTGGAATATTTTGGTCGCCAGTTAAGTGGCTAAACCAAAACAATGAACACAGAAAACAATCCAATGATATTTAGCTCCTTAGAACCCGGTTTCTATTTTAGGACAGGATGAGCCAACTAACTTCAAGAAGGTACTTACCTACAAACCCCATGCAAGCCTAAACCTAAGGACTTGTTTGCTTTGTGTGAATATGATTACCTGTATATACACTCACTTGCTTTTTCATACATGTACATAAAATCATAACATCATACCACATCATTTTCAATAACCTTTTCAAGGATCTCGAGGGTTCTTTTGATGCAGGGTTACGTTGAACCAGACGTCTACCAAGGGGCAAGAGGTTTCTCCTCTAACAAATGCCATCAAAGATCAAGTACAACAACTTGAATCAGGGGCTATGACCCACTTGACATGGTGAGCTTGATTCTCGTGGAAAGACATCCACTGTTACAAAGTTCTCTAATCAAAGACCAAGTGCAACAACTTGAATCAGGGGCTATGACCCACTTGACATGGTGAGCTTGATTCTCGTGGAAAGACATCCACCGGTGCAAAGTTCTCCGATCAAAGATCAAAGTTCAACCTCTAACATTCTCTTGTGTTTACCCCAAGAGATCCTTGAAAACATTGCATATATATCATACATATCATTGCATAACAGGTTTCTCCCATGCAGGTTTTCTTATCTTCTTACTGTTTATTTCAGTAAGATGGATATGGAACAAACGGTGAAAGATCTCCAAGCTCAAAATGCTCAATTCCAACAAATGCTACTGGCTATGGGTAAAGGGCAAGAGGATCTGACAGCTCTTCTTCTCAAAGACAAGAAGAAGAAGTCCAAGAAGACGACCAACATCCTGAACTTGAGGAGAAGGCCTAAGACCTAAGACCTTGCAACTCCGTCCAACACAGGGGGTAGTCTTGAAGAAGACCACAATGTGGAGATTGATGAAGAGGAAGCTGACTACTCCGAAGAACAATATCCTCCCGCTGATGACAAGTAAAAACAGTTGGAGGATCGCCTCAATGCTATGGAGGTTCAACAAATACCTGGCTTGGATTTAGGAGACTTGGGTTTGGTTCCTGGATTGGTCATTCCGCCAAAGTTCAAAGCCCCTACCTTTGCTCTGTACAATGGAGTCTCTTGCCCTCAGATGCATCTAAGATCTTATGTCCGCAAGATTCAACCATACACAGCTGATCCAAAGCTTTGGATCCATTTCTTCCAAGAAAGCCTGGTAGGGACTCAACTCGAGTGGTTCTATCAATTGGAGAGTTCTCGCATCCACACATGGGGGGACTTAGCTACTGCTTTCTACAAACAATATCAGTACAATGCTGATCTTGCACCAACTGGTGTGCAATTGCAGAACATGACCATGGGTTATGACGAGAGCTTCAAAGGATATGCTCAAAGGTGGAGAGATCTGGCTGGTAGGGTGCAACCTCCTCTAACTGATAGAGAGCTGATTGACATCATCATGGGGACTTTGACAGGGCCTTTCTTCAATCACTTAATTGGAAGCTCTTCAGCTGGGTTCACCGAGCTAATACTAACCGGCGAAAGGGTCGAAGCTGGCATCAAAAGTGGGAAGATCCAAGGAGCTACTCCCTCTGATGTTCATAAAATCCCCTACAATGGGAAGAAAGAGTCCAATGCAGTGACTGGTCAAAAGAGTCGTCTTGATCAACATGCTGGGGCAATCCTGATCTCTGATCCCACGACTGTTCAACAAAAACGGGGCAAGAGACGTAGGGTGAGATATCAAGAAAGGAAGTATACAGACATCAACATGCCTTTGTCTCGAGCATTACAACAGTTGCTGGAGTTGAAGCTGATCACGTTGAAGGATCCTCCTCAAAATCCTGATACTTCCTCTTCCAAGTACAACTCAAATGAGAGATGTGCCTACCATTCTGACAGCCCTGGGCATGACACCGACAGTTGTTGGACTTTGAAGAACCAGATTCAAGACTTGATTGATGCCAAGGAGATCAAGTTTTGACCCTCCAAGTGTGATCACTGCTCCTATGCCAAATCATTGAGAGCGTCTTTGTTTCTTTGAATTTCCAAGTTGTAACTTCTTTGTTATTCAAACAATTATCTTTTAATGTCAAACTTTGTTTCATTAATGCATTGCATATGTTTGTCTTGAATTCATCCATTCGTTTTCACTACTCTTATGCTTTCTTTATGATATTTAACTCTTGATAAAAAGCTACGAGCCTTTAGAGGGAGGATGACGAAACAATACCATAATCTCATACAGTATGCTTTGAACAGACCTTGCTGATGATGTACAGGCATTTCTTTCAATTCCCAAACACTGGAGTTATAAGGAAGATAATCCCTAGTCAACCCCTTCGATCCAAAGAAGTAGGAGTTTTATGTTCTAAACAATCAAAACCTTTGATATAAACCTGGGGCAGGGTAGTATCTCAGTTAATTCAAAAGAAAGTGCGCATTGAAGTCGCAAACTCTCAGTTCGTAACACAACGAATGAAATCAAAAGCCTTCCTCTGGAATCAAAAGACCAGGGTGGTTCCCTACCACATAGGCAGTCAATCTCTCAAAAGAGAAAAGCCCACCAAGCCAAAACCTGTAAAGGAGGCTTAAGAAAGCTGGGGCATCCCGCTGACTGTAATCTCGAAAACAGGAACAGTCAGGCAAAAGTTAGGGATAACAAATCAAAATAAAAATAGAGAGGTCATTACAAATCCTCAACAACATGAAAAATGTTGCAAAAGAAAAAAGGAGATGATGACTGTCTTCCAAATTCAACTGGTGAACCGTCACCCAAAAAGTCGTTCCAAACTCAAACAGAGTGCGGCGCACAATTAACTGAGCTTAGGATTGAAGAACATCACGAAGAGCGGGTGGGTACAAATATACTTTGAGCCTTTATCTTTTGTTTCTTAAACCGTGAACCAAGCCACGTTACAACCCTTCAAAAGTCCTAATTGAAGCATGGGTTAGTTCGAAAGCATACTGTTACAAAAGGTATCCTGACTCCTGTAAGGCTTTGCTCTAAAATCTTGTGTTGAATTTGTCTTATGAAAAGTTTTCTGCTAAAAAATGCATTTTTCAAAACTTCGAGACAAACATAAACTTTGCATTGCTTGAATATCACTGTTTGCATTTGACTATTTGTTTGACAGCGAAGAAATTCATACAGCGAATGTTCGGAGGAACGAAAACTCTCTCAGTGAGCAAAATCACTTCAAAAAGATGACACTTCCATTAACAAATCTCCTATCAACAAGGGGGCTCGACATGTCACCATCCAGCACGCCTGAGGCAGTCCAGTCAAGGTTTCAACAGATCTTTCAAAGTTCAGTTAACCTGGGGAAGTCCAGTCAAGGTTTCAACAGATCTTTCAAAGTTCAGTTAACCTGGGGCAGTCCAGTCAAGATTTCAACAAAATATCTCAATTGCAGAGTAGCCTGATTCAAGTCTCCGTCACCATCACTTGGGGCATTCGAATTTCAAATTCAAGGGTTGCGAGCAGACTAAGTTTCTTGGCGATATCACATGCATCTGATACTGGGGGCAGTAGTGAAATCTCTCTAGCAGACCGGCAACCATGAGTTTATTTCCCAAACACTTGACAAGGTTTTATTCTCCAGCACAAGTTACAATTCAACAGCATTCTTAGCATATGCAGTTTGATCGACAGGTTCCTTCATCTTGAAGTAGTAATCATCCAGGTTCCTTCATCTTGAAGTAGTAATCATCCAGGTTCCTTCATCTTGAAGTAGTAATCATCCAGGTTCCTTCATCTTGAAGTAGTAATCATCCAGGTTCCTTCATCTTGAAGTAGTAATCATCCAGGTTCCTTCATCTTGAAGTAGTAATCATCCAGGTTCCTTCATCTTGAAGTAGTAATCATCCAGGTTCCTTCATCTTGAAGTAGTAATCATCCAGGTTCCTTCATCTTGAAGTAGTAATCATCCAGGTTCCTTCATCTTGAAGTAGTAATCATCCAGGTTCCTTCATCTTGAAGTAGTAATCACCCAGGTTCCTTCATCTTGAAGTAGTAATCACCAAAAAATTTCACATCACCTGCTGGAAATTACAGCCACCGACAAGATAACAGACAACTAAAAAAATCTGTTTCTCTCACAAATGAAGACTCTCATCCTCAAAACCTCAGAAGATTGGTATACTCCCAGTTCCTGACCGTTAACAACATGAAGGTTTCTCATCACCTCAGAAGATTGGTATACTCCCAATTCCTGACCCTTACAAAATCAAGATCCAGAGATAGTTCAAGATGTGACCCAGAGATGGCGACATTCAGTAACTTATTCTAGATCAACACCTGTAACAAGCCAGGAAATTTATCTACATCACCACTTGGGGCATTCGAATGTCAAAAGTGTTCAGAAACCCGATGCCGTCTTACACGGACTCATCATCAGGAAACCCTACACCGGTTCTCTCTCAACCTCAGATGCAGTTTTACATGGACTCATCATCAGGAAACCCTACACAGGTTCCTTCTCTCAACTTACAATTCAACACATCTCCAGTAACTCTCCAAATGGCATCTGTAAGCCCATTTCCGAGATCAAGTGTCTGCGACAATCAAAAGATTCTCGACTTCCCCAGCCAGAGAGCCTCCCAGAAGCTAAATCCCCTCAGAATCAAGTTTCAATATCCCCAGCGGAGCTAAACTTCCAACTATCAATCCCCAAGCAGAGTTGAAGACTCTCATTCTCAGTTCCTCACAGAATATTCGAATATTCTCCAGTGAAGATCTCCTCAAGACAGGAATTCCCCAGTAACTTGGCATACAACCCAAGCTCCTGATCCCCCAGCAGTGGTCCCATGACTCCTCACCTTCAACGATCAAAAGATTCTTGCCCTACCCAGCAGCCAAGGATTTATTTTCCCCGGCAGCAGTCAAGATTCTTTTATCTTCAGTCATCCAGGATTCATCTATCCTCAGCAAGATAGCTCATCAGCCTACATGCGCATTCATCACATTCATATCAACATACATTGCATCATGCATCATTGACATTGCATACAACTAACTCTTTACCTTTTCAGGAAAGATCAGTTAACAGACAAAGACCATCATCTTCCGAGATTCTTTCTAGAAACAGTTCAGATGTGACCCAGACACGGTGACATTCTGATACTTATTCCAGATTCACTCAGAGACAGTTCAGATGTGACCCCGACACGGCGACATTCTGATACTTGTTCCAGATTCATCCAGATGCAGTTTTACACGGGCTCATCATCAGGAAACCCCACACCGGTTCCTTCTCCACTTTAAGACTTCTGAAAACAGTTTACGGATTCTTCCCAACACCGGATGTTAATCTATCGCTTGTTCAGTTTCTTCTCAAACTTTTGAAAACAGTTTACGGACGCTTCCCGAAAACGGATGCCGCTCTATTGCTTATTCAACTTCAACTCCTGAAAACAGTTTACAGATTCTCCAAACACGGATGTCGATCTATTGCTTGTTCAGACCCCCAGTTCAGAGATGTTCCAAAACATGGATACCTTTCTGATACTCGTCCATTCACCAGTGACATACAATTCAACAATCACCTTCAGATGGCATCTATAAGCCCATCCTCCTCCAGACATTTCCAAATGGAATCTTTAAGCCCATTTCCAGATGGCATCTATAAGCCCATCCTCCTACCAGCAGTCACCAAATGGCATCTTTAAGCCCATTCTCAGATGGCATCTCTAAGCCTATTCACCTCTACCATCACATTGCCGAGTGCAAATTTTCTAGGCACTTTAGTGTCCAATCTTCTTTTACCTTCGAGTCGCGAAAGGCAAACTTGCCAATCTAACTCTTCAGGTTCAAGAAGATTGAACAGGGGCAACTGTTGTACCCCAAAATTTGCCCTCGCATTTTTTTCCACCAAGAAATCACAACTTCAGGCTTTTCCTGATTTTTCAGATTGGCTCAAGAATCGGTCAAATAGACTTTTCTCGCCAGTCAGACAAAATTAGGGTTTTCATTGATTTTCATGGCTCTGGAACAATTCAAACAGTTTGTTTAGGGTTTGGTTGATTTTGGCTCAACTTTGATCATGCGAACGTTTCTTTGACATTTGGCCAGGAATTAGGGTCTTTTATGCGCGGTTCCTCAGAAAGGTTTAACTCTACAGTGTTTTTCAAGTTATGCTGAGATGTGGACTGAAACATTTGGATTGAATTTGCAGTGTTGGATTGAATCATTAAGAGAAAAGACAGTTGGGCAGTTGTTGTGACTAACTGTACATTGCTTTGGATGTTGGAAGCGCCAGGTTTATTAATCGATCGATGCTAAAACCAATGTTTATTTAATTGTTTATTTATTCTAAGTTAAGATAGTTGGAATTTATTTCCATTTATTATAATTTTAGAATTATAAACAATAAAGTAAATATTTGAAAAGGAGAAAAGGAATTAACTAATAAGAATTGGATTTTTATTCATCTTTTAATTATTCGTTACAATTGTTGTTTGAATACAGTATTTGCAAGGTATTCATAATAATAAATGTTTACAAATAATTAAATTTGAAATAAAACTATCCTAATTTTTCTAAGTTTTCCTAAGTCTTCATCTTCCATCCCTTGCTCCCTCTGCCTCATTTGATTTTATCTGCAAAGAATAAGAAACAAAAGAAAAAGTCAATTGCAGATAAATAATTAAAAAGCAGACAATTAATCTGGGCTCATCATTAAAGGCAACTGGCTGGAATCAGTTAGCCCTCTCTGCAAATCACGGGATTTCTCCCGGTTCACAAAAAGGGGTGAATATTGCTTGCTGATCATGAATGCACAAAGTTGAAATTCACAAGTCAAAATTGTCAAACCACTGCATAGTTCAAAACCAACAGCATATGCAAAGTACAAAGTCCAAAGGCAAACAGAATGGCCTAACTAAAGTCACAAACTATCCAAAAAGCTGTCCAAAGGATGTCAAGATACAAAAGTACAAGATACTGTCACAAGGAAGCAAAATGCTGTCAAAAGAAGATATGGAAAGATATCAAGAAGACATAAAGTATGCAGAGTAAACATGTAATGCAAGCAAGCTTTTCATTTCATCATTTTCCAGTGTTACCTTTTCAGTAAAAGTACAAGTATAAACATTTTAAAATGCTTAAAGCTGTACTGGAGAGAGAAGAAGGAGAGAAAAAGAAATAGGGCTTACAGTTTAGGCTTGAGACAGAGAAAAAAAAATATAAAACTGCTAACACAGTCAGAAGCAAGAGAGGCAGAAAATATCAAAAAGGCAGCAATAACACAAGAAAAGAAACAGAACCAAAACTGTAACTTTTAAAACACAGTTCAACCTCCAAACAAGAGGCCTGAACCTGCTTCAATTAAAAAAGGCCTCCATCTGCATCAAGGCCTAACCTGTATCAACTGAAAGCTCTCAAGCTCAACAAATAAAAACTTACAGCCTGTTGAAGCCCCCAAACCTTCAAACCATACAGCAGCATACCTGCCTAAGCATCAAACAGCTTAAAACATGTACAACTCAATCAAGAGCCTTAGCCTCAAAACAGTTTTCAACATAAGCTTCAAACTGGTAAGCCTAAGCCTGCCCTTTCAAGCTCAATGTCCTAAAAGCTTAAACCAGCATAAACAAATCAAGGCCATTAACCTACAACATCAAGCCTAACCAGCATAAACAAATCAAAGCCATCAACCTGCTAACAACCAAGCTAACAGCCATAACCTGCAAGCTTAAACCAAACAAACCTTAACTTGTCAAAACCTTCCAGCCTCTAGCACCAAAAACCTAAAACCTGTGATGTCCAAACCATGCCAAGCTGAAACATAAGCCTCAATCAAAACCTAAAGCATACATACAAGCCAAAAAGAAGAAGAGACAGGAATGTCAACAGACAAGTATCCAAAGGCAACACAAAGGCCTCAGAGAGTTCTCATCATAGGCAAGTATTAAAGGCAACTAGGGTCAATGAGAAGAAGGTGATAAAGAAGCAAACAGAAGCAGGCGTACGAGGCAGACGGAGAAGAAGAAAATATATCATCAAGAGGTTCTCAGGCCATAATCATCATCAAACCCTAATACAAGCAAAGAATACACAAACCAGGAAGCAGAAGCTTCATCATCATCATCCCCTCGCAGTCCAAAGCCAGTGTCATCGCGTCCTCCACCCTTGGCCGCCCACAGCGCCTTCCAATCCGTCTCATCATCCCCTTCCAAAGGTATAAACTTTCTTCTTTCTTTTCCAACATCTTGCACAAACATCAAAACAATGTAATCAAGAACCAGAAATAAGCAACAACATGTAAAGGCATAAAACATTAGAACGAAAATCAAACCTCATAACCATCGCTTGGGGTAACCTTGTGGAAGGAGGAGAAATAGAGTTGGCGTTGGGTGGCCGTGGATGGTTAGAAGTAACTCAGTAGCCATGGAGAGGATGACAAACGGAGAAGACGAAGCAAGCGCGCCGCTCTCAGCAAACCCTAAGTTTTTCCCAATTGAAACAATCACTCACAACCCTAAACGAAAACATTGTAAGACAATTGGGCCTTGCCCACCTCTGAAGCACTGAAGCCCAAGCGAATTTCCAATTCATACCCCCCCTGTTCTATTCATTTTTCTCTATGAATTGCATTTGGGCCTCAAACCTTAAAGCCCATTTCTGATTTCTTTCAAACTATTTTTAACTATCATATCCTTTTTCTATATACAAATTAACATGACTTTTTTTAATATAATTGTAATTTTAAACACAATATATTTTTCCTCTAACTTAAAATATTTTTATTTCGTACATTAATACCTTAATACATAAAATACATAAAAATACATTATTTAAAACATTTTTTTTATTTTATTAAAACTTATTTTGATTTATACATAATTTCTCTTTAAGTTAATACAATTTCTTTTCTTAGAAATATTTGTACATAATTAACAAAAGAACAAATACGCACTTAATAATACATTCAAATTCACATTTTCTTAACCTGTAAATAAATTACATACACATATACACTTACACTTACACAATACATTTACATTGATATATTATACATTTGCTATTTTTATACATTGCTACATTCGATACATATTACATTTGATCGCAAATTCGATTTGGTTGTAAATTATTGGACACTACATTCCTAAAAAGTCTCATCCCCATTTGTGAATTTGTACCCCCACTCCCGGATACTATTTGTAATAGCGTAGACTTTAAATTCTTGCAATTTACCGCTTTCGAATTATACCATGGTTAGACCTAGGGTTTGTATGTACATAAAATCAAACGCTAGATAACCTAATACAAAGACAAATGCATGAAATCAATACAAAATCACACTTGCACACTGTTGTACCCCAAAATTTGCCCTCCCATATTCTCCAGGAAATTGCCAAGTCAAGCTACAAAATTCCCCAAGGGTTGCACAGTGCAAAGGCCTCCTATACAGTCAGAACTAGGGTTTGTGTTCTGATCAACAAAATGAAGTTTTCAAAGGCCCAATCAAGTCTCATATGCTTACAAATGTGGTCAAGTATCCTCATGTCAAGTTTCAAGGCATTTAGCTCAAAATTGCACAGTCAAAACCCTAAATTGCACTACAGTCAACTGTAGGGGCAAAATGGTCATTTGGCAGCCAAAAGTTCAAATTTTTGGTCAACATATCATTTTGAAGCCACAAACATCATTTGATCAATGCTTGATCATGATTCTCAAAATTTGGCTCAGAAATCATCAAAGATGCAAAAGTTGCTATATTTGGACAGTTGAAAAAGTCAACTGAAATTGACCAGGGCATAACTTTCACATGGATTATCAGAAAAATTCCATCCAAAGCTCATTTTGAAGAGAAAGACATTTCCTACAACTCATCTTCATACTTCAAGTCCAAGAAATGCTCTCACAAAAAGTTATCAATTTCAACATTATAGGTCATTTTCAAAAGTCAACAAAAAGGGAATTTAAGTCAAAGGCCATAACTTGAGATTGGAAAATCAAAATGACATGGGACCAAAGGCATTGGTTAGAGGACTCAAAGACATTTCCAAAATGTCCAAGAACATGAGAAAAGCTTAAAAATTGAGCAAGTTATGCCTTGTGGAAGTTGGGAAATTTTTGGATATTTTGAAAAGTCAACATTGATTCAAATGGTCTAAAAATGCTAATGGGCCCATTTTTCTTCCATGATTCATCATTCCAAGCATATGCACGATCACTTGGCCCAAAGGGAAGTATTTTCTCATTTTTTATTTATTTATTTGAATTTTTATTCACATTAATTCATTTAAATCAAATTAAATATGTGAAAAATGTCTAACCTAATTTTTTCAATCTTTTTATACATGTTTTGAGCTCAATATTTCGTGCATATCCCAATATAGAAAGATTTGGATGGAATTGATCTTAATTGATACAAAGTAGCATGAAAAAGATATGAAAAAGATCTTGGAAAATCAATTTGCAAAACCATTGAATGAAAGAGATTTGATTGAATTTTTTTAACCTAATTGCTTCACTACATATGCCTGAATCAAAACCTAATGAGGAGAGACTGAAAGCTGCGCAGAAAGAGCCATTGAAAACTTGAAAAATAGCCAAAAAACTCAATACTGAAAATCGATTTGCAGGTGGTTTCAAGCCAAGATTTTGATCCCATTGGCTTCCTGAAGCTTCAAGGAAACGATTCCAATCCAGATCATCCATTATAACGCCAGGAATCGGTAAAACGAGGGCCAACTGTATCAAGAAAAACTCATAAGCGTACATCACGATTCATGCATCCATTATCACTTTTAATGCTTGATTTACATTCCTCATGAGATTCTAAAGCTAACCATCGTGTTTAATTGCATTATTACGCTGTATATAAGATTTTACCATGCGTGGCTTTTAGGGTTTTCAGCGTTTTGAATTGGGGTTTTTGAGATAAGGAAAAATTGAGATTCCAGGCCACCACCATTGCAATCAGCAGACCTAGACGAAGAAGAAACACTTGTCGCGATCAATTTATGATCCCTACAGCGCTGTTCGCTATTTTTCCAAAGGCCACCTAATGAAACGCGTCTGAAACCGTTGCCTTTGTGTTTTGTTTTACAGGGATGGTGAGGAAGATGACCTCGTGTCACACAGTGATTGGCGCGTTTGAAAATTGGCGCGTTAAACCACTAACCATTTGCTTTCCTTTCATAATATTTGTTGTTTATTTAATTAACGAATGCGTGATAGTGGCTCAGCGGTACAGGTGTTAACTGGTGACGCTCATGACCTGGGTTCAAGTCCCAGGTCTTGCATATTTCTATATTATTTTTCTATATGTCATCCCATGCAGATTCAGCGCTAGCGACCACCATGCGTCTCTCCAATCCAACTTGCCACGTCCACTTAGAGATCAATCTAAAGGCTGAGATTGAAGGGACATCCTAAACCCCAGTCAACGTGCCATATTGCATCTGGAAAAAGTCAATGGATCAAAGCTTGCTGGGCCAGAATTTCACAATAAAACCTCCACTTTGGGGACTTCCACCCCCCCTGGTTTGTCATTTTTTATTATTTTTATATTTTATTTTCAATTATTGTTTTATTTATTTTATTGCTTTGATTTAATTAATTAACTATTTTTTTTCATAAATATAAAAATACCCCAAAAAATCAGAAAAGGACAAAAATGCAATAAATATATTTATTCTAATATTTTCATAAACAAAATGCATATAAATAAATTTAGTTTTAAATTAGGTTTGATTTAAATTCTTTTCATAACAAAAATTCAAAAATATAGACTTAGGTTTAATAAATTTTGTTCCTTTTAATTTTTTTCTTTTTTCTTTCTAATAATATTATTTATTTATTTTTATAATTAATTGTACATAAAGAACTAGGTTTAATTTAGATTTTAGTTTAATATTTTCACAATAAATTTAAAAGCTATTAGAATTAGGGTTCGCCTTTTAGTTTAATCTTAATTAACTTGTTTTCATCAAATTCCTAAAAACACTAAAAATACCAAAAAAATACATTCTCTTTTAATTTTTAATTTTAATTCCTCATTAACTTTAAATATTTTGCAAAAGGGTCCAACGCCCATGCTCTTAAATTCTTTTATTTCGCACATTTATGTTATTTCGTTTGAATAATTATGTACCTCTCCCAAAGCGTTGTAACTTAAACTTCTCGCACTTTTCAATTTCGTTATTTACTTTGCTTTATTTACTTTTCTGTCAAATCGGGTCCGGTTTAATTTTGGCGATGTGGACCCGCGCCATTTGTAATAGCTTAGAATTTACTTTTTCCGCAAATATTTTTAACTGTTAACCAAGCATGAAAGAATGAATGGCCATAATAAAATCAAGCGTAGATCACTTTAACATGACAAGACAAATACAAATGAAAACGACACACAAATCACACACCACCCCTAGGGTACGCCTCACTGTTGCCTTACCTTCGAAAGGTGATCGTCGAGTAGAGGATGTCTTAGTAAGTCCTCATGATCCGGGAACCTGGCATGAGGGTAGCTTCTAAGGTGTCTTCCCATTGCTCTGGTGATCACCATGTCCCTAAAATTCGAATTGACCCGAACACCTCCAACGGTGGTGCTACCTACCTCTCAATAGTGAGATGGCACTACTTTAAAGGACATTTACACAGACGGATTCCTTAGGGTAGGTAGACGACTCATGGATACTTGCTCTCTTCAAAAACAAACAAAAATCTTTTCACACTGACACTTTTCAAAAGCTTTCAAAACAATTTTTCAAACACTCTGACGCACGAGTCGAACTGAAATTTTTCAAAGAAACTTTTTTAAAACCCACAATTGAAAAGCAAACAAACCATTTTTGAAAACACAAATGAGCAAGTATCTAAGAGCCCATGGATAACCATGGATAGAAAGGGTGCTAATACCTTCCCTTTCTATAACCTACCTCCCGAACCGAGAGCAATCTCTATAAGGAATTTTTCTGTGCTTTTGTCCTTTCCATTTGGAGAAAATAAAAGACGGTGGCGACTCTTGCTTCCGCGACATTTCGCGAACCAGCGTTAAACAGTCAGTTCCAGATCCACCGATCACAGAACTGGCGACTCTGCTGGGGATTTCTTTTAAAGTGAGGTGTACCTTAGGGCTAGTTCATAACTGTGTTTTCAATTGTATTGCTTTGCTTGCTTTAAATTGTGGGACTGTCTTGGGAGTTCTATAGATCCTAACCCGGATCTGGGGATACCTTCTTAGAAAGTAGCAACAAGGCTGTGAGGGAACTGTGCGGGGTATACCGACATGGTTGAAACAGTCTGCTACGTTGATGTGGCACTTTGGTGTGTACCGGTAACCCTTGAGTTCAGTCAAGGAGAGTACGGGGCCTCCGCGTGGTGTCGTGAAGCATCAACAGACCTTAGGAACCTTAATTGCACTATCTTGGCCTCTTTAGGGTAGTGAGATAACTGACTTTGGTGCAGTCCGAGGTTGGTTGATACTCGATACTACACTCAATGGAGGGTTGCTTTCCTGGAATATTTCGGTCGCCAGTTCAGTGGCTAAATCGAAACGATGAACAATGAAAGCAATTCAGTGATATTGGGACCCTTAGAACCCGGTTACTTTGATAGGACAGGTTGAACCCACCAACTTCAAGAGGGTACTACCCAGACCCCATGCTGGCTTAAACCCTAAGGGTTTCCCTTGTGTGACTTGTGTGCCTTTGTACTTGCCTACTTGCATGCTTGTTAGCTGACACATGAACTACTTGCAGGTTTTGTTTATAGTCCTTAACTAGGACTCATGAGAAGGTTTACCAAATTTCTTGCAGGTTTGTTTATAGTCCTTAACTAGGACTCATGACAAGGTTTACCAAATTTCTTGCAGGTTTGTTTATAGTCCTTAACTAGGACTCATGACAGGGTTTACCAAATTTCTTGCAGGTTTTGTTTATAGTCCTTAACTAGGACTCATGACAGGGTTTACCAAATTTCTTGCAGGTTTTGTTTATAGTCCTTAACTGGGACTCATAACAAAGTATACTGAATTTCTTGCAGGGTCTGTTTATAGTCCTTAATTGGGACTCATAATAGGGTTTACCTACATCACCCCATGCATAGCATGACATCATATCATTGCATACATCCTAACCCGTTTCAAGGATCTCAAGGGCTTGTGATGCAGGTCATGATAAACCAATTACCCAGCAAGGGGCAAAGGGGATTTATTTTCCTCTAGCCAAGGGTGTCAGGGGCTATGACCCACTGGATATGGTGAGCCTTTGACCCTTGGAAGAAAGACTCTCAACAAATATGAAGTTTCTTCCAATCAAGCTACCGGATCCAAATGCTAACAAATTTCCTTGTTTACCCCGCGAGGTCCTTGAAAACATTGCATGCATGTCATACATATCATTGCATAACAGGTACCCTTTCTCTGCAGGTTACTTACCTTCTTCGCTGTTTATTTCAGCCGATCGTCATGAATCCTGAATCATCAGCTGAGCAGTCTATCAAGGCCCTCCAGGCTCAGAATGCCCAATTCCAAGGGCTAATCATGAACTTGACCCAGGGGCAGCAAGATCTGAAGGCTCTGCTCTTGAAGAAGGAAAAGAAGAAGAAGAGGACTGTCTTGTTCAGCCCTAGACGCAGATCTGGGAACACCCTGCAGGACCAAGCTGAGAGGACAACTCCATCTGTGGGGAAAAGTAGTCATCAAGAAGAAAGGATTCCCAGCCCAGTGGTCTCCGACAATGAGACAGATTTCAACGATGAACAGTACCCTCCGGCTGAGGACAGGTACAAGCAGTTGGAAGACCGGCTCAGTGCTATGGAGATACAAAAGGTGCCTGGCCTGGACTTCGAGGATCTAGGTCTGTCTTCTGGGGTAGTGATTCCGCACAAATTCAAGGTACCTGCCTTTGCTAAATACGACGGGGCATCCTGTCCTAAATTGCATCTCAGGTCTTACACAAGGAGGATCCAGCCCTATACAGCTGACAAAAACTTATGGATCCATTTCTTCCAAGAGAGCCTTTCAGGGACTCAGCTCGAGTGGTTCTATCAACTGAGTGGAGCCAATATCCGCAGCTGGGAGGACTTGGCCACTGCTTTCTACAAGCATTACCAGTACAACGCTGACCTCGCTCCCACGCGCACTCAGCTTCAGGGAATGTCTATGGGTGCAGGCGAAGGTTTCAAAGAATATGCTCAAAAATGGAGAGACCTTGCTGGAAGGGTACAACCACCTCTAATTGACCGTGAGCTCGTTGACATGTTCTTGGGGACTTTGTCTGGTCCATTCTACAACCATCTGATTGGGAATTCTTCTGCTGGGTTCACAGATCTTATCTTGACTGGGGAGAGAATTGAAGCTGGTATCAAGTCGGGGAAGATTCAAGAAACCGCACTCGCCGATGCTCAGAAAAAGCCCCACAGTGGGAAGAAAGAATCCAATGCTATAAATGGTAAAAAGGGTCGTCATGATGTAGGGGCAATCCAGATTTCTGATCCCACGCCCGTTCAACCAAGAAAGAGCAATAGGCGTAGGATAAAGCATCAAGATAGGAAGTATACTGACATCAACATGTCTTTGTCTCAGGCATTACAGCCATTGCTGAGGGCAAAACTGATCACACTAAAGGATCCTCCTCAAAATCCTGACACTTCCTCTCCCAAGTACAACCCGGGTGTGAGATGTGCCTACCATTCTGACAGTCCTGGACATGACACCGACGACTGTTGGACCTTGAAGAACAAGATCCAGGATTTGATTGACGCCCAGGAGGTCAAGTTTGAACACTGATCCTACACCGAATCATCGAGAATGTCTTTTGTTCATTCAGATGTTCAAGTTGTATTTTTCTTTGATTGTTCAAACATTTTATTCATGTCAAACTTTGTTATTTCATTAATGCACCGCATATGTCTGTTCTGAAACAATATATTCGTATTCACTAAATGCAAATTATTTTCATATTTTTTCTGATGTCAACTCTTGATCTAAAATTCTAATCCTCTTGAGGGAGGATGACGAAAACGATACCACGATATTTACAGTATGCTTTTGAACAGACCCCGCTGATGAGGTACATGCATTGTTTCAATTCCTAAACACTGGAGTTATAAGGATGATAATCCCTCGTCAACCCCTCTGAGCCAAAGAAGTAGGAGTTTTTATTTTCGAAAATCAGAACCCTTAATCATAACCTGGGGCAGGGTAGTCTCTCAGTTGATCCAAGTGCATAACAAATGGCACCAAAGAGGTCCTTACAAAACAAAGAAAGACAGTGATGGTTCCGAATAATCATAAGGACAGGCAGTCATTATCAAAAAAAAAATCATAAATGAAAAGCCCAAAAAGTCAAAAACCAACGAAGGAGACTTACAAAACTGGGGCATCCCGCTGACTGTAATTCCAAAAAAGGAAACAGTTCAGGCAAAAAAAGAAAGGGATAACAAAAATCAGACAAGAACGAGGTCTTACAAACCCTCAACAAAAAGGAAATGACTGCCTATTCCAAATAAATCATCAACATCCGAATCATCACCGGAAAATCAGAGCAAAGACTCAAACAAGGTCTAACGTATGATCAACTGAGTTTAGGTTCGGAGAACATCACGAAGAGCGGGTGGGTACAAATACATGTTGAGCCTTATCCTTTGTTTCTTAAACCGTGAACCAGGCCACGTTATAACCCTTAAAAGTCCTAGCTGAAGCATGGGTTAGTTCGAAAGCATACTGTTACGAAAGGTATCCTGACTCCTTAAGGCTTACGATAAAATAACGAGTTGACATCACGTTTTACAAACATTCATTTGTTTTATGAAAAAAGAATGCATTTTCAAAATCTTCAAGACAGACATAAGCTTTACATTTTTGATATAACATTGTTTGCATATGACTTTTTGTTTGAGCAGCAGGGAAATTCGCACGATGAATGCCTAATGAACATAAGCACTTCCAATCAAGGGGCAGGTATGACTATTGTCCATCATCTGGGGCAGTTAAGTCAAGATTCGGAGAATCTCTCAAAGGCCAAATAGCCTGGGGCAAATCTCCGCCGGAGTCACTTGGGGCATTTCAACAACGAATCTTGCCTGATCAAACACCTTCTGGTGGCATGACAAAACACTTCTAACAGGGGCAACTCCCTACCTTCTGAAAGCACGGACATAGTCGAAAAAATACTACGCAAAATCAAAGACCCGCTAGGTTGACACACCTAGGCAAAAATAAGGGCTTCCCGGCGAACCAAAAGGGTTCGGGCAAAATGAAGGGATGAAATAAAAAAAAATCTGTACACCCGGCAAGTCGAAAACCTGAAAAGGCGGCTTGGGCAAAAATGGGTATCCCGGTGGACTGAAAACCCAAAAGGGCGGTCCAGGCAAAAGTTAGGGATCAAAGCGTACGACTATGTCTTGTCATCTTGTCACCTGCCCACCAGAAGAAGGTTTGCCCATCAACAACTACCAGCACCTCCACAGGTAACATTGGAAACAGGGGCAATAAAGAGTTGTCTGAGCAATCTAATTGTTCTGTCCTCCAAGGTACCAAGGTAGGTTCAACTAAAATAACATAACCAAACATCTTAATTCCCCAGAGAGCGGTTCGGCAGGTCAATACATTCTTCTCCAAGCAAAATTATCAAATCTCAAGGAAATTGGGCATCCTCCCGTAGATCTCAATACCTCCCCAGCAGTACATGTATTCTTAACAAGCATCCCCGGCAGTCTTGGTCTAAAGTTTTTTCCCCGGCGGTATACCAACAGTCAAAGGAATCACTTCCCCGCAGTTCAAAGTCTCCCCAGGAGAGTCCAATCTAGTTCCCCAGGAAAGTTGGAATCCATCTCCCCAAGCAGTAAGCCTACCCCCAGTAGATTCTGGAAGCTTACCCTCGCAGAGCACGAACGCGTCGCCCGGCTTTATTTAAAGAGTTATTTCCTCAACAGGATATAACTGGGTTATCCTCAGCCAAAAGCCACGGAAAGAGCGTCCTCGACGTAGTTCTTTCCTATCCCCAGCGAAGTCTATTCACACTTCCAACAACAAGACATCCTCAGCAAGTTACTATCAACATTCAGCAAAGCATCTCTCTCCCCACAGAGTGTTGCTTCCCAGCATGGTCGCTAGAGTATCTTTTCTCCCCGCAGAATCTTCCATTTGCCAAGTTTATTCCGCAACGGAGTCATCTTCTCCTACCGGTATTCTTGCAGTTATCATCCCCAGCGGAAGCAAAATCTATTCTTCAACATCAGCCCAGGATACGACTTCCCGGCACCCGTCAAGGATTTACTTTCCTAGACGAAAAACACATTCATAAAACGTCACATACATCATTATAGCATGCATAGACGCATCATATCACCCCAATCTCATTTATTTTTGAGAACATCTTAAAATCAGGCAATTCATGCATTATGACATTGCATACAACTAATTCGTTACTTTTTCAGGAAAGAACGATCAACAGATAAAAGTCTTTACCCGCTGAGGTAGTAATCGTCCCAGATTCCTTCATCATTCTGCTGAGGTAGTAATCGTCCCAGATTCCTTCATCATTCTGCTGAGGTAGTAATCGTCCCAGATTCCTTCATCGTTCTGCTGAGGTAGTAATCGTCCCAGATTCCTTCATCATTCTGCTGAGGTAGTAATCGTCCCAGATTCCTTCATCGTTCTGCTGAGGTAGTAATCGTCCCAGATTCCTTCATCATTCTGCTGAGGTAGTAATCGTCCCAGATTCCTTCATCATCCTGCTGAGGTAGTAATCGTCCCAGATTCCTCCATCATTCTGCTGAGGTAGTAATCGTCCCAGATTCCTTCATCATTCTGCTGAGGTAGTAATCGTCCCAGATTCCTTCATCATTCTGCTGAGGTAGTAATCGTCCCAGATTCCTTCATCATTCTGCTGAGGTAGTAATCGTCCCAGATTCCTTCATCATAGATTTGGAGTAGCAATCGTCTCAGATTCCTTCATCACATCCTTATCAAAAAAAAAAAAACCTCCTCTGGTTCAGTCAGATCGACCCTAAGATCTCCCTGATTCTTATCCCAGTAGAAGACACCCAAGATTTTTCTCAACGAGCGTTGTTGAAGGTAAAATCGCCCAAGATTCTCTTACCATTCATGCTAAGGCAGTAACCATCCCTGGTTCATTCATCTCCGTTTGAAGCTCCAGACTCAACTCCTGTAACCAGTCAGGACACATCTATACCAAGCATCTAAAATCAGCTCCTGCAACGTGTCAGGTACTCATTTTTCTGTTTTGCAGGTATGCAGGTTCTAGCTAAGGAATCTCCTACGCGATCAACATCCAGATGGCATCTATAAGCCCATCATCCTATCCAGCAATCTCCAAATGGCATCTATAAGCCCATTCCCACCACACTGCCAACATGTGAGCGCAAATTTCTGGGCACTCTAGTGTCCAATCATCTTCTACCCTCGGATTACGAAAGGCACGTCAGCCAATCTGCATCCTCAGGTCTAAGAAGATTGAACAGGGGCAACTGTTGTACCCCAAAATTTGCCCTCCCATATTCTCCAGGAAATTGCCAAGTCAAGCTACAAAATTCCCCAAGGGTTGCACAGTGCAAAGGCCTCCTATACAGTCAGAACTAGGGTTTGTGTTCTGATCAACAAAATGAAGTTTTCAAAGGCCCAATCAAGTCTAATATGCTTACAAATGTGGTCAAGTATCCTCATGTCAAGTTTCAAGGCATTTAGCTCAAAATTGCACAGTCAAAACCCTAAATTGCACTACAGTCAACTGTAGGGGCAAAATGGTCATTTGGCAGTCAAAAGTTCAAATTTTTGGTCAACATATCATTTTGAAGCCACAAACATCATTTGATCAATGCTTGATCATGATTCTCAAAATTTGGCTCAGAAATCATCAAAGATGCAAAAGTTGCTATATTTGGACAACTGAAAAAGTCAACTGAAATTGACCAGGGCATAACTTTCACATGGATTATCAGAAAAATTCCATCCAAAGCTCATTTTGAAGAGAACGACATTTCCTACAACTCATCTTCATACTTCAAGTCCAAGAAATGCTCTCACAAAAAGTTATCAATTTCAACATTATAGGTCATTTTCAAAAGTCAACAAAAAGGGACTTTAAGTCAAAGGCCATAACTTGAGATTGGAAACTCAAAATGACATGGGACCAAAGGCATTGGTTAGAGGACTCAAAGACCTTTCCAAAATGTCCAAGAACATGAGAAAAGCTTAATAATTGAGCAAGTTATGCCTTGTGGAAGTTGGGAAATATTTGGATATTTTGAAAAGTCAACATTTATTCAAATGGTCTAAAAATGCTAATGGGCCCATTTTTCTTCCATGATTCATCATTCCAAGCATATGCACGATCACTTGGCCCAAAGGGAAGTATTTTCTCATTTTTTATTTATTTATTTGAATTTTTATTCACATTAATTCATTTAAATCAAATTAAATATGTGAAAAATGTCTAACCTAATTTTTTCAATCTTTTTATACATGTTTTGAGCTCAATATTTCGTGCATATCCCAATATAGAAAGATTTGGATGGAATTTATCTTAATTGATACAAAGTAGCATGAAAAAGATATGAAAAAGATCTTGGAAAATCAATTTGCAAAACCATTGAATGAAAGAGATTTGATTGAATTTTTTTAACCTAATTGCTTCACTACATATGCCTGAATCAAAACCTAATGAGGAGAGACTGAAAGCTGCGCAGAAAGAGCCATTGAAAACTTGAAAAATAGCCAAAAAACTCAATACTGAAAATCGATTTGCAGGTGGTTTCAAGCCAAGATTTTGATCCCATTGGCTTCCTGAAGCTTCAAGGAAACGATTCCAATCCAGATCATCCATTATAACGCCAGGAATCGGTAAAACGAGGGCCAACTGTATCAAGAAAAACTCATAAGCGTACATCACGATTCATGCATCCATTATCACTTTTAATGCTTGATTTACATTCCTCATGAGATTCTAAAGCTAACCATCGTGTTTAATTGCATTATTACGCTGTATATAAGATTTTACCATGCGTGGCTTTTAGGGTTTTCAACGTTTTGAATTGGGGTTTTTGAGATAAGGAAAAATTGAGATTCTAGGCCACCACCATTGCAATCAGCAGACCTAGACGAAGAAGAAACACTTGTCGCGATCAATTTATGATCCCTACAGCGCTGTTCGCTATTTTTCCAAAGGCCACCTAATGAAACGCGTCTGAAACCGTTGCCTTTGTGTTTTGTTTTACAGGGATGGTGAGGAAGATGACCTCGTGTCACACAGTGATTGGCGCGTTTGAAAATTGGCGCGTTAAACCACTAACCATTTGCTTTCCTTTCATAATATTTGTTGTTTATTTAATTAACGAATGCGTGATAGTGGCTCAGCGGTACAGGTGTTAACTGGTGACGCTCATGACCTGGGTTCAAGTCCCAGGTCTTGCATATTTCTATATTATTTTTCTATATGTCATCCCATGCAGATTCAGCGCTAGCGACCACCATGCGTCTCTCCAATCCAACTTGCCACGTCCACTTAGAGATCAATCTAAAGGCTGAGATTGAAGGGACATCCTAAACCCCAGTCAACGTGCCATATTGCATCTGGAAAAAGTCAATGGATCAAAGCTTGCTGGGCCAGAATTTCACAATAAAACCTCCACTTTGGGGACTTCCACCCCCCCTGGTTTGTCATTTTTTATTATTTTTATATTTTATTTTCAATTATTGTTTTATTTATTTTATTGCTTTGATTTAATTAATTAACTATTTTTTTTCATAAATATAAAAATACCCCAAAAAATCAGAAAAGGACAAAAATGCAATAAATATATTTATTCTAATATTTTCATAAACAAAATGCATATAAATAAATTTAGTTTTAAATTAGGTTTGATTTAAATTCTTTTCATAACAAAAATCCAAAAATATAGACTTAGGTTTAATAAATTTTGTTCCTTTTAATTTTTTTCTTTTTTCTTTCTAATAATATTATTTATTTATTTTTATAATTAATTGTACATAAAGAACTAGGTTTAATTTAGATTTTAGTTTAATATTTTCACAATAAATTTAAAAGCTATTAGAATTAGGGTTCGCCTTTTAGTTTAATCTTAATTAACTTGTTTTCATCAAATTCCTAAAAACACTAAAAATACCAAAAAAATACATTCTCTTTTAATTTTTAATTTTAATTCCTCATTAACTTTAAATATTTTGCAAAAGGGTCCAACGCCCATGCTCTTAAATTCTTTTATTTCGCACATTTATGTTATTTCGTTTGAATAATTATGTACCTCTCCCAAAGCGTTGTAACTTAAACTTCTCGCACTTTTCAATTTCGTTATTTACTTTGCTTCATTTACTTTTCTGTCAAATCGGGTCCGGTTTAATTTTGGCGATGTGGACCCGCGCCATTTGTAATAGCTTAGAATTTACTTTTTCCGCAAATATTTTTAACTGTTAACCAAGCATGAAAGAATGAATGGCCATAATAAAATCAAGCGTAGATCACTTTAACATGACAAGACAAATACAAATGAAAATGACACACACATCACACACCACCCCTAGGGTACGCCTCACTGTTGCCTTACCTTCGAAAGGTGATCGTCGAGTAGAGGATGTCTTAGTAAGTCCTCATGATCCGGGAACCTGGCATGAGGGTAGCTTCTAAGGTGTCTTCCCATTGCTCTGGTGATCACCATGTCCCTAAAATTCGAATTGACCCGAACACCTCCAACGGTGGTGCTACCTACCTCTCAATAGTGAGATGGCACTACTTTAAAGGACATTTACACAGACGAATTCCTTAGGGTAGGTAGACGACTCATGGATACTTGCTCTCTTCAAAAACAAACAAAAATCTTTTCACACTGACACTTTTCAAAAGCTTTCAAAACAATTTTTCAAACACTCTGACGCACGAGTCGAACTGAAATTTTTCAAAGAAACTTTTTTAAAACCCACAATTGAAAAGCAAACAAACCATTTTTGAAAACACAAATGAGCAAGTATCTAAGAGCCCATGGATAACCATGGATAGAAAGGGTGCTAATACCTTCCCTTTCTATAACCTACCTCCCGAACCGAGAGCAATCTCTATAAGGAATTTTTCTGTGCTTTTGTCCTTTCCATTTGGAGAAAATAAAAGACGGTGGCAACTCTTGCTTCCGCGACATTTCGCGAACCAGCGTTAAACAGTCAGTTCCAGATCCACCGATCACACACCCCCTAGGGTAATCCCACATGTTGCCTTCCAAAATGGGCTATGCTTGCACGTCGAGTTTCTTTGGCAAAACAAATTTCAAATGATCATAAGTCCCTCGATGACGCTTTCGAAAGTCGCCTATCAAAATGATCAAGTCCCTTTAAGCAAATTGCCAAAGACACTTGGCACCATTGCATTCATGGTCCATACGATGACCCGCGCCCGTCCCGTTAAACTTCCTAAACGCAAGATTGTCCACCAAATTCAATGGTGGAACAAAATTGTTAAAAAGGGGTGAAAACATAGAGAAAACCTTTGAGTACAATAGGGGTAGACAAAACTCTTAGTTACTTGAGATCAACTTGCAAAAAACACTTGCCTCCTTTTCAAAAACCACACTTCACAAACACTTTCAAAACAAACTTCCAAAAACATTTTGAAACATCTTTTCGAAAAGATACACACCGTTGTATATACTCAAACACGAGTCATTACAATGGTTGCCGCAACAAAGGCGTCTATTTCAAAACATTTTCAAAAACACACACACACACACACACACACCACAATTTCAAACAGTCAAAAAATCAAGGCAAGTGATCTAAAAACCAAGTAACTAAGAGCCCATGGATAACCATGGATGAAAAGGGTGCTAATACCTTCCCTTTTCATAATCTACCCCCCGGACCCACGAAATATCTCAAAAGGTTTTTCCTGTGCTTTTTCAACCTTTCCTTTAGGATAAAATAAAAAGTCGGTGGCGACTCTTGCTAAACCGAACAAGTGCGAATACAATCGCAAAACTCAAGTCAGTTCTCCCACCGTATCACAGTAATCATGTTCAAATGCATATGTTCAACAATGAATCATTGGACGTTTTTGTAAACAAAACACAAGAGTAAAGAAAAACAGATAGTTTTTGCACTTTCAAAGAGATATCTTTGTATTGACTTTGAGTAAGTATTTTTGTACAAGGAGACAAACATTCTAGTAAGAGAATGCTTTCGTAAAAAATGAAAATTTTGATACAAAGAAAAGATAGCTATGTGTAATAATCCCATGGGGTTTCCATTCTGCTATAGCCTTCATATCTCTGAGCATCTTGTCTATTTGTTGCCTTGTTCAAGGATGATTGAATTGATCAGAACCTCCGAGTTTATCAGTGGAAATCAAAGGTTGTCCGAAAAGTGATCCAACGGGACATAGTCATACGCTTTAATTCCCTAACTTTTTCCTGGACCGCCCTTTCGGGTTTTCAGTCCACCGGGAAACCCTTTTTTGCCCAAGTCGCCCTTTCGGGTTTTCAACTTGCCGGGTGCATAAATTTTTTGTTTTATCCCTAATTTTTTTCTGAACCTTTTTGGTTCGCCGGGATGCCCTTGTTTTGCCTAGATATGTCAACCTAGCGAGTCTTTTATGCGTAGTATCTTTTGACTATGTCCGTGTTTGCAGGATGCGACAGGTCGTCACCATCCATGGTGGTTAAGATCATTACCCCACCAGAGAAAATGTTTTTGATTACAAATGGTCCTTCATAAGTAGGAGTCCATTTGCCCCTGGGATCACCTTGTGGAAAGATGATGCGTTTGATCACTAGATCCCCAACTTGATACACTTGGCATTTGACCTTTATGTTGAAAGCCTTCATCATCCGTTTTTGATACATTTGACCATGGAAAACAACGGTAAGTCTCTTCTCATCAATCAAGTTCAGTGGATCAAGTCGAGTCTGGATCCAATCGTCTTCGTTCAACCCCGAATCCTTCATAATCCTCAGAGAGGGAATCTGGACCTCGATAGGCAAGACAACCTCCATGCCGTAAACCAGAGAATAAGGTGTTGCCCCGGTTAATGTGCGAGCTGTGGTACGATACCCGTGGAGAGCAAATGGTATAATCTCATACCAGTCTTTGTATGTGACTGTCATTTTCTGTATGATCTTTTTAATGTTCTTATTTGCAGCTTTGACATCACCATTCATCTTTGGCCGATAGGGAGAATAATTGTGATGCTGAATCTTGAATTTCTCGCACAATGCGATGATCATAGTATTGTTGAGATTTGTATCATTGTCAGTGATGATCCTTTCAGGGATGCCGTACCGGCAAATGAGATTTTGCTTGATGAAACCGGCAACAACATTCTTGGTAACGGAAGCGAAGGAAGCTGCCTCCACCCATTTTGTAAAATAGTCAATGGCCACTAGGATGAAGCAGTGTCTATTAGAGGTTGTCGGCTTGATTTCCCCAATCATATCAATCCCCCACATAACAAAGGTCCAAGGATCCTTCAAGACATTCAGAGGAACCGGAGGTACATGCACCTTGTCAGCATAAATCTGACACTTACGGCAGGTTCGAGAGTGTTGATAGCAATCTGCTTCCATGGTAGACCAGTAATAGCCTGCCCGTAGGATTTTCTTTGTCATCGTATGCCCACTGGAATGGGTGCCAAAAGTTCCTTCATGCAATTCAGCCATGATCCTTTCAGCTTCAACCTTATCTACGCACCGAAGTAACACAGAGTCATGATTGCGTTTCTACAGGATGTCGTTACTAAGGAAGAACTTAGCAGAAAATATCCTTAAGAACTTCTTATCATTGACTGAAGCTCCTTTTGGATATTCTTGAGCCTCAAGATACCTCTTGACTTCATGAAACCAAGGCTGGTCCACTACTTCTTCGGTATTAATCTCGTGACAGTGTGATGGTTCATCCATTCGTTCAATGGTGATCTGGGGAGCCTCCTTATCCCAATTAAGTTTAAACATAGATGACATTGTGGCTAGAGCGACTGCTAGCTGATTTTATTCTCGCAGAAAATGCTCGAAGGTAATCTTCTCAAAATGTGGTAGTAATGTCGAAACATGTTCTTTGTAAGGGATAAGGTTTGGGTGTTTGGTGTCTCATTCCCCTTTGATCTGGCTGATAAACAAAGCTGAGTCTCCGAATACATCCAAGGATTTGATCTCCAAGTCTATGGAAGCTTTGAGACTGAAGATGCACGTTTCGTATTCCGCCATTTTATTTGTACAATTGAAGCAAAGTCTGGCAGTAAAGGGAGTATGACACCCTTATGGAGATATGAGTACAACACCAATACCATTGTCGAGTGCATTGGAGGCTCCATCAAAGAACAGGTGTTGTACCCCAAAATTTGCCCTCCCATATTCTTCAAGATTTGCCAGGAACAAGCTTCAAAATCTCCCCAAAGGTTGCACAGCCCAATGGCCTCCTAACAGTCAAAAATTAGGATTTTGGTTCTGGCAAAGAAATTGAAGTTTCCAAGGGTCCAATCAAGTCCCACATGCCCATAAACATTGTCAAGCATCCATATGCCAAGTTTCAAGACTCACAGCACAAAATTGCACAGTCAAAAACCCTAATTGCTCAACAGTCAACTGCAGGGGCAAAATGGTCATTTGACAGTCAAAAGTCAAAATTTTTGGTCAATATCTTATTTTGAAGCCACAAAAATCATTTGATCAATTCTTGATCATGATTCTCAAGGCATGGCTCAAAAAGTCTCAAGATGCAAAAGTTTCTATATTTGGACAACTGGAAAAGTCAACTGCAAATTGACCAAGGCATAACTTCCACATGGTTTATCAGAAAAATTCCATCCAAAGCTCATTTTGAAGAGAATGACATTTCCTACAACTCATGTTCACACTTCAAGTCCAAGAAATGCACTCACAAAAAGTTATCAATCTCAACATTATAGGTCATTCTCAAAAGTCAACAAAAAGGCACTTTAAGTCAAAGACCATAACTTGAGATTGGTAAATCAAAATGACATGGGACCGAATGCATTGGTTAGAGGACTTTAATACCTTTCCAAAATGTCCAAGAACATGATCAAAGCTTAAAAATTGAGCAAGATATGCCTTGTGGAAGTTGGGAAATTTTTGGGCATTTTGAAAAGTCAACTTTGCTTCAAATGCCTCAAAATTACTAATGGGCCTCAATTTCTTCCAAGAATCATCACCCAAAAGCTATGCACGACCCATTGACCCAAAGGGGAGTTATTTTCTTATTTTTAATTAATCAATTGAATTTTTAAATCCTATTAATTCATTTAATTAAAATTAAATATGAGAAAAATACTAAATCACAACTTTCAAACCTTTTTGTGCAGCATATCCACTCATCATGACCTCAAGATTTCGTGCACAATCAAAAGGGAAAGATTCTATGCAATTGGCAATGGTTTGATGGCAAAAAAGATTGAAAAAGATCATGGAAAATCACAAATTCAAAGGCATTGAATACATGGATTTTGGGCCAGTTTTTCTAACCTAATTCATTCACCTATATGTGCATATCATAAACCTAATCAAAAGAACAAGAATGCTGCGCTGATACCAAAAAACAAAACTTGCATTTTTGACCAAAAAACTTCAAAACTGTTTTCATAGATAGAGCTCCTTTCAAGGCCTAAAAAGTATCCCAAACGATTGCTGGAACCTTCCTGAACGTGACTCAATACGTTTCCAGTCTCCATACATCCAGAAGTGGTAGAATGGCTTTGCCCTGTTCATGATATTCTTCATATTCGTATTTTGATTTGCACGCATTTTCCATACATTTTAATGCTTGATTTATACTAACCTGATCATTCTAAAGCTAATGGTACCATCCAATTAAATTATAGACGCTTGTATGCAAAGTTACCATGGACACAGGTTAGGGTTTCAGAAGCTTCCATTTGGGGCTTTGCGTATATGGAAAAATTAGGCCATGAAACCTACACCATTGAAACCAGGATGCCCAGACGATTCGTTCTCATACCTCGCGCCCTTTTTCTTTTTCACTATGCTCTATTCGCTATTTTTCGTAGGTACCATTTAGTGGGGGTTTAAAACCCCTGCTATCTATCTTATGTTTCAGGTAAAACGAAGAAGAAAGGTAGACGTGTCTCAGCCAGATTGGACGGTTTGAATTTAGCACGTTTTTTCAAGCCACCAGCACTTTCTCACATATCTTGTTCATTGTCCATTATGATATCAAAGTGACTCAATGGCACGGTTGGTAAACACGCTGGCAGGCAGGTATTGGGACCTGGGTTTGATTACCAGGTCCCCTTGTATATTTCATATTTTTTCCTCTAACCTGTTCCTATGCAACATGCTCTTCAGTGGTCCATCAAACACCCAACGCCTGGGCCTGCCACATGTCCCCAGGGATCAATTCAAAGGCCAGGACAAGCAGTCCACCATGGACACTAGTCAACCACTCCTCACACAAACGCTGAAAGTCAACGTGGGCCTGGAATTCTTGAGCCAAACTACTTTCTATAAACCTCCTCAATTTGGGTCAACCACCCCCCATGTTTGCATTTTCTTTCTCTCTTTTTGTTCTTTCTTTTATTTATTTTAATTATGTTAATTATTTTCTTTTAATTCACCCAATTAATTTTTATAATACAAAAATACAAAAAAATCAGAAAAGTCAAAAAAATAAAAATATGTTTTATTAATGTTAATTTCTATCAATTTTGTAAATAAATTCTAATAATTAATTAGTTTAATTTTAGGTTTAATTCTAATGTTTTTTTCTTAAATAAACTAAAAAATGTAGAAATTAGGGTTTTAATACTTTTATTCTTTTTCTTTTTTTCATTATTATTAATTCTTAATTATTTTGTAAATAAATATGACATTTAATTAATTAGGGTAAAATTAGGTTAAAACTTAAACATTTTTCTTTAATAATTAAAAACAATTAGAATTAGGGTTTTATTCAACTTTTAATTTAATTAATTCTCTTTATTTCCATTAAATACAAAAACATTAAAAATAATTTCTTTTCTTTATCAAATCATTAATTAACTTATTAATTGCAATTTAATTTCTTTAAAGGGTCCAACGCCCTCGCACCTTCGATCATAATTCCTTTTCGCGCATTTATTTTTATTTCTTTTGTGAATATAATGTATTTGCCCCAAAGCCTTGTAATAGATAATTAGGACATTTACTTTCCGCACTTTTATTCAAATCGGGCCTTGGTTTAATTTGGCGATGTAGACCCGCGCCTTGTAATGGCGTAGGACCTTTATTTTTCCGCATTTTAATTTCCGCACCCTTTAAACTGTTAATCACATGAAAGAATGTATGCCCAAATAAAATCAAAGCGTAGCTCACTAAATGCATGACAAGACAAAATATAACTGAAAATGACACACAATTCACACACCACTCCTAGGGTACGCCTCACTGTTGCCTTGCCCTTCGAAACGTGATCGTCGAGTATAGGACGTTTTAGTAAGTCCTTATGTCCATGAACATGGCATAAGGGTAGCTTCTAAGGTATCCTACTATTGCTCTGGTGACCACACTGTTGCCTTGCCCCTCGAAACGTGGTCGTCGACTATAGGACGTCTTAGTGAGTCCTTATGTTCCATTGATCTAGTTGCCTCGAAACGGTTGCCTCGAAAAAAGTTACCTCGGAATAATTGCTTCGGAATAAAAGATCAATGGCATAAGGGTAGCTTCTAAGGTGTCTTACTGTTGCTCGGTGACCACACTGTCCCTATAAACTCGAATTGACCCGAACACCTCCAACGGTGGTGCTACCTATCTCTCAATGGTGGGATGGCGTTACCTTAAGGACATTAACACAGCCTATATCCTTAGGGTAGGTAGATGACTCGTAGATACTTTCTCTAACTCAAAACAAATCAAAAAACTTCTTTTCACACCGACACTTTTCAAAAAGCTTTCAAAACGACTTTTCAAACACTCTTGAGGACTGATACAAGAGTCAAACTGAAATTTTAAAACGAAACTTTTTCAAACCCACTCACCTTGAAAAGCAAACAAACAATTTTGAAAACACAAATGAGCAAGTATCTAAGAGCCCATGGATAACCATGGATAGAAAGGGTGCAAATACCTTCCCTTTCTATAAATCTACCTCCCGAACCGAGAGCTAATCTCAATAAGGAATTTTTCTGTGCTTTTGTTCTTTCCATATTGGAGAAAATAAAAGACGGTGGCGACTCTTGCTTCCGCGACATTTCGCGAACCAGCGTTAAACAGTCAGTTCCAGATCCACCGATCACAGAACTGGCGACTCTGCTGGGGATAATCTTTTAAAGTGAGGTGTACCTTAGGACTAAGATCACTGTGTTTTCAATTGCTTTGACTTGTTTGCTTTATTATTGTGGGACTGTCTTGGGAGTTACATAGATCCTAACCCGGATCTGGGGATACCCTGTTAGGTAGCATAAGCTGTGAGGGACCTGTCCGGCGTAGACCGACATGGGTGAAGTAGTGGCTACGTTGGTGTGGCACCTTGGTCTGTACCGATATCCCTTGTGTTGCAACGAGGAGAATATGGGTCTTCTGAGGAGTCATTAAGCACCAACCGACCTTAGAACCTTAAATGACCCAACTCGGCCAATAGAACAGTAGCAGTATGCTACGCCCATTGAGGCTAAACTCTCGTGATGGTTCTGGCTGCAAGAAAAGATTGCGATGCTGGAGTTATGACCGATTGAGGGTAGTCAGTGATATTGGGATCCTCTAGAACCCGGTTACTTCTGATAGGACAGGTTTTGAGCCCACCAACTTCAAGAGGGTAGTACCCCAAACTTCGTGCTGGCCTAAACTCTAAGGGATTCTCTTGTGTGACTTGTGTGCCTTCCAACTTGACTACTTGCATACTTGTTATCTGACACTTGAGTTTCTCGCAGGGTTTGTTCACAGTCCCTAATAGGGACTCATAACAGGGTTTACCTATATCATCCCATGCATAGCATGACATCATACCATTGTATACATCCTACATAAGGACTAACCCGTTTCAAGGATCTCAAGGGCTTATGATGCAGGTCATGATGAACCAACCGTCCAGCAAGGGGAAAAGGGGATTTATTTTCCTCTAGCCAAGGTTGTCAGGGGCTATGACCCACTGGATATGGTGAGCCTTTGACCCTTGAAGAAGGACTCTCTACAACATGAAGTTCCTTTAATCAAGCTACCGATTTCCAATTCTGACAATCTTCTTGTTTACCCCGCGAGGTCCTTGAAAACATTGCATGCATATCAAGCATATTAGTGCATTACAGGTACCCTTGTTGCAGGTCACTTACCTTTCTCGTTGTTTATTTCAGCAATGGCTTCCCAACAAGATAACCAGGGACCTCATGCTCAAGAGACTCAGTTCAGGGAGATCTTTTTAAGCCTATCCAAGAGGCAGGAAGAGCTGAGAACACTCCTCACGGGGACTTTGGTCAGGAACAGTGCTGAGGACGACAAGGACGAACGGCTGAAACATCTACAAACTGAGGTAGACACATTGAAAACCCAGATGCTGGGGCAAAGGGCTCTCATCCAAAGTTTAGCTCGGGAGCAAGGAGAGATGAGGGCCATGATCAGTCAGCTTCATCAAGACATGAAGCAACCAGCCCAAGTCAGGGACCAAGTCGTTAATCAGCCTCCAAGAAGTCAAAGGTTTGGGCCTCTCCAAGCTGCTACTACTTCACAGGTCCAACAACGACCTCGCCAAGAACAACGGACTGATCAGAGCAAGCCAGACAAGCCTAAAAGGCAGTTCACCAAGCTCAACGTGTCACCGTCTCAAGCTTTACAACAATTGTTGAGGTTGAATCTGGTGACGTTAAGGGACCCTCCTAAGAATCCCAACACAGCCTCCCCAAAGTACAATCCTGAGGAAAGATGTGCATACCACTCTGACAGTCCAGGACATGACACCGACGACTGTTGGGCTCTGAAGAATAAGATCCAAGACCTGATTAATGAAAGAGCTGTGGATTTCACCCAGATGGGCCAGGCTGAATGCTCCTGTCATCCCTACAAGATGCACCAGTTGAAGTAACAAGCCCTGAGACTAGAAGACTTTTGTTCATTAGAATTTTTTAAGTTGTAATTTTATTTTGTTCAAACATTTACTCATGTTAAACGTTGTTATTTCATTAATGCATCGCATATGTCTATTTTGAAGCAATATATTCGTATTCACTATATGCAAATTATTTTCATATTTTTTCTGATGATCAACGCTCGATTAATAATTCTAAGCCTTTTGAGGGAGGATGATGAAAATGATACCACGATCTTTACAGTATGCTTTTGAACAAACCCCGCTGATGAAGTACAGGCATTGTTTCAATCCCTAAACACTGGAGTTATAAAGAAGATAATCCCTCGTCAACCCCTCTGAGCCAAAGAAGTAGGAGTTTTTCTTTTCGAAAATTAAAACCCTTAATCATAACCTGGGGCAGGGTAGTTCTCTCAGTTGATCCAAGTGCATAACAAACGGCACCAAAGAGGTCCTTACAAAACAAAACAAAAAAAACAGTGATGGTTCCCTATAATCGTCAAGACAGGCAGTCATTATCTTTCAAAAAAACAAAACAAAAGCCCAATAAGTCAAAACCTATGAAGGAGACTTACAAAACTGGGGCATCCCGCTGACTGTAATCACAAAAGAAACAGTTCAGGCAAAAAACAGGGATAACGAAATCAAAAAAAAGGGAAAGAGGTCACACAAACCCTCAATAACAAAAAGGAATGACTGCCTATTCAAAATAAACTATCAACATCCGAACCATCACGGGAATATCAGGACAAAAACTCAAATAAGGTCTAACGCACGATCAACTGAGTTTAGGATTGAAGAACATCATGAAGAGCGGGTGGGTACAAATAAAGTTTGAGCCTTTATCCTTTGTTTCTTAAACCGTGAACCAGGCCACGTTACAACCCTTGAAAGTCCTAGCTGAAGCATGGGTTAGTTCGAAAGCATACTGTTACGAAAGGTATCCTGACTCCTTAAGGCTTGCGGTAAAATAACGAGTTGACATCACAATTTACAAAAAAAAATTCACTTGTTTTTATGAAAAAAATGCATTTTCAAAAACTTCAAGACAGACATAAGCTTTGCATTTTTAATATAACATTGTTTACATATGACTATTTGTTTGAACATCATAGAAGTTCGCACGACGAATGTCTAATAAACAAAAGCACCTCCAATCAAGGGGCATGGCATGATCATTGTCCATCATCTGGGGCAGTCAAGTCAAGATCCATAGAATCTCTCAAATGCCAAATAGCCTGGGGCAAATCTCCGTCTAAGTCACTTGGGGCATTGGACGATCAAACAAAGATCTTTTGGTGGCATGGCAACACAACAACAGGGGCACCTCCCTACATTCTGAGAACGTGGACATAGTCGAAAAAATACTATGCAAAATCAAAGACCCGCTAGGTTGACACACCTAGGCAAAAATAAGGGCTTCCCGGCGAACCAAAAGTGTTCGGGCAAAAATAAGGGATGAAATGAAAAAAATCTGTACACCCGGCAAGTCGAAAACCTGAAAAGGCGGCTTGGGCAAAAAATGGGTATCCCGGTGGACTGAAAACCCGAAAGGGCGGTCCAGGCAAAATTTAGGGATCAAAGCGTACGACTATGTCCCGGCATCTCGTCACTTGCCTACCAGAAGAAGATTTGTCAATCGGCAGTCATCAAACACCTTCACAGGTCTTCCTCTCCCACCTCAGAAACAGGGGCAATGATGAGTTGTCCAAACGATCTAATTGCTCTGTCCGCTAAGGTATCAAGGTGAATTCAGCTGAAGGACATAACCAGTATATCTTAACTCCCCAGAGAGTGAGCCAGCAAGTCAATGCATTCTCCCCAAGCAAAGCTATTAGCCTCAAGAAAGTTGGGTATTCCCAGCGGATCTCAACATTCCTCAGCAATATACGGACATTTTTAACAAGCATCCCCGGTAATCTGGATCTAAGATTGTTCCCCGGCGGTATACAGACATTCAGTGGAGTCACTTCCAGTACATCTCAAAATTTCCCCAGGAGAGTCCAATCAATCTCCCCAGCAAGAAGCTTATCCCCAGTAGATTCTGGAAGCTTATCCCCTGCATAGCACGAACGCGTCTCCCGGCTTTATTCAGAAGGTTATTTCCTCACCAGGATATAACTGGGTTATCCTCAGCCAATAACCAGGGAAAGATCGTCCCCGACAAAGTCTTCCTATCCCCCAGCGGAGTTCATCATATTCTTCAACAAAACTCAACAATGGTATCCCCAATGGAGTTCTCATTCATCTCAGCGAAGCATCTCTCTTCCCACAGAGTATTGTCCCCCAGCAAGATCGCTAGAGTAGTTATTCCCCGCAGAGTAATCTCTTCATCAAGTTTATTCCCCAACGGAGTCATCTTCTCCTACCGGTTCATTCTTGCAATCTCCATCCCCAGCGGAAATGAAGAACCCTCTTCAACCATCAGCCCAGGATTTGACTCCCGGCATTCGTCAAGGATATATTTTCCTAGACGAAAATACGTTCAAAAACATCACATCGTCATACATCATGATACATGCATAAACGCATCATATCTTACAATCTCATTTATGTTGAGAACATCATTGCTTGATCCATGGCATGCATTGCATACGACTGACTTTTACATTTCAGGAAAGATCCAGTTAAGTTCTCAGCTATTCCAAGACCTTGCCTGGTCCAGTTAAATCGACTCCTAAAGATTTTTCTGATGCCGATCCAGTCAAAGGCCTTCTCTGGTCCAGTTAAATCGATTCCTAAAGATTTTCCTGATGAAGACCCAGTTGAAGATTCCAAGACCTTGACTGGTCCAGTTAAATCGACTCCTAAAGATTTTTTTAATGCCGATCCAGTCAAAGGCCTTCTCTGGTCCAGTTAAATCGATTCCTAAAGATTTTCCTGATGAAGACCCAGTTGAAGATTCCAAGACCTTGCCTGGTCCAGTTAAATCGACTCCTAAAGATTTTTTTGATGCCGATCTAGTGAAAGGCCTTCTCTGGTCCAGTTAAATCGATTCCTAAAGATTTTCCTGATGAAGACCCAGTTGAAGATTCCAAGACCTTGCCTGGTCCAGTTAAATCGACTCCTAAAGATTTTTCTGATGCCGATCCAGTCAAAGGCCTTCTCTGATCCAGTTAAATCGATTCCTAAAGATTTTCCTAATGAAGACTCAGTAGAAGACATCCAAGATTCTCTCATCGTTACTGTTGAGGTAGTAATCGCCCCAGATTCTCTCATCATTACTGTTGAGGTAGTAATTGCCCCAGATTCTCTCATCGTTACTGTTGAGGTAGTAATCGCCCCAGATTCTCTCATTGTTACTATTGAGGTAGTAATCGCCCCACATTCTCTCATCGTTACTGTTGAGGTAGTAATCGCCCCAGATTCTCTCATCGTTACTGTTGAGGTAGTAATCGCCCCAGATTCTCTCATCGTTACTGTTGAGGTAGTAATCGCCCCAGATTCTCTCATCATTACTGTTGAGGTAGTAATCGCCCCAGGTTCTCTCATTGTTACTGTTGAGGTAGTAATCGCCCCAGGTTCTCTCATCGTTACTGTTGAGGTAGTAATCGCCCCAGGTTCTCTCATCGTTACTGTTGAGGTAGTAATCGTCCAAGGTTCTCTCATCGTCCCGTTGAGGTATTAACCATCCCTGATTCATTCATCACCTTTTGAAACTCCAGACTCGATTCCTGCATCTCGCCAGGGCACGTCTGAAGAGGTTTAAGGATTCAATTCCTGTAACCAGTCAGGGCACATCTACACAAAGAGTTTGAAGACCAGCTCCTGTAACAGGCCAGGTAATCATTTTCTTTTTCAGGTACGCAAATTCTCGCTAAGGAATCTCTCACGCGACCGACACCCAGATGGAATCTATAAGCCCATCCACATATCCATCACATCTCAGCATGGCATCTGTAAGCCCATCTTCCCATCCATCAATCTCCAAATGGCATCTGTAAGCCCATTCCCACCATCACACTACTATGTGAGCGCAAATTTCTGGGCACTCTAGTGTTCAATCATCTTTCATCTTCGGATTACGAAAGGCACGCCAACCAATCTACATCCTCAGGTTTAAGAAGATTAAACAGGGGCAACTGTTGTACCCCAAAATTTGCCCTCCCATATTCTTCAAGATTTGCCAGGAACAAGCTTCAAAATCTCCCCAAAGGTTGCACAGCCCAATGGCCTCCTAACAGTCAAAAATTAGGGTTTTGGTTCTGGCAAAGAAATTGAAGTTTCCAAGGGTCCAATCAAGCCCCACATGCCCATAAACATTGTCAAGCATCCATATGCCAAGTTTCAAGACTCACAGCACAAAATTGCACAGTCAAAAACCCTAATTGCTCAACAGTCAACTGCAGGGGCAAAATGGTCATTTGACAGTCAAAAGTCAAAAATTTTGGTCAATATCTTATTTTGAAGCCACAAAAATCATTTGATCAATTCTTGATCATGATTCTCAAGGCATGGCTCAAAAAGTCTCAAGATGCAAAAGTTTCTATATTTGGACAATTGGAAAAGTCAACTGCAAATTGACCAAGGCATAACTTCCACATGGTTTATCAGAAAAATTCCATCCAAAGCTCATTTTGAAGAGAATGACATTTCCTACAACTCATCTTCACACTTAAAGTCCAAGAAATGCACTCACAAAAAGTTATCAATCTCAACATTATAGGTCATTCTCAAAAGTCAACAAAAAGGCACTTTAAGTCAAAGACCATAACTTGAGATTGGTAAATCAAAATGACATGGGACCAAAGGCATTGGTTAGAGGACTTCAATACCTTTCCAAAATGTCCAAGAACATGATCAAATCTTAAAAATTGAGCAAGATATGCCTTGTGGAAGTTGGGAAATTTTTGGGCATTTTGAAAAGTCAACTTTGCTTCAAATGCCTCAAAATTGCTAATGGGCCTCAATTTCTTCCAAGAATCATCACCCAAAAGCTATGCACGACCCATTGACCCAAAGGGGAGTTATTTTCTTATTTTTAATTAATCAATTGAATTTTTAAATCCTATTAATTCATTTAATTAAAATTAAATATGAGAAAAAATACTAAATCACAACTTTCAAACCTTTTTGTGCAGCATATCCACTCATCATGACCTCAAGATTTCGTGCACAATCAAAAGGGAAAGATTCTATGCAATTGGCAATGGTTTGATGGCAAAAAAGATTGAAAAAGATCATGGAAAATCACAAATTCAAAGGCATTGAATACATGGATTTTGGGCCAGTTTTTCTAACCTAATTCATTCACCTATATGTGCATATCATAAACCTAATCAAAAGAACAAGAATGCTACGCTGAAACCAAAAAACAAAACTTGCATTTTTGACCAAAAAACTTCAAAACTGTTTTCATAGATAGAGCTCCTTTCAAGGCCTAAAAAGTATCCCAAACGATTGCTGGAACCTTCCTTAACGTGAATCAATACGTTTCCAGTCTCCATAGATCCAGAAGTGGTAGAATGGCTTTGCCCTGTTCATGATATTCTTCATATTCGTATTTTGATTTGCACGCATTTTCCATACATTTTAATGCTTGATTTATACTAACCTGATCATTCTAAAGCTAATGGTACCATCCAATTAAATTATATACGCTTGTATGCAAAGTTACCATGGACGCAGGTTAGGGTTTCAGAAGCTTCCATTTGGGGCTTTGCGTATATGGAAAAATTAGGCCATGAAACCTACACCATTGAAACCAGGATGCCCAGACGATTCGTTCTCATACCTCGCGCCCTTTTTCTTTTTCACTATGCTCTATTCGCTATTTTTCGTAGGTACCATTTAGTGGGGGTTTAAAACCCCCGCTATCTATCTTATGTTTCAGGTAAAACGAAGAAGAAAGGTAGACGTGTCTCAGCCAGATTGGACGGTTTGAATTTAGCGCGTTTTTTCAAGCCACCAGCACTTTCTCACATATCTTGTTCATTGTCCATTATGATATCAAAGTGACTCAATGGCACGGTTGGTAAACACGCTGGCAGGCAGGTATTGGGACCTGGGTTCGATTCCCAGGTCCCCTTGTATATTTCATATTTTTTCCTCTAACCTGTTCCTATGCAGCATGCTCTTTAGTGGTCCATCAAACACCCAACGCCTGGGCCTGCCACATGTCCCCAGGGATCAATTCAAAGGCCAGGACAAGCAGTCCACCATGGACACCAGTCAACCACTCCTCACACAAACGCTGAAAGTCAACGTGGGCCTGGAATTCTTTGGCCAAACTGCTTTCTATAAACCTCCTCAATTTGGGTCAACCACCCCCCATGTTTGCATTTTCTTTCTCTCTTTTTGTTCTTTCTTTTATTTATTTTAATTATGTTAATTATTTTCTTTTAATTCACCCAATTAATTTTTATAATACAAAAATACAAAAAAAATCAGAAAAGTCAAAAAAATAAAAATATGTTTTATTAATGTTAATTTCTATCAATTTTGTAAATAAATTCTAATAATTAATTAGTTTAATTCTAATGCTTTTTTCTTAAATAAACTAAAAAATGTAGAAATTAGGGTTTTAATACTTTTATTCTTTTTCTTTTTTTCATTATTATTAATTATTAATTATTTTGTAAATAAATATGACATTTAATTAATTAGGGTAAAATTAGGTTAAAACTTAAACATTTTTCTTTAATAATTAAAAACAATTAGAATTAGGGTTTTATTCAACTTTTAATTTAATTAATTCTCTTTATTTCCATTAAATACAAAAACATTAAAAATAATTTCTTTTCTTTATCAAATCATTAATTAACTTATTAATTGCAATTTAATTTCTTTAAAGGGTCCAACGCCCTCGCACCTTCGATCATAATTCCTTTTCGCGCATTTATTTTTATTTCTTTTGTGAATATAATGTATTTGCCCAAAGCCTTGTAATAGATAATTAGGACATTTACTTTCCGCACTTTTATTCAAATCGGGTCTTGGTTTAATTTGGCGATGTAGACCCGCGCCTTGTAATGGCGTAGGACCTTTATTTTTCCGCATTTTAATTTCCGCACCCTTTAAACTGTTAATCACATGAAAGAATGTATGCCCAAATAAAATCAAAGCGTAGCTCACTAAATGCATGACAAGACAAAATATAACTGAAAATGACACACAATTCACACACCACTCCTAGGGTACGCCTCACTGTTGCCTTGCCCTTTGAAACGTGATCGTCGAGTATAGGACGTTTTAGTAAGTCCTTATGTCCATGAACATGGCATAAGGGTAGCTTCTAAGGTATCCTACTATTGCTCTGGTGACCACACTGTTGCCTTGCCCCTCGAAACGTGGTCGTCGACTATAGGACGTCTTAGTGAGTCCTTATGTTCCATTGATCTAGTTGCCTCGAAACGGTTGCCTCGAAACAAGTTGCCTCGGAATAATTGCCTCGGAATAAAAGATCAATGGCATAAGGGTAGCTTCTAAGGTGTCTTACTGTTGCTCGGTGACCACACTGTCCCTATAAACTCGAATTGACCCGAACACCTCCAACGGTGGTGCTACCTACCTCTCAATGGTGGGATGGCGTTACCTTAAGGACATTAACACATCCTATATCCTTAGGGTAGGTAGATGACTCGTAGATACTTTCTCTAACTCAAAACAAATCAAAAAACTTCTTTTCACACCGACACTTTTCAAAAAGCTTTCAAAACGACTTTTCAAACACTCTTGAGGACTGATACAAGAGTCGAACTGAAATTTTAAAACGAAACTTTTTCAAACCCACTCACCTTGAAAAGCAAACAAACAATTTTGAAAACACAAATGAGCAAGTATCTAAGAGCCCATGGATAACCATGGATAGAAAGGGTGCTAACACCTTCCCTTTCTATAAATATACCTCCCGAACCGAGAGCTAATCTCAATAAGGAATTTTTCTGTGCTTTTGTCCTTTCCATATTGGAGAAAATAAAAGACGGTGGCGACTCTTGCTTCCGTGACATTTCGCGAACCAGCGTTAAACAGTCAGTTCCAGATCCACCGATCACAACAGGGTCCATCGGGATCCTTGTTCAGGTCCGTCATATGGCCTGAGTTCTTCACATTTGTCTAATGTCATGATGTCTTCATCCTGGGAATTAGAACTTCATGGACTGGTAGTCTTCCACAGCTTGGTGAGCGAGGTGATCAGCTAGTACATTGCCCTTTATAGCTTTCTGGGTAGTATATTGTATGTCGTACTCTGTTAGGATCATCTTCCATCTCGCTATTCTCCCAGAAAGAGCAGGCTTCTCGAAGATGTATTTTGTCGGATCCATTTTAGATATCAACAAAGTAGTACGGGTCAACATATACTGTCTTAGCCGGCGAGCAGCCTATGCCAGAGCGTAGCAAGTTTTCTCAAGCAGTGAATATCTGGTTACACAGTCGGTAAACTTTTTGCTCAGATAGTAAATAGCATGCTATTTTCGGCCAGACTCGTCATGCTGCCCCAATACATAGCCCATTGAGTTTTCTAAAACAGTCAGATACATGATCAATGGTCTTCCCTTGACTGGTGGCATCAACACAGGAGGCTCTTGTAAGTATTCTTTGATTTTGTCAAAAGCAACTTGGCATTCATCATTCCATTTGACTACTTGATCTTTCTTCAATAGTTTGAAGATTGGCTTACAAGTAGCTGTCAGGTGAGAAATGAATCTGGCAATATAGTTCAACCGTCCCAAGAATCCTCTGACTTCCTTTTCAGTCTGAGGAGCAGGCATCTCTTGTATTGCTTTAACTTTGGCAGGATCGACCTCAATACCTTTGTTGCTGATGACAAAGCCTAGGAGTTTACCAGACCGTACCCCAAATGTGCATTTGTTTGGATTCAACCTCAGCTTGTACTTCTTTAGTCTCTCGAACAATTTTTGTAAGTGATTAAGATGCTTTTCCTCTGTCTGAGATCTGGCTATCATATCGTCCATGTAGACCTCTATTTCGTGATGTATCATGTCATGAAATAAAGCTACCATGGCACGCTGATAGGTTGCCCCTGCATTCTTCAATCCGAATGGCATTACCTTATAGCAGAATGTCCCCCATTGTGTGACAAATGCTGTTTTCTACATGTCCTCAGGCGCCTTTTTGATTTGGTTGTAACCTGAGAATCCGTCCATGAAGGAAAACACTTTGTGTTGTGCCATATTGTCAACTAAGATATCAATGTGGGGGAGTGGAAAATCATCCTTAGAGTTCGCCCTATTCAAATCTTTGTAGTCCATACACATTCGTACTTTACCGTTTTTTTGGGTATGGGAACAATGTTGGCAACCCATTGAGGGTAAGAGGTGATAGCCAAGAATCCAGCGTTGAATTGCTTCATGACCTTTGCTTTAATCTTTTCTGACATATCAGGTCTCATGCGGCGAACCTTTTCCTTTACTGGTGGACAATCTTTTCTCGTAGGCAAACGATGTACCACAATGTCTGCATCAAGTCCTAGCATGACTTTATACGACCAAGCAAAGACTTCAACATAATCGTGCAATAACTAAATCAGACGCTCCTTGACACTGGGTTCTAGATTAGCACCCACCTTGACCTCTCTTTTGTCTTCATCGGTACCTAGGTTGATTGTATCCACGGGTTCCTCGTGAGGTTGAATGGTTCTCTCTTCTTGTTGTAGCAGTCTGGCAAGTTCCCTTGGTACTTCACAATCTTCCTCACCTTCATCTTCGGCTTGGTAGATTAGATTCTCAAAGTCACAAAAGGCCATAGCAGTATCGTTACCCATGGGATCCCGAATGGATGTATACTTGCATTGTGAGTGTGGGTGTGTGTAAGAGTATAACTATCTTTGAAAGAAAATAAAATGTAAAAGAAAAACAATGAGCACAAAAGTTTGTATGCGAAAACGTCCATGATTCAGTGATGTCATATGAAAATGAGATAATAACCCTTACAAATGGACCATTGTGCCTCGGGTAAGACACAAGGTTTTAAGAGTGCGAATTGTTTCAATATTACAGATCCAACAAAATGTAAAGAGAAATTACTATGGGATAAAAGTGACCGGGACAAAGTCTCTAGCTTCCCAATTATTGAGCCCTCCATTGACAGTTGGGAAGATCCAATCCTCCAGGTTGAAGTCATCTTCATCATCTTCTACCGCGATGACTTCACGGTTACTGATCTTCAGGGGTGGTCCTCCAGTACGAGCGCGGCGTACAACCTTTTGAGCACTTGAAGTGAAACTTAGGCCAAACTTTTCAGACTTATATGGGATATCTGAGTGTTACCCCCAGATAGTGCACCCACCTTCTTCTACCACTACTTTGGCATCCTTCAGAGATGACATCCAGAGTGGAGGCCTTGTAATCTTGGGAACCTGAGGTACAGCCTCGGTCACTGCCATATCTTGGGGGACCTCTTCAAAGTGTTGGAATGGAGTTTCAATGAATTCACCGTCTAATTCCACATATCTGAAAGAGCTGAGATGGCTGATCATGTATTCTTCCTCTCCATGAACGGTGATAATCTTTCCCTGAACTGGATATTTCAACATCTGGTGCAACGTAGAAGTAACAGCACCAGCATTGTGGATCTATGGTCGGCCTAGCAAGCAAGAGTATGAAGGGCGGATGTCCATTACATAAAAAGTTGAATTGAAAGTTTGGGTTCCAACCTTTATGGGGATATCCACTTCCCCATGCACCATCCTTTTCGATCCGTCAAAAGCCCTTACCACTATGTTGCTCGGCTTTAACATCAGTCCCTCGCAGTCAAGTCTATCAAGAGCTTTTTTCGGTAATACATTCAAAGATGAGCCTGTGTCCACCAAAACATGAGCCAGAGTTGTGCCCCTACGTTCCACTAAGACATACAATGCCTCATTATGCTTCCTTCCCCTCGGCGTCAGATCAGCATCTGAAAAACCTAAACCATTATCCGCAGTTAGGCTGGCTATGTAGTCTTGAAACTGATCGGTAGATGTCTCTTGGGGTACATGGGCGGTTTTTAAGAACTTTACCAAGGCTTTTGCATGTGCCTCGGAACATAGTAATAATGCCAACATGGAGATTTTAGAGGGAGTTTGCCCCAGTTGTTCAACCACATCGTAGTCGCTTCTCTTTATAATTTTTAGGATCTCTTCCATTTCCTTCTTGGAGGTCTCAGGGATAGTCAATGTCTGAACCTTCGTCCGGACAGGCTCAATCAGTATACTTTTTCCTCGAGTCTCGGTTAACTCGGCAGCAGGAGTGTCAATAGGAATAATAACAAGGGTTGTAATGGTTTTGTCAATATGAGTACTTGCAGAGATGATTATGGGTATGGGAGTAACCTTTGGAGCAGCCACATGGATGATTACGGGTCCAGAAATAGCCTTTTGGGGAGCAATTTCTAGAGAGAAGATCCTACCACTTTGGGTAATCTTACTAGTTCCTGCAATATTACTGATGTCAGAATCTTCTTTCTCAGAATTTATCTCTTCGGTGGCCGGCCAGTCTTTCTTGATACCATGATAGTAGACCTCCCCTCCATAATTCCACAGCACGGTTTTATCTGACACATATGGGACTAGTCCAGGTGTTGTGACTATTAAAGGAGTTGTTTTCGGAACTGATGTAATTCTAACGGGTCTTTTGGTGGAGACCCTGGAAGAATTGGCGGAAATGGTAATGATAGAAACATCTTCAAAAGGGATAGGTGGAACAAGAGCCTTTTCAAATAAAATTTGTGATACACCTTTGCTTATTGAGATCTGAGTCTTATGCAGGTTTATTGTGCGATATGCAGATATGCTCGAGATTTCGATTGTGATTTATTTTCGCATTGATGATGCCTCGACACTTACTTCGAGCATTTGATTTACGACTCTTTTCCTTGATTGGTGAAGCTATCGTGAAGATCGTCGGGTTTCTTTGTTTTGATACACTTTGCTACAGATTAATATATGTTTGGTATTTTCCCTTGTTTATCTCATTTTAACATTTACCGCTTTCTAGAGATCATGTATAGTAGGGGAGTTTATCGCTTTCTAGAAATCATGTGAAGTAGGAAGCAGGAAATAAAGAGTGTGTGCTCGAAGTCGCTGTTTAAAGTCCTGTAGTAGGTACTACTTTCTGTATGCTATATGTGTTTGTTTAAAATCCTACCTTTGAAGTAGGTATTCCGCACGTGTGTTTAGATTTGTGTTCGCATATATTCCCCATCCCCCACGAATCCCTCAAAAGGAGGCGAGCGAGGAGGATCTGCAACCGACCCCTGCACATTCTAGTTTGTGTCATCCTTAGCTCACGTTGCGCGTTGATGCTTCGGAGTCGTGCATATCTTGTTATTGAGTCGTCAAGTGGAAAAGGGACCTGTAATCGATCCCCCACATTTTGTCTTGAGCTCACATTGGTCGACATGGATGCTCTATGCTTTTTATTCTATCCCCTTCCCACTTGTTTGCCTCGGTTGATATGACCCCTTGTCTAAATCATCCCTACTGTATTTTGTACCTACCTCGGTCAGTTATATCTTGGTTAGGCATTTACCCGAGTTAGTGTGTGCTACTCGTGGCATGTGTGTGCTCTTTTGAGCTTGCTTGTTTTTTTTATCCTTGTACATACCATGTTCCCTTAAGATAGGAATTTGTATGCTTCCCTTAGGATCACTCGATTAGAGTAGCTTTCGAGCTAGACATTAGGATATGTATCCATGCATGCTAAAATAGGGTAGAGATTTCCCTTTCAAAACTCAACCATAGGGTCCACCATTGTATGATAATATTAGGGGTGGTGCTAGGCTAGTCTCCCTTAGTTATTTTCTTCCTTTTGCATCCTTGCATCCTAAAACAAAAACTTTCTTTTTCTTGGCAAATCATAAAACATCTCTAATGAACTTAAATCCTTCTTCAAGGTAAAAAATACACACCAATCTTAATTGTTTGTGCGCCTTTTGGTTCTGTTTTAAACCCTTGTTAAGTTGACATCTTACTGTTGTCTTTACCATGCTATTTTACTATCTTTATGTCGATGTTTTGTCATCGCTTATGTTTCTTATCCTACTTTTATTTTCAATATCATTGTTAGGTGTGATGTTTTATCATCTAAATTGATGTTTCTCCATCATTGCCATAATATTTTACTATCTTTTTTTCGATGCTTCGCCATCGCATATGTTTGTTATCCTACTTTTATTTTTTCAATATCATTGTCAGGTGTGATGTTTTATCATCTAAATTATAATGTATTGTCATCTTTGCCATGATATTTTACTATCTTTTTGTCGATGCTTCGTCATTGCATATGTTTGTTTTCCTACTTTGATTTTCGATATTATTATTAGGTGTGATGTTTTATCATCTTGTCCGATATTTTACTATCATGCTCATGTTTTATCATCTTATCCGATATTTTTCTATCATGTTGATGTGTTATCATCTTATCTGAGTTTGTGTTGCCATGTGATGTCTCGCCATTCTTGTTTTGATGTTTTATCATCGTTGCTGATGTTTTGTCATTTTATTTGATGTTTTGCCATCTTGATTATTTCTTTTGTCTTTTTAACTAAAAAACATAAACAAACCAAAACTATTGAGCCAAACTACGACTACTCTGATTCCTTTTAAGGGTTACATAGACGGAGGTTTTTATGGGGCCTACTCGAGCATATCTTTGTAAATATTTCTTTCTTTTCCCCACACTTTTGCTTTCATGCATTCCCCTCTTTCTTTTGCTTTTTAGCCTTAGATTTAGATCTTCACACCTATAAGATAGATAACAAGAGTGGATATCGTAGAGTACTACGGGCGTATGGGGTGATAATACCTTCCCCCCGCGTAACCAACTTCCTTACTCGATATCTCGGTCGAAAGACCGTGATTTCTCCCTCTTCAGGTTTTCTCGATGTTTACCTTTCCCTTTCGGCGGGATAAAGGACGTTCGGTGGTAACTTCATTGATTTTATATCAGATGATGGTTTAGCCGATTATTTCACCCGTCACGCCTATTCGTTCAGATTGTCTCACCTTAAGCTCGCCCTTTTTTAGGTAATTCTAGTAGGTCTAATCCTTGATGGTTTTATTTTATACATTTACTTGTGAATATATGTAATATTTTTTAAAGTAAATTTTGTTAAAAAGATGCTTTATAAAAAATTATTCTAAAAAATAAGTAAAAAATCTAATTGAAATGTAAAAAAAAAAGTCTTTTAATATATTAAAAAAATGGAAATGAAATAAATAAAAAAGTAAGCGGGCAAGCTCGTCGCCCACCACCTTGGCGGGGCGAGCTAGATTTTTATGCCCATTTCCACTTGGCGGACTTGTCTAACCCCCTTTTTTTAGCAGGCTTAAGACGGGGTGGGGCGGGGTAGGGCGGGTGGTCCATTTTGCCACCCCTAATAATTATTAAACTTTAAACTGATGGGTATAATAGTCAGATTTTACTATAAAAGCAATCGTTAGATTTTACCCTAATTTGTGTTCATATGAAGCCGCCCTAACTCGCATCATTATTCAGGATAGATTGCAAGACAAAAAATCTTCAATATTCTTCTACCTAGAACAAAACACTTTTCCTGCCCAATAATCACAAAATGGTGTTGTATTTTTTTTTGGAGAAATGTTGTTGTTGTTGTATTTTTTCTCATTTGATAGATTGCAAGTGCAGAAATTCATTATTGCTTCAACTTACACAAATAAGGGAGATCAATCTTTAAAGTTTAAATAAAGAAGGGAGCTTAACTTTTCAGAAGATAGATATTAACGAAACAGATCTCTAGCATCTTGTATGGGACTTGGACATGTTGTACTTTTAATTTCTTACGAATATTTGTTGCATACTGTGATACGGTGGGAGAACTGACTTTGAGTTTTGCGTTTGTGTTTGCAAATGTTACGGTTTAGCAAGATTCGCCACCGACTTTTCTTTTATCCAAAAAAGGAAAGGTGAAAAAGCACAGGATAGACCTTTAGAGATGTTTTTGAGTTCAGGGGGTAGATTATGAAAAGGGAAGGTATTAGCACCCTTTTCATCCTTGGTTTTCCATGGGCTCTTAGTTACTTGCTAGATCACTTGCTTTTGTTTGAAAAATGTGCTTTGTGTGGTTTTTTGAAAGTATTTTGAAAAGGTGTCATCGTTTAGGCAAACTTTGTAATAGTTCTCGTTCATAAGAACGTATACAAAGTGTTGAGCTTTTGAAAATATTTCAAGTTTGGAAGATGTTTGGAAAGCATATGTGTTGGTTTTGAAAATAGCAAGGATATTTGTTTGGAGAATGAGCAAGTAACTAAAAGTAGTCTACCTACTCAAAAGGTCTTAGATGTGCTTTTTCTCCTTCTTTAGATGTTGCTATCTTACCATTGATTTGGTAAGAAGCCCCATTGTTGGATGTGAAGGGATGGGAATTGCGTCATCATATGACCATGATAGCAATGTTGTGAGATGACTTAGCACTTTTCCATAGGGACTAAGATCATTTTGAAAGGCGACTTTGATAGCGTCATCGAGGGACTATGATCTTGTATTTTCGATTTGTTTGGGCTAAGACATCCCACATGCATAACATGACCATTTTTGTAAGGCAACAAGTGGAATTACCCTAAGGGTGTAAGTGTGCGAGTGTGTTTGATTGCATGCATTTGTCTTTGATTTTTGGTGGGCTACTTGTTGGTTTTATCTTACCATACACACCCTAATTACTAACAATATATGAAAGCAATAAAAGTACGAAAAATAAAGATTATACGCTATTACAAACATTAGGGGATGGGGTATACAAATTTCAAATATGGATTTTCAAATTAAATCCTATTTTACTATTACAACCATATTGAATGGATAAGAATGTATAGGAAATGTAAAATGCTTATTTATTTAAGAAAAGAAATAAGTTTTTGTTTAAGAAAATATTTTTATCTTTTTATGTTGAAAGAAAATATAATATGTGAATATGAAATATTTTGGTATTTTTGATTAATGGGAAATAAAGATGATGGCAAAAATAATAAAAGAGAAAGAAAACAAAATCAACGCAACTGTCGAAAATAGAAGAGGTCAGAAGTTTTGACTCTGACTTGCTGCACAAACAGAAACAACGTTAGTAGAAATATGGGAGTTCAGAAGTTCTGGATCTTCTGAGAACTCAGAAGTTTTCAGAAGTTCTGATGCAACTGTCAGAACTTTGCCTCTCTCCATGCTAGTCAGAACATCTGCAACTTAGTCATTTCTTAACAGAACAGAAGTTGCACATATAACAGTTATGACAAAGTTTCATGAAATATCAGAAGCAAAAATCAGAAGCAACATGAATTTGCTAATCCTAATTCTGAGTCCTAATTTCTTTATGAAGTTTTGAACTGTGATTTCTTCTACTTAAACAGGCAGATGCATGAAATTTCAGAATATGTACATCATCAGGATCAGAATATCTACATTGTGTTAAATATGCAAAATCTGACAATGCCTAATTAGTATAATGAGAGTCAGCAGGAAACTTACCTTGCAGCTAGAAAAAATCCTGTGAACCAGAGGTTGGTCCTGAACTCTGGTGATGTTCTGAGCAACTTCTTCACGTACTCAGCAGGATGGAAGTTTGCAACTTCTGGAACAACCAAAGTGTGATATTCTGACTTCTTTGAGATGGAGATGGATGGAGAGTGTATGGCAGTATGAATACAGAAGTTATGGCTGTTTATAATATGTGAATCAGAAATTGTGTGGATGGTTTTAGTCAAGAAACACTTGAGGAAAAATGGAGTTTGAATGCAAGAATCCAATGCTAATATTTTGGTATTTTGTGTTTATAGTTTCCTGGGTTCTTGGATTTTTTTGCAGGGGTTCAAAGCTTTCTTTCTCAATTTTCTCACCTCTTTCACAAATTTTTCTGGACCCTTTCTCAGTGGCCAATGGTGTTCTATTTATAAGAAAAGGTTTTGTAGTTTGGAGATGTCAAGTGGCGCCAACATCATGTGCTAGAAGCTGACTTACTCCTGAAGTAAACTTAAACCAGAGTGGTTCAATGTACCAATTGGGATGGTTAGCAGCACCTAAGTTGGATTTGTCAGCATGAATTAAGGAAAAGTAGAAGCAGCGCCTGGTCCTAGCATACTTTTGCATAAAAGTTTATTTTCCCAACACAATAGGGGTACACGTGGGGGAAATCCTTTGGATAACACCTCACAAGTGGTTGTGAGCATTAAATGAGTTCCCATGTGAGACTATGCATCATTGCTTAACTCTTGATCAGAAGTTCTGCTTCAGCGTGGCATCCAATCTTTTGATCCTTTTATCTTCTGGCTTCAGTATGTTCTGAAGGATCCCTCAGACTTTCCAGTAAGCTTGCAACATGCTTTGTAACCTTCTTTGATTTACCCTTGCAAACTCTGACTGAACCTCTGTGAACACTGGCCTAGAAGTTCTGATCAAACTTTGTCTTGAGAATATCTAAAATTTGCTGAGTGTGAGCACTGACCCAGAAGTTCTGAAATTGTCATATTTCTTAAACACTTAGAAAATTTCTAAGTATTTAGAATTTGACTTTTCAAAAGTAAAATTTGACTTTTGAAATTCTTGATGAAACAAACTTCATATTCCAACATGTCTTGATGGAATATGATTTTTGAGATTTGATTTTGATCCAAAAGTCAAAGTTAGATTTCTCAGTGTGCCAATGACCATTTTGCCCTTGTGAATGGTTTGCTTGGAAAAATTGATAATTCAAGGCTTGGAATTGGATGAAAGCAAACTTGAGTATCCAGGGCAATTCCTTGAGAAATGAGAGGGCAAATTTTGGGGTACAACAGCTGCCCCTGTTCAATCTTCTTAAACCTAAAGAGTTAGATTGGCGGGTCCGCCATTCGTGACTCGAAGGTGAAAGATGATTGAACACTAGAGTGCCCAGAAATTTTCACTCGATGATGGATGGTGAATGGGCTTAAAGATGCCATTTGGAGGAATGTTGGTAAATGCTAGAAGAAGTATCAACATAAATCTCTTGTTGATTTATACTAAACTTATTGTTTTACCTGTGAGAAAAGGGGTCAGTAGAATGTAGATGTTTCCATGATGTTCACCAGATGTGGTATCATGCTAAATGCATATGGTATGTACGTGCTATGATGTATGAACGTGAAATGTATGTCTTTGTCCGGGAAAATATATCCCTGACTACTGTTGAGGAAATCTTGGGAGGTTGAATCCCTGATTGCCTGTTGGAAATGAAGAATATGCACATCTTCAAATTTTATTGAAGGGATGCTCTTGCTGGGGAACATCACTCAAATATCAGCTGTTACCTGGTCGGATCCAGGCTTCACAGTTGCTGAGGATGAAGTAGTCGGCTGCTATCTGGTCGGATCCAGGCTTCGCGGCAACTTACTGGAAGAAGAGATGAATTAACTGTTATCTGGTCGGATCCAGGCTTTGCAGAAAATTCCTTGAAATTGAATAGTTATCTGGTCGGGTCCAGGCTTCACAATAACTTGCTGGGGATGCATAGGTTAACTGTTATCTGGTCGGATCCAGGCTTCATAGTAACTTACCGGAGGAAAGGATGAATTAACTGTTATCTGGTCGGATCCAGGCTTTGCAGAAAATTCCTTGAAATTGAATAGTCATTTGGTCGGGTCCAGACTTCATGGTTTTTTAGGAAAGCTGTACTATTATCTGGTTGAATCCAGGCTTCATAGTGTCTTTCTGGGAATCATAGTTAATTGTTATCTGGTCGGGTCCAGGCTTTACAATAAACTGCTTGAAAACTGTTATTTGGTCGGGTCTAGGCTTTGCAGATTTCTTATAAGGTCAATTATTATCTGGTCGGGTCCAGGCTTTACAACAGACTGCTTGGGGATTTAGTTGTTGTATGGTCGATGTCCAGGTTTCACAGCGAATCTCTGAGGGTGATTGCTATCTGGTCGGGTCTAGGCTTCGCAACGGCTTTCTTGAAAGGATGGAAATGAGAACTGATATCTGGTCGGGTCCAGGTTTCTCAGCCATTTGTTGGGGATAGAGAGGCAACTCTAATGGGAAAGAATTTAAACCTTGGTCGAATTGAGTTCAGGTCCTTCTATGTATTTAAAGAGTTAGGCTATTATCCGGTCGGGTCCAGGTTTCATAGCATTTTGAGATCATCTGTTATCTGGTCGGGTCCAGGCTTCAGTAACTCAAACTGTCATCTGGCCGGGTCCAGGTTTTAGTGAAGAAGTCAAATTGTTATCTGGTCGGGTCCAGGCTTCAGTAATAACTTGAAAATGGTGCTAATATCTGGTCGGATCCAGGCTTCATAGCATCTTGAAATAATAAAGGCTTTGCTGACGGCTTTATTGGGGATTTAGGGGTTGTGGCCCTGTGATTTACAGTAATTTGAAAGGGAAACTTGTTGTACCCCAAAATTTGCCCTCCCATATTCTTCAAGGTTTGTCAAGAATCATCTCCAAATGGTTCAAGATTGCTCAAGGATTGCACAGTCCAAATACCTCCTAAGCCAGCTGAAATTAGGGTTTTGGTTCCTTCAAGGAATTTGGGGTTTTCAATGCTTCAATCAAGTCTCATAGGCCTATATACATTCTCAAGCACCTACATGCCAAGTCTCAAGACTCACAGTGTCAATTTCCACAGTCAAAAGCTCCATTTGATTCACAGTCAACTGCAGGGGTAAAATGGTCATTTTGCAGTCAAAAGTCATAATTTTTGGTCAACATCTTATTTTGAGTCCACAATCATCATTTGATCAAGTCTTGATCATGATTCCACAAGAATGGCTCAAAAATCATCAAGATGCAAAAAGTTACTATTTTTGGACAGTAGAAAAGTCAACTGTATCTTGACCAGGGCATAACTTTTTCATGGTTCATCAGAAAAATCCCATCCAATGCTTATTTTGAAGGGGATGACATTTCCTACAACTCATCTTCACATTCCAAGTCCAAGAAATGCTCTCACAAAAAGTTATCAATTTCTACATTATAGGTCAATTTCAAAAGTCAACAAAAATGCACTTTAAGTCAAAGACCATAACTTGAGATTGGTAAATCCAAATGACATGGGACCAAAGGCATTGGTTAGAGGACTTCAAGACCTTTCGAAAATGTCTAAGAACATGTCCATATGATCAAAATTGAGCAAGATATGCATTGGAGAAGTTGGGAAATGTTTATGAATTTGCAAAACTCAACTTTGCCCAAAACACCTTGTTTTTGCTAATGGGCCTCAAATTCCTTCTTGAAACTTTATTCAAAGCTTATGCACGACCCATTGAGATTATTTGAATTTATTTTCTTATTTTTTATTAATTAATTGGATTTTTAATTGATTTTAATTCATTTAATTAATTTAAAATGTAGGAAATACAAAGATTTGAGTTTTCAATCTTTTGGTGAAGCAAACAAGCTCAAGATATGCTGAGAATTTCGTGTGCCAATCAAAGGGACAAGAATCTCCCAATTTAGCAACTTTCTTCAATCAAAAAGATTCAAAAATATTTGATTTTTAATCAAATATTGAATCATCAATTTCATGGATTTCCTTGCAAGATTGTGACCTAATTCTCTTCTACTATAAGTACACAACCTAACCCTAATGCATTGGACGAGAATTTGCTGCAAGAAAGCCATAATCACATTGAAAAAATTCAAGAAAAAACTCAAAACTGTTTTCCCTGTTCCAGGCCAATTCAAAGCTTTTAATTGTTTCTAACACCTTGCAGGGGTTCCCAAGAACGTGTAGCCATTAAATTCACACGCTAAAGCTCAAGGAATCCAAGGAAACAGTTTCACGGTTTGAACATATTTTCCAGAATCGCATCTCGTTATTCATGTGCATTTGACATATTTTATTGGTTGTTTTGTGTTAATAGGGACCATAGGAAGCTTTTTGCATAGTTTAATTGGATTATGGTGTACAGAATCACAAGTTGCCATGTTCAAATTCTAAGGTTCATAAACCTTCAAATTGGGGCTTTACACTATAGGAAAAATTGAGACCCCTAATGCATATGGTTGAAATCGTTGCAACAAGACGAGTTTAAATCCACCCTCGCGAAATATTTATGTGCACCAGGATTCTATTCGCTATTTTTCCGCATGCCAAATTGTGGGGGTTAAAAACCCCCGCTATCTAACCTTGCTTTTTACAGTTTCAGCGAAGACGATGATGAGGTGGTGATATGTGATTAGCCAATTCAAAAATACGCGCGTTTTTTGTTGTTTCCAGCATGATTATTATTTTCTATATATTATATTTGTTTGGTATTATAATTACAAAAGCAGGAAAGTGGTTGGGTGGATAGTGTGCTGGCATGTAACCATTGGGACCTGGGTTCGATTCCCAGGTCCCCCAAATAATTGTTTGTTACTTTTCTTAACATGTTCACGTGCAGGCATCCTAAAAGCATTCCACCATGCTCTTCACTCATCCAAATGCCATGTGTCTACATGCACCAATCCAGTGGTCAGAGGTGAGTGATCACCATGTTCCCAGTCAACACATGCTCTGGGGGATCAGCAAGGTCAACGTGGCTAAGGAGCTTAATGGGCTTCAGATTGCTAACACACCTTCTAATGGGTCAACACACCCCCCTGGGTTCTTTTTCTTTCTTTCTTTATATTTTCCTTTTTATTATTTTTTATTCTAATTAATAACTATAATTATTTTTATTACTTAAATTAACCAAATTAATTTTTCATAATAAATTCAGAAACCTAAAATATTATTTATTTTTATTATTTATTAATTTCACTATTAATTATTATTTTGTAAATAAATTCTAACAAATTAATTTAGTATTAATTAGGTTTAATTTTGACTTTTTCATAATAAATAAAATAAATTTAGAATTAGGGTTTTCTTGACAACTTTTAATTTCTTTTATTTTTATTTTCATTAAGACATTAAAAAACTAAAAAATACTTTTTTCTTTTAATTAATTAATTAATTAATTAATTAGTTTTAGGTTTAATTTAATGCCAAATAACCAAAATCCATTCTTTTCTCAAAAAGGGTCAAAACCCTAAGACTTTTCCCGATTCAATTTTTCTCGCGCATGTTTATTCTTGATTCCTATTTTGATCATATTTATGTAACTGTTCTGAGGATGTAATAGATAATTAGGACCTTTTTATCGCTTTCTTTTAATTTCTCGCATTTACTTTTCAAGGGTTATGTTTTTGGCGATGTAAATACCCGACGCCTTGTAATAGCGTAGATTTACTTTCCGCAATTTATTTTCTGCACAATTATTAACTGTTAATTATGCATGACAAGACTTGCCTGAAAATTAAAATCAATTCGTAGCTGACCATAATACATGTGCAAAGATAATATAAACTGAAACCTGACACACTCGCACATGCCACTCTTAGGGTACGCCTCACTTGGTTGCCTCGACGTGGTCATTGAGTATAGGGTGTCTTAGAGGTCGCCCTCCTGTCTAAAGATCCAGTTGCCTCGAAACGGTTGCCTCGGATAAAAAGGATCTAGGACATTAGGGTTACCGCTAAGGCGTCCTACTATTGCTTTGGTGACCACATGTCCCTATAATCGAATTAACCCGAATAACTCCAACGACGGTGCTACCTACTTCTCAATAGTGGGATAGTACTGTCTAAAGGACATTTACACAGCTTAATTCCTTAGAGTAGGTAGATTTCTCCTGGGTACTTGCTCTTTCAAAACAAAAAAACAAATTTTCGCACCTACACTTTCAAAAAGTTTTCAAACAAACACTTCATACACTCTTGAGGACTGATACAAGAGTTACCTAGAAGTTTTCAAATGAACTTTTTTCAAAACCCACAAACACAAGAAAAGCAAACAATTTTTGAAAACATAGTGAGCAAGTACCTAAGAGCCCGTGGATAACCACGGATAGAAAGGGTGCTAACACCTTTCCTTTCTATAAATCTACCTCCCGAACCGAGAAACATCTCGAAAAGGAATTTTGCTGTGCTTTTGTCCTTTCCTTGTTGGAGAAAATAAAAGACGGCGGTGACTCTTGCTTACCGCGACATTTCGCGAACCAGCATTTCAAAACAGTCAGTTCTATTTCCACCTATCACAGAACTGGAGACTCTGCTGGGGAAACTTAATAACTGAGGTGTACCTTAGGATTAGACCACTCTTGTTTTCAATTGAATGCTTTGTTTGCTTTAATATTATGGGCTTGCATCAGAGTTTCATAGATCCTAACCCGGATCTGGGGGATACCCTTTAGAAGTAGCAACAAATTGTGAGGGAACTGTGCGGGGTATACCGATACGGTTGAAGCAGTTGCTACGTTGATGTGGCACTTTGGTGAGTACCGGTAACCCTTGAGTCAAGTCAAGGAGAGTACGGGGCCGCCGCGTGGTGTCGTGAAGCATCAACTGACCTTAGGAATCCTACTTGACCATCCTGGCCTCTTTAGGGGTAGTGAGATGACCGACTTTGGTGCAGTCCGAAGTTGGTAGATACTCGATACTACACTCATTGAGGGTTGTTTTCTTGGAATATTTTGATCGCCAGTTCAGTGGCTAAATCAAAACAATGAACATAGAAAACAATCCAATGATATTGAGCTCCTTAGAAACCGGTTACTTTTGATAGGACAGGTTTTGAGCCCACCAACTTCATGAGGGTAGTACCTAAACTTCATGCCGGCCTGAAATCTAAGGGCTCTTTGTGTGACTTGTGTGCTTTCAAACTTGAACTACTTGCACATACTTGCTATCTGACACATGAGTTCCTTGCAGGTTTTGTTCATAGTCCTTAATCCGGACTTGTTACAGGTCTTACTTACACCTCACACCTTTGCATCCACGTACATAACATCATACGCATCATAATATCATACCATAGCATTTCCTTAACCCGTTTCAAGGATCTCGAAGGTTTGTGATGCAGGTCATGATGAACCAAATGTCTAGCAAGGGGCAAAGGGGATTTATTTTCCTCTAGCCAAAGTTGTTTGGAGATCAAAACATGATGACTTGAGTCAGGGGCTATGACCCACTTGATATGGTGAGCTTTGACTCTTGAAGAAGGACTCTCAGCAGCATGAAGTTCCCTCAATCAAGCTACAAAATTCAAATTCTAACAACTTTCTTGTTTACCCCGCGAGATCCTTGAAAACATTGCATGTATATCATACATATCATTACATTACAGGTACCATTACAGGTCACTTATCTTCTTCACTGTTTATTTCAGCAATCATCATGTCTACTGAACCTTCCACTGAACAAGCTATCAAGGCCCTCCAGGCCCAAAATGGCCAGTTCCAAGAGTTGGTGATGAGCCTAGTCCAGGGTCAACAGGATTTGAAGACTCTGATTCTGAAAGAGAAGAAGAAGAAGAAGAGGACTGTTTTGTTCAACACTAGACGCATATCTGGGAATGGACTACAAAATGAGGTTGAGCTGACTACCTCATCTGTAGGCAAAGGCAGTCCCCAAGAGAGAAGGGTTCCTAGTCCCGTGGTCTCCAACAACGAGACAGATTACAATGATGAACAGTACCCTCATGCGGAGGACAGGTACAAACAGCTGGAAGACCGCTTAAGTGCTATGGAGATACAGAATGTGCCCGGGTTGGACTTTGGAGACCGAGGCTTATCCTCTGGGGTGGTGATCCCCCACAAGTTCAAGGCGCTTGCTTTTGCAAAGTACGACGGAGCTTCCTGTCCTAAGCTGCATCTCCGATCGTATGTAAGGAAGATCCAACCTTATACAGCTGACAAGAATTTGTGGATCCATTTCTTCCAGGATAGTCTTTCAGGGACTCAACTCGAATGGTTCTATCAGGTAGATGGAGCCAGCATTCGTAACTGGGAGGACATGGCTACTGCGTTTTATAAGCAGTATCAGTATAACTCCGACCTTGCTCCCACGCGTACCCAACTCCAGGGTGTGTCACTAGGGACGGGCGAAGGATTTAAGGAGTATGCGCAAAAGTGGAGAGACCTGGCTGGAAGGGTGCAGCCACCTTTAACTGACCGTAAGCTCGTTGATATGTTCCTGGGGACCCTATCTGGTCCTTTCTTCAACCAACTGATTGGGAATTCTTCTGCTGGGTTTATAGATCTAATCTTGACTGGTGAGAGGATAGAAGCTGGTATCAAGTCTGGGAAAATACAGAAGGGTGATTCCTCGAACACTGAGAAAAAACCATTCAAGAAAGAATCCAGTGTTGTTTATGGTTCAAAGAGACAGAATAGGCCCGAACACCGCCAAGATGTCAACGCAGTAGTTATTTCAAAACCGGCCAGTGCTCCTCAACATCGCAACCAACAAAGGGAAGAGAGACCTAGAAGGCAATTCACTCCCCTAAGCATGACCTTGTCCCAGATATTGCCACAGTTGCTGAAGACCAATTTGGTAACTCTAAGGGACCCTCCTAAGAATCCGAACACTACACCTTCAAGGTATAACCCCAACGCCCACTGCGCTTATCATTCTGATAGCCCGGGGCATGCTACAGATGATTGTTGGACTTTGAGGAACAAGGTTCAGGACCTAATCGATGCAAAGGAGGTCAAGTTCGAAGCGCCTGAGACTCCCAATGTGATCACTGCTCCCTTGCCAAAACATGGCTAGGATTGAGAGACTTTTGTTCATTTGAATTCTGATATTGTATTTTTTCTTTGCTTATTCAAACAATTATCATGTCAAACTCTCTTATTTCATTAATGCATTACACGTGTCTGTTTTGAAGTAATTGTGTTCACTATGCTTAAAACTGCTTTCATTTTTTGATGTTCAACTCTCGATTAGAAAATTCTAAGCCTTTTGAGGGAGGATGACGAAAACAATACCACGATCTTTACAGTATGCTTTTGAACAGACCCCGCTGATGAAGTACAGGCATTGTTTCAAATCCTAAACAGTGGAGTTATAAGGAAGATAATCCCTAGTAAACCCCTTCGAGCCAAAGAAGTTGGAGTTTTTCTTTTCACAAAAATTAAAACCCTTAAATATAACCTGGGGCAGGGTAGTTTTCTCAGTTGATCCAGGTGCACAATGAATGACATCAAAAAAGTCCTTCCAAAATAAGAGACAGTGATGGTTCCGAATAATCATAAAGACAGACAATCATTATCTCCCAGAAATAAAAGCCCATTAAGTCAAAACCTATGAAGGAGACTTACAAAACTGGGGCATCCCGCTGACTGTGATCACAAAAGAAACAGTTCAGGCAAAAAGACAGGGATAAAAAAATCAAAAAAAGAAAGAGGTCCTACAAACCCTCAACCAAAAAAGTGACTGCCTATTCAAAATAAACTGTCAATATCCGAACCATCACCGGAATATCAGAGCAAAGACTCAAACAAGGTCTATTGCACGATTAACTGAGTTTAGGTTTGAAGAACACCACGAAGAGCGGGTGGGTACAAATAAATTTTGAGCCTTTATCCTTTGTTTCTTAAGCCGTGAACCAGGCCACGTTATAACCCTTAAAAGTCCTAGCTGAAACATGGGTTAGTTCGAAAGCATACTATTACGAAAGGTATCCTGACTCCTATAGGGCTCGCTACAAAATCTTGAGTTGACATCACGTTTTACAAAAATTCACTTGTTTTACTGAAAAAATACATTTTCAAAAAACTTCAAGACAGACATAAGCTTTGCATTCTTGAAATAACATTGTTTGCATATGACTATTTGTTCGAACAGCAGAGAAACTCGTACGACGAATATCTAGTGAACAAAAATCTTCTCAACAAAAAAAGGAGTCATCCCAAGTGGAACGACACTTCCAATCAAGGGGCACGACATGATCATTGTCCATCATCTGGGGCAGTTAAGTCAAGATTCAGAGAATCTCTCAAAAATGCCAAATAGCCAGGGGCAAATCTCTGCCTGAGTCATTTGGGGCATTGGACATGAATTCTAACAACGAATCTTGCACGATCAAGCATCTTCTGGTGGTATGGCAACGCAACGCTACTGACAGTAACACCTCCCTACATTCTGAGAGCGTGGACATAGTCGAAAAAATAATACGCATAATCAAAGACCCGCTAGGTCGACTGGCCTAGGCAAAAATAAGGGCTTCCCGGTGAACCAAAAGGGTTCGGGCAAAAATAAGGGATGAAAATGAAAAAATCTGTACACCCGGCAAGTCAAAAACCTGAAAAGGCGACTTGGGCAAAAAATGGGTATCCCGGTGGACTGAAAACCCGAAAGGGCGGTCCATGCAAAAGTTAGGGATCACAGCGTACAACTATGTCCCGGCATCTCGTCACTTGCCTACCAGAAGAAGATTTGTCAAATCGGCAGTTATCAAGACCTCCACAGGTACTTTCTCCCACAGAAGCTGGGGCAATAAGAGTTGTCCAAACTGTACAGCTGCCTTGCTCACCGGGTACAAAGGTAGATTCAGCTGAAGAGTTTGACCAGGAGACCTTCACTCCCCGCAGAGTAAGGCAAGATTCAGCAATACTCTCCCCAAGCGGAGTTGGTCTCCCATCAGCCCTAAAAAGGCACGGTATCTCCAGCAAGTCAGCAATACTCTCCCCCGAGCAGAGTTAGGCTACTGTCAGCCCTAAGGAAGTTGGGTATCCCTAGAAGATCTCAACATTCTCTAGCAGAGTATACAGATATTCCTCAACAAGCATCCCCGACAGTCTTAATATTCCTTGACAGAAATATAAGATTGTTCCCCGGCAGAATACCGACACCTCAGTGGAGCCATTCCCCCAGTGTAGTCTAAAGGTTTCCCCAGGAGAGTTGAACCATCTCCCCAGTAGATTCTGGAAGCTTATCCCCTGCAGAGTACAAATGCATCTTCCCAGCCATATTCAGAGGTTATCCCCACCAGAGCCTAACTGGGTTATCCTCAGCAAATTGCAACGGAAATATCGTCCCCAACGGAGTTCATCAAATCCCCCAACAGAGCTTATCAACAGGAATCCCCAGCGGAGTTATCATCAAAATCTCAGCGAAGTATCTCTTCCTACAAAGTAATCTCTTCAACAAGTTTATTCCCCAACGGAGTCATCTTCTCCTACTGGTTTATTCTTGCAATCATCTTTGTTCATCATCCCCAACGGAAACGAAGGACTCTACTCTTCAACATCAGCCCAGGATTTAACAAGCTCCCGACATTCGTCAAGGATTTATTTTCCCAGACGAAAATACATTCATAAACATTTCACATTTCATATCTCCTATTTATATACATGATAAAGTGCATACGACACAATCTCATTTATTCCTGAGAACATCATGACATCATGCATCATGACATTGCATACAACTAATGTTTTGCCTTTTCAGGAAAAAGTCAGTCAAAGAAGACAAATCCAGTCAAAGAAGACAAATCCAGTTAAATCAATTCCTAAAGATTTTTCTGACGCTAATCCTGTCAATGAAGACAATTTGTCAATGAAGACAACCTCGTCAATGAAGACAATTTGTCAATGAAGACAATTTGTCAATGAAGACAACCTCGTCAATGAAGACAACCTATTAATGAAGATAATCTGTAAATGAAGACAACCTCGTCAATGAAGACAACTCGTCGTTGAAGACAACCCGTCATTGAAGATAACCCGTCATTGAAGACAACCCGTCAATAAAGACAACCTGTCAATAAAGACAACCCGTCAATAAAGACAACTTGTCAATAAAGACAACCCGTCATTGAAGACAACCCATCATTGAAGACAACCCGTCGTTGAAGACAACCCGTCAATAAAGACAACCTGTCAATAAAGACAACCCGTCAATAAAGACAATCCGTCAATAAAGACAACCTGTCAATAAAGACAACCCGTCAGTAAAGACAACCCGTCATTGAAGAAAACCCGTCAATAAAGAGAACCTGTCAATAAAGACAACCCGTCAATAAAGACAATCTGTCAATGAAGACAACCTCGTCAATGAAGACAACCTGTCAATAAAGACAACCCATCAATAGAGACAACTCGTCAATGGAGACAACCCATCAATAAAGACAACCTGTCAATGAAGATAATCCGTCAATGAAGACAATCTGTCAATGAAGGCAACCCGTCAACAAAGACAAAACTACCCATCAACATTTTTTTAAGTTCCAAATTCGATACATGTATCTAGACAGGGCATATCTGTGAACGGTTGATTGTAGATCTATACCTGTATCTAGCCAGGAAAGTTATCTACATGAAGAGTTTGAAGATCAACACCTGTATCCAGCCAGGAAATTATCTTTCAGAGATCTACACCTGTATCCAGCCAGGAAAGCTATCTCGACCAACCTGTTGAAGTTCCAGATTTGATACTTGTATCTAGCCAGGGCATATCTGTGAGCGATTGATTGTAGATCTATACCTGTAACTAGCCAGGAAAGTATCTACATGAAGAGTTTGAAGATCAACACCTGTAACAGGCCAGGAAATTATCTTTCTTTCTCAGGTACGCAAGTTCTCGCTAAGGAATCTCTTACGCGATCGACACCCCTGGATGGCATCTTTAAGCCCATCTCCACAATTATCCATTACATCTCCAGATGACATCTATAAGCCCATCCCTTCTATCCATCATCTCTCCAAATGGCATCCGTAAGCCCATTCCCGACATCACATTGCTGATACTCCACTTTGCGAGTGCAAATTTCTGGGCACTCTAGTGTTCAATCATCTTCCACCTTCGAATCACGAAAGGCACGCAAGCCAATCTACATCCTCAGGTCTAAGAAGATTGAACAGGGGCAACTGTTGTACCCCAAAATTTGCCCTCCCATATTCTTCAAGGTTTGTCAAGAATCATCTCCAAATGGTTCAAGATTGCTCAAGGATTGCACAGTCCAAATACCTCCTAAGCCAGCTGAAATTAGGGTTTTGGTTCCTTCAAGGAATTTAGGGTTTTCAATGCTTCAATCAAGTCTCATAGGCCTATATTCATTCTCAAGCACCTACATGCCAAGTCTCAAGACTCACAGTGTCAATTTCCACAGTCAAAAGCTCTATTTGATTCACAGTCAACTGTAGGGGTAAAATGGTCATTTTGCAGTCAAAAGTCAGAATTTTTCGTCAACATCTTATTTTGAGTCCACAATCATCATTTGATCAAGTCTTGATCATGATTCCACAAGAATGGCTCAAAAATCATCAAGATGCAAAAAGTTACTATTTTTGGACAACAGAAAAGTCAACTGTATCTTGACCAGGGCATAACGTTTTCATGGTTCATCAGAAAAATCCCATACAATTCTCATTTTGAAGGGGATGACATTTCCTACAACTCATCTTCACATTCCAAGTCCAAGAAATGCTCTCACAAAAAGTTATCAATTTCTACATTATAGGTCAATTTCAAAAGTCAACAAAAATGCACTTTAAGTCAAAGACCATAACTTGAGATTGGTAAATCCAAATGACATGGGACTAAAGGCATTGGTTAGAGGACTTCAAGACCTTTCGAAAATGTCTAAGAACATGTCCATATGATCAAAATTGAGCAAGATGTGCATTGGAGAAGTTGGGAAATTTTTATGAATTTGCAAAACTCAACTTTGCCCAAAACACCTTGTTTTTGCTAATGGGCCTCAAATTCCTTCTTGAAACTTTATTCAAAGCTTATGCACGACCCATTGAGATTATTTGAATTTATTTTCTTATTTTTTATTAATTAATTGGATTTTTAATTGATTTTAATTCATTTAATTAATTTAAAATGTAGGAAATACAAAGATTTGAGTTTTCAATCTTTTGGTGAAGCAAACAAGCTCAAGATATGCTGAGAATTTCGTGTGCCAATCAAAGGGACAAGAATCTCCCAATTTAGCAACTTTCTTCAATCAAAAAGATTCAAAAATATTTGATTTTTAATCAAATATTGAATCATCAATTTCATGGATTTCCTTGCAAGATTGTGACCTAATTCTCTTCTACTATAAGTACACAACCTAACCCTAATGCATTGGACGAGAATTTGCTGCAAGAAAGCCATAATCACATTGAAAAAATTCAAGAAAAAACTCAAAACTGTTTTCCCTGTTCCAGGCCAATTCAAAGCTTTTAATTGTTTCTAACACCTTGCAGGGGTTCCCAGGAACGTGTAGCCATTAAATTCACACGCTAAAGCTCAAGGAATCCAAGGAAACAGTTTCACGGTTTGAACATATTTTCCAGAATCGCATCTCATTATTCATGTGCATTTGACATATTTTATTGGTTGTTTTGTGTTAATAGGGACCATACGAAGCTTTTGGCATAGTTTAATTGGATTATGGTGTACAGAATCACAAGTTGCCATGTTCAAATTCTAGGGTTCATAAACCTTCAAATTGGGGCTTTACACTATAGGAAAAATTGAGACCCCTAATGCATATGGTTGAAATCGTTGCAACAAGACGAGTTTAAATCCACCCTCGCGAAATATTTATGTGCACCAGGATTCTATTCGCTATTTTTCCTCATGCCAAATTGTGGGGGTTAAAAACCCCCGCTATCTAACCTTGCTTTTTACAGTTTCAGCGAAGACGATGATGAGGTGGTGATATGTGATTAGCCAATTCAAAACTACGCGCGTTTTTTGTTGTTTCCAGCATGATTATTATTTTCTATATATTATATTTGCTTGGTATTGATCTGACCTGATCAGAAGGTTTGGACCGTCACGGCTGGCTCCGAGCAGAAAGCTTTTTTGACGAGGTGGGGGGGGGTACCTGCAAGACACTCCGATGCTGAAGTAAGTAGGAGTACGAGCAGATAATAGAAGTTGAGGTTAGAATGATCAATACCTGACCCTCTGGAAACAGAGGGTATTTATAGCCCCCAGCACTGGGCCAAGGTCCCTTCATTGGGCCGGGCGGATTTGGCCCAATGGAGGAACTGCCAGGTTCTACGTGGGTAGTGGGGACCCGCACGTGGTCCCCATCCTGGATGTGCTGCGTGAAGTGCGGGCGGACGAAGACGCGGTCTTTCCGGAGTATCGTTGGGGGAACGGTGGACTGAGTCTGCCCTAATTGGGATGCTCGAGATAATGTCGAGCTGGACGGCAGGGCGTCGAGCTGGACGTCAAGAGGTGGGGCTGGGCATCATCACTTGGAGTTGGACAGTGGGATGTCGAGCTGGACATCAAGATGTCGGGCACGGATGTGACCCCTTTGCTCGGCGTGGACCACAGTAAGTCCCTTTGGATTGGGCCTTAGTAATGCTTTTGGGCCTATCGGGCCCAGTCCAGAACAGGAGCCCCCCAAGTCGTGGTTCCTTGGCGAGGAGCCATGACTTGAACCCAAGTATTCCCTCGTGGAGGTCTCGTGCCCGGGATAGAGGTGTTGGCCCTCGAGGGGCCTCCTCTTGTCGTACTCGAAGACGTCCTCGGAGATGGATGCGCGGGGAATCCTTGCTGGGCGCGTCGGTCGAGCACACGAGGTATCTTTCGGGAACTGTGCCACCACCCTATGGGGGTAGGGCCATCATTGCGTTGGGAGCAGCGCGTCGAGGAGATGGAGTCCGTGGTTACCCGAGGTGACGTTTGGTATTCCACGTCATCACTATAAATAGGAACCTTGGGCCCCATAATACGTTTTCCGCTCTCCGTGCTCTCTCTCTGCTGCTGCTCTTCCACACTTTCTCCAGTTGCGACTTCTCGTCTCAGATTCTCCCATTTCGTAGCCAGATCCCACACTTTGATCCAAGTAAGTGATCTACTTTCTTCATTTTCCCGTTTAGAATGCATGATTCCTGGAATTTGTAGATGTTTTAGGACCGTGCGCGTGGGATTAGCCCGGTAAACTCGTATTTAGCCCGACGTATTCATGTCTAGGACCGGAAAACGCATGTTTGTGGCCGGCACATTCATAGTTTTAGGTGAAAAACTTCAGGGCTGCCCGGGGTCTTCATGATCCAGGGCGCCTGATTCATGATCGCGCCCGGTATGTTCATGGTCGTGGCCGTGTGCTTCATGGTGCGGCTCGCCATGTTCATACCTCGGGTCGACATGCTTGAAGAGTGGTCGCGCAATTGGTTTGAGGAAGACCACCGGGTTCAGGGAGTCGGGGAGGCGTCCATTTGTGGAAACGGACTTATGTAGTCGTGTATTGGACGACGTGATTTTGTCGAGCGTAGGACTTCGTGCTCAACTGACTGGTTTCCCGTGCTCTGCAGGTAACCATGGCGGACGAGCCGAGCTCCTCCAGACGTCGTGATCGTGAAGAACAGAGTGTCGACGAGTCGGTCACCCTGATTGACACCGTGACCGACCCATTGCTGGAATGGGTGGGTGTCGAGCCGCGGGGGACAGCGTCGGTATATAGTCGGGATGACCGACATCCATTCACTGTCATTGAAGAGGGTCAAGACGAGCCCGGCTTCCAACAAAACTTCGTAGTCATGATTCCGTCGACCGGCGCAAGGATTTGCTCGGTCTATCCGAATTACAGCCTCGCGATGTATGAGATCGCGTTTAAAGACCTAGGGCTGCGGCTGCCGTTCACTGATTTTCAGGCCGGGGTCTTTATGCACTTGGAGCTGGCCCCGTCCCAGCTACACCCAAACTCTCTCGCCTTCATCCGGGCGTTTGAGTTGACGTGTCGCTACCTGAGGATTGGGGCGACCATCCCTCTTTTCTTTCGGGTATTTCACCTGCAGCGTCAGTCCCGAGGAGGGAAGCATAGCTGGGTCTCCCTGAAGCAGTCGAGGAGACTTTTTAAGATGTATATGGACTCCGTGAGGGGGTTTAAAGACAAGTGGTACGTGGTACGCCCAATTACCGATGCTGCTTTAGATTCCCTTTTCGAGGAGGAGGGGCCAGTGAGCGACGATGATGGGGAAACAATGATGGCCGACGACAGGAGCCCCGTGTTGGGTCGTAGGGCTAAATTCCCGGTGTACTGGATGTCCCGACATTACGAGCATGGGACAGGTTATTACCATACCGCTGTCGGGGACATGTGCTCGGAAGATCAGCGGGCGTACGACGCTCTTTGCCGGTTTGTCGACAGTTTTCATCCCGCCCGATGGGTTACGCGGGAAGGGGATGATATCCTGGACAAAGACGGTTACCCGACGTTCGAGTCCCGTCCGATCGACACCAAGGCGCTGGTGGAGTGTCCGACATACAGGCAGGCTGCCCGCCTGTTAGGTTGTTTGCTTGAAATTCTTTATTATTCATTTACTCATGCAGTTTGCTCGATACTGACTTTTCCTTTATTTCGTGCAGGTACGATGGCTAGCCGACATGAAAGGCTCTTGAAACTATCCTGCGACCAGAGGCGGGGCAGGAGGGTCGTAAAGGCCCCACAGGCGACGAGGATGGGTCCCCCACCCGGTCCAAATGTTCCTCAGCAGGTGAGGGTGGACTCGCCGTCGAGCTCTGGACCCACGTCGGATCCAGAGGTCGAGGAGATCGACCCCAGCACCGTTTTGACGCAGAGGAAGAGGACCCGTGTAGAGGGTGGTTCGACTGTCGGCGAGGACGCCGGCGCTGTTAAATCTTTCGCCTTCCCCCCTTGTTTCGAAGAGGCGGGCTTTTTCGAGCGATTCCCCCCGACAGTGGTTGCCCATGAAGCTGAGGCCATAAAGAAGATGAGTAAAGAGGAAAGGAAGGCGTATCTGGCCGCCAGCATGGACGGGCTGGTAAAAATGGCCGAAATGGCTTTGGTGTTATCTGAGGATGCAGGGGATGCTGCCCGTGTTGAAGAGCTCGAGCAAGAGAAGGCGGCGCTGACCGCGAGCTCGCGGAAATTGAAGGTCGCTCTGGAACGCTCCGAGGGGATGTTCCGAGAGAAGACCGCGATGCTCGATGCTGAGAGGGAGATGTTGACCCTAGAGAAGGAGAAATCGGGGAAGTTGACTGAGGAAGGGGAGCTTCTTCAGGCGGACAGGGATCGCCTAGCGGCCGAAGTCGAACGTTTGGGTAAACAGGTCGAGGAAATGCATGCTACCCTGCAACCTGCCGAAGATGAGCCCGAGGACATAGTAGCTTTGAAGAGTCGGGCGGAGCTGGTCGCCCACATCCGGCTCCTCGAGGTGGACTGCGTCGGTGCTTGGAGGACGGGTTCAGCTCTGCGGTCGATCAGCTCTCATTGCTAAACCCTGGCCTGGTCACTGAGGGTATCGGTCACACACACCGGGTTGTAGGTGGCGCGATCGTTCCTCCGCCGGACTCTCCCAGCGTCGACAATGATGATTCCGTGGAAGTCTGAGTAGGATAGCGGGCCTGCGTGCTCTTGATATTTGTATTCTTTGGGCCTGCGTGCCCGTTTATTGTATGTTATGAACATCGCCGGCCTTCTTGGTCGGTTTACTATTGTTTTGTCGCCTTCGGGCATTTATATCAATGTTGTTTTACATTTTGAATTTTTTGCCCTTGTTTGAAATCGTACATTTGCATGAATTTAGCCTAAGCCGCGGGCCCGAGGAGTGCCCGTAAGCGGCTTTGATTTGGCGAGCGAATATGCTCGACTCCGTTTGTATGCGTTCCCGGCCCTATTTCGATTGGCCAGAACCACCTAAGTGTTGCGCTCGAGGGGAGAGATTTTCTTTTGACCCTTGTAGATGTCCCGTTATCCTTGATGGAATGTCGGGCATTTCGGAGCGAGGTTGCTCAGTCGGGCATGGAGCCCGTTAGGGACGATTCGCCCTTGGCGTGAACTGCCCATCGCGAGCTGGGTGTTCTGCCTTATGGGTACGACGACGGTGGGGCTCGGTATAGCTGTCCACGTCGGGCACTATCGATCGTCACCGTTTACCGCACGATGCTGTGCTATTTTGGTCGTACGTCGGGCTTGTACCTTAGCCTTAAATGAAATTGGACGTTTTTCCTCGTTGACCGAGCGCGGGTGCTGCTGGTCGAGGGTCCCAGGTGTTGACAGTTTCTAACTGTAGTACTGCTTTAGCTTAGCAGCATTCCAGGGTCGTGGTAATGGCTCTCCATCTAACTGCTCGAGGTAGTACGCCCCGGTACCCGTGGTGCCGTGGACGCAGTAAGGTCCTTCCCAGTTCGCGGCCAACTTCCCTTCGCGGGAATCTTTCTGGTTCCTGCGTAGTACCAGGCTGCCTATTTCGAACTCGCGCTTGATGACCTTGTCATTGTGGCGTAGAGCCACTCGTTGTTTTAGGGTGGCTTCGCGCAGGGCAGCCCCCGATCGGATTTCCTCGACTAGGTCGAGTTCATCCCTTAGTGCTTCGTCATTCATTTCTTCGTCGAGGGGTTCCTCCGTTCGTCGGGATGGTTCCATGATTTCGACCAGGATGACAGCTTCGGTGCCGTAGGTCAGTCGGAATGGTGTTTCCCCAGTCGTTGAGTGGGGTGTGGTGCGGTATGCCCAGAGGACGCTGTGGAGCTCCTCGACCCATCCTCTTTTGGCTTCACCGAGTCGACGTTTGAGCCCTCGGAGGATGACTCTGTTCGCGGCTTCGGCCTGCCCGTTGGTCTGAGGGTGTTCGACCGACGTGAAGTGTTGTTTGGTCCCCAGTTTGGTGACGAAGTCTCGGAATCCGTGGTCAGTGAACTGGGTACCGTTGTCGGTCACCAGTGCCTGCGGAATTCCGAACCTGGCGAGCACGTTTCTTTTGTAGAAACGGAGGATGTTGTGTGAGGTGATTTTTGCGAGTGCCTCGGCCTCGATCCACTTCGTGAAGTAATCCACGGCGACGATTAGAAATTTGTTCTGGTAGGTCCCTTGCACGAAGGGCCCGAGGATGTCCATGCCCCACCAGGCGAACGGCCACGGGGACGACAATGTGTTCAGCTCGTGCGGGGGGCGAGGTGCATATCCCCGTGCTTCTGGCACTTATCACATTTTTTCACGTGTTCCTTGGCGTCCCGTTGCATCGTCGGCCAGTAATATCCTGCTCGGAGGGCTTTCCTTGCCAAGGATTTACCGCCCATGTGCTGGGCGTTGATACCTTCGTGTATCTCCCGCAGTACGTCGGGGATGGTGGACTCGTCGATGCATTTCAGGAGGGGAATGGAGAATCCTCTTCGGTACAATTTCTGCTCGAGAACAACATAGGAACATGCTCGTCGCTTGATTATGGCAGCTTCGGCCTGGTTCGACGGGAGTTCCCCCTTTGTTAGGAAATTATAAACCGGGGTCATCCAAGACGTGGCATCCCCGATGGCGTGGACCTCGACCGCAGTCGAGGATGGCTCGATACTCGGACGTTCCAGAGATTCCTGGATGACGGATTTATTCTCGCCCTTCTTTCGTGTGCTCGCGAGTTTGGACAATATGTCCGCCCTCGTGTTTTGCTCGCGGGGAACATGAGAAATTTCTGCACGTACGAACTTTGCCATGTGTTTTTTGACTAAGTTCAAGTACTCAATGAGGTTGTCATTTTTGGCCTGGTAGCTTCCCTGTACTTGGGACGCGACAAGCTGAGAGTCGGTGTAAATTTGAACTTCGCGGGCTCCTAGGTCCTCGGCTAATCTCAGTCCTGCGAGTAGGGCTTCGTACTCTGCCTGGTTATTTGAGGTCGGGAAGGAGAGAACCAAGGAGTGCTCGATTACCACACCTTCTTCGTTTTCCAGGAGGATCCCTGTGCCGCTTCCGGACGAGCTGGAGGCTCCGTCGACGAAGATGGTCCACTTGTGTTCCTTCCCCGGGGGAATGTCGTTAGTGGTTATCTCCGCGACGAAGTCGGCCAAGGCTTATGCTTTCAGGGCCTTCCTGCTCTCGTACTGAATGTCGAATTCGGAGAGTTCCAAGGACCACTTCAGCATTCTGCCCGCCATATCTGGCTGACCCAGGAGTTGCCTCACCGGCTGATCAGTTCGCACGATGATGGTGTGCGCTAGAAAGTAGTGTCTGAGCCTCCTCGCAGCGTTGACGAGGGCCAGAGCAACTTTTTCTATCTGTTGATACCTGCTCTCGGGGCCTTGTAAGGCTTTGCTCGTGAAGTAGACATGTTTCTGCCCGTCAGAGGTCTCGCGGACAAGGGCTGCACTGATGGCTTCGTTTGAAACTGCCAAGTATAGGTATAGTGGTTCGTCGTCATCTGGTCGAGACAATACGGGCGGTTGAGACAGGCTCTGCTTCAGATGGCGAAGTGCGCGTTCGCATTCCTCGGTCCATTCGAAGGCTGCTTCCTTTCGAAGGAGTTTGAAGAAGGGAAGGGCGTGCTGAGCGGACTTCGCGACGAAGCGTGATAGTGACGTCAACATGCCGTTCATGATTTGTATCAACTTCTTCGACGTTGGTGTCGGGAGGTCGGAGAATGCCCGACACTTGTCGGGGTTGGCTTCAATCCCTCGTTCTGTTAGATAGAATCCGAGGAACTTTCCTGCCTTAACCCCAAACGTGCACTTCTCGGGGTTGAACCTCATTTTGCACTGTCTTGCTTGGGCGAAGACTGTCTTGAGATGAGCTGCGTGATCGGTGTCTGCTCGAGATTTGACGATCATGTCGTCCATATATACCTCGAGCATGTCGCCAATCTGTTTGTTGAACACTTTGTTCATCATGCGTTGGTAAGTCGCACCGGCGTTCTTCAGTCTGAAGGGCATTACGTTGTAGTAATAGTTGCCCGAGCTGGTCATGAACGCTGTGCAGCGTTTATCGCCCAGAGCCATTGGGATTTGATTGTATCCCGAGTAGGCGTCCATGAACGACAAAGTTTTGTAGCCGGCCGAATTGTCGACCAGCATGTCGATGTTAGGTAGAGGAAAAGCATCCTTCGGGCAAGCCCGGTTGAGGTCGGTATAGTCAACACACATTCTCCATTTTCCATTATTCTTTTTAACAAGTACAACATTTGACAGCCAGGTGGAATACCGGGCTTCAGAAATAAAATTTGCCTCTAGGAGGTCTTTTACAGCTTTTTCAGCAGCCTCCGTTTTTTCTGGAGACTGCCTACGCCTACGTTGCACTACGGCCTTGGCGGCTGGATCAATGGCGAGGTGATGACAGGCGACCTCAGGGTCGAGTCCGGGCATCTCTGCAGCGCTCCAGGCGAAGAGATCAGCATTCTCGCGCAGACAGGCCTTGATTTGCTTCCTGGCCAAGTCGGGGAGGTCTTTGCCAATCTTCACTCCCTTGGTCGGGTCTGCTCCGAGGGGAACGAGTTCGAAATCACCGTCCGGAATAGGTCGGAGGGGGATTTGCTCGCTGCTGGATGGCTCGTCTTGGTCGAAGCGAGCGTCGAGGGCTATGGAGTCGACCTTTGGTGGAGCCTTCTGAATTTCTACCTCGGGGGATGCTCTGTCGGGTTCTTGCTTTGTCTTCTTGGGGGGTCTGGTACTGGTACCCACGTCGACAGTATCCCGTCCCCTTGACGCGGCGTTGAAGCACCTGCGGGCAGCGGCGAGGTCTCCCTGGATGGTGGCTACCCTTGCCCTTTTGGTGTAGAACTTCATTTTTAGATGGACAGTTGAGGGCACCGCTGTCAGCTCCGCCAATGTCGGCCTCCCCAAGATGCAATTGTACAGGGACGAGCAATCAATGACGAGGAAGCGGACCTTTACCTGTCTTGTAGCCGTTCCTTCCCCGAACGTCACGAGGAGCTCGACATAACCCCAAGGTTTGGAAGTCGAGCCATTGAAGCCTTGAAGGTCTGAACCCACATACGGAGAGAGGTGTGAGTCGTCCAGTTGCAAGGTCCGGAACAGCTGGCTGTACATCACGTCGACGGAACTCCCTTCGTCGACCAGGATGCGATGCACGTCAAAATTGGCCATCTTTTCCCTTATCAGCAAGGGGATGACTGCGTTCGGGGCTCCGCCGGGGAGCTCTTCTAAGTAGAAGGTGATGGGCTCTGACCTGCCCTTCACCCTTTCGAACGTCACAGTTTGTGGAGGAGCTGCGTCGACCAGTTCGTCCAACTTCCTCTTGGCTGAATTGATGGTGAGGTCGTTGAACCCGCCCCCGTTGATGACCATGGCGGAGGGGAAGTATTCCCACCTGCTGTGTGTCGTCAGGGGCTCCTGCAGGAGCTCAGGAATTTCGAAATCCTCGGGCCTGGTTACCGAGAAGGCGGTCTGGATTGGCACCGACTCGTCAGATGGTCGGGCATCGTCTTCGGGCTCCTTAGCTTCATGGGCGTCCCGACGGGGAGCGTCGTTTCGCCTGTACTGTGCGAGCCTCCCTCCTTTGATGAGGGTTTCAATGGCGTCCTTGAGGTGGACGCAGTCCTCTGTCAAATGACCATGGCTTCTATGGTATTTACAGTATTTATTTTTGTCTACCCCTGGCTTGGCAGGAGCTGGTCGGGGATGCTTGACGCCACCGTCTTTGAAATCTGTGCTAGCACACTCCGCCAAAATACGCTCGCGGGAAGCCGTGAGCGGAGTGTACTCAGTGAAACGGCCCGAGGGGCCCCTTTGTTCCCGGACCTCCCGGGGTCGATCTTCCTTCCTTTTCTCCCCGGTACGTCGGGGAGGAGGGTCTTGTCGCGAGCTGCTGCCGTGATGGGGAGCGCGAGCCCTGGAGTCTCGTGCCCTGTTGGCAGCTTCTCTCTCCTCGTAGTCCATGTATGCTCGAGCTTTGTCGAGGAGAGCGTCAAAAGTTGCAGGTGGCTCAATACCCACAGCTTTTCTGAATTCTGTGCCGGGGAGGAGGCCCCTCTCCAGCAAATATCTTTTCATATGGTCCGCGCAGGGGACCTGTATTGCTTCCCGGTTGAAGCGGTTGATGAATTCCCTCAAGGTTTCATCCTGTCTTTGGATGATGGCCTCGAGGGCCGCCTCGGTCTTCGGGTGGCGACGAGAAGCTGTGAAGGAACTGATGAACTGGTTCTTCAAGTTCCGCCACGAGGTAATTGAGCCCGGGGCGAGTCCTTTATACCAGTCCATGGCCGCCTTCCTGAGAGTTGTGGGGAAGAGACGGCACTTGATGGGCCCCCCGACATTATGATAATGAAGCATGGCTTCGAACCCGTCGATGTGGTCGACCGGGTCTGCCACGCCGTCGTACTCCTTCAGATGTGGGGGCTTCTCCATGCCCGGGGGAATAGGGGCATCCATGATGGCCTGCGACAGGGGACCGCGGGGGTCGTCCTCGTCGCTCCTCTCCGGAGAAAGAGAAGGGGTCCTGTAGTTATGTCTGGCACGATGGTCGTGCTGAGATTCCCTCGAGCGTGACGCTCGGTGGTTGAAGGTCACACGCCCGTCTCTGTTGTGCCTCTTGTCGTGCCTTGATGGGTCGCGACTGGGTTCTTCGGTAGGGATGACGGGCTGTCTCTCATATTGGGGCCGCCTCTGCTTTGGACGGGGAGAGGGGCTCCTAGAGTTCTCCCTGTAGTGTCTCCGCGGGGGAGTAGGGTGTCGAACTTCTTCGACCCGAGGAGGTGGAGAAGGTGGCCTCTGATGCCTCCTCGGAGGTCGTCGATCATTTTCTAGTGCCCTTAGCCTTTCTCCTTGGGCGAATATGAGATAATTTGTCTGGTTGATGGCCGCGAACAGTGCCTGAGTCGTGGCATCTGCCCCGGCAAGAATTGGGACTTCATAGAACCGGGCAGCTCTGCGATAGGCGAGAGCTTCCGGATCGTCTTCGAGTGCTGGAGGGGTCGTAGAGGACGACGCAGTGGCTCCGTCCCTGTGAGAGGTAGGTCCAGGGGCGGTTGTCACAGGGATGGCGTTATGGCCGGGATCACTGGGATTGTCCAGGTGTCCATTCTTGTCCGCGGGACCGTTGTTAGTGTCGGTGACACGGACGTGCTGCTCTTCGCGAGTTGGATCAGCCATGACAGGTAATTGAATTGAGCTTTGGTCTTTGGAATTGTTCGTTAGACGGGGAAGCTGTTTCCCACAGACGGCGCCACTGATCTGACCTAATCAGAAGGTTTGGACCGTCACGGCTGGCTCCGAGCAGAAAGCTTTTTTGACGAGGTGGGGGGGGTACCTGCAAGACACTCTGATGCTGAAGTAAGTAGGAGTACGAGCAGATAATAGAAGTTGAGGTTAGAATGATCAACACCTGACCCTCTGGAAACAGAGGGTATTTATAGCCCCCAGCGCTGGGCCAAGGTCCCTTCATTGGGCCGGGCGGATTTGGCCCAATGGAGGAACTGCCAGGTTCTACGTGGGTAGTGGGGACCCGCACGTGGTCCCCATCCTGGATGTGCTGCGTGAAGTGCGGGCGGACGAAGACGCGGTCTTTCCGTAGTATCGTTGGGGGAACGGTGGACTGAGTCTGCCCTAATTGGGATGCTCGAGATAATGTTGAGCTGGACGGCAGGGCGTCGAGCTGGACGTTAGGATGTCGAGCTGGACGTCAAGAGGTGGGGCTGGGCATCATCACTTGGAGTTGGACAGTGGGATGTCGAGCTGGACATCAAGATGTCGGGCACGGATGTGACCCCTTTGCTCGGCGTGGACCACAGTAAGTCCCTTTGGATTGGGCCTTAGTAATGCTTTTGGGCCTGTCGGGCCCAGTCCAGAACAGGTATTATAATTACAAAAGCAGGCAAGTGGCTGGGTGGATAGTGTGCCGGCATGTAACCATTGGGACCTGGGTTCGATTCCCAGGTCCCCCAAATAATTGTTTGTTACTTTTCTTAACATGTTCACGTGCAGGCATCCTAAAAGCATTCCACCATGCTCTTCACTCATCCAAACGCCATGTGTCTACATGCACCAATCCAGTGGTCAGAGGTGAGTGATCACCATGTTCCCAGTCAACACATGCTCTGGGGGATCAGCAAGGTCAACGTGGCTAAGGAGCTTAATGGGCTTCAGATTGCTAACACACCTCCTAATGGGTCAACACACCCCCCTGGGTTCTTTTTCTTTCTTTCTTTATATTTTCCTTTTTATTATTTTTTATTCTAATTAATAACTATAATTATTTTTATTACTTAAATTAACCAAATTAATTTTTCATAATAAATTCAGAAACCTAAAATATTATTTATTTTTATTATTTATTAATTTCACTATTAATTATTATTTTGTAAATAAATTCTAACAAATTAATTTAGTATTAATTAGGTTTAATTTTGACTTTTTCATAATAAATAAAATAAATTTAGAATTAGGGTTTTCTTGACAACTTTTAATTTCTTTTATTTTTATTTTCATTAAGACATTAAAAAACTAAAAAATACTTTTTTCTTTTAATTAATTAATTAATTAGTTTTAGGTTTAATTTAATGCCAAATAACCAAAATCCATTCTTTTCTCAAAAAGGGTCAAAACCCTAAGACTTTTCCCGATTCAATTTTTCTCGCGCATGTTTATTCTTGATTCCTATTTTGATCATATTTATGTAACTTTTCCGAGGATGTAATAGATAATTAAGACCTTTTTATCGCTTTCCTTTAATTTCTCGCATTTACTTTTCAAGGGTTGTGTTTTTGGCGATGTAAATACCCGACGCCTTGTAATAGCGTAGATTTACTTTCCGCAATTTATTTTCTGCACAATTATTAACTGTTAATTATGCATGACAAGACTTGCCTGAAAATTAAAATCAATTCGTATCTCACCATAATACATGTGCAAAGATAATATAAACTGAAACCTGACACACTCGCACATGCCACTCCTAGGGTACGCCTCACTTGGTTGCCTCGACGTGGTCATTGAGTATAGGGTGTCTTAGAGGTCGCCCTCCTGTCTAAAGATCCAGTTGCCTCGAAACGGTTGCCTCGGATAAAAAGGATCTAGGACATTAGGGTTACCGCTAAGGCGTCCTACTATTGCTTTGGTGACCACATGTCCCTATAATCAAATTGACCCGAATAACTCCAACGACGGTGCTACCTACTTCTCAATAGTGGGATAGTACTGTCTAAAGGACATTTACACAGCTTAATTCCTCAGAGTAGGTAGATTTCTCCTGGGTACTTGCTCTTTCAAAACAAAAAAACAACTTTTCGCACCTACACTTTCAAAAAGTTTTCAAACAAACACTTCATACACTCTTGAGGACTGATACAAGAGTTACCTAGAAGTTTTCAAATGAACTTTTTTCAAAACCCACAAACACAAGAAAAGCAAACAATTTTTGAAAACATAGTGAGCAAGTACCTAAGAGCCCGTGGATAACCACAGATAGAAAGGGTGCTAACACCTTCCCTTTCTATAAATCTACCTCCCGAACCGAGAAACATCTCGAAAAGGAATTTTGCTGTGCTTTTGTCCTTTCCTTGTTGGAGAAAATAAAAGACGGTGGCGACTCTTGCTTACCGCGACATTTTGCGAACCAGCATTTCAAAATAGTCAGTTCTATTTCCACCGATCACAAAACTCAAACTGGAGAGTATAGACTCAGTCGAGTAAGGCAGACTTAGCTTGGGGAGGATACACTCCGCTGGGGATGATGGGCTCATCTGGGAAGGATAGACTCTGTTTTGGAGATAAAATCCTTGGTTGTAGAAGATATACTCAAATGGGTAATTTGGACTCAACTGGGGAATTTGGGCTCAGTTGGAGAAGATATACTCAGCTGGGGAAGATGGCCTCAGCTGGGTAATTCGTGGTGTCTTGATTGTTGTATGTTGAGAAATTTACATTTGGCTGGGGAAATAACTCTGTTGGGGAAATAAACCCTGTTGAGGAGATGGATTTACTTTATGAAGAGATCTCCTAGACTTCAATCTTGTAAAAATTGACTTAGTTGGGGAGAAAGTTGCCAAGAGATTAAGACTCTGGCTAGGGATTATCCTATGTGAAGAGATTTTGTAGGCAACTCCGCTGGGGAAAGGTTTATTGTTGCTGTCCCTATGGGGATAATGATGATGAGATAACTCTGTGGGGCTATTTCATATACATTAAATGGACGCTTACTGCTGATGTGCGCTGATGCTCTGTTGTTGATGTTGCTGCTTAGCATGACACATGTGCCAAATAGTTTCAATTATGTTCATATGCATATGTTCATTCAATTTTAGTCATTGGAAAAATTTGCATTAAAAACAAAGACAAAAATTTTGCACTTCAAAGTGTATTTGTATTGATATTTTGCCTATGAATAGGCGTTTTTGTACATAGAGACGGAAATCCTAGTAAGAGGAAATTGCCAAAAAGGAAAACAAAATTGAGAATGAAAACAGATAGCCTTGTGAAATGATCTCATTGCCTTTCGACTCTACTATTTCCCCTATGTCTTCGAACATCCTTTGTCGTTATTCGAAATTGATTTGATTAATCCTGGACTATTTGAACTTGGACCTTGGTGATAACATTGACTGTGTTGATTCCATGGGACATAGTCGTACGCTTTTAATCCTTAGTTTTTGCCTGAATCGCCCTTTCGGGTTTTCGGTCCACCAGGATACCCTTTTTTTACTGAAGTCGCCCTTTTGGGTTTTCAACTTGCCAGGTGTACAATTTTTTGCATATATCCCTAATTTTTGCCCAAAATTTTTGGTTTGTCGGGATGCCCTTATTTTGCTTAGGTGTGTCAACCTAACAGGTCTCTTATGCGTAGTATTTTTTAACTATGTTCGCATTTATAGGATGTGAGAAATCTTCACCGTCCATGGTAGTCAACATCATAGCACCGCCAGAGAAAATTCTATTGACAACAAATGGCCCTTCATAGGTGGGAGTCCATTTTCCTCTGGGGTCACCTTGTGGTAAAATGATACGTTTTATCACCAGGTCACCAACTTGATATACTCGAGCCTTGACCTTTTTGTTGAAAGCCTTGATCATCCGTTTTTGATACGCCTGACCATGGCAAATTGCAGCTAATCGTTTTTCATCGATCAAGTTCAACTGATCCAATCTCGTTTGAATCCACTCATCTTAGCCTAGTCCTGCCTCAATCATAATCCTCAACGAGGGAATTTGAACTTCCACTGGCAAAACAACTTTCATGCCATAGACTATAGAGAAGGGAGTTGCCCCAGATGATGTTCTAGCTGAAGTACGGTAGCCATGTAGAGCAAATGGTAACATCTCATGCCAATACTTATAGGTCACTACCATTTTCTGCACAATCTTCTTGATATTTTTATTGGCCGCTTCGACTGCGCCATTCATTTTCGGTCTATACGGAGAAGAATTGTGATGCTTGATCTTAAATTGAGTGCACAATTCCCTGATCATGGCATTGTTGAGGTTAGTTCCATTATCGGTGATGATCCTTTCAGGGATACCATAACGACATATGAGGTTGTGTCTGATGAATCTGGCTACCACATTCTTGGTGACCAAGGCAAACGAGGCAGCTTCGACCCATTTGGTAAAATAGTCGATGGCGACAAGAATGAAGCGATGCCCGTTGGAAGCAGTAGGTTTGATTTCTCCGATCATGTCAATGCCCCACATTGCAAATGGCCATGGGGTGGTCATGACATTCAGAGGGATTGGAGGTATATTGACCTTGTCAACATAGATTTGGCATTTGTGACAAGTTCTTGAATGTCGATGACAATCGGTCTCCATTGTTTACCAATAGTAACCTGCTCTTAAGATTTTCTTAGCCATCGTATGTCCACTTGAGTGAGTACCAAAAAGGCCATCGTGCATGTTTTCCATGATTTCCTCTGCCTCTTTCTTGTCCACACATCGGAGTAGAGTTGAATTATGGTTACACTTGTACAATATCCCATTACTTAGGAAGAATTTGGCTGCAAATCTTCGTAATAACTTTCTGTCATTGGTAGATGCCCCTTCTGGATACTCTTGTGATATAAGGTATCTCATCACCTCATGGTACCATGGCTTTTCTGCATCGGTGTCGAGCTCATAGCAATGTGCAGGTTCATTGAATCTTTCGATTGTAATCATAGGGGCTTCGCTATCCCATCTGACCTTGAACATTGAAGACATGGTTGCCAAAGCGTCATCCAACTGGTTTTCTTCTCTAGGGAAGTGCTCAAATGTGATCTCCTTGAAGTGAGGAATCAGGGATAGCACAAGTTCCTTGTAAGGGATAAGATTAGGACGTTTAGTGTCCCAATCTCCTTTTACTTGGCTGATCACTAGGGCAGAGTCTCTAAACACATTCAAATGTTGGATCCTTAAGTCAATAGCAGCTTTTAGACCTAAGATGCATGCTTCATACTCAGCCATATTATTTGTGCAATCGAAGCATAGTCTGGAAGTGAAAGGAGTGTGGCAACCTTCAGGAGAGATGATCACAACATCAATTCTATTACCTAAGGCATTGGAAGCCCCCATCGAATACCATATTCCATCGGGATCCTTGTTCAGGTCCGTCATACGGTTTAAGTTTCGCACAGTCGATTACCAGCATAATGTTCTCATCAGGGAAGTCGAAGTTCATTGACTGATAATCATCCACAGCTTGATGGGCTAAATGATCTGCTAGTACACTTCCTTTGATGGCTTTTTGATTTGTGTATTGGATGTCTTACTCAGTCAAGATCATTTGCCATATGGCTATTCGTCCGGAAAGGGCAGGTTTCTCGAAGATATACTTGATTGGATCCATCTTAGAAATCAACAGAGTGGTATGAGTCAACATATACTGTCTTAGCCGGCGAGCAGCCCACGCTAAAGCACAACAAGTTTTCTCGAGCAGTGAATATCTGGTTTCACAGTCGGTAAAATTTTTGCTTAGGTAGTAAATTGCATTCTCTTTTCGGCCAGACTCGTCATGTTTGCCCAAAACACACCCTATAGAATTGTCTAGTACTGTCAAGTACATGATCAGGGGTATTCCTTCAACCGGAGTGTTGCACCCCAAAATTTTCCCTCCCATATTCTTCAAGATTTGCAAAGAGCAAGCTTCAAAATTTCCCCAAGGGTTGCACAGTTCAAGGGCCTCCTAAACAGTCAAAATTACGGTTTTGGTTCCGACAAAGAAATTGAAGTTTTCAAGGGTCCAATCCAGTCCCATATGCTCATAAACATGGTCAAGCATCCTCATACCAAGTTTCAAGACTAACAGTACAAAATTGCACAGTCAAAAACCCTAATTGCACTACAGTCAACTGTAGGGGCAAAATGGTCATTTGACAGTCAAAAGTTCAAATTTTTGGTCAACATCTCATTTTTAAGTCACAAACATCATTTTATCAATGCTTGATCATGATTCTCAAAGCTTGGCTCAAAAAGTCTCAAGATGCAAAAGTTTCCATATTTGGACAGTTGAAAAAGTCAACTGTAACTTGACCAGGGCATAACTTTCACATGGATTATCAGAAAAATTCCATCCAAAGCTCATTTTGAAGAGAAAGACATTTCCTACAACTCCTCTTCATACTTCAAGACCAAGAAATGCTCTCACAAAAAGTTATCAATTTCAACATTGTAGGTCATTTTCAAAAGTCAACAAAAAGGGACTTTAAGTCAAAGGCCATAACTTGAGATTGGTAAATCAAAATGACATGGGACCAAAGACATTGGTTATAGGACTCAAAGACCTTTCCAAAATGTCCAAGAACATGAACAAAGATTAAAATTGAGCAAGTTATGCCTTGTGGAAGTTGGGAAATTTTTGGATATTTTGAAAAGTCAACATTGCTTCAAATGTCTTAAAAATGCTAATGGGCCTCTTTTTCTTCCGCAATTCATCATCCAAGGCATGTGCACGACCATTTGGCCCAAAGGGAAGTTTTATATCATTTTTATTTATTTATTTGGATTTTTAATTATTAATAATTCATTTAATTAAAATAAATATGTGAAAAATATTAAACCTAATGTTTTAAATCTCTTTGTGCATGGAATAGGCTTAAGATTTCGTGCATGATCAGATTTGGAAGGAATTATGGTGATTGGATATGATTGAAACCAAATATGTTTGAAAAAGATTGGAAAATTATGGCATAAAAATCAAAGATTGATTCCTTCAATTCATGGATTCTTTGGACAAAAAAACCAACCCTAATCATTCAAATGTATATATTGATGCTAACCCTAACGCATAGGATCCCCAAGCTGCGCCATAGACCAAGAGCAAAACTTGAGTTTTTTTGCAAAAAAGTTGAAAACTGAAAACTAGGTTTTAGGGCGATTCAAGCCAAAATAATCATTCCATTAGCTTGCCAAGGTGACCAGGAGACTATTCCAATCAAGAACATCAACTCTAACGCCCAGAATCGGTATAGGGGATTCAAACTTTTTCACATTTTTTTTCATAATCGTGTTTTAATATTCAAGCATATTCATTGCATTTTTTTCATGGATTCTTGCTAATTGGATGATTCTGAAACTAACCATATGCTTTGATTGAGTTTTCACGCGTTATATAAGGATTCACCATTAAAGATATCTAGGGTTTTTCAAGTTCTAATTTGGGCGTTTCTAGCTACTGTAAAATTAGGACATGCCAATACCATGAATGAACTCAGCGTGCTTGGACGAAAACAAAACACTCCTCGCGCCTAATTTATACTCCAAGACGGCCTAATCGCTATTATTGGAAAACGCATATTTTAGGGGGGTTCAAAACCCCCGCTAACCACCTTTTATATTTCAGGAAAAAGAGCCAAACGAAGATGATGAAGTGTCAAAGCATGATAGGGTGATTTGAATTTTCGCGCTGAATTTATCCACTAACCATTGTTTATTTCATATTATTTATTAGTTGTTATATAAACAAAGAACGCAAGTGGAGCAGTTGGCAAGGCGCGTTACTGGTAATCCCTGGGACCTGGGTTCGAGCCCCAGGTCCCCACCCCTTTCCATATTATTTTTATTAACATGCTTGCGTGCAGTTTCGTTACAAGGGAACATCATACACCCCTGATCCAGCTACGCCACGCGTCCCACTGCACTCAATCAAGGGCCAGGATTCAGAGACTAGGGTGTGCCTCAGTCAACGCACATGTATGCCAGCCCAAGAGTCAAACGAGGCCATGAGTTTAATGGGCCTAAAATGCTAACAAACCCTCCAATTTGGGGACAGACCCCCATGGTTTGTATTCCTAATTCCTTTTCTCATATTTTTCTATTTCTTGTTTTATTTAGTTTTTTTTTAATTTGATTCTTTAATTAATATTTTCGTAATAATATAAAAAACACAAAAAAATCAGAAAGGCCATTAAAATTAAAAATATATTTTATTTTAATATTTTGTAAATAAATACTATTCATTAATTTTAGCTATTAAATTAGGTTTAATTCAAACATTTTCTTAATTAACTTAAAATTTGTATAATTAGGGTTTGTATCAATTTTTATCCTTTTTTTTCTTTTCTTTCACAATAATTAATTATTAAATATTATTGTTGTAATTAAATTACCATGTAAATAATTAGATTAATCTTAGGTTTAATTTTAATATGTTTTCTTAATAAACTAAAAAAAAAACAACTAGAATTAGGGTTAGTATTTTCTTTCATTTAATTATTCTCATTAACATCATAAGTACCAAAAAAACTCAAAAATAATTTATCTTTTTATTTTAATTGAATTAATTTGTAAATAATAATTTAATTTCATTAAAGGGTCCAACGCCCTCGCTTCCAGTTTTAATTTAATTCGCGCGTTTTATTTTGTTTCTTTTAATTATTTGTGTAATTCTCCCAAAGCCGTGTAATATTTATCTTTCGCACTTTACTTTATTTACTTTCTGTCAAATCGAGTCCTGGATTTAATTTGGCGATGTGGACCCGCGCCTTTGTAATAATTTAGGAACTTTACATTTTCTGCAATTTTTTTAACTGTTAATAATGGCATGCAAGAATGAATGACCAAATAAAAACAATGCGTAGATCACCAATGACATGGACAAGACAAAAATAACTGAACATGACACACGAATCACACACCACCCCTAGGGTACGCCTCACTGTTGCCTTGCCTCGAAAGGTGATCGTCGAGTAGAGGATGTCTTAGTAAGTCCTCATGATCCGGGAACCTGGCATGAGGGTAGCTTCTAAGGTGTCTTCCCATTGCTCTGGTGATCACCATGTCCCGAACCTCGAATTGACCCGAACACCTCTAACGGTGGTGCTACCTACCTCTCAATGGTGGGATGGCACTACTTTAAAGGACATTTACACAGACGAATTCCTTAGGGTAGGTAGGTTCTCATAGATACTTGCTCTAAATTTCAAACAAATTCAAAAATACTTTTCACACCAACACATTTTCAAAAAGCTTTCGAAAGCAATTTTTCAAACACTCTTGAGGACCGATACAAGAGTCGAACTGGAATTTTCAAAGAAACTTTTTAAAACCCACAGTTGAAAAGCAAACAAACAAATTTTTGAAAACACAATGAGCAAGTATCTAAGAGCCCATGGATAACCATGGATAGAAAGGGTGCTAACACCTTCCCTTTCTATAACCTACCTCCCGAACCGAGAGCAATCTCTTTAAGGAATTTTTCTGTGCTTTTGTCCTTTCCATTTGGAGAAAATAAAAGACAGTGGCGACTCTTGCTTCCGCGACATTTCGCGAACCAGCTTTAAACAGTCAGTTCCAGATCCACCGATCACAGAACTGGCGACTCTGCTGGGGAGAACTTTAAAGTGAGGTGTACCTTAGGACTAAGATCACTTGTGTTTTCAATTGTCTGAATTGTTTGCTTTAAATTGTGGGCCTGTCTTGGGAGTTCTATAGATCCTAACCCGGATCTGGGGATACCTTCTTAGAAAGTAGCAACAAGGCTATGAGGGAACTGTGCAGGGTATACCGACATGGTTGAAGCAGTCTGCTACATTGATGTGGCACTTTGGTGTGTACCGGTAACCCTTGAGTCCAGTCAAGGAGAGTACGGGGCCTCCGCGTGGTGTCATGAAGCATCAACAGACCTTAGGAACCTTAATTGAACCATCTTGGCCTCTTTAGGGTAGTGAGATAACTGACTTTGGTGCAGTCCGAGGTTGGTTGATACTCGATACTACACTCAATTGAGGGTTGCTTTCCTGGAATATTTCGGTCGCCAGTTCAGTGGTTAAATCGAAACGATGAACAATGAAAGCAATCCCGTGATATTGGGACCCTTAGAACCCGGTTACTTCTAATAGGACAGGTTGAGCCCACCAACTTCAAGAGGGTACTACCCAGACCCCATGTGTTTACCTTGGGTTTTGGTAAACAACCGCTGATCCTCCAAATGGTTACTTATTTGGTTACTCGTAGGATCGATCAGATTGATCATATGGACATAGGTTGATTTTGAAGTTTGATTAAGGTGGATAAGGCTTTAAGTAAAATGTTTCAAGTAAATTGCATAAAGGAAATGCTTGGTAAAATAAACGAGGCTTTAAAGTAAAGGTTCGACAGGAATTTAAAGGAGAAAAGCAAGTAAAATACTGGAAAAGTAAATGACTTTAATTGATAAAATTGGTGTTTCACACATATATTTCTCAACAATTCTTTCGCTCACACTGGGTACTTGAATCTAAATGAGTGACTATGTATCTATTTGTGAACACACGCGAGAAACTACATGTCTACTCCTATTTATACTAAAACATTCCAAGTAACCGTCGGGCAGTTACACTGCTTCGAGATCAAGCCACTTGGCACGTTTCCCATGCTCGACGCTCCAGATCCTTGCACGTTTGCACGTAGTAACTGCTGGAAACCGTTTTCCCTCCAAAGCTTTGAATTTCAAACTACTCCACTCCGGATCATCGAACACCTTCATCAAGAGACGTCTTCGACGAAAACTCCTTCGACGTTGAAGGCAATCAGCCTTCTTCCTTGGAAGAAATCTTCTAAGTATTTTGCCATCTTTCGACGGGCACTTCGACAGGCTTAGCCAGTCGAAAGCATCTTTCAGCTTTTAATGGCTGCCATCAATCAAACAAAGGGGTCGAATTTAGGAGCCAACAAATTGCCCCCCAAGAATGCCTTATTTCGACTCTGGAAGAAAAAGGCATTCTTTGAAAACGCCATTCGACACCTGTTTTTTCCACGCTTAGTCACAAGTTAACTTGTGCACTTTTTGTTTCTTTTTACCAACTATTGGCAATCCCAAGAAACCATCATTGATTTGATCCTAGGACGTCACTTTCAGTACGGCGTGCAGTACCAAACGTCACTTCAAAATTTGTCATTATGACAAATCCCAAAAACGAGGACGCACGCTGCGTCTCTCTGTTTCTGCAGAAACGGCCAAAACAACAGGATGCTGCCACGCGTCCCACTAATTCCTGCAGCATTAAATGACATTTAATGTACTCGTTATTGGGAATTTCTCCCACTACTATAAATAGTAGTGAATATCCCATTGTGGGACTTTTTACGCAAACTAGCCCTCAAACTCCCTTGCTTTCATACAAACTTGCTCTCTTTGCAGAAAACTCTTCCTTTTTCACTTCATCTTCATCCTCAACAATGGCCTCTGCTTCTACTGCCCCCAAGACTAACGCACCAACTGAACAACTTATTAAACCCAAGGTCTTTGTTACTGCTCCGGTAGTGAACTCTACAGGGAAACGAAGGGTCCCTGAACCTTCTGACATCTCCGTTCGCGATGCTTACTCGCGTCACTTGATGATCCCGGTTGGATACTCCGACCAAATCTTCGCAATGTCTGGACCCATGAACCCAAGCATCTCTGAAGCTCTGAAGATCAAGAGCTATTTCCCCATCGTCGAGAAACTCAAGCTAGTAGCATGCGCCAAGAAGGACGCAGAAGACAACGAAGACCCTACACACGAGAAAATTGACCTCCGTTTCTTCAACAGAAGTGTTAGGGTCTTCAGGTCTTGCCCTAATCTGACCTCTGACTATGTTGCTTGGCTAACAAAGTTGGAGAAACATCAAACTCCAGTCTGGAAGGAAATGGGAATCTTTGACCTAGTAATGCTGTCGAAGACAGGCTTAAACTACTCCCCAGAGATGCTTATAGCTTCGCTGTTGTTTTGGGATTACTCTCACTTCACCTTTCACCTTCCATGTGGGATGTTAACCCCCACACTCTTCGACGTAGCGGCCATTACTGGCCTTCGACCAACCGGAGATTACTTCGACCCGGAGGAGATGTCGGAGGACCAAATTGGCTTCTCTGAAACCAAGCCAACATACACCACCTTTATCAACCATTATCACGACAGGTCGACGGATACAGTGTCGGATGTCGAACACATAGCGTTTCTAGCCTTATGGCTAACTCGCTTTGTGTTTTGCTCGAAGTCTCTACAAGTGACCAAAAAGATGGTCACTCTTGCCACCCAACTGCATCACCGCCAAAACATCTGTTTGGCAGAACTAATTTTGGCCAGTCTTTATGACTCAATCAGCAATGGGGTTACTCTCTTGAAACATATCGAAGATAGGGCCAGTTTGCTACTCGCTGGGCCTTTCTGGCTACTTCAACTGTGGCTCAACGCCACTTTCGAATCTTTCTTACCCAAGAAGATTCAGATAAATGAACAAGCCCCAGCGATAGCTAATAGACGTATCGAAGGAATTAGGCTGGCTCTACTGACACCTGTGGAAGATGGGCTGGAGTTCCAACAAACCTTCACTAACTTCGTTCTGATGTTCGCTCGAAGGATGGAATTTGTTTCAACTATGGCTCCATTTGCCCAACGGAAGGTGGGGCCAGCATGGTTCACAAGGCCACATCCAAAGGAGTCGAGTGGTCCCAATGTCGATGAGCATACTGTACTTTGGGAGGCGTTCCTGACACCCAGGATCATGCCTCTTCGATTTAAGAGTTCTAAGACTCATTTGAGTCTGCTTGCCTATCAACCAAATCTGGTATCTCGCCAGTTTGGTATCATCCAAACCCTGCCTTCTCCTATTTTTCAAAGAGAGAAGTCAATGTTGTACTTCTGCAACGATTATACAGAAGAAGCTGCCATCAAGCATATCGGAAGATATGCTGGTCGAACAATCCTCTCGCTGTTTAACTACCAGCTTAATTTCCTTTGCTCACCATCCTTTGAGGAGTGGTGGAGAAGCTATTATGCTGAGTACTTCTTCGACGAGAAGGACTTCATGGCAGAGTTGCAGAAGTCTTTTGTCCTTGTGTTGGACAAAGTAAAGAAATGTAAGTTCATGCTCTTACATTACTTTTTATCTTTCTCTTCGACTGTTAGCCTGTTAACTTTCCTTTTCGCTTTCAGTTGTTCGAAAGCCCTTAGCCAAGAAGGCTATAGAAGGCCCACAAGGAGGAGTCCCTTCGACAAAACCTCCACCGCCGGCGAAGACTATAGCGCCGGCGAAGACAACAGGCAACCAACAGGGGGAAGGCTCTTCGAGGAGGCCTCCTGCATCGGTAACCAGATTTTCTTTATTTTTCTTCTGGCTTTCGATTTTTTATTTTCGATGTAATTATTCAATCGAATTCCTATTGGTTTTCTAGGCCCCTTCGCCCAAGAAAAGGGCAGCATTGGTGATCGAATCGGGGAGTGATGACGAAAGTGATTCCCCTCCTACTCCCTTAAAGAGGCGAAAGTTAACGAAGGACGCTTCTGTTCCTGCTCCTGCTCCTGAAGGTCGAACCGTCAGAATAAAGGTCGCTGTGAGAAAGCCTAGGCCACCTGCAGTGATCATCGAGGAGCCAACTGAGGAGGAACTGAACGCTCTTCTTACCAAGCCTGTCGAAAGTGACAATTCCAGCCCTGGGGCTGAAGTTAACCCACAGGTAATCTATTTTAGGCATAGATACCAGTATTCGATTATGTCTCTTTCGACATCTGAAGATTTGTCTTCTTTCTCTTTTTCAGGACACTACTGAAAGTTCTCCACCAAGGACTTCAGAAACTCTAGAATCTGCTGACCTTAGCAGGCCTCGGGAAAAAGATTTGGGCAATGACGAAGCCCACACTGAGAATGAGGCCAATGCTGAAACAGTGGAGAAGACAACAGAAGAACCTATGGTGGAGGAAACACAGCCAGAAACGGTTCCTGTGGTGGTCTTGTCATCAGAAGAGAATCCTGAAGGAAGAGACCAAGGCAATGGCGAAGAGAATCAAGATGCTGTTGACGAAGAGCACCAAGGTGGTACTGGCGAAGAACATCAGGGTGACGCTAGCGAAGAGCCACAAAATGACGCTGGCGAAGAACCCCAAGGTGATGTTAACAAAGAACCACAAGTCGACGCTAGCACCGCCTCAGTCCAAGTCGAAGAGCAACCAAACGAGGCACTCAGCATTCAACAGCCTCAAGTTCAAGATAATACTATGGCAAGGGTCACCTCCTCAAAACACAGGTCAAAAGAGGACTTGGAAATCTTGAAACAAACTGACCCTGTCAGCTACCTCAATGCAATCATCGAGAGTAAGAGTTCTTCTGACACTAGTCAGGAAATTCCTACCCTGTCGGGGAAATCTACTGAAACTTCTCCTCTTGATGATGCGTTGGCGAAGGTTAAGGCCCAGTTCTTCAAGAGAGATTTAATGAAGACCTTAGAGGGGGACCCCACTGCTCCATCATGCTTAAAAGAGGTTTTGAATGCTGTTGACTTCGAAGCTGTAGCCCCAGAAATCTCAGATTTAATCATGGAATTACATTCTATGATTGATCAAGTCTCAGCGGACTACAGGCGCCAACGAGGTTTTAACAGTCAGCTCGAAGTGCTACATGGCAAAAGCTCATCCGCGTGGACTGCTGTCTCAGATTCGACTTCTCGAATTGCCGAGTTGTCGAAACAGAAAGCATCTGCACAGGAAAGGGTCGATGCTATTGAGCGAGAGAATGTCTCCTTCCGAGCACAAATTGCAGAGATAGAGGCGAAGATAAACGCCAACACTGTACTCCAGGAGGAAATTCTTTCGACCATCCCAGACACTGAGAGCCAGACTGAGATCAAGCAAGGCCTGGAATTCGCTGAGAAGGCCCAAAGCCTCGACGCTCAAATTGCCAAACTAGTGCAAGAAAACTCTTGGTGCAAAAAGAGGTTGGAGCTACAGTATGCCAAGTATCTTCGACTCAAGAATTCTCTTACCTTTTGATTGATTCTCTTTTGTAACCATCTTCTGTAATCGTTTTCGACAACAATTGCCATCTTGGCTGAAATTAATAAAAATTTCCATTTTGGCATTTTTTATGGTTAATTTAGTTTGTTCTTTTATTATTTTATTTTTATCTCTTGAAGTATAGGCTTATATTTTTTCAAATATTTACCATTTACTCTCAAGAGCCTTTTATCACCACTTATCTCTTCGACTTCATAGGCTCCACCAGAAAAAGTTTGGATAACTCTGAAGGGTCCTTCCCATTTGGGTGACCATTTCCCCATGCTTCGATCCCGTCGATCCATGGGAAGAATTACCTTCCAAACTAAATCTTCAGGCAAAAATACCTTAGGTTTTACCTTTCTATTATAAGAGTCTTCTACTCTTTTCTTCTGAAGCCTGAGTAAGTCGAGAGCGTGTAATCTCTCTTCGTCTAAATCCACCAATTCATCTAACATCATATTCCAATAAACTTCAGAAGGAATATCATAATGCCTCTGAACTCTTGCAGATTGAAGACAAATTTCAGCTGGCAATACTGCATCATGGCCAAAAGTTAGCCTATATGGTGTTGTACCAGTGGCTTCTTTTGGGGACGTTCGACAAGCCCATAAAATCTGGTCTAACGTCTTATGCCAATTCTTTGGTTTCTTCCCAACATGTTTCTTTATCAAGCCAATCACCACTTTGTTAGCTGCTTCGACTTGACCATTCGCCTGTGCATAGTAAGGCGTGGATGTTAGGAGTTTGAAACCTGTTTCCTGAGCAAATTCCTGCATCTTTCGACCAGTGAAAACTGAACCTTGATCAGTTGTTATTGTCTCAGGGATTCCATACCTAAATATAATGTTCTTTTGAATGAATTCAATGACATTTTCTTGGTCTACATTGACTAAAGGGACAGTTTCGATCCACTTAGTAAAATAATCAATGCCTACCAATATGTATTTCTGACTCTTTGATGATGCTGGTCGAATCTCTCCAATAAGATCCAACGCCCATCCTCGAAAGGGCCAGGGCTTCACTATCGAGTGAAGTTCGCTTGCTGGTACATGCTGGATGCCTGTATGAACTTGACACTCTTGGCAACCTTTGGCGAACTCAACACAATCTTTCAGCATAGTGGGCCAATATAGTCCTTGTCGAAACAACAACCATTTCATCTTATGGCCTGCTTGGTGAGCCCCACATGCCCCAGCATGCGTAGTCGAAAGGGCTATGTATGCTTCAGTTTCACTTAAACATTTCAGCAACACCCCTTCAGGCGTCTTCTTGAATAACTCATTACCCATGAGTACAAAACTCAACGCCCTGTATTTTGTCTTTCGTTCTGTCGGAGCTCCTGGATTTTGAAGATAGTCCACAATGGGTTTCCTCCAATCTTGCTCTGACAAATTATCAATGAACGAAATCTCGAAGTTTGAGTGATCAGCATAACCTAGCCTCGTCGATTCCAAATCTGATGGTGATAGACAAGTTGCTTTTATCTTTTCTCGAACTTCGATTACTCTTTGTAGTTTCGTTTTTGAAATCTTATACCCAGATGCAATTTGTGCCAAGTCATTGGCTATTTGATTTTCGACTCTGGGTATGTGTCGAATATTGACACTTTCAAATTGTTTCAATAAACGATTTGCTATCACAAAGTACATAATGAGATTCTCTCTTATGCATTTATACTCTTTTGTGACTTGCTTGATGACTAACTCTGAGTCTCCCATTATTTCGACTCGAGTTGCCCCCAATTCCAACAATATTTCAAGGCCAGTAATTAGAGCTTCATACTCAGCCTCATTGTTCGAACAAGAACCTTCGATTTGGTACTTGAATGTTGTTGGAATTTTATCTGGAGAAATAATCAAGACTCCTACTCCTGTTCCATTTTTATGGCTGGAGCCATCGAAGTAGAATTTCCAAGGTTCTATCTCCACATAATTAATATCCTCGACTTGAATTGAGTGGTCGACTATGAAATCTGCAACCACTTGTCCTTTTACTGCCTTAAGAGGCATAAAGGTCAAGGAGTATTCAGTCAATGCTAATGCCCACTTGCCAATTCGACTATGCAAGATAGGTTTCGACAACATATATTTGAAAACATCAAAATGAGACGAAACATAAACATCAACTGGTTTTATATATTGCTTGAGTTTTGTACAAGAGAAATACAGACATAGACACAATTTTTCAACTTCGCTATATCTAGTTTCTGCATCATTCAAAACTCGACTGAGATAATAAATGGGTCTTTCGACTCCATTCTCATCCTCTTGGGCTAACATACTTCCCAGAGTTTTGTCAGATGCAGCTATGTACAATCTCATACTCCTATTGCTACAAGGAGGCACCAAAATAGGTGGCTTAGTGAGGTACCCTTTGATTTTGTCGAAGGCTTCTTGTTGCTCTTGCCCCCATTCGAACCCCTCTTTATTCAGTCGAAGTAAGGGTGAAAAGGCCTGAGCTTTCCCACTTAGGTTAGATATAAACCTTCTCAAGAAATTTATCTTGCCTAAGAGGGATTGCAATTCCTTCTTATTCGATGGCGCTTTCGCTTCCAAAATTGCCTTCGTCTTGTTCTGATTGATTTCGATTCCTTTCTTGTGGACAACGAAACCCAAGAAATCTCCAGCTTTCACACAGAACGCACACTTCAAAGGGTTCATCTTCAGACCATGTTCTCTCATTCTTTCGAATGATTGTCGAAGGTGGTCAATGTGACTCTTCCTGGACACAGATTTTATAACAATATCATCAATATAAACTTGCATAAAAGTGTTAATAAAATCATGGAAGATGGTATTCATTGCTCGCTGGTACGTTGCCCCAGCGTTCTTTAGGCCAAAAGGCATCACTACCCATTCGTAAGTGCCTAAGGCCCCAGGGCATCGAAAAGCTGTTTTCGACACATCCTCTTCAGCAATGAATATTTGATTATATCCTGAATAACCATCTAGCATACTCAGGTATTCGTAGCCAGCGGCAGAATCGACTAGCATTTCCGCCACAGGCATAGGATATTCATCTTTGGGGGTGGCAGCATTCAAATCTCTGAAATCTATGCACACCCTTAATGTGCCATTTTTCTTAATTACTGGCACAATATTTGCGATCCATTCGACATACCTTGTAACACGGATGAATCTGCATTTCAGAAGTCTTTCGACCTCCGTTTTGATCTTCGACAATATTTCTGGAGCGAAGCGTCTTGGATTTTGCTTGATTGGCTTCTTTCCAGGTTTGATTGGCAACTGAAGTTCTACCAATCCTCTGTCGAGACCGGGCATTTCGTCATAATCCCATGCAAAACAGTCCTTAAACTCTTTCAGCAATTGGATTACTTCCAACCTAAGTTCTGGATCAATTTTGGCGCTGATGTAAGTTGGCCTATTCTCTGATCCTTCGCCTAAGTTGATTTCTTCTAAAGGGTCTTGTGCTAACATCTTAATGTTGTTCGCCAAGGGATCCTTTTCGAAGCCCAAAGGCTCATCATCATAGATGGCGTCGAGCCTCTGTTCCTGCACTTCATCTGGCATGATATCAGGAGGTCTTGGATCGAAATCCTTTCCTGGGCCAACAGCAGATAATTGTTGATCATTGGCCTGTGTGGCCATGTACTTTACTTCGGCTTCGAGAGCCGTTATCATCTTGGTTTCGGCCACATAAGCCGAAATTCGCTTCAGAGATTGTGACTCAGTCATTATCACTGAATTCACTTCCCCAACCAGTTGGTTGGATATCAGTTAGCCCACTGAAGTCTATGTGGGACAAGTCTTCTCTGTCCCATTGGAAACCATGCTCAGGATGCAGGTATAGGGAACAAAAGGTGTTTGGCGCTGGCGCCATGTCGAAGTCAGGAGTTGGACATGGCCCTATGTGAGCCAAGTTTTTGTCGAAATCTGTTACACCCAAGTGATTCACTTCGCCAAGGTAGTAACTTTGATCCGCCTCTATGTTTTCGACCATCCCATCTGGACGCCATAGCAGCAGTCTTTGATGTATCGATGAAGGCACAGCGCCAACACCATGAATCCACTCACGGCCTAACAAAAGGTTGTAGTTAGGTTTGGCCGATATGACCATGAACATTGTTGGTCGAAGGATCGACCCAACTTTTATGTCTAGCTGGATCACTCCCATGGTGGTCCCAATGCCTCCCTCATAGTTGGACAGGACCATATTGTGAGGTTTGATTTCTTCATCCCTTTTGCCAATCTTCCTTAGCATAGAATGAGGGATAATATTGATAGTGGCCCCACAGTCGACCAATATTTTGTTCACAGTGGTCTCTTCGAGCTTAGCCCTTATGAACAAAGGTTTGAGGTGATTCTTCATCGCCTCTGTCGGTGGCTCGAAGAAGCCATTTTGTTCCTCTGTCGTGCCATTGTCCATGACAAAATAGCACACTGGCCTATGTTTGGCCATTTCTTGTTCCACCTCCCAGTCACTGGCTTCGACTTCTACCTGTCGATTGAATTCCCTAGGCAGTACTGAAACAATATTCACCATTATATCCAGAGTATCGTCGGACTCAGCATCATCTTCGTCTTCGACTTCACTTTGGTTAGGCCAAACCAGCCTGTTGGTAACTGGTTCTCTCTCAAGAGGCTTTCTCTGTTTCCTTTGAGGCACATTCGAACTAGTTTCTGCCTTAGGTTCGTTGGCAGCCTCCCTTTCAGCTTTTCGCCTTCTTTGATATCTCCTCCATTGGGATCTCGACATAGGATTTTTTCCCTTATAGTTGCTGGACACTTGAGCAACCTTGGGTGCAGCAACTTGAGGCTCTTTCTTCTGGATTAAAGAGGAACCTCTCGGCACATCGAAAGAATGCCATTTCTCTTCACTTGGCCTTTTCCGGCCAGATGTTTTGTACCAAGTGTCTACTGGTACATTTGTTGGAGGCCTAAAAGTCAATGGCCTCTTGTCTTGATTAGAACCCCTCCTGGGATCATGTCGAAGGTCAGCATTCTCCCTTCTCTTGTTCGCTGCTCTTACGCCTTGTATGTGCTCAGCAGCTTTTTTATCAAAGATAGAACTGCATCTTGGACACAGCATCACCTCTGATTTCTTCTTCTGGCATCTTTGTAAAAAATCTGCCAAGTTTTCGTTTTCCCTAGGGAAAGCCGTTTTATTTGCCTGCTCTTGCCTTATGGCTTCTTCTGAAGCTTTAGGGTCAGAAAGTTCAACCATGTTGATATTCATGGTATCCTTAGTAGCAAGAGTTAGCTGCTTCATTTGTGTCTCCAGATTCTCCGTCTGGCCTTGTACAGTGGCCAAGTGGGAACTGGGCTTTGGTCCAGTTTTTTGTGCTTCAGCAGTCTTCGACTTCGGGTCTTCGACCGCTTTCTGGACAGCCTCAATTGTCTTCCTGGATAAATTTCCAGAAAAACTGCCAAAGATTGGCATGTTGATGTGGTCCTTTGAGACTTCGACCATGGTAATGCCTGGCTTCTTCGACTGGATCCTGGTTGCCTCTATCATGTTCACCTCAGAGGGTTCTGCATAGTGGGCTTCAGCCTTCAGTGGATTGGAGTCGACAGCCATGGGGGATTTGTCAGCAAACTTTAATCTCCCTTCCTCAATAGCGTCTTGCACAAGATTCCTGAAAAGAAAACATTGAGAAGTTTTATGGCCCAAAAAATTATGATATTTGCAAAAACCTCTCTTCTTTCTTTGATCAAGAGGAGGCACTTTTACCCCAGGGGGTACTATCATTTGGCCATCTTTAACTAGCAAGTCGAATATTTCATCACATTTTGTGATGTCAAAACTATAAGTCTTTTTTGGGAACCTATCGTTGGTCCTGTCTGGACCAATGGGATTTTTCCCATTTGAGGGGACTAACTGTTTACAAGAGTATGGTGGCCCTTGTTTTAGTTCTGCTAAATCGACTTCTCCTTCTTCGACAGTTAAAGTATCGTCGAAGGATTCTAGATCTTCGTCGTCCATCTCAACGTACGCTATTCTCTCTCTTTTGTGAGTTTTCGTTGCCTTAGCTTTTTCAGCTTTGAGGCGTTCGACCTGTCGAACTCTATCGGCCAGTTGGGCCATGTCTCTTAGGTACTGGGTATCTAGCTTCTTCCTAATGGAATAATTTAGACCGCCTGCGGCTATTTCGACCAGCTCATGTTCTGGCACTTGTGTAAAACATCTCGCCTTAAGCAACCTAAACCTATTCAGATATTCGTCTATAGGTTCAGTGAAACGTCTCTTCACACTCGCCAGTTCTTCCAGGCTTATCTTGGTTTGCCCCATATAGAATTGTTCATGGAACAATCTTTCCAACTGGGTCCAATGGTGGATCGAATTGGGGGGTAGAGTTGTGAACCAAGTAAAAGCGTTCTTGGTTAAGGAACTTGGGAAGTATTTGATCCTTAGGTTTTCATTATTTGAAATGTCTCCTGCTTCGATCAAATACCTCGCCACATGTTCGACAGTGGATTCTGTCGTGTCCCCAGAGAACTTAGTAAATTTGGGGACTTTGCTCCTAGGAGGTAAATCCGTTTGTAATACGTATTCTGACAATGGAGATGTAAAGTTGGGCCTTCGAAAGCCCAGGTTCATCCCATTCTGATTCATGATCCTTTCGATCATGGTTGCCAGATTATTTTCCAAACCCATGTTTTGGTGTTGGATATGCTGAACCACTTCGTCAGCATTTTGGTTTCTGTTAACTAACCTTACCTCTGGGGCTATTACCCTAGGTTCTTCGACAGGTTGTTCTACAGGCTGTTGAGCCTGATTAATGGTGGTTTCTTCCTCTACAAATATCCCCTGATTTCCTCTTGTTTGCGCCCTTTGGGGCTGTCGAATAGGTGGGGGTACTCCAAAGAAGTCAGCCAAACGCGTCATTTGCGCTGTAACTTGCTGATTCGATTGAGTAGTATTTTGTATTAGAGGATTTAGCACTGTACTCAAAGTTTGTGCCAACATTTGCACCATATCATGGTTGCTTTCGTCCATCTGTTGCCTCAAGACTGCTGTCGAGGCATTTGTAAGGCCATGGGCTACTTGGGACGTTCCTCCTAAGAGTTGGGTCCTATTTCTATTCGCCATGCCTACTCCAGAGCCTTGGAGTGGCGAAGAGGCACTCACGAAAGGGTCTGAATAAGTGGACGCAGCATTCGTCAGGCTTGCCACTTCAGAAGTTGGCATACCATAGAATGGAATAAATCCTGGGGGAACCACAGGCCTTGTGCCTATATTTCCCCTTGGAGGGGGAGTTCCCAAAGGTATTCTGGGGCCTGAAAACGAAGTTATTGGCCCCGTGGTTGTGACTGACACTGCTGGTGTCGAACCAACATTCGTCGCTTCACTTACGGTCATATTAACCGTTGCTCCCACACTTGGTGGTGGAATTTCGTTGTTGTTTGGCGGATTCGCCATCTCTTCCCTTCTTCTGGCAGTATTGTTATCGTTGGTGTATATTCTACCACTCCTCAATAACATACAACTCGAAAAGATGAGGTTATTTTTCAACAATCAACACACAGTCCCACCAGGTGTGCCAATTTGTTTACCTTGGGTTTTGGTAAACAACCGCTGATCCTCCAAATGGTTACTTATTTGGTTACTCGCAGGATCGATCAGATTGATCCTATGGACATAGGTTGATTTTGAAGTTTGATTAAGGTGGATAAGGCTTTAAGTAAAATGTTTCAAGTAAATTGCATAAAGGAAAGGCTTGGTAAAATAAACGAGGCTTTAAAGTAAAGGTTCGACAGGAATTTAAAGGAGAAAAGCAAGTAAAATACTGGAAAAGTAAATGACTTTAATTGATAAAATTGGTGTTTCACACATACATTTCTCAACAATTCTTTCGCTCACACTGGGTACTTGAATCTAAATGAGTGACTATGTATCTATTTGTGAACACACGCGAGAAACTACATGTCTACTCCTATTTATACTAAAACATTCCAAGTAACCGTCGGGCAGTTACACTGCTTCGAGATCAAGCCACTTGGCACGTTTCCCATGCTCGACGCTCCAGATCCTTGCACGTTTGCACGTAGTAACTGCTGGAAACCGTTTTCCCTCCAAAGCTTTGAATTTCAAACTGCTCCACTCCGGATCATCGAACACCTTCATCAAGAGACGTCTTCGACGAAAACTCCTTCGACGTCGAAGGCAATCAGCCTTCTTCCTTGGAAGAAATCTTCTAAGTATTTTGCCATCTTTCGACGGGCACTTCGACAGGCTTAGCCAGTCGAAAGCATCTTTCAGCTTTTAATGGCTGCCATCAATCAAACAAAGGGGTCGAATTTAGGAGCCAACACCATGCTGGCCTTAAACCCTAAGGGCTTGTCTTGTGTGCCTTGTGTGCCTTACATATTTGTCCTTGTATATATTTGTGGTGTGTTTAATCATAGCATCATGACATCATCCAGCATCATATGCATTGACTAACCATTTCAGGGGTTCGAATCTTCATCTTTGTTCTTTGTTTTGTAGGACATGGAAACTGTTCGCAGAAAGACAATTCAAATCAGTCTTGTAAGGATCCCTCCTCAGCTTAAGGAGCTTATATCCAGAATTCCCGAGAACTCTTAATTCAGTGAAAGACATGGAAGTCTCATCAGCTTGGTCAATACCAACATTGAGGAAGATATGATAAAGGTCCTGTTCCAATTCTTTGACCCTCTGCATCACTGTTTCACCTTCTTGGATTATCAGCTGGTACCTACATTGGAGGAGTTCTCCCGACTCCTGAAGATCCCTATCCTTGATCAACTACCCTACAACGGTACAGAAAAGGAACCCAAGCTTGAAGAGATTGCTAAAGCCTTGCACCTACAATCATCTGACCTCAAGGGACATTGGGAAGTTAGAAGTGGTATCAAAGGGTTCTTAGCCAGGTTCCTGTTTGAAAAGGCCCATGAATGTTGGAACTCCCTTGACTTACAAGCTTTTGAAGAAGTTGTGGCCCTCCTTGTCTATGGTTTGGTGTTGTTCCCTAACCCAGATCAGCTTATAGATATCAATGCCGTTCAGATCTTTATGTCCAGGAATCCTATACCTACATTGCTGGGAGACATCCTTCACTCATGTTACACTCGAACCATGAGAAAAAGAGGTGTCCTTATGTGTTTCACTCCTCTCCTGGGAAGGTGGTTTATTTCGCACCTTCCACAATCAGTCTTGAAGAACGAGCGGGGTTTGAGATGGTCACAACGGTTGATGACTCTTACACATGCAGATATACATTGGTGCCTTCGGTCCAGAGAGGATGTCACTATCATTGATCGTTGCGGGGAGTACCCTAATGTTCCTTTATTTGGAATCAGAGGAGGTATTACTTATAACCCATGCCTGGCTTGGAGACAGTTTGGTTATGCTCGGAGAGATGGTCCTCATGACATGTTAATTCCTGACATAGTTTTTGACTTCGACAACGATGCACAAGGACTTCGCCAGAGATTTATCAGAGCCTGGAGGATGCCAAATAGGATAGACAGCAAGACACTGGGGCACAGGAATTCCATCCCATTGGAACCTTATCTCAAGTGGGTACGCGCCCGCTCCCAGAAGTTAGTGATGCCTTATCCTTATATGCTCCCGGTGATTAAAGAGTCAGTCTTGGAAGGAGAAGTGTCCTACACCATTCAGCATCCTGACATGCCCACATCATGGGAAGAGATACAGAAGAGCTGGATCCAGCTTAAGGAAGAACAGAATTCTCTTGAGACCAGTCTACATGCCAGTGAAAAGAAGGTCTTGGAGCTCACCCGCCTATTGCATGAGGAGAGGAATCTCAACACCTACATAGCTCCGAAGAGGATGCGTAGTGTCTTTTGGGATTGATTTGCTTTGTAATTTGTGCCCATGAGGCTTTGATATACCAAACAATCATTTACTTAATGATAACGTCTGTTCTTTTTTGTCTACAACAAATTTAAACTTTCGAACCCTTGAATGCATTGCATAAACACATATCATTCATCATGTGCATAGCAGGTTTTCTTCTTTTCAGGTTGCTTACTGTTCTTCGCTGTTTATTTCAGCATCATGAATCCTGACTCATCATCAACTGAGATGTCCATCAAGGCTCTTCAGGCGCAGAATGCGCAATTTCAGGAACTAATCATGGGTTTGGCTCAGGGCCAAGAAGAGCTGAAGGCTCTGCTCCTGAAGAAGGAGAAGAAGAAGAAGAGAAGAACTGTTCTTTTCAACTCGGGCCGAAGGTTTGGCAATACTCTGCAGAATAAAGAGGCTGGTTCTTCCATTGGCAAGGGTACTCCTCAAGGGGAAAAAGGTCCTAGTCCGGTAGTCTCCGACAACGAGACTGATTTTGATGAGGAACAGTATCCTCCGGCTGAAGACAGATATAAGCAGTTGGAAGACAGGTTGAATGCTATGGAGATACAACAGGTACCTGGGCTGGATTTCGGAGATTTGGGTTTGTCTACTGGTGTGATTATTCCTCGTAAGTTCAAAGCACCATCCTTTACCAAGTATGACGGGGCGTCTTGTCCCAAGCTACACCTCAGGTCGTATGTGCGGAAGATTCAACCGTACTCAGTGGACAAGAATTTGTGGATCCACTTCTTCCAGGAGAGTATTTCAGGGACTCATCTCGAATGGTTCTATCAGCTGGATGGGACCAAGGTTCGTAACTGGGAGGAGTTGGCTACTGCTTTCTACAAGCAATACCAATATAATGCCGACCTTGCCCCTACCCGTACCCAACTCCAGGGTATGTCGTTAGGTTCAAGTGAAGGTTTTAAAGAGTACGCTCAGAAGTGGAGGGATCTGGCTGGCAGGGTGCAGCCTCCGTTGACTGACCGGGAGTTGGTAAACATGTTCTTGGGGACCCTCTCTGGGCCGTTTTTTAACCATCTTATCGGTAACTCATCTGCAGGGTTCACTGATCTTATTCTGACTGGAGAGAGAATTGAGGCTGGGTTGAAGTCTGGTAAGATTCCGAAGGGTGCATCTACAAGTTCAGAGAAGAAACCCTTCAAGAAGGAGGCCAATGCTGTATATGGCTCTAGAAGACAAGAGAAACCTGAGCGCCACCAATCTGTCAGTGCGGTAATGATTGCTAAGCTTGCTGCCGCTCCTCGGTAAGCCAATCCTCAAAGGGCTGAAAGACCCCGGAGGGAGTTTACCCGTTTGAGCATGACTTTGTCGCAGATCTTGCCACAGTTGTTGTCCACCAACCTAGTGACTGTCAGAGAGGCCCCAAAAGTTGTGAACACTGCCTCTCCCAAATACAATCCAAATGCCCGCTGTGCTTATCACTCCGATAGCCCGGGGCATTCCACTGATGACTGTTGGGCCTTAAGGAACAAGCTGCAGGACCTTATTGACGCGAAGGAGGTACAGTTTGAGGCATCTGAGAAGCCTAATGTAGTGACAGCTCCCCTGCCTGCTCATGGAGTGAATGCTATTGGGGACGAAGACGAAGTGGATGAAGCTGAGTTTGATAGCTGGATCTACCCGGCAACCGACAGTGGACCTAACAGTTGGAGTGCAAAGGACAATCTACCTGTTTCTCTTGTTACTGAGTAATGAATTCCTATGTTTTGGTTATCTGTAATAAACAATTAAAACTCTATGGCCCGGTGTCTTACCCGAGGCACCGTGGTTTCATTTGTGAGGGCATATAAATTGTCATTTCATATATCATAAATAAAAATCTTGGACGTTTTCTCGCATTTCAAATCTTATGCTCCTTTTCTGTCTTCCTTTCCTTTATATATTTCAAAAACAGCTGTATTTACACACACTCACTCATACAGGTTTCAATCCACTCTGGATCTCACTGGTAACGACTCTGCTACTGCCAGTTATGACTTCGAAAATCCGATCAACTTAGCCGAAGACGAAGGTGAAGATGATTGTGAAATGCCTGGCGAGCTTGCAAGACTATTGCTCCAGGAAGAGAGGGCAATTCAACCACACGAAGAGCCAGTGGAGACAATAAACTTGGGTACTGAGGCAAACAGGAAAGAGGTAAAGATTGGTGCCAACCTAGAGCTCAGCGTGAAGCAACGGTTGACTAAGATGCTACATGATTATATGGAGATCTTTGCCTGGTCCTATGAGGACATTCCCGGGTTGGATACCGATATTGTGGTCCATCACTTGCCTACTAAGGAAGATTGCCCTCCGGTTAAGCAAAAGGTCCGCCGTATGCGTCCAGAGATGTCTGAGAAGATCAAAGCCGAGGTTATGAAACAATTTGATGCTGGGTTTCTTGCAGTAACTTCTTACCCTCAGTGGGTTGCTAATGTGGTACCGGTACCTAAGAAGGACGGTAAGGTCAGAATGTGTGTTGATTACAGGGATCTGAACAGGGCCAGCCCCAAAGATGACTTCCCTCTACCTCACATTGACGTCCTTGTTGACAATACAGCTCAGTATAAGGTGTTTTCTTTCATGGATGGTTTTTCAGGCTACAATCAGATCAAGATGGCTCCTGAAGACATGGAAAAAACTACCTTTGTTACTCAGTGGGGCACCTTCTGCTACAAGGTCATGCCTTTTGGACTGAAGAACGCTGGGGCAACCTACCAACGTGCCATGGTTGCTTTATTTCATGATATGATCCATCATGAGATAGAAGTGTATGTTGATGACATGATCACAAGGTCCCAGACTGAGGAAGAGCACCTAGATCATCTGCAGAAATTGTTTGACCGGTTGAAACTGTACAAGCTGAGGTTGAACCCGAACAAGTGCACCTTCGGGGTAAGATCTGGAAAGTTGTTAGGCTTCGTGGTAAGTGATAAGGGTATTCAAGTGGACCCTGCTAAGGTCAAAGCTATTCAAGAGATGCCAGTTCCTAAGACAGAGAAAGAGGTCAGAGGCTTCTTAGGACACCTGAATTACATTGCTCGCTTCATCTCGCACCTGACTGCTACCTGTGAACCAATCTTCAAGCTGCTGAAGAAAGATCAGGTAGTACGTTGGAATGATGAATGTCAGGCTGCTTTTGACAGAATCAAAGAGTATCTCCAAGAACCACCCATCCTTATGCCACCGGTTGAAGGGAGACCTCTGATACTATACCTGATAGTACTTGACAATTCAATGGGGTGTATGCTGGGGCAGCATGACGAGTCTGGCCGAAAAGAGCATGCCATTTATTACCTTAGCAAAAAGTTTACCGACTGTGAGACCCGATACTCGCTGCTCGAGAAAACTTGCTGCGCTTTGGTATGGGCTGCTCGCCGGCTGAGACAGTATATGCTGACTCACACTACCTTGTTGATCTCAAAGATGGATCCTATAAAGTACATATTTGAAAAGCCTGCCCTATCCGGGAGGATAGCAAGATGGCAAATGATCTTGACAGAATACGACATTCAGTACACAACCCAGAAAGCCATCAAGGGAAGTGTATTGGCAGACCACTTGGCACATCGGGAAGTAGACGACTATCAGTCAATGAACTTTGAGTTTCCGGACGAGAGCATCATGATAGTGACTGATTGTGAAGTACCTGGACCGGACGAAGGACCTGAGGAAGGATCCCGATGGTCTATGCACTTTGACGGAGCCTCCAATGCTTTGGGAAACGGCATCGGCGCCATAATCATATCCCCTCAAGGCACTCATACTCCACTCACTGCCCGGCTATGTTTCAATTGTACCAACAACATGGCGGAGTATGAGGCGTGCATCATGGGTCTTCAAGCTGCGATCGACCTAAGGATCAAGTTTCTGAGTGTCTTCGGAGATTCCGCTCTTGTGATCAATCAGATCAAAGGAGAGTGGGATACGAAACATCCGAATCTTATTCCTTACAGAGAATGTGTGTTGACCTTGATCCCCCACTTCATGAAGATAACCTTTGAACACTTCCCGAGAGAGGAGAATCAGCTGGCGGACGCGTTAGCTACAATGTCTTCTATGTTCAAAGTCAAATGGGATAATGAGGCTCCCCGGATCATCATCTGGAAATTGGACGAACTGGCATACTGTTGTGATCTTGAGACTGAATTGGTGACTGAGAAGCCTTGGTACCATGAGGTGAAGAGATATTTGGAAGCTCAGGAATACCCTGAAGGTGCGTCTGTCAACGATAAAAAGTTTCTGAGAAGGTTCGCAGCAAAGTTCTTCCTTAGCAACGGCATCCTGTATAAGCGAAACCATGATTCGACCTTACTGCGTTGTGTGGATAAGACAGAAGCAGAAAGGATCATGGAAGAGCTACATGAAGGGACCTTTGGTACACATTCCAGTGGACACACTATGGCGAAGAAGATCCTCCAGGCAGGGTATTACTGGTCCACAATGGAAGCGGACTGCTACCAACATTCTCGGACATGCCATAAATGCCAGATATACGCAGACAAGGTGCATGTTCCTCCAGTTCCTCTAAATGTTCTGACTGCGCCTTGGCCGTTTGCAATGTGGGGCACAGATATGATCGGTGAGATTAAACCTACGGCATCTAATGGGCATCGCTTCATCCTGGTAGCGATTGATTATTTCACGAAGTGGGTCGAAGCAGCTTCCTATGCTACGGTAACCAAGACGGTTGTGGCACGGCTCATTCGGCATAATCTGATCTGTCGATACGGCGTCCCAGAAAGAATTATTACAGACAACGGTACCAATCTCAACAACAAGATGATCACTGAGCTCTGCGAGCAGTTTAAAATACAGCACCACAATTCTTCTCCTTACAGACCGAAGATGAATGGGGCTGTAGAAGCAGCAAATAAGAACATTAAGAAAATCGTGCAGAAGATGACAGTGACTTATAAGGATTGGCACGAGATGTTACCGTTCGCTCTACATGGGTACCGTACCTCAGCCAGGACGTCAACCGGGGCAACTCCTTTCTCCTTGGTCTACGGTATGGAGGCAGTCTTACCGATCGAAGTGCAAATACCCTCTCTCCGGATAATGAAGGATGCAAACCTAAACGAAGATGATTGGATCCAGACACGACTTGATCAATTAAACCTTATTGATGAAAAGAGACTTGCTGCTATCTGTCATGGTCAGACGTATCAGAAACGGATGATCAGGGCATTTAACAAAAAGGTCAGACCACAAGAGTATCAAGTTGGGGATCTGGTAATCAAGCGAATCATCCTTCCTCAGAGTGATCCAAGGGGCAAATGGACCCCTACATACGAAGGGCCATTTGTGGTTAAACATGTGTTCTCAGGAGGAGCCATGATTTTAACCAACATGGATGGTGACGACCTTCCTCACCCCGCCAATGCAGACATAGTAAAAAGATACTACGCATGAAAAAGACCCGCTAGGCTGACATGCCTAGGCAAAAATTAGGGCTTCCCGGCGAACCAAAAGGGTTCGGGCAAAATGAAGGGATGAAATGAAAAAACCTGTACACCCGGCAAGTCGAAAACCTGAAAAGGCGGCTTGGGCAAAAATGGGTATCCTGGTGGACTGAAAACCCGAAAGGGCGGTCCAGGCAAAAGTTAGGGATAAAGCGTAATACTATGTCTCATTGATCACCTTGCATCCAGAATCCGGTATCTACATCAAGTTCAGACGGCATCGATCAGTCAGCTTCATCTTCAACTAAGGTCATCAAATGATGAGACGCTCGGAGATATAAAGGCAATAGCAGAGTTGAAACCCAGTGGGATCATTCATTTCACACAGCTGTTTTATTTTCTCTTGTACAAAATTTGTATAAACTCTTTTGTTCGGCGGCGTTCTCTTACTAGGACGTCAGCCTCTTGTACATAAAACGCCTATTTACAGGCAAATTCAAAAATCAATACAAATATACTTTTCAGTTAAAATTGCCAATTGTTTTTCCTTTTCTGTTTTGTTTTGCGAAGAACGTCCAAGGTTCAATCTGTGATATATGCATTGACAATAATTTGCTAACTCATGAATATTTGCATACGAAACAAAGGATTAATTACAGGTAACATTAGAAACAGGGGCAATAAAGAGTTGTCTAAACAATCTGATTGTTCTGTCCTCCAAGGTACCAAGGTAGGTTCAGCTAAAGAACATAACCAGTATATCATAATTCCCCAGATAGTGAGTCAGCAATCAGTACACTCTCCTCGAGCCAAGCTATATTATCAACCTTAAGGAAGTTGAGTATCCTCCAGCAGATCTCAATATTCCCCAGCAGTATATACGCATTCTTAACAAGCATCCCCGACAGTCTTGGCCTAAAGATTGTTCCCCGGCGGTATATCAAACATTCAATGGAGTCATTTCCCTGATACAGTTCAAACTTCCCCAGGAGAGTCCAATCCAGTCTCCCCAGGAAAGGTTGGAATCCATCTCCCCAAGCAATAAGCTTATCCCCAGTAGATTCTGGAAGCTTATCCCCGTAGAGAACGAACGCGTCGCCCGGCTTGATTCAAAGAGTTATTTCCCTAACAGGATATAACTGGGTTATCCTCAGCCAAAAGCCACGGAAAGGTCGTCGTCAACACAATCCTTTCTTATCCCCAGCGAAGTCTACTAACACTTCCAACACAACAAGGGTATCCCCAGCAAGCTATTATCAACAACTCAACTAAGTACCTCTCTCCCCACAGAGTATTGCTTCCCAGCAAGATCGTTAGAGTACTTTTCTTCCCGCAGGGTAATCTATTCACCAAGTTTATTCCCCAACGGAGTCATCTTCTCCTACCGATATTCTTGCAACTATTATCCCCAGCGGAGACAAAATCTATTCTTCAACATCAGCCCAGGATATGACTTCCCGGCACCCGCCAAGGATTTATTTTCCTAAAAAACGAAAACATACATTCCTAAACATCACATACATCATTATAGCATGCATATACGCATCATATCTTACAAAACTCATTTATGTTGAGAACACCATTGCTTGATCTATATCATGCATTGCATATGACTGACCTTTACCTTTCAGGAAAAAGCCAGTTAAAGTTCTCAGCTATATCTCAAGACCTAGACCGGTTCAGTTAAATCGACCCTAAGATTTTTCTGTTTCTTATCCAGTCCAAGGCCTTCTCTGGTTCAGTCAGATCGACCCTAAGATCTCCCTGTTTCTTATCCAGTTGAAGACATTTCAAGACCTAGACCGGTTCAGTTAATCGACCCTAAGATTTTCTGTTTCTTATCCAGTCAAAGGCCTTCTCTAGTCCAGTTAAATTGACCCCTAACAGATTTCTCTGATAAAGACTCAGTAGAAGATATCCAAGATTCTCTCAATGATTGCTGTTGAGGTTGTAGTCGCCTATGGTTCTCTCCCTGATACTGCGGAGGTAGTAATCATCCCCAAATTCTCTCAGCGTTACTATTGAAGAAGAAGATATCCAAGATTCTCTCAATGATACTGTTGAGGTTGTAGTCGCCTATGGTTCTCTCCCCGATACTGCGGAGGTAATAATCATCCCCAGATTCGCTCAGCGTTACTGTTGAAGTTGAAGTCGTCCAAGATTCTCTCAATGATTGCTGTTGAGGTTGTAGTCGCCTATGGTTCTCTCCCCGATACTGCGGAGGTAGTAATCATCCCCAGATTCGCTCAGCGTTACTGTTGAAGTCGAAGTTGTCCAAGATTCTCTCAATGATTACTGTTGAGGTTGAAGTCGCCCAAGATTCTCTCAATGATTACTGTTGAGGTTGAAGTCGCCCAAGATTCTCTCAGCGTTCCTGTTGAGATAGTAGTCATCCAAGGTTCTCTCACCGTTCCTGTTGAGGTAGTAACCATCCCTGGTTCATTCATCACCGTTTGAAGCTCCAGATCCAGCTCCTGTAACCAGTCAGGACACATCTACACAAAGAATTTGAAGACCAACTCCTGTAACATGCCAGGTACTCATTTTTCTTTTTGCAGGTACGCAAGTTCTCGCTAAGGAATCTCTTACGCGATCAACATCCAGATGGAATCTATAAGCCCATCCACCTATCCATCACATCTTAGCATGGCATCTATAAGCCCATCATCCTATCCATCAATCTCCAAATGGCATCTATAAGCCCATTCCCCACATCACACTACTATGTGAGCGCAAATTTCTGGGCACTCTAGTGTTCAATCATCTTCCACCTTCGGATTACGAAAGGCACGTCAGCCAATCTGCATCCTCAGGTATAAGAAGATTGAACAGGGGCAACTGTTGCACCCCAAAATTTGCCCTCCCATATTCTTCAAGATTTGCAAAGAGCAAGCTTCAAAATTTCCCCAAGGGTTGCACAGTTCAAGGGCCTCCTAAACAGTCAAAATTAGGGTTTTGGTTCCGACAAAGAAATTGAAGTTTTCAAGGGTCCAATCAAGTCCCATATGCTCATAAACATGGTCAAGCATCCTCATACCAAGTTTCAAGACTTACAGTACAAAATTGCACAGTCAAAAACCCTAATTGCACTACAGTCAACTGTAGGGGCAAAATGGTCATTTGACAGTCAAAAGTTCAAATTTTTGGTCAACATCTCATTTTGAAGTCACAAACATCATTTGATCAATTCTTGATCATGATTCTCAAAGCTTGGCTCAAAAAGTCTCAAGATGCAAAAGTTTCCATATTTGGACAGTTGAAAAAGTCAACTGTAACTTGACCAGGGCATAACTTTCACATGGATTATCAGAAAAATTCCATCCAAAGCTCATTTTGAAGAGAAAGACATTTCCTACAACTCCTCTTCATAGTTCAAGACCAAGAAATGCTCTCACAAAAAGTTATCAATTTCAACATTATAGGTCATTTTCAAAAGTCAACAAAAAGGGACTTTAAGTCAAAGGCCATAACTTGAGATTGGTAAATCAAAATGACATGGGACCAAAGACATTGGTTATAGGACTCAAAGACCTTTCCAAAATGTCCAATAACATGAACAAAGCTTAAAATTGAGCAAGTTATGCCTTGTGGAAGTTGGGAAAGTTTTGGATATTTTGAAAAGTCAACATTGCTTCAAATGTCTTAAAAATGCTAATGGGCCTCTTTTTCTTCCACAATTCATCATCCAAGGCATGTGCACGACCATTTGGCCCAAAGGGAAGTTTTTTATCATTTTTATTTATTTATTTGGATTTTTAATTATTAATAATTCATTTAATTAAAATAAATATGTGAAAAATATTAAACCTAATGTTTTAAATCTTTTTGTGCATGGAATAGGCTTAAGATTTCGTGCATGATCAGATTTGGAAGGAATTATGGTGATTGGATATGATTGAAACCAAATATGTTTGAAAAAGATTGGAAAATTATGGCATAAAAATCAAAGATTGATTCCTTCAATTCATGGATTCTTTGGACAAAAAAACCAACCCTAATCATTCACATGTATATATTGATGCTAACCCTAACGCATAGGATCCCCAAGCTGCGCCATAGACCAAGAACAAAACTTGAGTTTTTTTTCAAAAAAGTTGAAAACTGAAAACTAGGTTTTAGGGCGATTCAAGCCAAAATAATCATTCCATTAGCTTGCCAAGGTGACCAGGAGACTATTCCAATCAAGAACATCAACTCTAACGCCCAGAATCGGTATAGGGGATTCAAAATTTTTCACATTTTTTTTTCATAATCGTGTTTTAATATTCAAGCATATTCATTGCATTTTTTTCATGGATTCTTGCTAATTGGATGATTCTGAAACTAACCATATGCTTTGATTGAGTTTTCACGCGTTATATAAGGATTCACCATTAAAGATATCTAGGGTTTTTCAAGTTCTAATTTGGGCGTTTCCAGCTACTGTAAAATTAGGACATGCCAATACCATGAATGAACTCAGCGTGCTTGGACGAAAACAAAACACTCCTCGCGCCTAATTTATACTCCAAGACGGCCTAATCGCTATTATTGGAAAACGCATATTTTGGGGGGGGGGTTCAAAACCCCCGCTAACCACCTTTTATATTTCAGGAAAAAGAGCCAAACGAAGAAGATGATGAAGTGTCAAAGCATGATAGGGTGATTTGAATTTTCGCGCTGAATTTATCCACTAACCATTGTTTATTTCATATTATTTATTAGTTGTTATATAAACAAAGAACGCAAGTGGAGCAGTTGGCAAGGCGCGTTACTGGTAATCCCTGGGACCTGGGTTCGAGACCCAGGTCCCCACCCCTTTCCATATTATTTTTATTAACATGCTTGCGTGCAGTTTCGTTACAAGGGAACATCATACACCCCTGATCCAGCTACGCCACGCGTCCCACTGCACTCAATCAAGGGCCAGGATTCAGAGACTAGGGTGTGCCTCAGTCAACGCACATGTATGCCAGCCCAAGAGTCAAACGAGGCCATGAGTTTAATGGGCCTAAAATGCTAACAAACCCTCCAATTTGGGGACAGACCCCCATGGTTTGCATTCCTAATTCCTTTTCTCATATTTTTCTATTTCTTGTTTTATTTAGTTTTTTTTAATTTGATTCTTTAATTAATATTTTCGTAATAATATAAAAAACACAAAAAAATCAGAAAGGCCATAAAAATTAAAAATATATTTTATTTTAATATTTTGTAAATAAATACTATTCATTAATTTTAGCTATTAAATTAGGTTTAATTCAAACATTTTCTTAATTAACTTAAAATTTGTATAATTAGGGTTTGTATCAATTTTTATCCTTTTTTTTCTTTTCTTTCACAATAATTAATTATTAAATATTATTGTTGTAATTAAATTACCAGGTAAATAATTAGATTAATCTTAGGTTTAATTTTAATATGTTTTCTTAATAAACTAAAAAAAAACAACTAGAATTAGGGTTAGTATTTTCTTTCATTTAATTATTCTCATTAACATCATAAGTACCAAAAAAACTCAAAAATAATTTATCTTTTTATTTTAATTGAATTAATTTGTAAATAATAATTTAATTTCATTAAAGGGTCCAACACCCTCGCTTCCAGTTTTAATTTAATTCGCGCGTTTTATTTTGTTTCTTTTAATTATTTGTGTAATTCTCCCAAAGCCGTGTAATATTTATCTTTCGCACTTTACTTTATTTACTTTCTATCAAATCGGGTCCTGGATTTAATTTGGCGATGTGGACCCGCGCCTTTGTAATAATTTAGGAACTTTACATTTTCCGCAATTTTTTTAACTGTTAATAATGGCATGCAAGAATGAATGACCAAATAAAAACAATGTGTAGATCACCAATGACATGGACAAGACAAAAATAACTGAACATGACACACGAATCACACACCACCCCTAGGGTACGCCTCACTGTTGCCTTGCCTCGAAAGGTGATCGTCGAGTAGAGGATGTCTTAGTAAGTCCTCATGATCCGGGAACCTGGCATGAGGGTAGCTTCTAAGGTGTCTTCCCATTGCTCTGGTGATCACCATGTCCCGAACCTCGAATTGACCCGAACACCTCCAACGGTGGTGCTACCTACCTCTCAATGGTGGGATGGCACTACTTTAAAGGACATTTACACAGACGAATTCCTTAGGGTAGGTAGGTTCTCATAGATACTTGCTCTAAATTTCAAACAAATTCAAAAATACTTTTCACACCAACACATTTTCAAAAAGCTTTCGAAAGCAATTTTTCAAACACTCTTGAGGACCGATACAAGCGTCGAACTGGAATTTTCAAAGAAACTTTTTAAAACCCACAGTTGAAAAGCAAACAAACCAAATTTTGAAAACACAATGAGCAAGTATCTAAGAGCCCATGGATAACCATGGATAGAAAGGGTGCTAACACCTTCCCTTTCTATAACCTACCTCCCGAACCGAGAGCAATCTCTTTAAGGAATTTTTCTGTGCTTTTGTCCTTTCCATTTGGAGAAAATAAAAGACGGTGGCGACTCTTGCTTCCGCGACATTTCGCGAACCAGCTTTAAACAGTCAGTTCCAGATCCACCGATCACACGGAGGCATGAGAATAGGAGGTTCTTGTAGGTATTCTTTGATTTTGTCAAAAGCAATCTGGCATTCATCGTTCCACCTGACTACCTGATCTTTCTTCAGGAGTTTGAAGAGTGGCTCACAAGTAGCAGTTAAGTGTGATATGAAACGGGCAATGTAATTGAGACAATCCAAGAATCCTCTGACTTCTTTTTCAGACTGAGGGACTGGCATTTCTTGGATGGCCTTTGTTGTACCCCAAAATTTTCCCTCTCATTTTATCAAGATTCTCCTCACAAGACTTCTTGGACTCAAGACCAAATTAGGGTTTGCTCAGCTCAAGATTTCTTCTTGCACTGTTGACCTGAAATTAGGGTTTGAGTTTTCACAGGGATTTTTGGACTTTCAATGCCTCATGTGACTTTCATACTTCATATTGGACCCCTAAGATTGCTCATACCAAGTTTCAAGCCTTGAATCACATTTTTGCCCAGTCAATTGGACAATTGACCTAAAAATCAACTGTATTAGGGAAAAATCAACTGTGGCCAATTTACAGTCAAACCTCATAATTTTTATCCACATCAACATTATAGACTCATATGAACCATTTGATCAAGTTTGGACCACAACTCCTCAAGAAATTTGATCAGATCATCAAAAGGGCAAAATGGTCAAAATTAGGGTTTTTGACTGTAGAAGGGCAATTTCTGATTTTTAACCTAGCCAATGGCAAATTGGGTTCAAGAATGGTTTCAAGGACTCAATGGAATCATCTTGACCTAATAACAAGGTTCAAAAGATATCAAATGCATTGGATTGACAAATGAATTTTCCAGTCAACTGATTAAAAATCAATTGTACACTGAAAAGTCAAACTTTGACTTTTTGGTCAAAATCAAGTGCCAAGGGTCATATTTTATCAAGATGTGTCAAAACATGAAACTTGTCCACCAAGAAACTTAAATTTGGAAATTAGGGTTTAAGTTTGAAAAAATTCATAACTTAGAATTTTTCTATGTTATGAAAATTTCTTATTTTTTCCCAACTTCTCCCAACTTTTTCACCATGATGCAATTGGATTCAAACAAAACTTCCAACATGAAAGTTGTAGTCCTATATGAAATATACAACTTTTATTCACAAAGTTTTCCCAAAAGATGCTTGGATCTCAAGTTATGATTTTGTGAATAGGGGTCCATAAACTTTTTAACTTAGTGAAATTTTGCCCTAGTTTAGGCAGATTTTTAACCTAACTTCATGGCAACATTTCACCTAGTTCCAAGAGGAATCTCAAAATGAATTTCAAAGATGGATTATAGAGCATGTTACAAGCTTTCCAAAATATCCAAGAAATCTCCAAGATCATTTATGGTTAGGGAGAATCGAAGGAATGAAAATGGTAATTTCTCACTTTTGTCCATGGCATTTTTCACAATGGTTCAAGTTGCAAATTTGTCCTAAGCATGCTTGTACTTGGTTTACAGGTTCTAATCCTTTCTACACTGCAAAATTGAATGCAAATACATTGGACCATGGCTTTGTTCTAAGCTTTGGAGCATTACACATTGAATTATTCCATTTATGGCAAAAAGTTTACATTGCTACTTTGATAAAGCTAACTTTTACAACTTTGTTTATCTTGAGCCATGGACCTAATCTCTGGCTGCAAACAAAGTCCACTAATATCAGGCAAAGTTCACCAACTATGTGCAGCTAAGGAATAAGCCTGTACAGGCTTTGAGCATTGTTATCTCACCTTTTCTTCAAAAAACAAGCCAACTTGCAAAAGTCAATGTAACTCTTCCATCTGATAAAACCAAGCTTTGGTAACATTTCAAACAAGTTCAGCATATTGTAACAAGCCTAATACATGATTTGCCAACCTCTCAAACACCCTAAAACACAAAAACTCCATTTCTGCCCAAAACAGGGCAAGCCCTGCAGAACTCAAGCCATTTTGAAATTGGCTCGTGCGTTTCCTCTTTCAACCCTTCAAACACATTCCCTACAACACACCTGAACTATCCAAGTCCCTGTCCAGCAACTATGAGCCCATTTTCACACTTCACCATTTTCATTTTCTGAGTTTGCAGGTTGACTTATACAAGGAGATTCAGGCCACTTCAAATCAAGCTAAGCATTGGGAGAGGTTGAGGGAACTTCAAGCAAGCTAACACGACCTTCAGGCCTCACTCAAAACTCCTAGATTTCCATATCCAAACTCAACTGAACAAGGTATTTGTCAAGTTTCTAACTCCTTATTTAGGCATCATTAAGCTTAGGTTTGTGAAGCAAAAATGTAGTCTTTAATGTGCTTGAGTTGTACATATGCTTAGCTTCCATTTATATTAACTGAGATAGGAGTATTTTATAGTTGAAGTTACTGAGAAAACTAGGTCAAAATTTAAGGCCATTAAAATTCTCTCTGTCCTTTGAGAGTTAGGTCACAAAATGGATATGGTTAGAATGTGATTAAAAATGCTATAAGTTTCATGTTGTAAATTTTTGATTTCATGCAAGCAATAGAGAGAATAGGATTTGAATACAGGAAGCGTGCGTTTTGGGACGAAGGTAGGAGGTTAGGGATGAAGTGGTTCTGGGCCAAGGCGCTTGGGCTTGCTTCTTTTAACACCCCCTTTTACTTTTTGCAACCCCCTGGTCAATTTCTTTTATTTTTTATATTTTCTTGTACAATTTATATTTTCTAACCTTTTTTTTTTTGAACATTTAAAATCACAAAAAATATTTTCTTTATTTTTTGCATTTTATCATATTTTTTTATTTTATTTTTTGGCATAAAAATAGTTTATTAAATAACAATATACTTTATTTTCTTAAATAAAATTGTAACTAATATTAAAATACTTAAATGTTTTATTTTATTATATTATACATATAACATATTATTTTCTCACATATTTTAATTTTTAACATTTTTGTACATATTATTATTATTTTCTTGAATAAAAATAAATAATATAGCATATATTCTCTTTTAAGCAAAATTAGGATTTACACCCTTTCAAAAATAATCATTTTTATTTTCTTATTTTTAAGACAAAAATAGATTTATTTTCTCATACATAAAATTAATACAAAAACATTTCTTGCATATTTACATTTAATTGCATATTTAAATAATTGCTTATTTATTTATTTGTACAATAAATTCAATTTGGTTGTAATAGTTTTAGGGTTTTATTTTGAGGAATATCCCCCCATTCAAAACTTGTATCCCCCTCCCCATAATAATATTGTAATAGTCTAGAATTACTTTACGCATTTATTGCTTTCATATGCCATGATAGTAAATTAGGGTTTTGTATGCAAAGATAAAAAATCAAAACAAATAGCATGACTTAAACTCAAGACAAAAATGCATGGAAATTGACAACACCTTGCACACAAGCACCCCTAGAGTTTCATCCACTTTGTTGCCTTAAAACGGCCATGGTATGCATGCTAGGTATCTTGGTTGCCTAAACAAAAATGATCTAGTCCCTCAAAAACTTGCTAAGATACTTGGCAATATTGTTATCATGGTCATACGATGACCCACACCTGTCCCGTTTAACATCTAAAGATAGGGTTGTTTACCAAATGCAATGGTAAAACAACAACATCAAAGGAATAAAAATGTGTAGGAAAGACTGTTGAGTAGGGTAGACAACTCCTAAGTTACTTGATCTCTTGCAAACCATCCTTGCTATTTTCAAACAAACACACACAATTTCAAAACAATTTCCAAACAAACTTTCAAACATTGAAACATTTTTCAAAAGATAAACACCTTTGTATACATTCAAACAAGAATCATTACAAAGGTTGCCTAAACAAAGGCCTCTTTTCAAAATACTTTCAAAACCACACACACAAAAGCACCATTTCAAACAATTGAAAAGCAAAAGCAAGTGATCTAAAACAAGTAACTAAGAGCCCATGGAAAACCATGGATGAAAAGGGTGCTAGCACCTTCCCTTTTCATAATCTACCCCCCGAACCCAAAAACAATCTCAAAGGTCTTTCCTGTGCTTTTTTACCTTTCCTTTTGGATAAAATAAAAGTCGGTGGCGACTCTTGCTAAACCCAAACATTTGCGAACACAAACGCAAAACCTCAAGTCAGTTCTCCCACCGCATCACAACCTTTATCTTGGCGGGATCAACTTCAATGCCTTTATTGCTGACAATAAAACCTAGAAGCTTTCCAGAGCGTACTCCAAATATGCACTTGTTAGGGTTTAACCTCAGCTTGTACTTCTTCAATCTCTCGAATAGTTTGTGCAGGTGATCGAGATGTTCTTATTTGGTTTGTGATATGGCAATCATATCATCCATATATACCTTTATCTCATGATGAATCATGTCATGAAATAAATCCACCATAGCCCTTTGATATGTTGCCCCTGCATTTTTTAATCCGAAGGGCATGACTTTGTAGCAGAAGGTGCCCCATTGTGTAACGAAAGTAGTTTGTTCCATATCTTCGGGAGCCATCTTTATTTGATTATAGCCTGAGAAGCCATCCATGAATGAGAAGACCTTATGCTGAGCAGTATTATCGACTAATACGTCAATGTATGTGTTGTACCCCAAAATTTGCCCTCCCATATTTCCCAAGACATTTCAACAATAACTTCCAAGTTGCTCAAGATGGCTCAAGAGTTGGACAGTCAAATCACCTCCTAAGGCAGTCAACCTCAAATTATGGTTTTGTGTTGCATCAATGTCCTTGCATCCAAATGGCCTCAAGTTCTCCCCAATGTACTAATATTCTCTCAAGTTCATCCATGTAAAATTTCAAGCCTTGCAGAGAAAGTTTGGTCAGTCAATTGCTCAAGAGGTCCAAAAATCGACTGTGCTAGGGCAAAAGTCAACTGTGACCTACAAACAGTCAAACCTCAATATTTTTTGTCAACATTCTCATTTTGAAGGATAATTAATCATTTGATCAAGGGTTGATCATGATTTATCAAGGATTGCTTAAGATTCATCAAGATTCAAAAGTTGCTAAATTAGGGTTTTACAGGAAAAGTCAACTCAACTTTAACCAAGCATAACTTTATCATACTTTATGATAAATGACCCATACAAAGCTCATTTTGAATAGGATGCAATTTTCTACAATCCATATTCACACCCCAAGATCAATAAATGCACTCACAAAAAGTTACAAATTTGGACATTATAGGTCATTTTTGAAAGTTAACAAAAACACCTTTTTTGCCAAAGCTTATAACTTGAGCATGGAATATAAAAATTAGATTGGACCAAAAGGTTTGGTTAGAGGACATCTCAAGGTTTCTAAAAAGTGCAAGAACACCTCCAAAAGTTCAAAATTGAAGAAGTTATGCATTGTTGAAGTTGGATATTTTTCCAAAATTGTCAAAAGCAAACTATCCCCAAAACTCCAATTTTTGACAAAAGGGCCCACTTTTTTTCCACATGATTTGATCTTGTCACACCACACACGTGTCCTATCTTCAATTTCATGACCAATTATTAATTTTTCTATTTTATTTGATTTTTATTAATTTAATTCATTTTTAATCAATTTAAATCAAAATAAAATCTCAATATTAATAACTTGTGATCTTTTTGATTTATACAGCTTTCAATTAACATCATGAACACAATCAAATTCGTGCCAAGCCATATCATGCACAAAATCTTGGATTTGGAAAGAATTTGAAGGCCTTTAATGGAGGAATCATATCATATCCAAAGTCATCAATACACAAGGATTCCAAGCCCAAGATTTAACCTAATTGTTTCTATGATACATATACAACATGAAGCACACAAAGACACGACCTGAAAGTTGCACAAACGGCCAGACCAAACTTGGAAAAAAGCTTGAAAACCTTGAAACTGAAATCATACTTAGAGGTCAATTAAATCCAAAATCTCAATGTGGTTCAATTGCCAGGAGTCCACTGAAGCTATTGCAACCATTCACGAGCCCTGAAACGTCCCCAAGCGCACTGTAAGTCTCCCTAAAAGTCACTCTGAACATGAAATCGTGACTTCATATTTTGGCATCTTTTGGACAAATCGTTTGTACAGTCATGTTTATCATTCAATTTCCAATCATTATGCAATATTCAATTGGATTTTCGTAGCCTGTAAAGCCCTACCCGAAACTAGGGTTTGGGTTTCTTGTTTTTAGGTGTTTTAATTTCAGGGAAAATTGGAACCATGGACATGGATGAGTTCAGGAGGATAAGACGAGCATGGTGATAGCCTTGGATTGCATTTTTATGGCCCATAGCTCGTTTTAGGACGAACCTGGGAATTTAGCTGCGGATAAAATCCGCAGGTAAATATCCAGGCTTTTCAACGAAGAAGACGACTAGGTGTATTCTCCCCATTGGCCAATTTAAACAACGCGCCATATTTTTTTTATTTTTCCAGCATATTAATTGTTTTTCACATATAATAATCAGTGTTTATTTTATTAACAACAAAACATCATAGCTCAGTTGGTGGAGGCGTTAGTGGAAAGACCTATGGGACCTGGGTTCGAATCCCAGGTCCCCCATACATTTGTGTTAATTTTTTTCAGGAGATCCAGTACAAGGCCAAGTGTGGGGATCACCATAGACCATCATTCAATCAGGCGCCATATGGCCTCCAGGCCAAATCCAAAGGCTAAGGTTGAGTGTCCATCATGGTGTCAAGTCAAAGGCGCACATGGGATGGCAAAAGTCAATCAGGCCAATGCGTTTGGGCCTGGAAAATTGCTGAACAAACCTCAATCAGGGCCCAGCACCCCCTTCTTTGGTTATTTCTTTTTCTTTATATTTCCTTTATTTATTGGTTTTGTTAATTTATTTTCATAATTTCATTAACCAATTAAATTTTTTTTCCTAATAAAATCAGAAAACAAAAAGCATTATTTTTATTTATTAAATTTAATTTCATCATTTTATTTTTGTAAATAAATTAATTTAATCAATTTAGTTTTAATTAGAGTTAACTTTTAATATTTTTGCAATATTTAAAATCAATTTAGAATATTAGGTTTTTATTAATTTTAATCAAATTTTATTTTATATCCTTAAATATTCAAAAAATACAAAAATATTTTCATTAATTAATTAATTTAATTATTAACTTAGATTTAATTTTTTAATTCAAAAATAAGCAAAAATCTTTTCTTTAATAAAAAAAAGGGTCAAAACCCTAAAAAATGCGTCGTTTTAATTTCTCGCATGCGATCCATATTTCCAATATTTGTAATTGCTTCCGGTATGTAATAGCTTTTAATTAGGACTTTAATTATTTATCGCTTTATTTTATTTTCCGCAATTTAAATTAAAGGGTTTGTTTTTGGCGATGTAAATACCCGACGCCTTGTAATAGTTTTAGATTTAATTTCCGCAATTTAAATTTTGTAACTATACACTGTTAGATGTTTGATAATAGGGAATGCATGACAAGATCAAATGTATGAACTTAAAATCAACGTAGCTCACCCATGACATGTACAAAGATAAATAACTGAAAAACAACACACTCGCACATGCGCACTCTTAGGGTACACCTCACTTGGTTGCCTTCGAACGTGGTCATTGAGTATAGGAAGTTTTAGAGGTCTTCCTCTTGTCCAAAGATCATAAGTTGCCTCGAAACGGTTGCCTCGAAAAAAATGATCTAAGACATTAGGGTTACCGCTAAGGCGTCCTAACATTGCTTTAGTGACCACACGTCCCTTAATTAAATTGACCCTTAAAACTCCAACGACGATGCTACCTACTCATCAATAGTGGGCTAGCATTGTCTAAAGGACATTAGCACAGTTTAATTCCCTTTTCGAGTAGGTAGATGGTTCTTAAGTACTTGCTCCTTTTAAAACAAAACAAAACTTTTCGCACTTACACTCTCTTCAAAACAAAAAACTCTTTCAAACCCACAATCATAAAGAAAAGCAAACTTTTGAAAACACAATGAGCAAGTACCTAAGAGCCCGTGGATAACCACGAATAGAAAGGGTGCTAACACCTTCCCTTTCTATAATCTACCTCCCGAACCCGAGAAACATCTCGAAAAAGGAATTTTTTTTGTGCTTTTTTCCTTTCCTTGTCGGATAAAATAAAAGTCAGTGGAGACTCTTGCTTACCGTGACATTTTGCGAAAACAAACGCAAAACGCGAACCAGCATTCCAAAAAACAGTTAGTTCTCTTTCCCACCAATCACAGAACTGGCGACTCTGCTGGGGACATTAATAAGTGGGGTGTACCTTAGGATTAGATCATTGTGTTTTCAATTGCTTGCTTTGTATGATTTATATTTGTGGGCTTGTATCAGAGTTTTATAGATCCTAACCCGGATCTGGGGATACCCTTTAGGTAAGTAGCAATAAACTGTGAGGGAACTGTCCGGCGTAGACCGACACGGTTGAAGCAGTAGCTATGTTGGTGTGGCACTTTAGTCTGTACCGATATCCCTTGTGTTGGAACGAGGAGAATATGGGTCTTCTAAGGGGTCATTAAGCACCAACTGACCTTAGAACCTTAAATTGACCAACTTGGCCATAGAACAGTAGCAGTATGCTACACTCATTGAGACTAAACTCTCGCGATTATTCTGACCGCAAGAAAAGGTTGCTAAACTGGAATTATGATCGATTGAGGGTAGTCAGTGATATTGAGATCCTCTAGAACCCGGTTACTATTTTTAGGACAGGTTTAAACCAACTGAACTGAAAGAGGGTAGTACCTAAGCTATATGCCAGCCTGAAATCTAAGGGCTCTCAGTGTGACTTGTGTGCCTTTACCATGTTTGCTATTTGTGGATACTTGTGGTGTGCCTACTATCATGACATCATGACATCATAACATTGCATACATCTTGCATTGGAATAACCTATTTCAAAGACAAGAGGGATTCATCTTTGTTCTGTTTTGTAGGTCATCATGATGCCCATGCGTAAGAATACCATCCGGATCAACTTTGTCCAAGTCCCTACCTTGCTTAAAGAGTTGGTTGCCAAGATGCCTGACACTACTTCCTTCATCAGGAGGCATGGTTCTCTTCTCAGTTTGGTCACCTCCAAATTGTACGAGCAGATGATGAGTGTCCTAGTCCAGTTCTATGATCCGCTGTACCATTGTTTTACTTTTTAAGACTATCAGTTGGTTCCCACCCTAGAAAAGTTCTCTGAGCTGCTCGGTATCTCTGTTCTGGAGCAGACCTCGTTGACTGGTTGAGAGAAGACCCTTAGGCCCGAAGAGATTGCTACAGCCCTTCATTTGACCAAAGAGGAGGTAATGGCTAATTGGGATACTAGGAGTGGAGCAAAAGGCTTTCTGACTAAGTTCTTGGTTGGCAAGGCTAACCACTTCTGGGATAGCCTAGACTTTAAGGCGTTCGAGGATATTCTGGCTCTTCTGATATATGGCTTGGTACTGTTTCCGAATCCTGACACTTTTGTTGATGTGAATTCCATAAAGATCTTCATCTCTCAGAACCCTGTACCCACTCTCTTGGGTGACATTCTTCATCAGCTCTATGCTCGTACTGCCCGAAAGCGGGGAACCTTGATGTGCTGTGCTCCTTTATTGTCGAGGTGGTTTATTTCACACCTCCCTAAGTCAGTACTGAAGAACAAAGAAGGAATGGGTTGGGCTTATAGGGTGATGTCTCTCTCTCATAATGACATTATCTGGACTCTCAAGGGTATGGATGAGGTGACTATCATTGATCGTTAAGGAGAGTATCCTAATGTTCCATTGATAGGAACCCATGGAGGAATTTCTTACAACCCGTGCTTGGCTCTACGTCAGTTTGGGAGAGCCAGAAGAGAAGGACCTCATGAGATGCTAATGCCTAGTATCATCTTTGATTTTCAAGGGGATAACGACGAGCAACGTCGCAGATTCATAAAGGCCTGGGATAGAGTTCATCAAGCTGATCCACATGAGCTAGGCCTAAAGACTTCTTTGCCAATGGAGCCATATCTCAGATGGGTCTGTATCCGTGCCCAGAAGTTAGGTATGCCATATGAAGCTATCCGGCCTGTCACTCTTGAAGTTGCTAATGAAGAAGGAGTTCTTCCAACTATTCTCCATCCTTACATGCCCACTGACATTGGGGAATTGAAGAGATCTTGGATGCAACTGAGGGAAGAACGGGATTCTTACCAAGAGAAGTTCAATGAACAAGAGCAGAAGATCCAGAGGTTGACTAGGCAGTTAGAGAACGAGCGGATTCTCAACGATTATGTCCGCACTGATAAGAAGAGACCATGGGAGCATTGATGGACCTTTGATGATTTCCTTTCCAGTTTTTGTTTACATTTTCAGTATTTCCATTCTTGTAACGCCTTAAGGGCAATTTGTTGAACAATTTGAATTACAAAGTTTATCTAATAAAGTGTGTTTCCTTTCTAGTTTACAAATTTGAATCTCCCGATTGTCTTTGAAATCATAATCATACGCATTTCATCTCATGCACTTCATAAACAGGTATCCTTTACAGGTCTCTTATCTTCTTCGATGTTTATTTCAGCAATCATCATGTCTGCTGAATCTTCAACTGAGCAAGCTATCAAGGCCCTCCAGGCCCAGAATGCCCAATTTCAAGAGTTATTCATGAATCTAGCTAAGGGTCAGCAGGACCTGAAGACCTTGATTCTGAAAGAGAAGAAGAAGAAGAAGAAGAAGAAGAAGAAGAAGAAGAAGAAGAGGACTATCCTGTTTAACACAGGGCACAGGTTTGGCAACAGGCTACAGAATGAAGTTGATCTGACCACCTCATCTGGAGGGAAAGGTAGTCAAGAGGAAAGGAGGGTTGCTAGCCCTGTGGTCTCCGACAACGAGATGGACTATGATGAAGAACAATATCATCCTGCTGAGGATAGATACAAGCAACTGGAAGACCGGTTGAATTCTATGGAAGTGCAGAAAGTGCCTGGTATGGACTTTGGCGATCTAGGTCTATCATCTGGGGTGGTGATTCCCCATAAATTCAAGGCACCAGCCTTTGCTAAGTATGATGGAGTTTCTTGTCCGAAGCTGCACCTTCGGTCATATGTGAGGAAGATTCAGCCTTACACTACTGATAAGAGCTTATGGATCCATTTCTTTCAAGACAGTCTCTCAGGGACTCATCTTGAGTGGTTCTATCAGTTAGACGGAACCAGTATCCGTAGTTGGGAAGATTTGGCTACTGCTTTCTACAGGCAGTATCAGTACAACTACGACCTCGCTCCTACGCGTACCCAACTCCAGGGTATGTCAATAGGAACGGGTGAAGGATTCAAAGATTATGCTCAAAAGTGGAGAGACCTCGCCGGAAGGGTGCAACCACCTTTGGCTGATCGTGAGCTTGTTGACATGTTTATGGGGATCCTGTCTGGTCCATTTTTCAACCACTTAATTGGAAGCTCTTCATCTGGGTTTACAGATCTTATTTTGACCGGTGAAAGGATTGAAGCTGGTATTAATGCTGGGAAGATACAGAAGGGTGCCTCATCGAGCGCCGAGAAAAAGTTGTTTAAGAAAGAGTCCAGTGTTGTCTACAGTTCAAGAAACCAGAATAGACCTGAACACCGTCAAGCTGTGAATACGGTTGTTATTTCAAAACCTGTTGGTGCTCCTCAGCACAACAATCAACAGAAAGACGAGAGACCTCGAAGGCAATTCACCCGTCTCAGCATGACCTTGTCTCAGATTCTGCCACAGTTGTTGAAGACTAATTTGGTGGTTCTAAAGGAAGCCCCGAAGAATCCAAATACCATATCACCGAGGTATAACCCTAATGCCCGCTGTGCTTTTCACTCTGATAGCTCGGGGCACAATACAAATGATTGTTGGGTTTTGAAGAACAAGGTACAAGACCTAATTGATGCGAAGGAGATTGAGTTTGAGGCGCCCGAGAGGCCTAATGTTGTAACTGCTCCCATGCCCAAGCATGGAGTGAATGCTCAAGAAGAGGACTTGTTTGTGGTTTATGTGGATGATATTTCTACCCCTCTGATGACTGTAAAAAAGAACCTTTTGCTAGCCGGTTTATTTCCGGGCTGTGACGAAGGTTGCCATATGTGTTCAGTTTTACCTACCGGTTGCCTATTCTTGAAGTCAGGTATCCAAAACCTGATGGATAGTAAGGAGATCCTGTTTGAGAAGACTGTTGTTCCTTCCATTCCTACTGAAGAAGTCGCCATTATTACCATTTTCGACAATTCTTCCAAGGCTCCCTCGAGGAAGCCTGTTAGAATTACATCTGTTCCGAAAATCGCACCTGTGATCATCACTGTTCCGGGGCCCATCCCCTACACCTCTGATAAAGCTGTCCATTGGCACTATGGGGCTGATGTTTATTTTCATGGAGTTAAGCAAGAGTTGGATGTTGATACTGGCGTCAGCAACATTACTGGACCTGCTAAAGTCACCCGCAGCGGAAGACTTTTCTCACCTGATATTGCTCCACCAACTGCCTGAAGACCTGTTGTTATTACACCCGCCAGCGTACCTACTGCCATTCCTGTTCAAGTTCCTATTCTTACCCCTGTCGTTGAGTCATCTGACACTCGGGGCAAAGGAATCACCACTGATGTGCCTGCCCAGATGGAGGCACCGAAGACGATTACTGTTGAAGCTTCTAAGCAAGAGATAAAAGAGATCCTGAAGATCATCAAAAAGAGTGACTACAATGTAGTCGAACAGCTGGGGCAAACCCCATCCAAGATTTCTATGTTGTCACTATTGTTATGCTCAGAGGCCCATGACAAGGCTCCGATTACCTTTTTGAATACTGCCCATGTGCCACAAGAGACATCAACTGATCAGTTTACAGATTGCATGGCCAATTTAACTGCTGATAATGGATTGGGTTTCTCAGACGCTGACTTGACTGCTAAAGGGAAGAATCACAACGATGCCCTGCATGTCTCCATTGAATGCAGGGGAACTACTCTTGCACATGTATTGGTAGACACTGGTTCTTCATTGAACATCTTTCCCAAGAAAGCTCTAGACCGATTGGATTGTGAAGGGTTGAAGCTGAAACCAAGTAACATCGTTGTCAGGGCCTTTGATGGGTCTAAAAGAATGGTGCATGGAGAGGTTGATATCCCGATCAAGGTTGGTTCTCAGGTTTTCAACTCTACATTCTATGTGATGGACATTCGGCCATCTTATTCTTGTCTGCTGGGTCGTCCATGGATCCACAAAGTTGGGGCCGTAACCTCAATGCTCCACCAGAAGCTGAAGTACCCGGTCAAAGGGAAGATTGTGACAGTACAGGGAGAGGAAGAGTACATGGTTAGCCACCTCAACTCTTTCCGGTATGTAGAGATGGATGGGGAGTTCATTGAGACCCCGTTCCAGCATTTTGAAAAGGTTCCCCAGACACTGGCGTCAGCTGAGACTGTTGTTGAAGATTCTCCTATGAAAATGGCTTCCTTAAAAGATGCCCGGGCTATTATTGAGAAGGGTGAGTGTGCAAATTGGGGCCGACTTCCTGATTTTACACAGAAGACTAACAAGTTTGGTTTGGGTTTCACTGCAGAAGCTCAAAAGGCTGTTCGGAATACACGAATCGGAAGACCTCCCGTGTTCATCAGCAACTCGGGAGTGAATGTCATTGAAGATGATGTGGAAGGGTCTGAATTCGACAGCTGGATCTATCCTACGACCGACGGTGGACCAAGCAACTGGACAGCAAAGGACTTCATCCCTATTACTTTTGTTACCCAGTAATGAAACTTTTTTTTGAATATGTAATAGACAATGTTTAAAACTTTATGGCCCAGTGTCTTACCCGGGGCACTGTGGCTTCATTTGTGAGGGATTTATGTGTGTCATTTTCATATATCATTAATAAAAGCATTGGACGTTCTTGAATTTCAAATTTTGCGCTCCTTGTTTTTCTTTATTATATATTGCAAAACAACTATTTACACACACTCACATATACAGGTCCACATCCACTCTGGATCTCACTGGTAACGACTCTGCTACTTCCAGTTATGACTTCGAAAATTCGATCAACTTAGCCGAAGACGAAGGTGGAGATGATTGCGAAGTGCCTGGTGAACTTACAAGACTGTTACTCCAGGAAGAGAGGGTTATTCAGCCGCATGAAGAGTCGGTAGAATCAGTGAATCTGGGTACAGAGACAGATAAAAAGGAAGTCAAGATCGGTGTAAATCTGGAGCTTAGTGTGAAACAACGGTTGATTCAGATGCTGCATGACTACATTGAGATCTTTGCCTGGTCTTACAAAGATATGCCTGGTTTAGATACTGATATTGTGGTTCATCGTCTTCCTACCAAGGAAGACTGCCCTCCAGTAAAACAGAAGGTCCGCCGAATGCGCCCAGAGATGTTTGAGAAAACCAAGGCTGAAGTTATGAAACAGTTTGACGCCGGTTTTCTAGCAGTTACTTCTTACCCTCAGTGGGTGGCCAATGTGGTTCCTGTGCCGAAGAAGGATGGTAAGGTCCGAATGTGTGTTGATTACATGGATTTGAACAGGGCAAGCCCCAAGGATGATTTCCCTTTACCTCACATCGACGTTCTGGTTGACAATACTGCTCAGCACAAGGTATTCTCCTTCATGGATGGTTTCTCCGGTTATAATCAGATCAAAATGGCTCCCGAAGACACGGAGAAAACAACTTTTGTTACTCAATGGGGTACCTTTTGCTACAAGGTCATGCCTTTTGGATTGAAAAATGATGGGCCAACATATCAGCGTGCCATGGTGGCTTTGTTTCATGACATGATCCTTCATGAGATTGAAGTATACGTAGACGATATGATTGCAAGGTCCCAGACTGAGGAAGAACACCTTGACCATTTACAGAAGCTGTTTGACAGGTTGAAGTTGTACAAGTTGAGGTTGAACCCGAACAAGTGCACCTTCGGGGTGAAATCTGGTAAGCTACTGGGCTTCATCGTGAGCGACAAAGGTATTCAAGTGGACCCTTCCAAGGTGAAAGCTATACAAGAGATGCCAGCTCCCATAACAGAGAAAGAGGTCAGAGGCTTTCTGAGATGACTGAACTACATTGCCCGATTCATCTCGCACCTAACTGCTACTTGTGAGCCAATCTTCAAGCTACTAAAGAAAGATCAAGTGGTACAATGGAATGATGAATGCCAGGCCGCTTTCGAGAGGATCAAGGAGTATCTCCAAGAGCCACCTATCCTAATGCCACCAGTTGAAGGGAGACCTTTGATCTTATACTTGACAGTACTCGACAACTCAATGGGGTGTGTGTTGGGGCAGCATGACGAGTCTGGCCGAAAAGAGCATGCTATTTATTACCTTAGCAAAAAGTTTACCGACTGTGAGACCCGATACTCACTGCTCGAGAAAACTTGTTGCGCTTTGGTATGGACCGCTCGCCGGCTGAGACAGTATATGCTGACTCACACTACTCTGTTGATATCAAAGATGGATCCAATCAAGTACATCTTCGAAAAGCCTGCTTTGTCCGGAAGAATTGCAAGATGGCAGATGATCTTGACTGAATATGACATCCAGTATACAACCCAAAAGGCAATCAAGGGAAGTGTGCTGGCAGACCATTTGGCACATCAGGCAGTGGATGATTACCAGTCTATAAACTTTGAATTTCCGGATGAGAATATCATGCTAGTGACTGATTGTGAGACACCTGGACCGGATGAAGGACTTGAGGAAGAATCCCGATGGTCTATGTACTTTGATGGAGCTTCGAACGCTTTGGGTAATGGCATTGTCACTATGATCACATCTCCTAAAGGCTCTCATACTCTGTTTACCGCCCGACTATGTTTGAACTGCACCAACAATATGGCGGAGTATGAAGCATGCATGATGGGTCTTCGAGCAGCAATTTACCTAAGGATTAAGTTTCTAAGTGTCTTTGGAGATTCCGCTCTCGTGATCAGTCAGATCAAAGGCGAGTGGGATAAGAAACACCCAAATCTTATTCCTTACAAGGAGTATGTATTGACGTTACTTCCCCATTTCGAGGAGATAACCTTTGAACACTTCCCTAGAGAGGAGAATCAGTTGGCGGACGCGCTGGCTACGATGTCTTCTATGTTCAAAGTCAATTGGGACAACGAAGCTCCCCGGATCATCATTGAAAGGTTGGACGAACCAGCACATTGCTGTGACATTGAGACTGAAGAGGTAACAGAAAAGACATGGTATCATGAGGTGAAGAGGTATCTTGAAGCTCAGGAATACCCCGAGGGTGCATCTGTTAATGATAAGAAGTTTCTGAGGAGGTTCACAGCAAAGTTCTTCATCAGCAATGGCATCCTTTACAAGCGTAACCATGATTCAACTTTACTGCGTTGTGTGGATAAGAATGAAGCAGAAAGGATCATGATGGAGTTACATGAAGGTACTTTTGGAACTCACTCCAGTGGACACACCATGGCAAAGAAAATCCTTCGGGCAGGATATTATTGGTCCACAATGGAAGCCGACTGTTATCAGCATTCTCGGACATGTCACAAGTGCCAAGTCTATGCTGATAAGGTGCACATACCTCCAGTTCCTCTGAACATCTTGACGGCACCTTGGCCTTTTGCAATGTGGGGCATTGATATGATCGGCGAGATCAGACCTACAGCATCTAACGGGCATCGTTTCATCTTAGTAGCTATCGATTACTTTACAAAGTGGGTTGAAGCAGCTTCCTTTGCTACGGTAACCAAGAACGTCGTGGCGCGGTTTATTCGGCATAATCTGATATGTCGATATGGTGTACCAGAGAGGATCATTATGGACAATGGTACCAATCTCAACAACAAGATGATCACTGAGCTCTGCGAGCAATTCAAGATACAGCATCATAACTCTTCTCCCTACCGGCCGAAGATGAATGGGGCTGTAGAAGCGGCTAATAAGAACATTAAGAAGATTGTGCAGAAGATGACAGATACATACAAAGACTGGAATGAGATGTTACCATTTGCTCTTCATGGGTACCGTACCTCAACACGGACGTCAACAGGGGCAACACCCTATTCCTTGGTATACGGCATGGAGGCAGTCTTGCCCATTGAAGTTCATATACCCTCTCTTCGAATCATGAAGGATGCAGGTTTAAGTGAAGATGACTGGATTCAGACCCGGCTTGATCAGCTGAATCTAATCGATGAAAAGAGACTTACTGCTATTTGTCATGGTCAAACGTACCAAAAACGGATGATTAAGGCATTTAACAAGAAAGTTAGACAACAAGTGTTATACCCCAAAATTTTCCCTCCCATATTCTTCAAAATTTATCAAGGTCAATCTTCAAATGGTTCAAAATCTCTCAAGGGTTGCACAGTTCAAACACCCTCTTAAGCCAGTCAAATTAGGGTTTTGGTTCTTGCAAGGAAGTTGAGGTTTTCAAGGGCTCAATCAATTCCCATATGCCTATATACACTGTCAAGCATCTACATGCCAAGTTTCAAGGCTTACAGCATCAAGTTGCACAGTCAAAAGCCCTAATTGCTCCACAATCAACTGTAGGGGCAAAATGGTCATTTGGCAGTCAAAAGTCAAAAATTTTGGTCAACATCTTATTTTGAAGCCACAATCATCATTTGGTCAAATCTTGACCATGATTTCACAAGAATGGCTCAAAAATCATCAAGATGCAAAAGTTTCTATTTTTGGACAGCTGAAAAGTCAACTGTAACTTGACCAAGGCATAACTTTTTCATGGTTCATCAGAAAAATCCCATCCAATGCTCATTTTGAAGGGGATGACATTTCCTACAACTCATCTTCACATTCCAAGTCCAAGAAATGCTCTCACAAAAAGTTATCAATTTCAACATTATAGGTCATTTTCAAAAGTCAACAAAAAGGCATTTTAAGTCAAAGACCATAACTTGAGATTGGTAAATCAAAATGACATGGGACCAAAGGCATTGGTTAGAGGACTTCAATACCTTTCCAAAATGTCCAAGAACATGTTCATATGATCAAAATTGAGCAAGATATGCATTGGAGAAGTTGGGAAATTTTTGTGAAATGGCAAAAGTCAACTATCCTTGAAACTTCAATTTTTGACAAAAGGGCCCACTTTTTTCCACTTGGTTCAGCCTTGTCATACCACCCACGTGTCCCATGATCAATTTCAAGATTAAACATTAATTTTTCTATTTTTATTTAATTTTATTTGATTTAATTCATTTTAAATCCATAAAATTCAAATAAAATCAAAAAAAATTAATTCAATGACATCTTTTGATTTGAATGGCTTTCATGTGTCATCATACACCTACCAAATTCGTTCCAAGCTGAATTAAGCATGAAAATTCAAATTTGAACAAAATTGGAAGTTCCTTTAATGGTGGTTATGAAGAATCTCAAAACATCATTGCACAAGGATACAAGCTCTTAAAGTGACCTAATTGCATTCATACACATATATGCAAGCCTCTCTAACATGATACACGACCTGAACACCCATAGAACGGCCAAACCAAATTCCAAAAACTTGAAAAAAAGTAGAAAACTGAAATCCACTCTTCAGCACGAGTCAAGGTGTTTTCTTGATCCAAACACATTCCTAACACTCCTAGGAATCTTTTGCAATCAGAAACAAGCTTTAAAGCTCCAGGAAACGCCATTCACAGTGTGATCGGTGGATCTGGAACTGACTGTTTAACGCTGGTTCGCGAAATGTTGCGGTAAGCAAGAGTCGCCACCGTCTTTTATTTTCTCCAATGTGGAAAGGACAAAAGCACAGAAAAATTCCTTATGAGATTGCTCTCGGTTCGGGAGGTAGATTTATAGAACGGGAAGGTGTTAGCATCCTTTCTATCCATGGTTATCCATGGGCTCTTAGATACTTGCTCATTTGTGTTTTCAAAATGTTTGTTTGCTTTTCAAGGTGAGTGGGTTTGAAAAAGTTTCTTTGAAAGTTTCAGATCGACTCTTGTATCAGTCCTCAAGAGTGTTTGAAAAGTTGTTTTTGAAAGCTTTTTGCAAAGTGTCGGTGTGAAAAGAAGTTTTTGATTCGTTTTGGATTAGAGCAAGTATCTACGAGTCGTCTACCTACCCTAAGGAATTAGTCTGTGTAAATGTCCTTAAGGTAGTGCCATCCCACCATTGAGAGGTAGGTAGCACTACCGTTGGAGGTGTTCGGGTCAATTCGAGGGTTAGGGACAGTATGGTCACCGAGCAACGGTAAGACACCTTAGAAGCTACCCTTATGCCATTGATCTTTTTATTCCGAGGCAGCTATTCCGAGGCAACTTGTTTCGAGGCAACCGTTTCGAGGCGACTAGATCAATGGAACATAAGGACTCACTAAGACGTCTTATAGTCGACGACCACGTTTCGAGGGGCAAGGAAACAGTGTGGTCACCAGAGCAATAGTATGACACCTTAGAAGCTACCCTTATGCCATGTTCATGGACATAAGGACTTACTAAAACGTCCTATACTCGACGACCACGATTCGAAGGGCAAGGCAACAGTGAGGCGTACCCTAGGAGTGGTGTGTGAATTGTGTGTCATTTTCAGGTATTATTTGTCTTGTTTATGCATTGGGTGATCTACGCTTTGATTTTATTTGGGCATACATTCTTTCATGTGATTAACAGTTTAAAAGGTGCGGAAATTAAAATGCGGAAAAATAAAGGTCCTACGCTATTACAAGGCGCGGGTCTACATCGCCAAATTAAACCAAGACCCGATTTGAATAAAAGTGCGGAAAGTAAATGTCCTAATTATCTATTACAAGGCTTTGGGGCAAATACATTATATTCACAAAAGAAATAAAAATAAATGCGCGAAAAGGAATTATGATCGAAGGTGCGAGGGCGTTGGACCCTTTAAAGAAATTAAATTGCAATTAATAAGTTAATTAATGATTTGATAAAGAAAAGAAATTATTTTTAATGTTTTTGTATTTAATGGAAATAAAGAGAATTAATTAAATTAAAAGTTGAATAAAATCCTAATTCTAATTGTTTTTAATTATTAAAGAAAAATGTTTAAGTTTTAACCTAATTTTACCCTAATTAATTAAATGTCATATTTATTTACAAAATAATTAAGAATTAATAATAATGAAAAAAAGAAAAAGAATAAAAGTATTAAAACCCTAATTTCTACATTTTTTAGTTTATTTAAGAAAAAACATTAGAATTAAACCTAAAGTTAAACTAATTAATTCTTAGAATTTATTTACAAAATTGATAGAAATTAACATTAATAAAACATATTTTTATTTTTATTTTTACTTTTCTGATTTTTTTGTATTTTGTGTTATAAAAATTAATTGGGTGAATTAAAAGAAAATAATTAACATAATTAAAATAAATAAAAGAAAGAACAAAAAGAGAGAAAGAAAATGCAAACATGGGGGGTGGTTGACCCAAATTGAGGAGGTTTATAGAAAGCAGTTTGGCCCAAGAATTCCAGGCCCTCGTTGACTTTCAGCGTTTGTGTGAGGAGTGGTTGACTGGTGTCCATGGTGGACTGCTTGTCCTGGCCTTTGAATTGATCCCTGGGGATATGTGGCAGGCCCAGGCGTTGGGTGTTTTAATGGACCACTGAAGAGCATGCTGCATAGGAACAGGTTAGAGGAAAAAATATGAAATATACAAGGGGACCTGGGAATCGAACCCAGGTCCCAATACCTGCCTGCCAGCGTGTTTACCAACCGTGCCATTGAGTCACTTTGATATCATAATGGACAATGAACAAGATATGTGAGAAAGTGCTGGTGGCTTGAAAAAACGCGCTAAATTCAAACTGTCCAATCTGGCTGAGACACGTCTACCTTTCTTCTTCGTTTTACCTGAAACATAAGATAGATAGCGGGGGTTTTAAACCCCCACTAAATGGTACCTACAAAAATAGCGAATAGAGCATAGTGAAAAAGAAAAAGGGCGCGAGGTATGAGAACGAATCGTCTGGGCATCCTGGTTTCAATGGTGTAGGTTTCATGGCCTAATTTTTCCATATACGCAAAGCCCCAAATGGAAGCTTCTGAAACCTTAACCTGCCTCCATGGTAACTTTGCATACAAGCGTCTATAATTTAATTGGATGGTACCATTAGCTTTAGAATGATCAAGTTAGTATAAATCAAGCATTAAAATGTATGGAAAATGCGTGCCAATCAAAATACGACTATGAAGAATATCATGAACAGGGCAAAGCCATTCTACCACTTCTGGATGTATGGAGACTGGAAACGTATTGAGTCACGTTCAGGAAGGTTCCAGCAATCGTTTGGGATACTTTTTAGGCATTGAAAGGAGCTCTATCTATGAAAACAGTTTTGAAGTTTTTTGGTAAAAAATGCAAGTTTTGTTTTTAGGTTTCAGCGCAGCATTCTTGTTCTTTTTTATTAGGTTTATGATATGCACATATAGGTGAATGAATTAGGTTAGAAAAACTGGCCCAAAATCCATGTATTCAATGCCTTTGAATTTGTGATTTTCCATGATCTTTTTCAATCTTTTTTTGCCATCAAACCATTGCCAATTGCATAGAATCTTTCCCTTTTGATTGTGCACGAAATCTTGAGGTCATGATGAGTGGATATGCTGCACAAAAAGGTTTGAAAGTTGTGATTTAGTATTTTTCTCATATTTAATTTTAATTAAATGAATTAATAGGATTAAAAATTCAATTAATTAATTAAAAATTAGAAAATAACCCCCCTTTGGGTCAATGGGTCGTTCATAGCTTTTGGGTGATGATTCTTGGAAGAAATTGAGGCCCATTAGCAATTTTGAGGCATTTGAAGCAAAGTTGACTTTTCAAAATGCCCAAAAATTTCCCAACTTCCACAAGGCATATATTGCTCAATTTTTAAGATTTGATCATGTTCTTGGACATTTTGGAAAGGTCTTGAAGTCCTCTAACCAATGCCTTTGGTACCATATCATTATGATTTACCAATCTCAAGTTATGGTCTTTGACTTAAAGTGCCTTTTTGTTGACTTTTGAGAATGACCTATAATGTTGAGATTGATAACTTTTTGTGAGTGCATTTCTTGGACTTGAAGTGTGAAGATGAGTTGTAGGAAATGTCATTCTCTTCAAAATGAGCTTTGGATGGAATTTTTATGATAAACCATGTGGAAGTTATGTCTTGGTCAATTTGCAGTTGACTTTTCTAGCTGTCCAAATATAGAAACTTTTGCATCTTGAGACTTTTTGAGCTATGCCTTGAGAATCATGATCAAGAATTGATCAAATTATGTTTGTGGATTCAAAATAAGATATTGACCAAAAAAATTGACTTTTGACTGTCAAATTACCATTTTGCCCCTACAGTTGACTGTTGAGCAATTAGGGTTTTTGACTGTGCAATTTTGTGCTGTGAGTCTTGAAACTTGGCATATGGATGCTTGACAATGTTTATGGGCATGTGGGACTTGATTGGACCCTTGGAAACTTCAATTTCTTTGCCAGAACCAAAACTCTAATTTTTGACTGTTAGGAGGCCATTGGGCTGTGCAACCTTTGGGGAGATTTTGAAGCTTGTTCCTGGCAAATCTTGAAGAATATGGGAGGGCAAATTTTGGGGTACAACAGTTTCCCCTGTTCAATCTTCTTAAACCTGAGGATGTAGATTGGCTGGCGTGCCTTTCGTAATCCGAAGGTGGAAGATGATTGAACACTAGAGTGCCCAGAAATTTGCGCTCACATAGTAGTGTGATGGTGGGAATGGGCTTACAGATGCCATTTGGAGATTGATGGATAGGAAGATGGGCTTACAGATGCCATGCTGAGATGTGATGGATAGGTGGATGGGCTTATAGATGCCATCTGAGTGTCGGTCGCGTGTGAGATTCCTTAGCGAGAATTTGTGTACCTGAAAAAGAAAATGATTACCTGGCCTGTTACAGGAGCTGGTCTTCAAACTCTTTGTGTAGATGTGCCCTGACTGGTTACAAGAATTGAATCCTTAAACCTCTTCAGACGTGCCCTGGCGAGATGCAGGAATCGGGTCTGGAGCTTCAAAAGGTGATGAATGAATCAGGGATGGTTATTACCTCAACGGGACGATGAGAGAACCTTGGACGATTACTACCTCAACAGTAACGATGAGAGAACCTGGGGCGATTACTACCTCCACAGTAATGATGAGAGAACCTGGGGCGATTACTACCTCAACAGTAACGATGAGAGAATCTGGGGCGATTACTACCTCAACAGTAACGATGAGAGAATCTGGGGCGATTACTACCTCAACAGTAACGATGAGAGAATCTGGGGCGATTACTACCTCAACAGTAACGATGAGAGAATCTGGGGCGATTACTACCTCAACAGTAACGATGAGAGAATCTGGGGAGATTACTACCTCAACAGTAACGATGAGAGAACCTGGGGAGATTACTACCTCAACAGTAACGATGAGAGAATCTGGGGCGATTACTACCTCAATAGTAACGATGAGAGAATCTGGGGCGATTACTACCTCAACAGTAACGATGAGAGAATCTGGGGCGATTACTACCTCAACAGTAACGATGAGAGAATCTGGGGCGATTACTACCTCAACAGTAACGATGAGAGAATCTGGGGCGATTACTTCCTCAACAGTAACGATGAGAGAATCTGGGGCGATTACTACCTCAACAGTAACGATGAGAGAATCTGGGGCGATTACTACCTCAACAGTAACGATGAGAGAATTTGGGGCGATTACTACCTCAACAGTAACGATGAGAGAATCTGGGGCGATTACTACCTCAACAGTAACGATGAGAGAATCTGGGGCGATTACTACCTCAACAGTAACGATGAGAGAATCGGGGGCGATTACTACCTCAACAGTAACGATGAGAGAATCTGGGGCGATTACTACCTCAACAGTAACGATGAGAGAATCTGGGGCGATTACTACCTCAACAGTAACGATGAGAGAATCTGGGGCGATTACTACCTCAACAGTAACGATGAGAGAATCTTGGATGTCTTCTACTGAGTCTTCATTCGGAAAATCTTTAGGAATCGATTTAACTGGATCAGAGAAGGCCTTTGACTGGATCGGCATCAGAAAAATCTTTAGGAGTCGATTTAACTGGACCAGGCAAGGTCTTGGAATCTTTAACTGGGTCTTCATCAGGAAAATCTTTAGGAATCGATTTAACTGGACCAGAGAAGGCCTTTGACTGGATCGGCATCAGAAAAATCTTTAGGAGTCGATTTAACTGGACCAGGCAAGGTCTTGGAATCTTCAACCGGGTCTTCATCAGGAAAATCTTTAGGAATCGATTTAACTGGACCAGAGAAGGCCTTTGACTGGATCGGCATCAGAAAAATCTTTAGGAGTCGATTTAACTGGACCAGGCAAGGTCTTGGAATAGCTGAGAACTTAACTGGATCTTTCCTGAAATGTAAAAGTCAGTCGTATGCAATGCATGCCATGGATCAAGCAATGATGTTCTCAACATAAATGAGATTGTAAGATATGATGCGTTTATGCATGTATCACGATGTATGACGATGTGATGTTTTTGAACGTATTTTCGTCTAGGAAAATATATCCTTGACGAATGCCGGGAGTCAAATCCTGGGCTGATGGTTGAAGAGGGTTCTTCGTTTCCGCTGGGGATGGAGATTGCAAGAATGAACCGGTAGGAGAAGATAACTCCGTTGGGGAATAAACTTGATGAAGAGATTACTCTGCGGGGAATAACTACTCTAGCGATCTTGCTGGGGGACAATACTCTGTGGGAAGAGAGATGCTTCGCTGAGATGAATGAGAACTCCATTGGGGATACCATTGTTGAGTTTTGTTGAAGAATATGATGAACTCCGCTGGGGGATAGGAAGACTTCGTCGACGACGATCTTTCCCTGGTTATTGGCTGAGGATAACCCAATTATATCCTGGTGAGGAAATAACCTTCTGAATAAAGCCGGGAGACGCGTTCGTGTTATGCAGGGGATAAGCTTCCAGAATCTACTGGGGATAAGCTTCTTACTGGGGAGATTGATTGGACTCTCCTGGGGAAATTTTGAGATGTATTGGAAGTGACTCCACTGAATGTCTGTATACCGCCGGGGAACAATCTTAGATCCAGATTACCGGGGATGCTTGTTAAGAATGTCCATATATTGCTGAGGAATGTTGAGATCCGCTAGGAATACCCAACTTTCTTGAGGCTAATAGCTTTGCTTGGGGAGAATGCATTGACTTGCTGGCTCACTCTCTGGGGAGTTAAGATATACTGGTTATGTCCTTCAGCTGAATTCACCTTGATACCTTGGCGGACAGAGCAATTAGATCGTTTGGACAACTCATCATTGCCCCTGTTTCTGAGGTGGGAGAGGAAGACCTGTGAAGGTGTTTGATGACTGTCGATTGACAAATCTTCTTCTGGTAGGCAAGTGACGAGATGCCGGGACATAGTCGTACGCTTTGATCCCTAACTTTTGCCTGGACCGCCCTTTCGGGTTTTCAGTCCAACGGGATACCCATTTTTTGCCCAAGCCGCCTTTTCAGGTTTTCGACTTGCCGGGTGTACATATTTTTTTCATTTCATCTCTTATTTTTTCCTGAACCCTTTTGGTTCGCCGGGAAGCCCTTATTTTTTCCTAGGTGTGTCAACCTAGTGGGTCTTTGATTTTGCGTAGTATTTTTTCGACTATGTCCACACTCTCAGGATGTAGAGAGGTGCCCCTGTTGTTGTGTTGCCATGCCACCAGAAGATCTTCGTTTGATCATCCAATGCCCCAAGTGACTTAGACGGAGATTTTCCCTAGGCTGGTTGGCCTTTTGAGAGATTCTCCGAATCTTGACTTAACTGCCCCAGATGATGGACAATGATCATGCCATGCCCCTTGATTGGAAGTGCTTTTGTTCATCCGATATCCGTCGTGCGAGCTTCTATGCTGTTCAAACAAATGGTCATATGCAAGCAATGTTATATTAAAAATGCAAAGCTTATGTCTGTCTTGAAGTTTTTGAAAAATGCATTTTTCAGTAAAACCAGCAAATTTTGTAAAATGTGATGTCAACTCAATATTTTATAGCAAGCCTTAAGGAGTCAGGATACCTTTGGTAACAGTATGCTTTCGAACTAACCCATGCTTCAGCTAAGACTTTTGAGGGTTATAACGTGGCCTGGTTCATGGTTTAAGAAACAAAGGATAAAGGCTCAAATTATTTGTACCCACCCGTTCTTCGTGATGTTCTTCAAACCTAAGCTCAGTTGATTGTGCGTCAGACTTTGTTTGAGTCTTTATCCTGACGTTCCAATGATGGTTCAGATATTGATGATTTATTCTTAATAGGCAGTCATTTTTTTTGTTTTTGTTGAGGGTTTGTGTGACCTCTTTCTTTTTGATTTCGTTATCCCTATTTTTTGCCTGAACTGTTTCTTTTGTGATTACAGTCAGCGGGATGCCCCAGTTTTTTAAGTCTCCTTCATAGGTTTTGACTTATTGGGTTTTTATTTTTGAGATATAATGACTGCCTATCCTTATGATTATTCGGAATCATCATTGTCTTCTTTTTTTTTGTAAGGACCTCTTTGGTGCCATTTGTTATGCACTTGGATCAACTGAGAGAACTACCCTGCCCTAGGTTATGATAAAGGGTTTTTAATTTTCGAAAAGAAAAAACTCCTACTTCTTTGGCTCAGAGGGGTTGACGAGGGATTATCTTCCTTATAACTCCAGTGTTTAGGGATTGAAACAATGCCTGTACCTCATCAACGGGGTCTGTTCAAAAGCATACTGTAGATTGTGGTGTCGTTTTCGTCATCCTCCCTCAAGAGGCTTAGAATTTTAGATCAAGAGTTGACATCACAAAAATATGAAAACAGTTTGCATATAGTGAATACGAAATAATTACTTCAAAACAGACATATGCGATGCATTAATGAAATAACAACGTTTAACATGAATAAATGTTTGAACAAAAGAAAATTACAACTTGAAAATCCTAATGAACAAAAGTCTTTTCTTCTCAGGGCTTGTTACTTCAACTGGTGCATCTTGTAGGGATGACAGGAGCATTCAGCCTGGCCCATCTGGGTGAAATCCACAGCTCTTTCATTAATCAGGTCTTGGATCTTATTCTTCAGAGCCCAGCAGTCGTCGGTGTCATGTCCTGGACTGTCAGAGTGGTATGCACATCTTTCCTCAGGATTGTACTTTGAGGAGGCTGTGTTGAGATTCTTAGGAGGGTCCCTTAACGTCACCAGATTCAACCTCAACAATTGTTGTAAAGCTTGAGACGGTGACACGTTGAGCTTGGTGAACTGCCTTTTAGGCTTGTCTGGCTTGCTCTGATCAGCCCGTTGTTCTTGGCGAGGTCGTTGTTGGACCTATGAAGTGGTAGCAGCTTGGAGAGGTCTATTCATTGGACCAGACCTTTGCCCTCTTGGAAGTTGTTCCATGACCTGGTCCCTGACTTGGGCTGGTTGCTTCATGTCTTGATGAAGCTGACTGATCATGGCCATCAGCTCTCCTTGCTCCCGAGCTAAACCTTTAATGAGAGCCCTTTGCCCCAGCATCTGGGTTTTCAATGTGTCTACCTCAGCTTGTAGACGTTTCAGTCGTTCGTCCTTGTCATCTTCAGGGTTTTGCTTGGCCAGATTCCCCATGAGGAGTGTCCGTAACTCTTCTTGCCCCTTGGATAGGCTTAGGAAGATCTCCCTGAACTGAGTCTCTTGAGCCTGAAGATCCTGGTTATTTTGTTGGGAAGCCATTGCTGAAATAAACAGCGGAGATGGTAAGTGACCTGTCAAAAGGGTACCTGTTATGCAATGATATGTATGTATGTATATGCAATGTTTTCAAGGATCTCGCGGGGTAAACAAGAAACAATTGTCAGAATTTGAATCCGGTAGCTTGATTGAAGGAGATTCATGTTGTTGAGAGTCCTTCTTCAAGGGTCAAAGGCTCACCATATCCAGTGGGTCATAGCCCCTGACTCAAGTTATCAACCTTGGCTAGAGGAAAATAAATCCTCTTTGCCCCTTGCTGGGTAATTGGTTCAACATGACCTGCATCATAAGCCCTTGAGATCCTTGAAATGGATTAGTTCTTATGCAGGATGTATGTAATGGTATGATGTTATGCTATGCATGGGATAATGTAGGTAAACCCTGTTATGAGTCCCAATTAAGGACTGTAAACAAAACCTGCAAGAAAACTCAAGTGTCAGATAACGAGTATGCAAGTAGTTCAAGTATGAAGGCACACAAGTCACACAAGAGAAACTCTTAGAGTTTAGGCCAGCATGGGGTCTGGGTATTACCCTCTTTCAGTTTGTTGGTTCAGACCTGTCATATCAAAAGTAACCGGGTTCTAGAGGATCCCAATATCACCGACTACCCTCAATCGGTCATAACTCCAGCATCGCAATCATTTCTTGCGGCCAGAACCATCACGGGAGTTTAGCCTCAATGGGCGTAGCATACTGCTACTGTTCTATTGGCCAAGTTGGGTCATTTAAGGTTCTAAGGTCGGTTGGTGCTTAATGACTCCTCAGAAGACCCATATTCTCCTCGTTGCGACACAAGGGATATCGGTACAGACCAAGGCGCCACACCAACGTAGCCACTGCTTCATCCATGTCGGTCTACGCCGGACAGGTCCCTCAAAGCTTATGCTACCTAACAGGGTATCCCCAGATCCGGGTTAGGATCTATGTAACTCCGATGCAACCCACAATTTAAAGCAAACAAGTCAAAACAATTGAAAACATAGTTATGAACTATCCTAAGGTACACCTCACTTTAAAAAGTCCCCAGCAGAGTCGCCAGTTCTGTGATCGGTGGATCTGGAACTGACTGTTTAACGCTGGTTCGCGAAATGTCGCGGTAAGCAAGAGTCGCCACCGTCTTTTATTTTCTCCAATGTGGAAAGGACAAAAGCACAGAAAAATTCCTTATGAGATTGCTCTCGGTTCGGGAGGTAGATTTATAGAAAGGGAAGGTGTTAGCATCCTTTCTATCCATGGTTATCCATGGGCTCTTAGATACTTGCTCATTTGTGTTTTCAAAATGTTTGTTTGCTTTTCAAGGTGAGTGGGTTTGAAAAAGTTTCTTTGAAAGTTTCAGATCGACTCTTGTATCAGTCCTCAAGAGTGTTTGAAAAGTTGTTTTTGAAAGCTTTTTGTAAAGTGTCGGTGTGAAAAGAAGTTTTTGATTCGTTTTGGATTAGAGCAAGTATCTACGAGTCGTCTACCTACCCTAAGGAATTAGTCTGTGTAAATGTCCTTAAGGTAGTGCCATCCCACCATTGAGAGGTAGGTAGCACTACCGTTGGAGGTGTTCGGGTCAATTCGAGGGTTAGGGACAGTATGGTCACCGAGCAACGGTAAGACACCTTAGAAGCTACCCTTATGCCATTGATCTTTTTATTCCGAGGCAGCTATTCCGAGGCAACTTGTTTCGAGGCAACCGTTTCGAGGCGACTAGATCAATGGAACATAAGGACTCACTAAGACGTCTTATAGTCGACGACCACGTTTCGAGGGGCAAGGAAACAGTGTGGTCACCAGAGCAATAGTATGACACCTTAGAAGCTACCCTTATGCCATGTTCATGGACATAAGGACTTACTAAAACGTCCTATACTCGACGACCACGATTCGAAGGGCAAGGCAACAGTGAGGCGTACCCTAGGAGTGGTGTGTGAATTGTGTGTCATTTTCAGGTATTATTTGTCTTGTTTATGCATTGGGTGATCTACGCTTTGATTTTATTTGGGCATACATTCTTTCATGTGATTAACAGTTTAAAAGGTGCGGAAATTAAAATGCGGAAAAATAAAGGTCCTACGCTATTACAAGGCGCGGGTCTACATCGCCAAATTAAACCAAGACCCGATTTGAATAAAAGTGCGGAAAGTAAATGTCCTAATTATCTATTACAAGGCTTTGGGGCAAATACATTATATTCACAAAAGAAATAAAAATAAATGCGCGAAAAGGAATTATGATCGAAGGTGCGAGGGCGTTGGACCCTTTAAAGAAATTAAATTGCAATTAATAAGTTAATTAATGATTTGATAAAGAAAAGAAATTATTTTTAATGTTTTTGTATTTAATGGAAATAAAGAGAATTAATTAAATTAAAAGTTGAATAAAATCCTAATTCTAATTGTTTTTAATTATTAAAGAAAAATGTTTAAGTTTTAACCTAATTTTACCCTAATTAATTAAATGTCATATTTATTTACAAAATAATTAAGAATTAATAATAATGAAAAAAAGAAAAAGAATAAAAGTATTAAAACCCTAATTTCTACATTTTTTAGTTTATTTAAGAAAAAACATTAGAATTAAACCTAAAGTTAAACTAATTAATTCTTAGAATTTATTTACAAAATTGATAGAAATTAACATTAATAAAACATATTTTTATTTTTATTTTTACTTTTCTGATTTTTTTGTATTTTGTGTTATAAAAATTAATTGGGTGAATTAAAAGAAAATAATTAACATAATTAAAATAAATAAAAGAAAGAACAAAAAGAGAGAAAGAAAATGCAAACATGGGGGGTGGTTGACCCAAATTGAGGAGGTTTATAGAAAGCAGTTTGGCCCAAGAATTCCAGGCCCTCGTTGACTTTCAGCGTTTGTGTGAGGAGTGGTTGACTGGTGTCCATGGTGGACTGCTTGTCCTGGCCTTTGAATTGATCCCTGGGGATATGTGGCAGGCCCAGGCGTTGGGTGTTTTAATGGACCACTGAAGAGCATGCTGCATAGGAACAGGTTAGAGGAAAAAATATGAAATATACAAGGGGACCTGGGAATCGAACCCAGGTCCCAATACCTGCCTGCCAGCGTGTTTACCAACCGTGCCATTGAGTCACTTTGATATCATAATGGACAATGAACAAGATATGTGAGAAAGTGCTGGTGGCTTGAAAAAACGCGCTAAATTCAAACTGTCCAATCTGGCTGAGACACGTCTACCTTTCTTCTTCGTTTTACCTGAAACATAAGATAGATAGCGGGGGTTTTAAACCCCCACTAAATGGTACCTACAAAAATAGCGAATAGAGCATAGTGAAAAAGAAAAAGGGCGCGAGGTATGAGAACGAATCGTCTGGGCATCCTGGTTTCAATGGTGTAGGTTTCATGGCCTAATTTTTCCATATACGCAAAGCCCCAAATGGAAGCTTCTGAAACCTTAACCTGCCTCCATGGTAACTTTGCATACAAGCGTCTATAATTTAATTGGATGGTACCATTAGCTTTAGAATGATCAAGTTAGTATAAATCAAGCATTAAAATGTATGGAAAATGCGTGCCAATCAAAATACGACTATGAAGAATATCATGAACAGGGCAAAGCCATTCTACCACTTCTGGATGTATGGAGACTGGAAACGTATTGAGTCACGTTCAGGAAGGTTCCAGCAATCGTTTGGGATACTTTTTAGGCATTGAAAGGAGCTCTATCTATGAAAACAGTTTTGAAGTTTTTTGGTAAAAAATGCAAGTTTTGTTTTTAGGTTTCAGCGCAGCATTCTTGTTCTTTTTTATTAGGTTTATGATATGCACATATAGGTGAATGAATTAGGTTAGAAAAACTGGCCCAAAATCCATGTATTCAATGCCTTTGAATTTGTGATTTTCCATGATCTTTTTCAATCTTTTTTTGCCATCAAACCATTGCCAATTGCATAGAATCTTTCCCTTTTGATTGTGCACGAAATCTTGAGGTCATGATGAGTGGATATGCTGCACAAAAAGGTTTGAAAGTTGTGATTTAGTATTTTTCTCATATTTAATTTTAATTAAATGAATTAATAGGATTAAAAATTCAATTAATTAATTAAAAATTAGAAAATAACCCCCCTTTGGGTCAATGGGTCGTTCATAGCTTTTGGGTGATGATTCTTGGAAGAAATTGAGGCCCATTAGCAATTTTGAGGCATTTGAAGCAAAGTTGACTTTTCAAAATGCCCAAAAATTTCCCAACTTCCACAAGGCATATATTGCTCAATTTTTAAGATTTGATCATGTTCTTGGACATTTTGGAAAGGTCTTGAAGTCCTCTAACCAATGCCTTTGGTACCATATCATTATGATTTACCAATCTCAAGTTATGGTCTTTGACTTAAAGTGCCTTTTTGTTGACTTTTGAGAATGACCTATAATGTTGAGATTGATAACTTTTTGTGAGTGCATTTCTTGGACTTGAAGTGTGAAGATGAGTTGTAGGAAATGTCATTCTCTTCAAAATGAGCTTTGGATGGAATTTTTATGATAAACCATGTGGAAGTTATGTCTTGGTCAATTTGCAGTTGACTTTTCTAGCTGTCCAAATATAGAAACTTTTGCATCTTGAGACTTTTTGAGCTATGCCTTGAGAATCATGATCAAGAATTGATCAAATTATGTTTGTGGATTCAAAATAAGATATTGACCAAAAAAATTGACTTTTGACTGTCAAATTACCATTTTGCCCCTACAGTTGACTGTTGAGCAATTAGGGTTTTTGACTGTGCAATTTTGTGCTGTGAGTCTTGAAACTTGGCATATGGATGCTTGACAATGTTTATGGGCATGTGGGACTTGATTGGACCCTTGGAAACTTCAATTTCTTTGCCAGAACCAAAACTCTAATTTTTGACTGTTAGGAGGCCATTGGGCTGTGCAACCTTTGGGGAGATTTTGAAGCTTGTTCCTGGCAAATCTTGAAGAATATGGGAGGGCAAATTTTGGGGTACAACAGTTTCCCCTGTTCAATCTTCTTAAACCTGAGGATGTAGATTGGCTGGCGTGCCTTTCGTAATCCGAAGGTGGAAGATGATTGAACACTAGAGTGCCCAGAAATTTGCGCTCACATAGTAGTGTGATGGTGGGAATGGGCTTACAGATGCCATTTGGAGATTGATGGATAGGAAGATGGGCTTACAGATGCCATGCTGAGATGTGATGGATAGGTGGATGGGCTTATAGATGCCATCTGAGTGTCGGTCGCGTGTGAGATTCCTTAGCGAGAATTTGTGTACCTGAAAAAGAAAATGATTACCTGGCCTGTTACAGGAGCTGGTCTTCAAACTCTTTGTGTAGATGTGCCCTGACTGGTTACAAGAATTGAATCCTTAAACCTCTTCAGACGTGCCCTGGCGAGATGCAGGAATCGGGTCTGGAGCTTCAAAAGGTGATGAATGAATCAGGGATGGTTATTACCTCAACGGGACGATGAGAGAACCTTGGACGATTACTACCTCAACAGTAACGATGAGAGAACCTGGGGCGATTACTACCTCCACAGTAATGATGAGAGAACCTGGGGCGATTACTACCTCAACAGTAACGATGAGAGAATCTGGGGCGATTACTACCTCAACAGTAACGATGAGAGAATCTGGGGCGATTACTACCTCAACAGTAACGATGAGAGAATCTGGGGCGATTACTACCTCAACAGTAACGATGAGAGAATCTGGGGCGATTACTACCTCAACAGTAACGATGAGAGAATCTGGGGAGATTACTACCTCAACAGTAACGATGAGAGAACCTGGGGAGATTACTACCTCAACAGTAACGATGAGAGAATCTGGGGCGATTACTACCTCAATAGTAACGATGAGAGAATCTGGGGCGATTACTACCTCAACAGTAACGATGAGAGAATCTGGGGCGATTACTACCTCAACAGTAACGATGAGAGAATCTGGGGCGATTACTACCTCAACAGTAACGATGAGAGAATCTGGGGCGATTACTACCTCAACAGTAACGATGAGAGAATCTGGGGCGATTACTACCTCAACAGTAACGATGAGAGAATCTGGGGCGATTACTACCTCAACAGTAACGATGAGAGAATTTGGGGCGATTACTACCTCAACAGTAACGATGAGAGAATCTGGGGCGATTACTACCTCAACAGTAACGATGAGAGAATCTGGGGCGATTACTACCTCAACAGTAACGATGAGAGAATCGGGGGCGATTACTACCTCAACAGTAACGATGAGAGAATCTGGGGCGATTACTACCTCAACAGTAACGATGAGAGAATCTGGGGCGATTACTACCTCAACAGTAACGATGAGAGAATCTGGGGCGATTACTACCTCAACAGTAACGATGAGAGAATCTTGGATGTCTTCTACTGAGTCTTCATTCGGAAAATCTTTAGGAATCGATTTAACTGGATCAGAGAAGGCCTTTGACTGGATCGGCATCAGAAAAATCTTTAGGAGTCGATTTAACTGGACCAGGCAAGGTCTTGGAATCTTTAACTGGGTCTTCATCAGGAAAATCTTTAGGAATCGATTTAACTGGACCAGAGAAGGCCTTTGACTGGATCGGCATCAGAAAAATCTTTAGGAGTCGATTTAACTGGACCAGGCAAGGTCTTGGAATCTTCAACCGGGTCTTCATCAGGAAAATCTTTAGGAATCGATTTAACTGGACCAGAGAAGGCCTTTGACTGGATCGGCATCAGAAAAATCTTTAGGAGTCGATTTAACTGGACCAGGCAAGGTCTTGGAATAGCTGAGAACTTAACTGGATCTTTCCTGAAATGTAAAAGTCAGTCGTATGCAATGCATGCCATGGATCAAGCAATGATGTTCTCAACATAAATGAGATTGTAAGATATGATGCGTTTATGCATGTATCACGATGTATGACGATGTGATGTTTTTGAACGTATTTTCGTCTAGGAAAATATATCCTTGACGAATGCCGGGAGTCAAATCCTGGGCTGATGGTTGAAGAGGGTTCTTCGTTTCCGCTGGGGATGGAGATTGCAAGAATGAACCGGTAGGAGAAGATAACTCCGTTGGGGAATAAACTTGATGAAGAGATTACTCTGCGGGGAATAACTACTCTAGCGATCTTGCTGGGGGACAATACTCTGTGGGAAGAGAGATGCTTCGCTGAGATGAATGAGAACTCCATTGGGGATACCATTGTTGAGTTTTGTTGAAGAATATGATGAACTCCGCTGGGGGATAGGAAGACTTCGTCGACGACGATCTTTCCCTGGTTATTGGCTGAGGATAACCCAATTATATCCTGGTGAGGAAATAACCTTCTGAATAAAGCCGGGAGACGCGTTCGTGTTATGCAGGGGATAAGCTTCCAGAATCTACTGGGGATAAGCTTCTTACTGGGGAGATTGATTGGACTCTCCTGGGGAAATTTTGAGATGTATTGGAAGTGACTCCACTGAATGTCTGTATACCGCCGGGGAACAATCTTAGATCCAGATTACCGGGGATGCTTGTTAAGAATGTCCATATATTGCTGAGGAATGTTGAGATCCGCTAGGAATACCCAACTTTCTTGAGGCTAATAGCTTTGCTTGGGGAGAATGCATTGACTTGCTGGCTCACTCTCTGGGGAGTTAAGATATACTGGTTATGTCCTTCAGCTGAATTCACCTTGATACCTTGGCGGACAGAGCAATTAGATCGTTTGGACAACTCATCATTGCCCCTGTTTCTGAGGTGGGAGAGGAAGACCTGTGAAGGTGTTTGATGACTGTCGATTGACAAATCTTCTTCTGGTAGGCAAGTGACGAGATGCCGGGACATAGTCGTACGCTTTGATCCCTAACTTTTGCCTGGACCGCCCTTTCGGGTTTTCAGTCCAACGGGATACCCATTTTTTGCCCAAGCCGCCTTTTCAGGTTTTCGACTTGCCGGGTGTACATATTTTTTTCATTTCATCTCTTATTTTTTCCTGAACCCTTTTGGTTCACCGGGAAGCCCTTATTTTTTCCTAGGTGTGTCAACCTAGTGGGTCTTTGATTTTGCGTAGTATTTTTTCGACTATGTCCACACTCTCAGGATGTAGAGAGGTGCCCCTGTTGTTGTGTTGCCATGCCACCAGAAGATCTTCGTTTGATCATCCAATGCCCCAAGTGACTTAGACGGAGATTTTCCCTAGGCTGGTTGGCCTTTTGAGAGATTCTCCGAATCTTGACTTAACTGCCCCAGATGATGGACAATGATCATGCCATGCCCCTTGATTGGAAGTGCTTTTGTTCATCCGATATCCGTCGTGCGAGCTTCTATGCTGTTCAAACAAATGGTCATATGCAAGCAATGTTATATTAAAAATGCAAAGCTTATGTCTGTCTTGAAGTTTTTGAAAAATGCATTTTTCAGTAAAACCAGCAAATTTTGTAAAATGTGATGTCAACTCAATATTTTATAGCAAGCCTTAAGGAGTCAGGATACCTTTGGTAACAGTATGCTTTCGAACTAACCCATGCTTCAGCTAAGACTTTTGAGGGTTATAACGTGGCCTGGTTCATGGTTTAAGAAACAAAGGATAAAGGCTCAAATTATTTGTACCCACCCGTTCTTCGTGATGTTCTTCAAACCTAAGCTCAGTTGATTGTGCGTCAGACTTTGTTTGAGTCTTTATCCTGACGTTCCAATGATGGTTCAGATATTGATGATTTATTCTTAATAGGCAGTCATTTTTTTTGTTTTTGTTGAGGGTTTGTGTGACCTCTTTCTTTTTGATTTCGTTATCCCTATTTTTTGCCTGAACTGTTTCTTTTGTGATTACAGTCAGCGGGATGCCCCAGTTTTTTAAGTCTCCTTCATAGGTTTTGACTTATTGGGTTTTTATTTTTGAGATATAATGACTGCCTATCCTTATGATTATTCGGAATCATCATTGTCTTCTTTTTTTTTGTAAGGACCTCTTTGGTGCCATTTGTTATGCACTTGGATCAACTGAGAGAACTACCCTGCCCTAGGTTATGATAAAGGGTTTTTAATTTTCGAAAAGAAAAAACTCCTACTTCTTTGGCTCAGAGGGGTTGACGAGGGATTATCTTCCTTATAACTCCAGTGTTTAGGGATTGAAACAATGCCTGTACCTCATCAACGGGGTCTGTTCAAAAGCATACTGTAGATTGTGGTGTCGTTTTCGTCATCCTCCCTCAAGAGGCTTAGAATTTTAGATCAAGAGTTGACATCACAAAAATATGAAAACAGTTTGCATATAGTGAATACGAAATAATTACTTCAAAACAGACATATGCGATGCATTAATGAAATAACAACGTTTAACATGAATAAATGTTTGAACAAAAGAAAATTACAACTTGAAAATCCTAATGAACAAAAGTCTTTTCTTCTCAGGGCTTGTTACTTCAACTGGTGCATCTTGTAGGGATGACAGGAGCATTCAGCCTGGCCCATCTGGGTGAAATCCACAGCTCTTTCATTAATCAGGTCTTGGATCTTATTCTTCAGAGCCCAGCAGTCGTCGGTGTCATGTCCTGGACTGTCAGAGTGGTATGCACATCTTTCCTCAGGATTGTACTTTGAGGAGGCTGTGTTGAGATTCTTAGGAGGGTCCCTTAACGTCACCAGATTCAACCTCAACAATTGTTGTAAAGCTTGAGACGGTGACACGTTGAGCTTGGTGAACTGCCTTTTAGGCTTGTCTGGCTTGCTCTGATCAGCCCGTTGTTCTTGGCGAGGTCGTTGTTGGACCTATGAAGTGGTAGCAGCTTGGAGAGGTCTATTCATTGGACCAGACCTTTGCCCTCTTGGAAGTTGTTCCATGACCTGGTCCCTGACTTGGGCTGGTTGCTTCATGTCTTGATGAAGCTGACTGATCATGGCCATCAGCTCTCCTTGCTCCCGAGCTAAACCTTTAATGAGAGCCCTTTGCCCCAGCATCTGGGTTTTCAATGTGTCTACCTCAGCTTGTAGACGTTTCAGTCGTTCGTCCTTGTCATCTTCAGGGTTTTGCTTGGCCAGATTCCCCATGAGGAGTGTCCGTAACTCTTCTTGCCCCTTGGATAGGCTTAGGAAGATCTCCCTGAACTGAGTCTCTTGAGCCTGAAGATCCTGGTTATTTTGTTGGGAAGCCATTGCTGAAATAAACAGCGGAGATGGTAAGTGACCTGTCAAAAGGGTACCTGTTATGCAATGATATGTATGTATGTATATGCAATGTTTTCAAGGATCTCGCGGGGTAAACAAGAAACAATTGTCAGAATTTGAATCCGGTAGCTTGATTGAAGGAGATTCATGTTGTTGAGAGTCCTTCTTCAAGGGTCAAAGGCTCACCATATCCAGTGGGTCATAGCCCCTGACTCAAGTTATCAACCTTGGCTAGAGGAAAATAAATCCTCTTTGCCCCTTGCTGGGTAATTGGTTCAACATGACCTGCATCATAAGCCCTTGAGATCCTTGAAATGGATTAGTTCTTATGCAGGATGTATGTAATGGTATGATGTTATGCTATGCATGGGATAATGTAGGTAAACCCTGTTATGAGTCCCAATTAAGGACTGTAAACAAAACCTGCAAGAAAACTCAAGTGTCAGATAACGAGTATGCAAGTAGTTCAAGTATGAAGGCACACAAGTCACACAAGAGAAACTCTTAGAGTTTAGGCCAGCATGGGGTCTGGGTATTACCCTCTTTCAGTTTGTTGGTTCAGACCTGTCATATCAAAAGTAACCGGGTTCTAGAGGATCCCAATATCACCGACTACCCTCAATCGGTCATAACTCCAGCATCGCAATCATTTCTTGCGGCCAGAACCATCACGGGAGTTTAGCCTCAATGGGCGTAGCATACTGCTACTGTTCTATTGGCCAAGTTGGGTCATTTAAGGTTCTAAGGTCGGTTGGTGCTTAATGACTCCTCAGAAGACCCATATTCTCCTCGTTGCGACACAAGGGATATCGGTACAGACCAAGGCGCCACACCAACGTAGCCACTGCTTCATCCATGTCGGTCTACGCCGGACAGGTCCCTCAAAGCTTATGCTACCTAACAGGGTATCCCCAGATCCGGGTTAGGATCTATGTAACTCCGATGCAACCCACAATTTAAAGCAAACAAGTCAAAACAATTGAAAACATAGTTATGAACTATCCTAAGGTACACCTCACTTTAAAAAGTCCCCAGCAGAGTCGCCAGTTCTGTGATCGGTGGATCTGGAACTGACTGTTTAACGCTGGTTCGCGAAATGTCGCGGTAAGCAAGAGTCGCCACCGTCTTTTATTTTCTCCAATGTGGAAAGGACAAAAGCACAGAAAAATTCCTTATGAGATTGCTCTCGGTTCGGGAGGTAGATTTATAGAAAGGGAAGGTGTTAGCATCCTTTCTATCCATGGTTATCCATGGGCTCTTAGATACTTGCTCATTTGTGTTTTCAAAATGTTTGTTTGCTTTTCAAGGTGAGTGGGTTTGAAAAAGTTTCTTTGAAAGTTTCAGATCGACTCTTGTATCAGTCCTCAAGAGTGTTTGAAAAGTTGTTTTTGAAAGCTTTTTGTAAAGTGTCGGTGTGAAAAGAAGTTTTTGATTCGTTTTGGATTAGAGCAAGTATCTACGAGTCGTCTACCTACCCTAAGGAATTAGTCTGTGTAAATGTCCTTAAGGTAGTGCCATCCCACCATTGAGAGGTAGGTAGCACTACCGTTGGAGGTGTTCGGGTCAATTCGAGGGTTAGGGACAGTATGGTCACCGAGCAACGGTAAGACACCTTAGAAGCTACCCTTATGCCATTGATCTTTTTATTCCGAGGCAGCTATTCCGAGGCAACTTGTTTCGAGGCAACCGTTTCGAGGCGACTAGATCAATGGAACATAAGGACTCACTAAGACGTCTTATAGTCGACGACCACGTTTCGAGGGGCAAGGAAACAGTGTGGTCACCAGAGCAATAGTATGACACCTTAGAAGCTACCCTTATGCCATGTTCATGGACATAAGGACTTACTAAAACGTCCTATACTCGACGACCACGATTCGAAGGGCAAGGCAACAGTGAGGCGTACCCTAGGAGTGGTGTGTGAATTGTGTGTCATTTTCAGGTATTATTTGTCTTGTTTATGCATTGGGTGATCTACGCTTTGATTTTATTTGGGCATACATTCTTTCATGTGATTAACAGTTTAAAAGGTGCGGAAATTAAAATGCGGAAAAATAAAGGTCCTACGCTATTACATGGCGCGGGTCTACATCGCCAAATTAAACCAAGACCCGATTTGAATAAAAGTGCGGAAAGTAAATGTCCTAATTATCTATTACAAGGCTTTGGGGCAAATACATTATATTCACAAAAGAAATAAAAATAAATGCGCGAAAAGGAATTATGATCGAAGGTGCGAGGGCGTTGGACCCTTTAAAGAAATTAAATTGCAATTAATAAGTTAATTAATGATTTGATAAAGAAAAGAAATTATTTTTAATGTTTTTGTATTTAATGGAAATAAAGAGAATTAATTAAATTAAAAGTTGAATAAAATCCTAATTCTAATTGTTTTTAATTATTAAAGAAAAATGTTTAAGTTTTAACCTAATTTTACCCTAATTAATTAAATGTCATATTTATTTACAAAATAATTAAGAATTAATAATAATGAAAAAAAGAAAAAGAATAAAAGTATTAAAACCCTAATTTCTACATTTTTTAGTTTATTTAAGAAAAAACATTAGAATTAAACCTAAAATTAAACTAATTAATTCTTAGAATTTATTTACAAAATTGATAGAAATTAACATTAATAAAACTTTTTTTTTTTTACTTTTCTGATTTTTTTGTATTTTTGTGTTATAAAAATTAATTGGGTGAATTAAAAGAAAATAATTAACATAATTAAAATAAATAAAAGAAAGAACAAAAAGAGAGAAAGAAAATGCAAACATGGGGGGTGGTTGACCCAAATTGAGGAGGTTTATAGAAAACAGTTTGGCCCAAGAATTCCAGGCCCACGTTGACTTTCAGCGTTTGTGTGAGGAGTGGTTGACTGGTGTCCATGGTGGACTGCTTGTCCTGGCCTTTGAATTGATCCCTGGGGATATGTGGCAGGCCCAGGCGTTGGGTGTTTGATGGACCACTAAAGAGCATGCTGCATAGGAACAGGTTAGAGGAAAAAATATGAAATATACAAGGGGACCTGGGAATCGAACCCAGGTCCCAATACCTTCCTGCCAGCGTGTTTACCAACCGTGCCATTGAGTCACTTTGATATCATAATGGACAATGAACAAGATATGTGAGAAAGTGCTGGTGGCTTGAAAAAACGCGCTAAATTCAAACCGTCCAATTTGGATGAGACACGTCTACCTTTCTTCTTCGTTTTACCTGAAACATAAGATAGATAGCGGGGGTTTTAAACCCCCACTAAATGGTACCTACAAAAATAGCGAATAGAGCATAGTGAAAAAGAAAAAGGGCGCGAGGTATGAGAACGAATCGTCTGGGCATCCTGGTTTCAATGGTGTAGGTTTCATGGCCTAATTTTTCCATATACGCAAAGACCCAAATGGAAGCTTCTGAAACCCTAACCTGCGTCCATGGTAACTTTGCATACAAGCGTCTATAATTTAATTGGATGGTACCATTAGCTTTAGAATGATCAAGTTAGTATAAATCAAGCATTAAAATGTATGGAAAATGCGTGTCAATCAAAATACGACTATGAAGAATATCATGAACAGGGCAAAGCCATTCTACCACTTCTGGATGTATGGAGACTGGAAACGTATTGAGTCACGTTCAGGAAGGTTCCAGCAATCGTTTGGGATACTTTTTAGGCCTTGAAAGGAGCTCTATCTATGAAAACAGTTTTGAAGTTTTTTGGTAAAAAATGCAAGTTTTGTTTTTAGGTTTCAGCGCAGCATTCTTGTTCTTTTTTATTAGGTTTATGATATGCACATATAGGTGAATGAATTAGGTTAGAAAAACTGGCCCAAAACCCATGTATTCAATGCCTTTGAATTTGTGATTTTCCATGATCTTTTTCAATCTTTTTTTGCCATCAAACCATTGCTAATTGCATAGAATCTTTCCCTTTTGATTGTGCACGAAATCTTGAGGTCATGATGAGTGGATATGCTACACAAAAAGGTTTGAAAGTTGTGATTTAGTATTTCTCTCATATTTAATTTTAATTAAATGAATTAATAGGATTAAAAATTCAATTAATTAATTAAAAATAAGAAAATAACTCCCCTTTGGGTCAATGGGTCGTGCATAGATTTTGGGTGATGATTCTTGGAAGAAATTGAGGCCCATTAGCAATTTTGAGGCATTTGAAGCAAAGTTGACTTTTCAAAATGCCCAAAAATTTCCCAACTTCCACAAGGCATATCATGCTCAATGTTTAAGCTTTGATCATGTTCTTGGACATTTTAGAAAGTTCTTGAAGTCCTCTAACCAATGCCTTTGGTACCATGTCATTTTGATTTACCAATCTCAAGTTATGGTCTTTGACTTAAAGTGCCTTTTTGTTGACTTTTGAGAATGACCTATAATGTTGAGATTGATAACTTTTTGTGAGTGCATTTCTTGGACTTGAAGTGTGAAGATGAGTTGTAGGAAATGTCATTCTCTTCAAAATGAGCTTTGGATGGAATTTTTCTAATAAACCATGTGGAAGTTATGCCTTGGTCAATTTGCAGTTGACTTTTCCAACTATCCAAATATAGAAACTTTTGCATCTTGAGACTTTTTGAGCCATGCCTTGAGAATCATGATCAAGAATTGATCAAATGATGTTTGTGGCTTCAAAATAAGATATTGACCAAACATTTTGACTTTTGACTGTCACATTACCATTTTGCCCCTGCAGTTGACTGTTGAGCAATTAGGGTTTTTGGCTGTGCAATTTTGTGTTGTGAGTCTTGAAACTTGGTATATGGATGCTTGACAATGTTTATGGGCATGTGGGACTTGATTGGAACCTTGGAAACTTCAATTTCTTTGCCAGAACCAAAACTCTAATTTTTGACAGTTAGGAGGCCATTGGGTTGTGCAACCTTTGGGGAGATTTTGAAGCTTGTTCCTGGCAAATCTTGAAGAATATGGGAGGGCAAATTTTGGGGTACAACACACAGTCATACGGTTCATCACTTTTTTCCAAAATCATAATCATCGATTCATGCATTTTTAACATTTTTTATTGATTGTATTATGTTCACAGGACCCATACGAAGCTATTAGTGTAATTGAATTGCATTATGGTGCCCAGAATTGCAAAACACCATTGTTAAGTTCTAGGGTTTCAGAGCTTTTGAATTAGGGCTTTTCATATACTGTGAAATCAAACCTCAAAACGCACATGGTTGGAACCGCCTGAGTGAGACGAAAACATTGGACACCTCGCGCCTTTTTTATATTACATGTAGCCCTAATCGCTATTTTGGACGCTTGCATTTTGTGGGGGTTTAAAACCCCCGTTATTTGTTTGTTTTTGTTTCAGGAAACACGAAGAAGATGATTACGTGGAAGAACATGGCTGGTTGATTCAAATATAATATGCGCGTTTTCTTTTTTAGCATATGCGTGTTGTTTTTCCATATTATTTTCTTTACCCACTATAATAACAAGATACAGCGCTTAGCTCAGTGGAGAGGGACGTGGCTATGCATCATTGGGACCTGGGTTCGATTCCCAGGTCCCCCCAAAATTCAATATTGTTTTTCCTAATGCGTTCCCATGCAGCATTTGTCCAGAAGTTCACCATATGACCTCATAAATCCACATGCCATGTGGCCTCAAAGATCAATCCAAAGGCCAGAAAATGATGAGCACCATGCTCATGAGTCAACACGTCTCCAGGCAATTTCAAAAGTCAATACAGGCCTGAGCTTAGTGGGCCAAAAAACTGCAATTCATACCTCCATTGGGCCATCAACACCCCCTTGGTTTTGTTATTTCTTTTATTTTTCTTTTCTCTTATATTCCTTTTTTTAATTATTAGTTTTATTATTATTTAATTAACATAACTAATATTTTTTTTATAAAAATTCAGAAAAAAACAAAAAAAGAACATTTTATTATTTATTAACTTATTTTGTAAATAAAATACTAATAAATTAATTAGTTTAATTAGTTTAATTTTAACATTTTTCAATAAATAAAAACAATTTAGAATTAGGGTTTCTTTTGACTTTTAATTTCTTTTACTTTTATTTTTTTTATTAAAAAACATGAAAAACACAAAAAAATATTTTTCTTTTAATAATTAATTAATTAGTTCTTAGTTTTAATTCAAAAAAAGACAAAAATTCAATTCTTTCTTAAGAAAGGGTCAAAACCCTTAGGACGTTCCCGATTTGATTCTCTCGCGCTTTAATTTATTTTCATTATATTTATGTAACTGCTTCTGGATATGTAATAGTAATTAGGTTTATCTCTTTATTTACTATTTCTCGCACTTTTTTTCCAAACGGGTTTTGTTTTTTGGCGATGTATAGACCCGCGCCTTGTAATAGCTAGATTTACATTTCTGCAATTTACTTTCCGCACTCCTAACTGTTAAAAAATGCGTGCAAGAATGTATGCAAATAAAATCAATCTGTAGCTCACAAATAACATGTACAAAACATTAACTGAAAAACAACACACGAAGCACATGCCACTCCTAGGGTACGCCTCACTGGTTGCCTCGAAGGTGATCATCAAGTATAGGGTGTCTTAGAGGTCGCCCTTTTGTCTAATATCCAGTTGCCTCAAAACGGTTGCCTCGGATACAAAGGATCTAAGACATTAGGGTTACTTCTAAGGTGTCCTACTATTGCTTCGGTGACCATACTGTCCCTTAATCGAATTGACCCGAATAACTCCAACGATGGTGCTACCTACCTCTCAATGGTGGGACAACACTATCTAAAGGACTCTTACACAGCTTCATTCCTTAGAGTAGGTAGATTCTCATGGGTACTTGCTCTTTTCAAAACAAACAAAAATACTTTTCGCACCCACACTTTCTAAAAGTTTTCAAACAAATTTTTCATACACTCTTGAGGACAGATACAAGAGTTACTTAGAAATTTTTTTAAACGAAACTTTTTCAAAACCCACACACACTTGAAAAGCAAACATCTTTTGAAAACATAAGAGCAAGTACCTAAGAGCCCGTGGATAACCACGGATAGAAAGGGTGCTAACACCTTCCCTTTCAATAAATCTACCTCCCGAACCGAGAAACATTCTCGAATAAGGAATTTTGCTGTGCTTTTGTCCTTTCCATGTTGGAGAACATAAAAGACGGTGGCGACTCTTGCTTACCGCGACATTTCGCGAAACCAGCTAAAAAAAAACAATCAGTTCTATTTCCACCGATCACAGAACTGGCGACTCTGCTGGGGAAACTTTAAGTGAGGTGTACCTTTGGATTAGACCACTCTTATGTTTTCAATTGCTTGTTTTGCCTGATTTAATATTGTGGTCCTGTTTTGGGAGTTTCATAGATCCTAACCCAGATCTGGGGGACACCTTTTAGAAAGTAGCAACAAACTGTGAGGGAACTGTGCGGGGTATACCGACACGGTTGAAGCAGTTTGCTACGTTGATGTGGCACTTTAGTGAGTACCGGTAACCCTTGAGTCAAGTCAAGGAGAGTACGGGGCCGCCGCGTGGTGTCGTGAAGCATCAACTGACCTTAGGAACCTTACTTGACCATCCTGGCCTCTTTAGGGGTAGTGAGATGACCGACTTTGGTGCAGTCCGAAGTTAGTTGATACTCGATACTACACTCATTGAGGGTTGCTTTCTTGGAATATTTTGATCGCCAGTTCAGTGGCTAAATCAAAACAATGAACATAGAAAACAACCCTATGATATTGAGCTCCTTAGAACCCGGTTACTTTTGATAGGACAAGTTTGAGCCCACCAACTTCAAGAGGGTAGTACCCCAAACTTCATGCTGGCCTGAACTCTAAGGGCTATCTTGTGTGACTTGTGTGCCTTCAAACTTGACTACTTGCATGCTTGTTATCTGACACTTAAGTTTCTTGCAGGTTTTGTTTACAGTCCTTAATCTGGACTCATAACAGGGTTTACCTACATTACTCCACGCATAGCATAGCATCATACAATCATACCATTGCATACATCCTACATAAGGACTAATCCATTTCAAGGATCTCAAGGGTTTGTGAGGCAGGTCATGATGAACCAAACGTCTAGCAAGGGGCAAAGGGGATTTATTTTCCTCTAGCCAAGGTTAATGACTTGATTCGGGGGCTATGACCCACTCGATATGGTGAGCCTTGACTCTTGAAGAAGGACTCTCAGCAACATGAAGTTCCTTCAATCAAGCTACCCAAATTCAAATTCTAACAAGTTTCTCTATTTACCCCGCGAGATCCTTGAAAACATCGCATGCATACATACATATCATTGCATTACATGTACTCTGTTCTACAAGTTGCTTAATCTTCTTCGCTGTTTATTTCAGCCATCATCATGAATCCTGAATCATCCAATGAACAATCTATCAAGGCCCTCCAGGCCCAGAACGCCCAGTTCCAGGAGCTGGTCATGAGCTTAGCCCAGGGACAACAGGAATTGAAGACTTTGCTTTTGAAGAAGAAGAAGAAAAGGACTGTTTTGTTCAACCCTAGACGTAGATCTGGGAATGGATCACAAAATGAGGCTGAGCTGACCACCCCATTTGCTGAGAAAGACAGCCCACAAGGGAGAGAGGTTCTTAATCTCGTGGTCTCCGACAACGAGACAAATTTCAATGATGAACAGTACCCTCCTGCTGAGGACAGGTACAAACAGCTGGAGGACCGGTTAAATGCTATGGAGATTCAACGTGTGCCTGGGTTGGATTTTGGAGACTTAGGGTTATCTTCTGGGGTGGTGATCCCACACAAGTTCAAGGCGCCTGCCTTTGTGAAGTACGGCGGGGCTTCCTGTCCTAAGTTGCACCTCCGTTCTTATGTAAGGAAGATCCAGCCTTACACTGCAGACAAGAACTTATGGATCCATTTCTTCCAGGAGAGTCTTTCAGGGACTCAGCTCGAATGGTTCTATCAGCTGGATGGAACCAATATTCGAAACTGGGAGGACTTGGCAACTTCTTTTTATAAGCAGTATCAATATAATGCCGACCTCGCTCCTACGCGTACCCAACTCCAGGGTATGTCGCTGGGGACGGGTGAAGGTTTTAAGGAGTACACGCAAAAGTGGAGAGACCTGGCTGGCAGGGTGCAGCCACTGTTGACTGACCGTGAGCTCGTTGACATGTTCTTAGGGACCCTGTCTGGTCTGTTCTTCAACCATCTGATTGGGAATTCTTCTGCTAGGTTCACAGATCTGATCTTAACTGGTGAGAGGATAGAAGCTGGTATCAAGTCCGGGAAGATACAAAAGGGTGACTCCTCGAATGCTGAGAAGAAACCATTCAAGAAAGAGTCCAATGTTGCGTACAATCAGAAGGATCGTCGTGACCAACACGTAGGGGCAGTCATGATCTCAGGTTCTGCGTCACGCCGACAACCGCCAAAGGGAAATCAGCGAAGGCCAGACGAGCCTAAAAGATAATTCACCAACATCAACATGCCATTGTCACAAGCATTGTAGCACATGTTGAAAATGAATCTGATTGTGGTGATCAACCCTCCTGCAAATCCCAAGACCTCTTCTCCAAACTACAACCCAGATGCGAGGTGTGCTTATCATTCCGGAAGCCCGGGGCACGATACTGAGGATTGTTGGGTGCTGAAATACAAGATTCAGAATATGATTGACGCCAAGGAGATCGAATTCGAGCCTGCTGAGACTCCCGATGTGATCACTGCTCCCTTGCCAAAACATGGCTAGGATTGAGAGACTCTTGTTCATTTAAATTCTGATATTGTATTTTTCTATGCTTATTCAAACAATTATCATGTCAAACTCTATTATTTCATTAATGCATTACACGTGTCTGTTTTGAAGTAATTATGTTCGCTATATTCAAAATTGCTTTTATTTTTCTTGATGTTCAAACTCTCGATTAATAATTCTAAGTCTCTTGAGGGAGGATGACGAAAACGATACCACGATCTTTACAGTATGCTTTTGAACAGACCCCGCTGATGAGGTACAGGCATTGTTTCAAATCCTAAACAGTGGAGTTATAAGGAAGATAATCCCTCGTCAACCCCTTTGAGCCAAAGAAGTTGGAGTTTTTCTTTTCAAAAATTAAAACCCTTAATCATAACCTGGGGCAGGGTAGTTCTCTCAGTTAATCCAAGTGCATAACGAATGACGTCAAAAGAAGTCCTTACAAAATAAAAGACGAGGATGGTTCCGAATAATCATAAAGACCGGCAGTCGTTATCTCTCAAAATCAAAAGCCCAATAAGTCAAAACCTATGAAGGAGACTTACAAAAACTGGGGCATCCCGCTGACTGTAATCCTAAAAGAAACAGTTCAGGCAAAAACAGGGATAACACAATCAAAAAGAGAGAGGTCCAACAAACTCTCGACAAAAGGAAATGACTGCCTATTCAAAATAAACTGTCAATGTCCAATCCATCACCGGAATGTCAGAGCAACGACTCAAACAAAGTCTAACGTACGATCAACTGAGTTTAGGTTTGAAGAACATCATGAAGAGCGGGTGGGTACAAATAAAATTTGAGCCTTTAGCCTTTGTTTCTTAAACCGTTGAACCAGGACACGTTATAACCCTCAAAAGTCCTAGCTGAAGCATGGGTGAATTCGAAAGCATATTGTTACAAAGGTATCCTGACTCCTTAAGGCTTGCGGTAAAATAACGAGTTGACATCACAAAAAAAAAATTCACTTGTTTTACTGAAAAAATGCATTTTCAAAAAAAAAAAACTTCAAGACAGACATAAGCTTTGCATTTTTAAATAACATTTGTTTGCATATGACTATTTGTTTGAACAGCATAGAAGTTAGCACGACGAATGTCTAATGAACAAAAGCACCTCCAATCAAGGGACATGGCATGATCATTATCTATCATCTGGGGCAATTAAGTCAAGATTCGGAGAATCTCTCAAAAGGCCAACCAACTTGGGGAAAATCTCATTCTGGATCACTTGGGGGCATTGGACGATCAAACGAAGATCTTCTGGTGGTAATACGACACTACTGACAGTGACAACTCCCTACATTCTGAGAGCGTGGACATAGTCGAAAAAATACTACGCACAACCAAAGACCCGCTAGGTTGACATACCTAGGCAAAAATAAGGGCTTCCCGACGAACCAAAAGGGTTCGGGCAAAAATAAGGGATAAAAATGAAAAAAATCTGTACACCCGGCAAGTCGAAAACCTGAAAAGGCGGCTTGGGCAAAAGAGGGTATCCCGGTGGACTGAAAACCCGAAAGGGCGGTCCAGGCAAGAGTTATGGATCAAAGCGTACGACTATGTCCCGACATCTCGTCACTTGCCTACCAGAAGAAGATTTGTCAATCGGCAGTCATCAAGCACCTCCATAGGTATCTTCTCCCACAGAAACAGGGGCAATAAGAATTGTCTGAACGACCTAGTTGCTCTGTCCACCAAGATACCAAGGTAAGTTCAGCTGAAGAACATGACCAAGTTACCTCCATTCCCCGCAGAGTAAGACAAGTTTCAGCAATACTCTCCCCAAGAAGAGTTGGTCTCCAACCAGCCCCATAAGGCACAATATCTCCAGCAAGTTAGCAACACTCTCCCCAAGCAGAGTTAGCCTACTGTCAGCCTTAAGGAAATTGGGTATCCCCAGAAGATCTCAATATTCCCCAGCGGAGTATACAGACGTTCCTAAGCAAGCATCCCCAGTAGTCTTAATATAAGATTGTTCCCCGACGGAATACCAGACATCCAGTGGAGCCATTCCCCAATACAGTCTGAAAGTTTCCCCAAGAGAGCTGAATCAATCTCCCCAGCAGATCCTGGAAGCTTATCCCCAGTAGATTCTGGAAGCTTATCCACCAGCAGAGCACGAACGCATCTCCCCGACTTTATTCAAAAGTTATTCTCCACCAGAGCTTATAACTGGGTTATCCTCAGCTAATTACCACGGGAAGATCATCCTCGGCGAAGTTCTTCCTATCCCCAGCGGAGTTCATCAAATCTTCCAACAAAGCTTATCAACAGAATCCCCAGCCGAGTTATCATCAAACCTCAGCGAAGTATCTCTTCCCACAGAGTCATTCCCCGCAGAATAATCTCTCCAGCAAGTTCATTCCCCAACGGAGTCATCTTCTCCTACCGGTTTATCCTTGCAACCATCATCCCCAGCAGAAACGAAGAACTCTACTCTTCAACATCAGCCCAGGATTCAACAAACTCCCGGCATTCGTCAAGGATTTATTTTCCCAGACAAGAATACATTCATAAACATCACATCTTCATACATTATAGCATGCATACGCATCATACAACACAAATCTCATTTATTTTTTAGAACATCTTAAAATCATACAGTTCATGCATCATGACATTGCATACGATTAATACTTTTCCTTTTCAGAAAAAAGTCAATCAAAAGATGATTACCATCTACCTTTTACAGTTCCAGATCAACACCGGTAAGAAGCCAGGAAAATTCTGTGGACGACTGATCGTGGGTTAATATTCGAAACCAAATAGGACAATTATCTACTTGATCATCCTCAGGCAACCCTACACCGGTTCCTTTTCTTTCAGATGTAGTTTTACACGAACTCATCATCAGGCAACCTTACACCGGTTCCTTCTCAACCTCAGATGTAGTTTTACACGAACTCATCATGAGGCAACCCTACACCGGTTCCTTCTCAATTTTCAGACGAAGTCTTACACGGACTTATCATCAAAGTAACCCTACGCCGGTTCCTTTTCTTTCAGAAGAAGTCTTACACGGACTTATCTCAAGATGACCTTACCCCGGTTCATCCAGAAGTTTTACACGAACTTATCCTGCAGTAACCTTACCCCGGTTCCTCCAGAAGTCTTACACGGACTTATCCCGAGATGACCTTACCCCGATTCATCCAGAAGTTTTACACGAACTTATCCTGCAGTAACCTTACCCCGGTTCCTCCAGAAGTCTTACACGGACTTATCTCAAGATGACCTTACCCCGGTTCATCCAGAAGTCTTACACGAACTTATCTCAAGATGACCTTACCCCGGTTCATCCAGAAGTTTTACACGGACTTATCCTGCAGTAACCTTACCCTTGTTCCTCCAGAAGTCTTACACGGACTTATCCCGAAGTAACCTTACCCCGGTTCCTCTAGAAGTTTTACACGAACTTATCCTGAAGAAACCCTACACAGGTTCTCTCTCTTCAGACGTAGTTTTACACGGACTCGTCATCAGTAAACCCTACACAAGTTTCCTTCTCAGCTCTAGATGCGGTTTTACACGGACTCGTCATCAAAGTAACCCTACATAGGTTCCTTCTCCATTTCAGATGCAGTCTTATACGGACTCATTATCAATAAACCCTACACAGGTTTCCTTCCTTCAAAGATGCAGTTTTACACGAGCTCATCATCAGTCAACCCTACACAGGTGTCCTTCTTTCCAAGATGCAGTTTTACACGAGCTCATCATCAGGCAACCCTACACAGGTTCCCCCTTTCAACTTACAAAAATTACAATTCAACAGACCACCTCCAGATGGCATCTATAAGCCCATCCACCTACCAACAGTCTCCAAATGGCATCTATAAGCCCATTCCCGACAAGGTTCTGTCGCATCTCCACAACTATCCATTTCACTTTCAAATGGCATCTATAAGCCCATTCCCGACAAGGTCCTGTCACATCCAGATGGCATCTATAACCCCATCCTCCTATCCATCATCTTTCCAAATGGCATCTATAAGCCTATTCCCGCCATCACACTGCTGATATTCCACTATGTGAGTGCAAATTTCAGGGCACTCTAGTGTTCAATCATCTTCCACCTTCGGATCACGAAAGGCACGCCAGCCAATCTACATCCTCAGGTCTAAGAAGATTGAACAGGGGCAACTGTTGTACCCCAAAATTTGCCCTCCCATATTCTTCAAAATTTATCAAGGTCAATCTTCAAATGGTTCAAAATCTCTCAAGGGTTGCACAGTTCAAACACCCTCATAAGCCAGTCAAATTAGGGTTTTGGTTCTTGCAAGGAAGTTGAGGTTTTCAAGGGCTCAATCAAGTCCCATATGCCTATATACATTGTCAAGCATCTACATGCCAAGTTTCAAGGCTTACAGCATCAAGTTGCACAGTCAAAAGCCCTAATTGCTCCACAATCAACTGCAGAGGCAAAATGGTCATTTGGCAGTCAAAAGTCAAAATTTTTGGTCAACATCTTATTTTGAAGCCACAATCATCATTTGGTCAAATCTTGACCATGATTTCACAAGAATGGCTCAAAAATCATCAAGATGCAAAAGTTTCTATTTTTGGACATCTGAAAAGTCAACTGTAACTTGACCAAGGCATAACTTTTTCATGGTTCATCAGAAAAATCCCATCCAATTCTCATTTTGAAGGGGATGACATTTCCTACAACTCATCTTCACATTCCAAGTCCAAGAAATGCTCTCACAAAAAGTTATCAATTTCAACATTATAGGTCATTTTCAAAAGTCAACAAAAAGGCATTTTAAGTCAAAGACCATAACTTGAGATTGGTAAATCAAAATGACATGGGACCAAAAGCATTGGTTAGAGGACTTCAAGACCTTTCCAAAATGTCCAAGAACATGTTCATATGATCAAATTGAGCAAGATATGCATTGGAGAAGTTGGGAAATTTTTGTGAAATGGCAAAAGTCAACTATCCTTGAAACTTCTATTTTTGACAAAAGGGCCCACTTTTTTCCACTTGGTTCAGCCTTGTCATACCACCCACGTGTCCCATGATAAATTTCAAGATTAAACATTAATTTTTCTATTTTTATTTAATTTTATTTGATTTAATTCATTTTAAATCCATAAAATTCAAATAAAATCAAAAAATAATAATTCAATGACATATTTTGATTTGAATGGCTTTCATGTGTCATCATACACCTACCAAATTCGTTCCAAGCTGAATTAAGCTTGAAAATTCAAATTTGAACAAAATTGGAAGTTCCTTTAATGGTGGTCATGAAGAATCTCAAAACATCATTGCACAAGGATACAAGCTCTTAAAGTGACCTAATTGCATTCATACACATATATGAAAGCCTCTCTAACCTGATACACTACCTGAACACCCTTAGAACGGCCAAACCAAATTCCAAAAACTTGAAAAAAAGTAGAAAACTGAAATCCACTCTTCAGCACGAGTCAAGGTGTTTTCTTGATCCAAACACATTCCTAACACTCCTAGGAATCTTTTGCAATCAGAAACAAGCTTTAAAGCTCCAGGAAATGCCATTCACAGTCATACGGTTCATCACTTTTTTCCAAAATCATAATCATCGATTCATGCATTTTTAACATTTTTTATTGATTGTATTATGTTCACAGGACCCATACGAAGCTATTAGTGTAATTGAATTGCATTATGGCGTCCAGAATTGCAAAACACCATTGTTAAGTTCTAGGGTTTCAGAGCTTTTGAATTAGGGCTTTTCATATACTGTGAAATCAAACCTCAAAACGCACATGGTTGGAACCGCCTGAGTGAGACGAAAACATTGGACACCTCGCGCCTTTTTTATATTACCTGTAGCCCTAATCGCTATTTTGGACGCTTGCATTTTGTGGGGGTTTAAAACCCCCGTTATTTGTTTGTTTTTGTTTCAGGAAACACGAAGAAGATGATTACATGGAAGAACATGGCTGGTTGATTCAAATATAATACGCGCGTTTTCTTTTTTAGCATATGCGTGTTGTTTTTCCATATTATTTTCTTTACCCACTATAATAACAAGATACAACACTTGGCTCAGTGGAGAGGGACGTGGCTATGCATCATTGGGACCTGGGTTCGATTCCCAGGTCCCCCCAAAATTCAATATTGTTTTTCCTAATGCGTTCCCATGCAGCATTTGTCCAGAAGTTCACCATATGACCTCATAAATCCACATGCCATGTGGCCTCAAAGATCAATCCAAAGGCCAGAAAATGATGAGCACCATGCTCATAAGTCAACACGTCTCCAAGCAATTTCAAAAGTCAATACAGGCCTGAGCTTAGTGGGCCAAAAAACTGCAATTCATACCTCCATTGGGCCATCAACACCCCCTTGGTTTTGTTATTTCTTTTATTTTTCTTTTCTCTTATATTCCTTTTTTTTAATTATTAGTTTTATTATTATTTAATTAACATAACTAATATTTTTTTTATAAAAATTCAGAAAAAAAACAAAAAAAGAACATTTTATTATTTATTAACTTATTTTGTAAATAAAATACTAATAAATTAATTAGTTTAATTAGTTTAATTTTAACATTTTTCAATAAATAAAAACAATTTAGAATTAGGGTTTCTTTTGACTTTTAATTTCTTTTACTTTTATTTTTTTTATTAAAAAACATGAAAAACACAAAAAAAAAAATTCATTTAATAATTAATTAATTAGTTCTTAGTTTTAATTCAAAAAAAGACAAAAATTCAATTCTTTCTTAAGAAAGGGTCAAAACCCTTAGGACGTTCCCGATTTGATTCTCTCGCGCTTTAATTTATTTTCATTATATTTATGTAACTGCTTCTGGATATGTAATAGTAATTAGGTTTATCTCTTTATTTACTATTTCTCGCACTTTTTTTCCAAACGGGTTTTGTTTTTTGGCGATGTATAGACCCGCGCCTTGTAATAGCTAGATTTACATTTCTGCAATTTACTTTCCGCACTCCTAACTGTTAAAAAATGCCTGCAAGAATGTATGCAAATAAAATCAATCCGTAGCTCACAAATAACATGTACAAAACATTAACTGAAAAACAACACACAAAGCACATGCCACTCCTAGGGTACGCCTCACTGGTTGCCTCGAAGGTGATCATTAAGTATAGGGTGTCTTAGAGGTCGCCCTTTTGTCTAAGATCCAGTTGCCTCAAAACGGTTGCCTCGGATACAAAGGATCTAAGACATTAGGGTTACTTCTAAGGTGTCCTACTATTGCTTCGGTGACCACATTGTCCCTTAATCGAATTGACCCGAATAACTCCAACGATGGTGCTACCTACCTCTCAATGGTGGGACAACACTATCTAAAGGACTCTTACACAGCTTAATTCCTTAGAGTAGGTAGATTCTCATGGGTACTTGCTCTTTTCAAAACAAACAAAAATACTTTTCGCACCCACACTTTCTAAAAGTTTTCAAACAAATTTTTCATACACTCTTGAGGACAGATACAAGAGTTACTTAGAAAATTTTTTAAACGAAACTTTTTCAAAACCCACACACACTTGAAAAGCAAACATCTTTTGAAAACATAAGAGCAAGTACCTAAGAGCCCGTGGATAACCACGGATAGAAAGGGTGCTAACACCTTCCCTTTCTATAAATATACCTCCCGAACCGAGAAACATTCTTGAATAAGGAATTTTGTTGTGCTTTTGTCCTTTCCATGTTGGAGAACATAAAAGACGGTGGCGACTCTTGCTTACCGCGACATTTCGCGAAACCAGCTTAAAAAACAGTCAGTTCTATTTCCACTGATCACAACAAGAGTATTAAGTTGGGGACCTGGTAATCAAGCGCATTATTCTACCTCAAGGTGATCCCAGGGGCAAATGGACCCCTACTTACGAAGGGCCATTTGTGGTTAAGAACATTTTCTCAGGAGGAGCTATGATTCTAACCACCATGGACGGTGACGACCTTCCTCACCCCATCAATGCGGACATAGTAAAAAGATACTACGCATAATCAAAGATCCGCTAGGTTGATTGGCCTAGGCAAAAATAAGGGCTTCCCGACGAACCAAAAGGGTTCGGGAAAAAATAAGGGATGAAAATGAAAAAAAATATGTACACCCGGCAAGTCGAAAACCTGAAAAGGCGGCTTGGGCAAAAATGGGTATCCCGGTGGACTGAAAACCCGAAAGGGAGGTCCAGGCAAAAGTTAGGGATCAAAGCATAACACTATGTCTCATTGGATCACCTTGCATCCAGGCTTCAGTATTAACTATCAAGCTCAGACGACACTAATCAGTCTGATCTACCTTCAACTAGTAGCAAAGTGATGAGATGCTCGAGGACATAAAGGCAAAAGCAGAGTTGGAACCCAGTGGGATTATTCATATAGCTGTCTTGTTTAGTTTTTCACAAATTGTGTAAATTCTATTATTTGGCGGCGTTCTCTTACTAGAACATCAGCTTCTTGTACAAAAATGCCTATTTACAGGCCAAACTTCAAAATCAATACAAATTCATTTTCAAACAAATTTCAAACTGTTTTCCTTTATCTGTTTTGTTTTGCAAAGAACGTCCAAAGTTCATTTTTGATATATGCATTTGACATTAATTGTTGATCATAAGTATTTACATGCAAAACAAAAGATGAGTTACTGGTAATATCAGAAACAAGGGCAATAGATTTATCTAAAGCTGTGTAGTTGCTCTGTCCACCAGGTACCAGGTAGATTCAGTTGAAGAATGTGACTAAGATACCTTCACTCTCCGCAGAGAAAGCAGTAATAGTAGCTCTCTCAACTGAGACCTACAATCGTAAACGAATCAGCAATACTCTCCCCAAGAAGAGTTAGTCTACCATCAGCCCTAAAAAGGCTTGGTATCCCCATAAGGTCTTAATATTCCCCAGCGGAGTATAAGAATATTCTCCAGCAAGTATAAGAGTATCCCCGACAGTCTTAAAATTCCTCCACGGAGTATAAGAATGTTCCCAGGCAGCATACAAGATACCCCCAGTGGAGTCAATTTTCCCAACACGGTCTGAAAAAGCTTCCCCAACGGAGTTGAATCATCATCCCCAGTAGACTCTGGAAGTTTACCCCCAGCGGAGTACAAAATAAATCTCCCCAGCCAAATTCAGAGGGTTATCCCCACAAGAGTCTAACAGGATTATTCCTAGCAAGTTGCAAACTGAAAGATCATCCTCTGCAAAGTTCTTTCCTTTCGCAAGCAGGACTTCAACCCTCAATAGATTCAATATCACCAGCCACGGTAATCTATCCCCAGCGGAGTTTATCATTAAAATCCCCAGCGGAGTTTATCAGCGGAATCCCCAGCGGAGTTTATCGTTAAAATCTTCAACAGAATATCTCTCCCCCAGAGTAATTCCCCACAGAGTAATCTCTTTATCCGTTTATTCCCCAACGGAGTTTCTTTTCTCCTGCAGGTTTATTCTCACGATCATCTTCTTTCATCATCCCCAGCGGAAACGAAGAACTCAACTTTATTCTCCAGCAGCTCCGGGATTTATTTTCCCCAGCTAAAACATTATATTCCCATACATCATGATACATGCATATACGCATAATACGAATACAATCTCATTTATTTTGAGAACATCATTGCCTGATCCATATCATGCATTGCATATGACTGACCTTTACCTTTCAGGAAAGATACAGTTAAAGTTCTCAGTTACGTCAAAGACCTGACCGGTTCTTAAATCTCAATTGAATTCTCCTCGGTTGAATTTCAAATAAGGTTCTCAATCTCGACAGTTTCCCTATGTCAAAGTGTGGACGAGTGCTATAACCTCAACAGTATACTACGTTGAGCACTAGTCAGTTCCTAAATCTTGATGTTTTCCTCCGTCAAAGTGTGGACGAGTTCTCTAATTTCAACGGTATACTACGTTGAAGACCAGACAGTTCCTAGATCTTGATGAAGATGTTTCCCTATGTCATAGTGTGGACGAGTGCTATAACTTCAACGGTATACTACGTTGAACACTAGTCAGTTCCTAGATCTTGATGTTTTCCTCCGTCATAGTGTGGACGAGTTCTCTAATTTCAACGGTATACTACGCTGAAGACCAGACAGTTCCTAGATCTCGATGAAGATGTTTCCCTATGTCATAGTGTGGATGAGTGCTATAACCTCAACGGTATACTACGTTGAGCACTAGTCAGTTCCTAGATCTTGATGTTTTCCTCCGTCATAGTGTGGACGAGTTCTACGATCTCAACGGTATACTACGTTGAATACTAGACAGTTCCTAGATCTTGATGAAGATGTTTCCACCCAATTGAATTATTGACAGGTTCTTAAGACTTATCCGAGGCATTCTCTCAGTTGAAGTACAGGCAAGTTCCTAAATCTCAACAAAAGTTAGGCTTCCCCAGCGGAATCTTCTACAACAACAAGTATGCAAGTTCTCGCTAAGGAATCTCTTATGCAATTGACACTCCTACAGATGGCATATGTAAGCCCATCCTCCTACCAACAATCTTCAAATGGCATATGTAAGCCGATTCCCGACATCACAATGCTGATACTACACCATGCGAGTGCAAATTTCTGGGCACTCTAGTGTTCAATTATCTTCCACCTTCGGATCAAGGAAGGCTCGAAAGCCAATCTATATCCTCAGGTTTAAGAAAATTGAACAGGGGAAACTGTTGTACCACAAAATTTTCCCTCCCATATTGTCCAAGACATTTCAAGAATAACTTCCAAGTTGCTCAAGATGGCTCAAGAGTTGGACAGTCAAATCACCTCCTAAGGCAGTCAACCTCAAATTAGGGTTTTGTGTTGCATCAAGGTCCTTGAATCCAAATGGCCTCAAGTGATCCCCAATGTCCTAATATTATCTCAAGTTCATCCATGTAAAATTTCAAGCCTTGTAGAGAAAGTTTGGTCAGTCAATTGCTTAAGAGGTCCAAAAATCGACTATGCTAGGGCAAAAGTCAACAGTGACCTACAAATAGTAAAACCTCAATATTTTTTGTCAACATTCTCATTTTTAAGGATAATTCATCATTTGATCAAGGGTTGATCATGATTCATCAAGGATTGCTCAAGATTCATCAAGATTCAAAAGTTGCTAAATTAGGGTTTTGTAGGAAAAGTCAACTCAACTTTGACCAAGCATAACTTTCTCATACTTTATTATAAATGACCCATCCAAATCTCATTTTGAAGAGGATGAAATTTACTACAATCCATCTTCACACCCCAAGATCAAGAAATGTACTCACAAAAAGTTACAAATTTGGACATTATAGGTCATTTTTTAAAGTCAACAAAAACACCTTTTTTGCCAAAGCTTATAACTTGAGCATGGAATATCAAAATTAGATGAGACGAAAAGTGTTGGTTAGAGGACATCTCAAGGTTTCTAAAAAGTCCAAGAATACCTCCAAAAGTTCAAAATTGAAGAAGTTATGCATTTTTGAAGTTGGGCATTTTTCCAAAATTGCCAAAAGCCAACTATCCCTAAAACTCCAATTTTTGACAAAAGGGCCCACTTTTTTTCCACTTGATTTGATCTTGTCACACCAGAAACGTGTCCTATCTTCAATTTCATGACCAATTATTAATTTTTCTATTTTATTTGATTTTTATTGATTTAATTCATTTTTAATCAATTTAAATCAAAATAAAATCTCAATATTAATAACTTGTGATCTTTTTGATTGATACAGCTTTCAATTAACATCATGAACACAATCAAATTCGTGCCAAGCCATATCATGCATAAAATCTTGGATTTGGAAAGAATTTAAAGGCCTTTAATGGAGGAATCATATCATATCCAAAGTCATCAATACACAAGGATTCCAAGCCCAAGATTTAACCTAATTGTTTCTATGATACATATACAACATGAAGCACACAAAGACACGACCTGAAAGTTGCACAAAAGGCCAGACCAAACTTGGAAAAAAAGCTTGAAAACCTTGAAACTGAAATCATACTTAGAGGTTAATTCAATCCAAAATCTCAACGTGGTTCAATTGCCAGGAGTCCACTGAAGCTATTGCAACCATTCACGAGCCCTGAAACGTCCCCAAGCGCACTGTAAGTCTCCCTAAAAGTCACTTTGAACATGAAATCGTGACTCCATATTTTGGCATCTTTTGGACAAATCGTTTGTACAATCATGTTTATCATTCAATTTCCAATCATTCTGCAATATTCAATTGGATTTTCGTAGCCTGTAAAGCCCTACCCGAAACTAGGGTTTGGATTTCTTGTTTTTAGGTGTTTTAATTTTAGGGAAAATTGGAACAAACCATGGACATGGATGAGTTCAAGAGGATGAGACGAGCATGGTGATAGCCTTGGATTGCATTTTTATGGCCCATAGCTCGTTTTAGGACGAACCTGGGAATTTAGCTGCGGATAAAATCCGCAGGTAAATATCCAGGCTTTTCAACGAAGAAGACGACTAGGCGTCTTCTCCCCATTGGCCAATTCAAACAGCGCGCCATATTTTTTTATTTTTCCAGCATATTAATTGTTTTTCACATATAATAATCAATGTTTATTTTATTAACAACAAAACATCATAGCTCAGTTGGTGGAGGCGTTAGTGGAAAGACCTATGGGACCTGGGTTCGAATCCCAGGTCCCCCATACATTTGTGTTAATTTTTTTCAGGAGATCCAGTACAAGGCCAAGTGTGGGGATCACCATAAATCATCATTCAATCAGGCGCCAGATGGCCTCCAGGCCAAATCCAAAGGCTAAGGTTGAGTGTCCATCATGGTCTCAAGTCAAAGGCGCACATGGGATGGCAAAAGTCAATCAGGCTAATGCGTTTGGGCCTGGAAAATTGCTGAACAAACCTCAATCTGGGCCCATCACCCCCTTCTTTGGTTATTTCTTTTTCTTTATATTTCCTTTATTTATTGGTTTTGTTAATTTATTTTCATAATTTCATTAACCAATTAAACTCTTTTTCCTAATAAAATCAGAAAACAAAAAGTATTATTTTTATTTATTAAATTTAATTTCATCATTTTATTTTTGTAAATAAATTAATTTAATCAATTTGGTTTTAATTAGAGTTAACTTTTAATATTTTTGCAATATTTAAAATCAATTTAGAATATTAGGTTTTTATTAATTTTAATCAAATTTTATTTTATTTTCTTAAAAATTCAAAAAATCCAAAAATATTTTCATTAATTAATTAATTTAATTATTAACTTAGATTTAATTTTTTAATTCAAAAATAAGCAAAAATCTTTTCTTTAATAAAAAAAAGGGTCAAAACCCTAAAAAATGCGCCGTTTTAATTTCTCGCATGCGATCCATATTTCCAATATTATAATTGCTTCCGGTATGTAATAGCTTTTAATTAGGACTTTAATTATTTATCGATTTATTTTATTTTCCGTAATTTAAATTAAAGAGTTTGTTTTTGGCGATGTAAATACCCGACGCCTTGTAATAGTTTTAGATTTAATTTCCGCAATTTAAATTCCGCAACTATACACTGTTAGATGTTTGATAATAGGGAATGCATGACAAGATCAAATGTATGAACTTAAAATCAACATAGCTCACCCATGACATGTACAAAGATAAATAACTGAAAAATAACACACTCGCACATGCGCACTCTTAGGGTACACCTCACTTGGTTGCCTTCGAACGTGGTCATTGAGTATAGGAAGTTTTAGAGGTCGTCCTCTTGTCCAAAGATCATAAGTTGCCTCGGAAAAAATGATCTAAGACATTAGGGTTACTGCTAAGGCGTCCTAACATTGCTTTAGTGACCACACATCCCTTAATCGAATTGACCTTTAAAACTCCAACGGCGACGCTACCTACTCATCAATAGTGGGCTAGCATTGTCTAAAGGACATTAGCACAGTTTAATTCCCTTTTCGAGTAGGTATATGGTTCTTAAGTACTTGCTCTTTTTAAAACAAAACAAAACTTTTCGCACTTACACTCTCTTCAAAACAAAAAACTCTTTCAAACCCACAATCACAAAGAAAAGTAAACTTTTGAAAACACAATGAGCAAGTACCTAAGAGCCCGTGGATAACCACGGATAGAAAGGGTGCTAACACCTTACCTTTCTATAATCTACCTCCCGAACCCGAGAAACATCTCGAAAAAGGAATTTTTCTGTGCTTTTTTCCTTTCCTTGTCGGATAAAATAAAAGTCGATGGCGACTCTTGCTTACCGCGACATTTTGCGAAAACAAACGCAAAACGCGAACCAGCATTCCGAAAAACAGTCAGTTCTCTTTCCCACCGATCACAGTATGGTAGAGGAAAATCATCCTTGGGGCTTGCCCTATTCAAATCCACATAGTCTACGCACATGCGAACTTTCCCGTCTTTCTTTGGCACTGGCACTATATTGGCCACCCATTGAGGATAGGATGTTACAGCTAGGAATCCTACATCAAACTGTTTCATTACTTCGGCTTTGATCTTTTCAGACATGTCAGGCCTCATGCGACGGACCTTTTGTTTAAAAGGAGGACAATCTTCTTTAGTTGGCAGACGATGAACCACGATGTCGGTATCCAACCCAGGCATATCTTCATATGACCAAGCAAATACTTCCACATAATCACGTAACATTTGAACCAAACGGATCCTAACACCTCTTTCCAAATTAGCGCAGATCCTAATTTCCTTCTTATCTGACTCAATACCTAAGTTAATAATCTCAACTGACTCTTCATGTGGTTGAATGGCTTTTTCTTCTTGTAATAGAAGTCTGGCTAGTTCTCCTGGTATATCACAATCTTCCTCACCTTCGTCTTCTGCTTGGTTGATAGGATATTCAAAGTCATAGTTGGCAATAGTAAAGTCATTGGTAATATGATCCAGAGTGGATGTTGTTAGAACATAGTTTGATTCTACAACCCTCAGTTAGAGTTTTGATGATAACAAAATACAAGATTAAATGAATTATGAGATTTATATATGACATAGATGCTACCTAAAAATATGTTGTGTATTTACAGGAAACTCTGATGGAATCAGCATCAGAATATCAGAATATCAACATCAGCATCAGAAGATATGTCACATTAGAAGATCAGTATATGTGCTTACGTTGAAGCCTGATGAACAAGATCTGCGCTCAACATACTCTGATTTTGATCAAGATCCTAACTATGTCATCAGCACTCAGAAGCATTCAGAATAAGCTAAAGCCAACACACTCTGATCTTAATCAAGCAGAACATTCTGAAGTGTCAACGGTACTGCATTCAAGGCAGATTAATTACCAACAACTTTATTCCAAGACAAAGATCTTCTCAAAATGGAAAGAACGTAATGAGCATTGAAATGGAATTATTGGCATCAACGTATCTTTTCTAAGAAGTATTTAAACAAATCAGTGAGAAGTGAAATGGCTAATGCTCTACAATACTCTACACGCCTAAAGTCAATCATCACTAAACTCGTTCTCACTTTTGCTAAAAGCTTTCAACCGCTTACTCTATAGCTCTAGCAATCTAGTGTCACTCAAGCTTCATTTTGTGTATTATCACAATTGTGATATATAGTTTTTGTAGAAAACATCAAACACACATAATAGTTCATTTATCTGTAAGAAAGAATTTCCTTGAGAAATCGGTCTGTGGTTTAGACTCAAGAAGGCTTTAGCAGTTGTTAAAGCAGTTTTGTATTCAGTTGAATATAGTGGATTAAGACCTCGTTGGAGAGAGGCGAAATCACCTTGAAGGGTGGACTGGAGTAGTTTAAGATCAAACGAACCAGGATAAAAATAACGTGTTGTCTGCATTTGATTTCAAGTTTCAACAATTCAACCCCCCTTCTTGTGTTTTTCACATCTTTAATTGGCATCAGAGCGCCTGGTTCTAAGTTCATAACACTTAACTGTGTCAGTACAAGATCCAGCATTGAAAAACACTATGGCAGGACAACATCAAAACATCAGCAATGACCATAATGAAGAAAGAGATAGATTCAGTGGCAAACCTCCAGTCTTTGATGGAGAGAACTTTGATTACTGGAAAGACAGAATTGAAAGATTCTTTCTAGCCCATGATGCTGATCTGTGGGATATGGTGACAGATGGATACACACACCCAGTGAATGCAAATGGTCAGAAGATTGGCAGGAAAGCAATGTCTGATCAACAGAAGCGTGATTTCAAAAACCATCACAAGGCCAGAACTATTCTTCTCAGTGCTATCTCTTACTCTGAATATGAAAAGATATCAAACAGAGACACTGCTAAGAACATGTTTGACTCTCTCAGAATGACGCATGAAGGCAACCTTCAAGTCAAAGAAACTAAAGCTCTTGCGCTCATTCAGAAGTATGAGGCATTCAAGATGGAAGAAAGTGAATCTATTGAAACAATGTTCTCAAGATTCCAGATTCTGGTTGTTGGTCTCAAAGTTTTGGACAAAGGGTATTCTACTGCTGATCATGTCAAGAAGATCATCAGAAGCTTGCCAAAACAGTGGAGGCCAATGGTCACAGCGCTGAAGCTAGCTAAGGATCTCAACACAATCTCTCTGGAGGAACTTGTCAGCTCCCTCAGAAGTCACGAGATAGAGCTAGAAGTTGATGAACCTCAAAAGCAAGGTAAGCCTTTAGCTTTAAAATCTAACAGGAAATCTGACTCCAAGGTTTTGCAGGTTGTAGAAGAAACCTCTGATGGGTCCTCATCAGAAGAAGATGAACTGTCTCTCCTCTCCAGAAGGGTGAACCAACTGTGGAAGCAGAGGCAAAGAAAGTTCAGGAATCCCAGAAGATCTGAGAACCAGAACGAACCCTCCTCCAGATATAGAAGGTCAGAATCCTCCTCTGGACACAGAAGATCTGAAGGCTCTTCAGGAAGCAGAAAGCCAAACAACAAGGACATCATCTGCTATGAATGTAACGATCAAGGACACTACAAGAGTGACTGCCCAAAGCTTCAGAAGGAAAATCCCAGAAGAAAGTTTGGCAAGGAAAAGAAGAAAAGTCTCATGGCCACATGGGATGACACTGACACATCTGAAGCTGACTCAGAATCAGATGATGAGAGAGCAAACATAGCTCTCATGGCAAACATATCAGAAGACAGTGAAGCTTCTGAATCAGACTCTGAATCAGACACAGAAGAGGTATTTCATGACTTTGCTATTAATTTTACTAAGGCTGAAAGCCTTAATGAGATTCTGGAAAGATATCAGCAGATCAGAGTCAAGTTCAGAAACCTGAAAAGGGATCTTGCTTCTGACTCTAATAAAACTGAGAGTCTTACGTTGGAAAATTCTGAGTTGAAAAATAAAGTTTCAAAATTAGAAAATATATTACAAAACTCTCAGAAGGAAACAATTCTTGAAACTCCCAGTAGTGCTGATGAGATCATCAAGGAGTATGATCACAACTTTCAGAAGTTTCTTGCTAAAAGCATAGATAGAAGCAAAATGGCTTCAATGATCTATGGAGTTAGCAGAAATGGCAGAAAGGGAATAGGATACCAAGGTAAGGTACCTACACCAAAGAATGCCATGGATTTAGTTATTAAATGAACTCCACTTAAGTCACACTTTGTATATGGGCACACACACGACATCAAATATACTAGTAGCAATTATTCTGTCAAACCAAAATTCAACCAGAGTTTTGGTAAAACTAACAAATCAGGACCCAAGAAAATATGGGTACCTAAGGATAAAATAATACATGTTGCAGATATCTTTAGCAGCAAAGCAGAAACACCAGTCATGGTACCTGGACTCTGGCTGCTCACGACACATGACGGGAAGAAGGCATATGTTCCAAAGCCTGGAACTTAAGCCTGGAGGCCATGTAGGCTTTGGAGGCAATCAGAGGGGAAAGATCATTGGCTCTAGAACAGTAGGTAATGGAAATCTTCCCTCTATCAATAATGTCTTGTTAGTAGATGGATTAATGCATAACCTGTTATCCATAAGTCAATTAAGTGATAACGGTTATGATATAATCTTTAATCAAAAATCATGTAAAGTTGTTAGTCAGAAAGATGGGATTATCCTGTTTAATGGAAAGAGGAGAAACAACATTTACAAAATCAAACTTTCTGAACTGAAAAGTCAGAATGTAAAGTGTCTTCTGTCTGTTAACAACGAGCAATGGATCTGGCACAGAAGATTGGGGCATGTTAGTATGAGAAGAATATCTCAGATTAACAAACTCAATCTGGTCAGAGGACTTCCTAACCTGAAGTTCAATTCAGATGCTCTGTATGAAGCATGTTAGAAAGGCAAGTTTGCAAAACCTGCTTTTAAATCTAAAAACGTTGTTTCCACCTCTAAGCCATTAGAACTTATGCACATTGACTTATTTGGACCAGTTAAAACTGCTTCAGTCAGTGGCAAGAAGTATGGGTTAGTAATCGTAGATGACTATAGCAGATGGACATGGGTAAAGTTCTTAAGACACAAGGACAAGTCACACTCTGTGTATGTTACCTTCTGTAACCAAGTTCAGAATGAAAAGGATCTTAGAATCGTCAAAGTCAGAAGTGATCATGGTGGAGAGTTTGAAAACAAAGATTTTGAATCATTTTTTAATGACAAAGGCATTCTGCATGATTTCTCTTGTCCTAACAAAATGGAGTTGTAGAACGAAAGAACAGAACATTGCAAGAAATGGCCAGAACCATGATCAATGAGACTAACATTGCTAAGATCTTCTGGGCAGAGGCAATAAACACAACGTGCTACATTCAGAATAGAATCTCCATAAGACCTATTCTGGAAAAGACTCCATATGAATTGTGGAAGAACAGAAAGCCCAACATTTCATATTTTCATCCATTTGGATGTACTTGCTTTATTTTGAATACTAAAAATTATTTGAACAAGTTTGACTCTAAAGCACAGAAGTGTATTACGTTAGGATACTCTGAACGCTCAAGAGGGTACATAATATACAATACAGAAACACAGATTGTGGAAGAAATAATCAGTGTTCGTTTTGATGATAAGCTTGACTCTCAAAAGTCAAAGCAGAATGAATTACTTGCAGGTATGGAAGTTGAATTCACAGGTACTGAAGACAAGTCATCAGAAGCTCTTAACAGAGACACTCCCTCAACATCAGAAAGAGGCACTGCAAGCAATCCAGCATCTTCTGCCGATCTACCTCAGAAAAGACCATCCAGAAGCAGCATGGATCATCTAGAAGAAACTATCTTAGGAAGAAAGGAAGATCCAATCAGAACAAGAGCCAGCTTTAGAAACTCTGAAGAATCCCTCATGGGACTTATTTCTCTGATTTAACCATCCTCAATTGATGAATCACTTCTGGATAATGACTGGATTCTAGCAATGCAAGAGGAGCTGAATCAATTCACAAGGAATGACGTGTGGGATTTAGTTCCTAAGCCAAAAGGATTCAACGTCATTGGAACAAAATGGGTGTTCAGAAAAAAGTTGAATGAGCAAGGTGAAGTCATCAGAAACAAGGCACGATTGGTAGCACAAGGTTATAGTCAGCAAGAGGGGATAGACTATACAGAAACCTTTGCTCCAGTCGCCAGGTTAGAATCTATCAGACTTTTAATTTCTTTTGCTGTTAATAAAGGCATCACTCTGTATCAGATGGATGTCAAGAGTGCATTCTTAAATGGCTATATAGAAGATGAGGTATATGTGCACCAACCCCATGGTTTTGAAATTTCAAAAAATCCAGAATATGTTTTCAAACTAAAGAAGTCACTGTATGGTCTGAAACAAGCTCCCAGAGCTTCGTATGAAAGACTGAGTAACTTCCTGTTAGAAAAGGAATTCACCAGAGGGAAAGTGGACACAACCTTATTCTGTAAGACAGTTAAGAATGACATCTTAGTCTGCCAGATTTATGTTAATGATATAATATTTGGATCTACTAATCCTTCTCTGGGAAGAAAGTTTGCTAAGTGTATGCAGGCATAATTTGAGATGAGCCTAATGGGGGAACTAAAATTCTTTCTGGGCATTCAGATCAATCAAACCCCATAAGGAACTTACATTCATCAGAGCAAATATGTTAGAGAACTTTTGAAGAAATTTGATCTCTCAGAATGTAAGCCATCAAAGATTCCAATGCATCCCACGTGCATTCTGGAAAGAGAAGAGGTAAGCAAAAAGGTTGAACAGAAGGTCTACAGAGGTATGATTGGTTCTCTTCTTTATCTGACTGCTTCAAGGACTGATATTTTATTCAGTGTATGCATTTGTGCAAGATTCCAATCAGATCCTAGAGAATCTCACTTAACAGTTGTTAAGCGAATTTTCAAGTATCTGAAAGGTACTACTAATCTGGGTTTGTTTTATAGAAAATCTAGTGATTACAGCTTAATAGGTTACTGTGATGTTGACTTTGCTGGAGATAGAGTAGAACGCAAAAGCACTTCTGGAAGCTTCCAGTTTCTGGGAGAAAATCTGATCTCGTGGTCCAGCAAAAGATAATCCACCATTGCTCTATCAACAGCAGAAGCTGAATACATAGCAGCAGCTGGATGCAGCACACAAATGCTCTGGATGAAAAGTCAACTTGAGGACTTCCAGATTTACGAGAGTAACATTCCTATCCTCTGTGATAACACCTCTGCCATTTGCTTAAGTAGAAATCCAATTTTGCATTCTAGGGCTAAGCATATAGAAATAAAACATCATTTTATTAGGGACTATATTCAGAAAGGAATTTTAAACTTAAAATTTATTGATACAGACCATCAATGGACTGATATCTTTACAAAACCACTTTCTGAAGATAGGTTCAACTTCATTCTGAATCATCTCAGCATGAAGCTCTGTCCAGAATAAAACTGTTTTAATTTTATATATTAACCTTCAGAATTATGTTTATTTCTCTGTGAACTTCTGATCAATCCTCTTTCAGAACTTTTAGAAATGCAGATTGTATCAGACTCTATCCATGAAGCTCTGAGCTCTTCAGTTCAAGGATAGAAGTGATGTTCACTCAAAGCAAACAAGTGTCATCCAGTCATCAGCTGTCTCCTGAGGCTGAACACGCGTTCACGCTTCTGAAAAGGCAAAGCGCTGATTGGATGCATTGAGACACATGTCACTGGTAACCGTTTAAGTATCTTTCTGAAATTCCCTAAAATCAGCTGTCATTTAATGCTAATAATCATGATTTATTTCTCTCTCTTAACCGTTTATGTTTTCAAAAACTTTTTCGACATCTATTTAAACACCATTCACACGACTTCCTCTTTCTTCTTAGATTTTTCTTATGTTTTCCTTGTTTTCTTTACATGTTTGTCTGTAATAGTTTTACTTGTTCTAAATTATCATTGCTTCTGTTTTAATACAAACGTGTTTTTACTCTGATCTTTTTAACTCTGATTAACTATGCTTTTGATTGCTGACAAAAAGGGGGAGAGAAAGAATGATATTTTTCAATAACGGCTTACTGAGACAAAAGTCTCAAACATTCTAACATTCTTATATATTTGAATGTCCTTGTTCTGAAAAGCTTACAGGTACAAGAATCTGAAGAACTCTGACAAAGCAAAACTCTGATGCTCAAAGAAAGGTTCAATAAAGTTCTGATACTCAAGGACTCAAGGAATCAAAGGGAAACAATCAACTCAGGGGGAGTTTTTCTCATCATTACTCTAATACTTTTACTCCTTAACCTCTTAGCTCTGATACTTTTTCTTATTATCTGATTATCTCTGATATTGTTTCCTCTTTATCCTTAAACTCTGATACTTTCATCATTTTACTTTAATTGAAAAATCTAGTTTTTGTCATCATCAAAAAGGGAGAGATTGTTAGAACATAGTTTGATTCTACAACCCTCAGTTAGAGTTTTGATGATAACAAAATACAAGATTAAATGAATTATGAGATTTATATATGACATAGATGCTACCTAAAAATATGTTGTGTATTTACAGGAAACTCTGATGGAATCAGCATCAGAATATCAGAATATCAACATCAGCATCAGAAGATATGTCACATCAGAAGATCAGTATATGTGCTTACGCTGAAGCCTGATGAACAAGATCTGCGCTCAACATACTCTGATTCTGATCAAGATCCTAACTATGTCATCAACACTCAGAAGCATTCAGAATAAGCTAAAGCCAACACACTCTGATCTTAATCAAGCAGAACATTCTGAAGTGTCAACGGTACTGCATTCAAGGCAGATTAATTACCAACGGCTTTATTCCAAGACAAAGATCTTCTCAAAATGGAAAGAACGTAATGAGCATTGAAATGGAATTATTGGCATCAACGTATCTTTTCCAAGAAGTATTTAAACAAATCAGTGAGAAGTGAAATGGCTAATGCTCTACAATACTCTACACGCCTAAAGTCAATCATCACTAAACTCGTTCTCACTTTTGCTAAAAGCTTTCAACCGCTTACTCTATAGCTCTAGCAATCTAGTGTCACTCAAGCTTCATTTTGTGTATTATCACAGTTGTGATATATAGTTTTTGTAGAAAACATCAAACACACATAATAGTTCATTTATCTGTAAGAAAGAATTTCCTTGAGAAATCGGTCTGTGGTTTAGACTCAAGAAGGCTTTAGCAGTTGTTAAAGCAGTTTTGTATTCAGTTGAATATAGTGGATTAAGACCTCGTTGGAGAGAGGCGAAATCACCTTGACGGGTGGACTGGAGTAGTTTGAGATCAAACGAACCAGGATAAAAATAACATGTTGTCTGCATTTGATTTCAAGTTTCAACAATTCAACCCCCCTTCTTGTGTTTTTCACATCTTCAGATGTAGACCTGCAAGGGTGTGTGTGTGCATGTAGGATACATGGCTATTTTCTTTTGAAAATGTATTTGAATGTAAGGAAAGACAATGAACACAAGTATTTAAATGCAAAAGAGTCCAATATACTGAATGATCATATGATTAGATGAACATAAATAAAACCCTTGAAAAAAGGACCAAGGTGCCCCGGGCAAGGCACATGGCTTTAAAAGTCGTTGTTTAGAAATAATATTACAGACATAGAGTTCCTGAATTGACAGAAAAAGTAAATAGTAATTACTCCTCAATGAAAGAAACAAGATTGAAATCCTTTGCATGCCAATTGTTGAGTTTCCCTTCAGTTGTTGGGTAGATCCAGTCTTTAAAAGACACTCATCATCAGAGTCTTCTACAGCATTCACTTCGTGATTTTTGAGGTGGAGAGGCGGCTTTCCAGCACGAGCACCTCTAACTTCTTTCTGAGCTTTAGAGGTGAAACCTATCCCAAACTTGTCTGTCTTGAACGGGATATCGAGGAGTTGACCCCACATCTCATTGTTTCCTTCTTCTACCACAGCACGGGCATCTTTAAGAGAAACCATCTTGGGGATAACTTTATCAGCCCTTGGAGTGTCAGAGGAGATTTTGGTGGAGACCACAACTTCAAACGTCTGGCAAGGAGTTTCTATGAATTCTCCATTCATTTCTACGTACTTGAAAGAATTGAGATGGCTTACCATAAATTCTTCCTCACCACAAACAGTTATAACCTTCCCTTGAACTGGATATTTTAACTTCTGGTGGAGAGTAGAAGTGACCGCACCTGCCCCATGGATCCATGAGCGCCCGAGCAAGCAAGAATATGCAAGACGTATGTCTATTATGTAGAATGTGGAGTTGAAAATCTGTGAACCGACCTTAATTGGGAGATCCACCTCTCCATGAACCATTCTTTTCGACCCATCAAATTCCCTTACAATAATATCACTTGGCTTCAAAACCAAACCATCACAGTCTAGCCGATCTAAAGCACCTTTAGGTAACACATTAAAAGATGAGCCTGTGTCAACCAAAACATGTTCCATAGTGGTCCCCTTACATTCAACAGAAACATGCAAGACTTTATTGTGATTCTTTCCCATGGGAGTTAAATCTGCGTCAGAGAAACCCAAACCATTGTCAGCTGTCAAACTTGCTACGCAGTTCTCAAATCGGTCGGTTGTGGTTTCTTGAGGTACATGAGCCTTTTTCAAGAACTTAATCAAAGCTTGTGCATGGGCGTCGGAACATAGCAATAAGGACAACATTGATATTTTAGAAGGTGTTTGCCCCAACTGCTCTACTATTTTTAAGTCGCTTTTCTTGATGATCTTCAGAATCTCCTCCATCTCTTGAGTGGATGGTTCTTCCATAACAAACTTTTTAGCAGGTGCCTCTTCCCTAACAGGCTCACTTTCTTTCTCTTTCCCTCTGGTACTAGCACCAGCATTGCCATTGGTTATGCGGATTGGGACTGTGGTAGTGGTTGGTGGTGAGATAATAGGGGAGAAAACCCTTCCTGTTCTTGTGACTTTACTAGAACCAGTAATATTAGTAACACCAACTTCATTATCATCAATCCAAGAATCTTGTTTTACTCCATGGTAATAAACCTCAGCACCGTAATTCCATGGCACTGCTTTATCAGAGGTGTATGGAACAGGTCCGGCAGCAGTGATTATGAGAGGAGCAATGATTGGTTCGTTTGAAATCCTGATAGGACCTTTAGATGAGACACTAAGAGGTTTGTTTGAAATTGTTATGATGGCCAAATCTTCAGCTTTGTCGATTGAATTTTTGATGGTGGGAATCTTTTCGAATAGAATTTCATGGCCATTCATTAGGCGTTGTATACCTTTTTTCAATTCTTCACACCCATTGGGTTGTCTCATACATCACACACAGTCTTTTTCACAGCCAGGGAAAATCCCGGCTTTCAACAGATTGTTCTTGATTATATTCAATGGAGTGGTTAATTCTTCAACAGAGGCAATGAAAATTGTATCTTCGACAGCATTAACACCTTTGTCATGCTTTGGCATTGGAGCGGTAATTACATTTGGCATCGGAGGAGGATCAAATTCAATAGTCTTGTTGTCGATTAAATCCTGGATTTTGTTTTTCAAGGTCCAGCACTGATCAGTCTCATGCCCGGGGCTGTTTGAATGGTAAGCATACTTTGCATTCTGATTATATTTTGGTGACGAGGTGTCAGGATTGGCGGGAGGATCACGTAATGTCACTAAATTAGCCTTGAGTAGATGTTGAAGGGCTTGATATAGTGACATGCCTAACCTTGTAAACTATCTTCTTGGAGCCTCAAAACGTTGATGATTTGCGGATGGTCTTGGAGTGGGAGTTGGATTGGAGATTCAGACAACATTGACAGATGGATGATTATTCTTCTTGGTATGGGACTTTGCCCCATACACAACATTAACTTCTTTCTTCACAGAAAAAGGTTTCTTGACAGGATTGGGAGTGGAGGTAGATGCCATAGAGATCTTTCCACTTTTAATGCTGCTTTCAACTCTTTCACCGGTTAAGATTAATTCGATGAAACCAGAAGAAGAGAAGCCAACCAATAGATTAAAGAAAGGATCAGATAGCGTGCCCATGAACATGTCAATGTGTTCCCTGTAAGTCAAGGGAGGTTGGACCCTACTAGCAAGGTCTCCCCATTTCTGCACATATTCCTTAAATCCTTCATTTTTCCCCATGGTCATATCTTGCAATTGAACCCTTGTCGGTGCCAAGTCGGTGTTGTACTGATATTGATGGTAGAAGGCAGTAGCTAGACCCTCCCAAGTATTGATGCGAGATCCATCCAACTGATAAAACCATTCAAGTTGTGTTCCAGCCAGACTCTCTTAGAAAAAGTGAATCCAGAGTTTTTTATCAGCGGTGTGCGGTTGTATTTTGCACACATAGGACTTTAAATGGAGCTTTAGACAAGAAACCCCGTCGTATTTTGCAAAGGTTGGTATTTTGAACTTGTGGGGAATGACTACCCCAGATATTAAGCCCAAATCGTCAAATTTTAAACCGGGAATAGCTTGAATTTCAACAGCTTTCAACCGGTCCTCTAACTGCTTGTATTTGATGTCTGCGGGTGGATACTGTTCATTAAAATAATCATCATCAGATTCTTGGTCATTGATACAGTCAGACTGAGTACTCTTGACCTCCCTAATTTGGTTCTCGTCCTCTTCGGATGAATCCTCCTCTACTGGAATTTGACGGATTGTCTCCTTGAATCTTTTACCCATGTTGAGTAGAGCTTTCTTCTTTGGCTTCTTCTTAGCGGACAACAGAGCCATCATGTCTTGTTGCCCCTTGGCTAGGGCGAGTAAAGCTTCCTGAAATTGATAATTATGGGCTTGGAGTTCCGTTACAGTTTTTTCTAGATCCATCTTGCTGAAATAAACAGCGGAGACATAAGGAAGCCTGTTATGCGAAAACCTGTCATGTAATGATGCATGAATATGCAATATGCAAATGATTTCAAGGATTTAAAGAATTTAAATTTGTATAGCCAAAGAGTGAACAAACGTTAACTTGCATTAGAGAGTTCTGATTTGAATACAAACACACCTCTTGGGCTTACAACAACAGAAATAAACATAAAGTACACTCCTAAGACAGAAAAGTTGTGCGCATCCTCTTTGGCGTAATGTATGTGTTTAAACTCCTTTCTTCATGAAGCTCCCTCGTAAGCTCTAATATCTTCTTCTCTCCCTCATGGAACTTAGCTTCAAAGGTGTCTCGCTCTCCTCTTAACTGAATCCAAGCGTTTTGCAAATCTTCAAGAGAAGTAGGCATATCAGGATAGAGGATAGTATGTGGAACGTCTCCCTCAACTACTGGCTCCATGATAACAGGTAAGACGGCTTCATAAGGCATCTTAAGACTTTGAGCGCGAGCCCACACCCATTTAAGATAAGGTTCCAAAGGAATGGAATTCTTACGCCCCAACGTCTTGCTATCAACTTTGTTAACCATACCCCAAGCTCGTATAAATCTTTGACGGTAACCTTGGGTATACTTTTGTAGTCAAATGCAATTACTTGGATGAGTACGTCATGAGGGCCATCTCTCCTAACGTATCTAAATTGTCTCAAAGCTAAACAAGGGTTGTACGTAATGCCTCCCCTAATGCCAAGTAGAGGGACATTGGGGAATTCCCCACATCGATCAATGATGGTGATGTATTCCAAAGAGCGATAATACCAACGGATATCAGCATGTGAAAGTGACATCAATCTTTTAGACCACCTCATACCTTGTTCATTTTTCACCACGGATCGAGGTAGGTGAGAAATAAACCACCTAGCCAAAAGAGGAATGCAACACATGAAAGCCCCTCTTTTCTTCAAAGTGCGAGAGTGAAGAGAATGCAAGATGTCCCCAAGCAATGTAGGCACCAGATTACGAGATATGAAAACTTTGATCGCATTTACATCTATAAATTGGTCAAGATTGGGAAATAGTACCAACCCATAGATGAGAAGAGCCAAAATTTCCTCAAAGGCTTGTAGATCCAAAGTATTCCAACACTCTTGAGCCTTCTCCAACAAAAACTTTGCTAAGAACCCTTTGACGCCACTCCTCGTTACCCAATTTGCTACTATGTCAGATGGTTGCAAATTTAAAGCTCGAGCAATTTCCTCAGGTTTAGGGTCTCTTTCAATACCGTTGAAAGGTAACTGATCAAGAATAGGGGTCCCCATGAGTTGGGAAAATTCTTCTAAAGTGGGCACAAGTTGGTAATCGGAAAAGTGAAGCAATGATGCAAAGGGTCGAAGAATTGGACAAACACCTTTACCATATCTTCTTCAATACTTGAGGTAACCAAACTAAGGAGTCGACCATATCTTTTGGTGAATGTAGAATCTTCAGGGACCCTTGACACTAAATCCTTGAGTTGTGGAGGTATCCTCACGAGGCTAACTTGGATAGTGTTCCTACGAGTGGAAGCCATGTCCTACAAAACAGAACAAAGATGAATTCCAAAAATCCTTGAAATGGTTAGTGAGAATGCTATGGTATGATGTTATGATACTATGTAAAAATATGCGAGGTAAGTAATCATATTCACACAAAGTAGACAAGTCCTTAGGTTTAGGATTGCATGGAGTTTGTAGGAAAGTACCCTCTTGAAGTTTAGTTGGCTCAACCTGTCCTAGTTAATAGTAACCGGGTTCTAAGGGATCTCAATATCACTGATCTTCCCCCAAGTTTCGTTCAATAAGCGATTGACTCGTAACCAAACAAAACTCAAGAGTCAAACCTCAATGAGTGTAGTATCGAGTATCAACCAACTTCGGACTGCACCAAAGCCGGTTATCTCGCGACTTTCTAAAGGCCAAGTTGGTCAAGTAAGGTTCTAAGGTCAGTTGATGCTTCACGACACCACGCAGTGGCCCCGTATTCTCCTTGATTGACTCAAGGGTTACCGGTACCAACCAAAGTGCCACATCAACATAACTACTGCTTCAACCGTGTCGGTATACCCCGCACAGTTCCCTCACAATTTATTGCTACTTACCTAAAAGGTGTCCCCAAATCTGAGTGTAGGATTTAAAACAAACCCAAACAAGGAACCATAATGTAAAGCAAACAAATCAAACAATGTAAGCAAGTAAATATGATCTAACCCTAAGGTAACCCCACTTTTAGAAATATTTCCCCAGCAGATTCGCCAGTTCTGTGATACGGTGGGAGAACTGACTTTGAGTTTTGCGTTTGTATTAGCAAATGTTGCGGTTTAGCAAGAGTCACCACCGACTTTTCTTTTATCCAAAAAAGGAAAGGTGAAAAAGCACAGGAAAGACCTTTAGAGATGTTTTTGAGTTCGGGGGGTAGATTATGAAAAGGGAAGGTATTAGCATCCTTTTCATCCATGGTTTTCCATGGGCTCTTAGTTACTTTCTATATCACTTGCTTTTGTTTGAAAAATGTGCTTTGTGTGGTTTTTTGAAAGTATTTTGAAAAGGTGCCATCGTTTAGGCAAACTTTGTAATAGTTCTCGTTCATAAGAACGTATACAAAGTGTTGAGCTTTTGAAAATATTTCAAGTTTGGAAGATGTTTGGAAAGCGTATGTGTTGGTTTTGAAAATAGCAAGGATATTTGTTTGGAGAATGAGCAAGTAACTAAAAGTAATCTACCTACTCAAAAGGTCTTAGATGTGCTTTTTCTCCTTCTTTAGATGTTGTTATCTTACCATTGATTTGGTAAGAAGCCCCATCGTTGGATGTGAAGGGACGGGCATTGGGTCATCTTATGACCATGATAGCAATGTTGTGAGATGACTTAGCACTTTTCTTTAGGGACTAAGATCATTTTTAAAGGAAACTTTGATAGCGTCATCGAGGGACTATAATCTTGTATTTTCGATTTGTTTGTGCTAAGACATCCCACATGCATAACATGACCATTTTTGCAAGGCAACAAGTGGAATTACCTTAAGGGTGTAAGTGTGCGAGTGTGTTTGATTGCATGCATTTGTCTTTGATTTTTGGTGGGCTACTTGTTGGTTTTATCTTGCCATACACACCCTAATTACTAACAATATATGAAAGCAATAAAAGTACGAAAAATAAAGATTATACGCTATTACAAACATTAGGGGATGGGGTATACAAATTTCAAATGGGGATTTGCAAATTAAATCCTATTTTACTATTACAACCATATTGAATGGATAAGAATGTATAGGAAATGTAAAATGCTTATTTATTTAAGAAAATAAATAAGTTTTTGTTTAAGAAAATATTTTTGTCTTTTTATGTTGAAAGAAAATATAATATGTGAATATGAAATATTTTGGTGTTTTTGATTAATGGGAAATAAAGATGATGGCAAAAATAATAAAAGAGAAAGAAAACAAAATCAACGCAACTGCTGAAAATAGAAGAGGTCAGAAGTTCTGACTCTGACTTGCTGCACAAACAGAAACAACGTTAGTAGAAATATGGGAGTTCAGAAGTTCTGGATCTTCTGAGAACTCAGAAGTTTTCAGAAGTTTTGATGCAACTGTCATAACTTTTCCTCTCTCTATGCTAGTCAGAACATCTACAACTTAGTCATTTCTTAATAGAACAGAAGTTGCACATATAACAGTTATGACAAGTTTCATGAAATATCAGAAGCAAAAATCAGATGCAACATGAATTTTCTAATCCTAATTTTGTGTCCTAATTTATTTATGAAGTTCTGAACTGAGATTTCTTCTACTTAAACAGGAAGATGCATGAAATTTCAGAATATGTACATCATCAGGATCAGAATATCTACATTGTGTTAAATATGCAAAATCTGACAATGCCTAATTAGTATAATGAGAGTCAGCAGGAAACTTACCTTGCAGCTGGAAAAAATCATGTGAGCTGGAGGTTGGTCTTGAACTCTGGTGATGTTCTGAGCAACTTCTTCACGTACTTAGTAGGATGGAAGTTTGCAACTTCTGGAACATCCAAAGGGTGATATTCTGACTTCTTTGAGGTGGAGATGGATGGAGAGTGTATGGGAGTATGAATACAGAAGTTAGGGCATTTTCTAATATGTGAATCAGAAAATGTGTGGATGGTTTTAGTCAAGAAACACTTGAGAAAAAATGGAGTTTGAATGCAAGAATCCAATGCTAAGATTTTGGTATTTTGTGTTTATAGTTTCCTGGGTTCTTGGAATTTTTTGTAGGGGTTCAAAGTTTTCTTTCTCAATTTTCTCACCTCTTTCACAAATTTTTCTGGACCCTTTCTCAGTGGCTAATGGTGTTCTATTTATAGGAAAAGGTTTTGTAGTTTGGAGATGTCAAGTGGCGCCAACATCATGTGCTAGAAGCTGACTTACTCCTGAAGTAAACTTAAACCAGCATGGTTCAATGTACCAAGTGGTATGGTTAGCAGCACTTAAGCTGAATTTGTCAGCATGAATTAAGGAAAAGTAGAAGCAGCGCCTGGGCCTATCATACTTTTGCACAAAAGTTTATCTTCCCAACACAGTAGGGGTACACGTGGGGGAAATCCTTTGGATAACACCTCATAAGTGGTTGTGAGCATTAAATGAGTTCCCATGTGAGACTATGCATCATTTCTTAACTCTTGATCAGAAGTCCTGCTTCAGCGTGGCATCCAATCTTCTGATCCTTTTATCTTCTGGCTTTAGCATATTCTGAAGGATCCCTCAGACTTTCCAGTAAGCTTACAACATGCTTTGTAACCTTCTTTGATTTACCCTTGCAAACTCTGACTGAACCTCTGTGAACACTGGCCCAAAAGTTCTGATCAAACTCTGTCTTGAGAATATCCAGAATTTGCTGAGTGTGAACACTGATCCAGAAGTTCTGAAATTGTCATATTTCTTAAACACTTAGAAAATTTCTAAGTATTTAGAATTTGACTTTTCCAAAGTAAAATTTGACTTTTGAAATTCTTGATGAAACAAACTTCATATTCCAACATGTCTTGATGGAATATGATTTTTGAGATTTGATTTTGATCCAAAAGTCAAAGTTAGATTTCTCAGTGTGCCAATGACCATTTTGCCCCTGTGAATGGTTTTCTTGGAAAAATTGATAATTCAAGGCTTGGAATTGGATGAAAGCAAACTTGAGGATCCAGGGCGATTCCTTGAGAAATGAGAGAGCAAATTTTTGGGTACAACACATACAATGAATTTTTAATATTCTGGGTAAACAATGTACCATTTTTGTAAGAAAAAATTCATCTAACCCTTCGGTTTTTTCCAAAACCGAGAGGATAGTTAAGTGTTATTTTTCACTTTTTTCAACGACCTTAAAAAAATATTTGCCGTCCATTTAAAGGTTATCAGCGCTCAGGAATCTGCCATTAGTGATCTGCGTAACACCTAAGGAATATCTATTATATAAGTTCTCTTACGATATTTAAAATCTAACCAAAATGAAACATATAAAGTGCTTGAAACCTAAGGATGACTGGAAAAGTTCTCTACGATGGATTGCAAGAGCAGAAAATCATATGGGTTCAAGATTTGTTTTATTAAATTTTTATTTATATCAAATATTTTTTTAATTATTGATATTAATTATTTTACCTTTTTTTTTCACCAAAAACAAATGTATGCAAGATCCGTCGATAATATTAAACAATTCGAAGATCTACATATTGAGAAAATTTGATCTTCATCTAGATCCCTAGGAAGTTTGATTTTTATTTTAATTTAAATATTCTGGGTAAACAATATTCTGGGTAAACAATGTAACACTTTTAAAAAAATAAAAAATTATCATACCCCTCGGTTATTTAATAAACTGAGGTAAAAGACACGTTATTTTTGAAATAATAAAATTTACTGCTGCTGGGGTTCGAACCTATGTGCTAATAAACTTTTACCTTAGTGTTTTAAAAACCGAGGTGATAAGTCTTTACTTTTTATAACGACCTTATTTACGTCGCATCTACCACCGAGGTAAAATGCATTTTGTATCCGACGTTAGATGCGATATTTGTAGTAGTGAAACTTCACCCAAAAACATTAGATACTTTAATGTACCATTAGTCTCCATCAATCACTCAATCTTTAAAGGTGAAGGACCATAAACATGGAATTGTGACTAAGGATGAAGATGATAAACAGTGTCTAAAAATTTCACAAACCAATCTGAAACACAAGGTGTAAGGTATAGATGAATGTGAATGAAGAATACAACACAAGGTTCTAACAAATTTCTTGGCAAATATGATATTCTTGAGATTGATTAATCATGAATAACATAACAAGTTTAATCAACTCACTCTCTAATTCACTCAACACAATAACACAATTGCACAAAAAAAGACGTAACAAAAATGATAATGAATTTGACATCAATTCATAACCAGGAAGTTGCTTGTAGAAAGAATAAGATGAATATCCATGGTGTAATAATAAATACACCAAGAAGAGAAAAAAACACACTTCTTGTCTCAATGGGTTTTTCTAAAAATTTCACACACTTTTTACTTTCATTAAAGAAAAATTTATTGAAATGGAAAATGGGTCTTAAAGCATTGATTCAAATCAAGTGAACAATGTTATTCAAAACAATCTTGGACTCTTGAACATTTTATTTGAATAAAGTGAAAACTGTGAGTCAAATTAATTTGGAGAAAGCCAAAATAGAGTTTTAAGAGGATATTTGATTTGAATCAATATTTGTACTTGACTTAGATCACATGAGTATGTGATTTAAATCATGTCTATTATCTAATTCGAATCAATTTGACCAGGGCCAAATCCCATTTTTCACACAGCTTATGATTCAAATCATATATTGTACTTGATTCAAATCAAATATCTGATATTTTAAATTTAGTAACTTTAACTTGTGATTTAAGCTACACTTGTGGAAATGACAAGAGATAAATCTTATAGGCTCAAAAAGGAATACTAACAAGGATTAAAGAAGTTTATTTCATGAAATATAAAGGGTTCTTAGTGGTACAAATTTCTCATTGCTGAAGCAATTACAATTATATTAAAGTGATAACAGCATACAAGCACAACGAACAAATAATATTCAAATTACAAATACACAATCTAACTTATATCAAACAATAATCAAATTGACAAAAACATTAAAACACAAATGATACTTAAAGCACATAAAAGATACCATAAGATACTTTGTGCTTCCAAGAAGTGTATACATGTGAGTCTCCATTATTCTTTCGTGCCATTAAACATAAGTTAACATATTTATCATATGATCTTGAGCATGAATTTGAGGAGGAGATCTCATCCTCTTCTTCCTATGCGATATAGCCTCTACGACCTTTGGGTTTTTTTCCTTCGTCTTGTAGAATTTTTTATCCTTATTTTTATGCTGCTTAGTGAGACTTATACAAGTAGTGCTATAATGTCCCAATTTTCCGCACTCATAACATGTGATGTCTTCATCCTTTTTCTTATATTCTCTTTTAGGCGGGTGAGATTTTTTGAAATTTATCAAACCTTTGTCGGAATGCTTGAGCTTATTTCTTTTGAAGTATCGAATGTAGCATCTAATGAATAACTCCATCTCCTCTTCTTTAGGATCTTCTTCGTCATAATTATCACTTTCTTCATTTGATTTCTTTGCTTTAGATGGCGAAGCTTTCAAATAAAGATCCCTTTCTCTTCTTTACCTTCCTCTTTCTTTTTCGACTTCACTTTATTATTTGTGATTTGTTTCAACTCATTCTCATGTTCAACGAGTTTTCCAAACAACTTTGTGATGTTAAAAATATTAAGATAGTTAGATTCTTGTATAGCAGTAACCTTTGGTTGTCATTCACTGCATATTGACCTTAATATTTTGTTAGCACAATCTTTTCTAGAAACAGAATTTCTGAAGTTGTGTAATTTGTTGATTAAGTGGAAGAAACAAGTCAGCATGGATTCCACGAATTTTCCAGGTTCCATACAGAGAAATTCAAACTCCTTCGTTAAAATATTGATCTTAGAATCCTTAATGTCTTCAAGACACTTCTCCCTCAATAATTACACATCTTCTTAATCAAGATATGAATTCAAAACATGAGACTGGAGATGAAAGAAATCTGTTTGCAAGAGATTTGAGTTTTCAAAAATGGAGGTTGTTGTTATGTGTTCACTTGTTTGGTATGTTATTAAAGAATGATATGACAAAAGAATTTATATGCGCTGGAGATGAAAAATTGTTGTAAGATTCGAGTCAAGAACATTTGTTGATTTGAGTCAAATGAGCAAGTAGAGTGAAAAAAGATAAACATAAAAGAAGTGACACATTTCCTATGATTTGATTCAAGCTTTAATTATGATTCGAGTCATGAAAGGTCATGATTTGAGTCATAAATTTGAACATAGTCAAACGAAAAAATATGAAAAACTTTGTAATTTGAGTCATATGTAAAATGTGATTCAAATCAAACTGAACAGTAGCTATCATGACTTTGTCTGTAAAAAAAATATAAATACAAGGGAGGGTTTGGGAGGAGATTGTTTCCGTGTAAAGTGTGTCCAGTGAGATCTGTACCACACAAAAATAGTATAAAATATTTGAAAGTAGATTTTAAAGGTTAGCCTAGTAAAGGATCCGTGCGAATATTAAATAAAGGTTATATAGTTATGGTTAAGAAATGTATATAAAAATATATACAAATTAAGAGAAAAAAAGCTTTAAATGATGATTATCACATAAATTTAATTTAATTTATTAAGTGGTAGTAGTTGTCAAGATATACATAGAAATTATATTAAAAAATATGAGTATATGGTTTAGTACACTTCACACACATATATATATAAAATTGATTATCTACCCGTGTGTTTGCATGATTGTGCAATATCATTATAAATAGCAAATAAATATAATATAATGATGGTTAAGAAATATATATATATATATATATATATATATATATATATATATATATATATATATATATATATATATATATATATATATATATATATATATATATATATATATATATATATATATATATATATATATATATATAATAATAATAATAATAATAATAATAATAATAATAATAATAATAATAATAATATATACAAATTAAATAGTGTTGATCCGTCGGAAATATATATTTTAATAGTTTAAGATATTTAAGATATTCTCTAATAGAATAATAATCAAAATAAAAAACAAAAAAAATAAAATTTACATAAAAACAAAGAATGAACCTAAAGGATGTTGTAAGGCCAATCGGAAATCCTAATTATTAAAGAAGGAAAAGGGTAAAGAGAAAAAACAATAAATCAATTACGGATGACCAATTAAAAGCAAGATATGTAGAATAAAGTACACGATACCTTCCTCCGTCTGTCACAATTCCATTTATTTTCATCGATCTGTTCACCGTCGATTCCTTCTCATCTCTATTTCTCTTTTTATCTTTCTCTCCTTGTTCTCAAACTCGCTCTCTCACTCTCCGTTCTTTTCAAATCTCATGAAAACAAACAACAACAATCATGCTTTCACTCTCACGGTTCCTTATCTTGTTTTCACAGTTTCGATTTCGTTTGTGTAACCTCAAAACTCTGATCCAAACTCTTTATCTCTCGTAAGTCGCCTATTACGGTTTTGTTTCAATAATCATCTCTCCATTTCGACTTTATTCTGTTGCAAAATTTTTACGAATTTGATTTCAATTTTCACAAGAAAAACAACAATCAATGAACACAACCACACCTAGATTCGTAACTTGAACAAGACAAAGTCTAGAAAATAAATATAAGATTCTTCACATGTAAATTCTTCTCATATACTTTTATTCTTGTGTCTGGAATCAAAAGTGTTCATAAAAACTCTCTAATAACACAAATCAATTTGTTTAATGCTTTGTTTTTAATCTTTTACGATCTATAATATAAGAAACATATATGTCATAGAAAATATATTTATTTCCATCACGCCGCATATTAAATTATGCTATTATTAATTATTATTATTTTTATTTTTATTAATTATTATTACGCTTGCAAATTGTTGTCACTTGAAGAAATCCATTTCCGGAGAGTTTAGTATATATTTTCCTAGAGATTAAAAAGATTATTGACGTGGCACAATTATGGACAAGAGATGAATCGAATGGTCTATATACAGACGATTTCAGTGAGTGCGTGAAACTTGAACTTGCGTCTTCGGGAAATCGTAGAACCCAAACACTAGACCCCAAGCACAAGCCAAGGGTTTTAGGTTTTGGGTTTTGCAACTTCAAATTGAATCACGAACCCTACAGCGTCTGCATCCTTCTTTCTCACCGGCGGTGACTCTTCTATCTCTCATCTGTGTCGTGATTTCATTTCAATTGTACTTCAGCAATGGCTGACGGCACAGAAAAAACTGTTCCTAATGATTCTGTCAACTCAAAAGAAGTCGAGAAGCCTGAGATTCAGCCCATAGGTTTGCCCACTGTTGAGGAAATTCGAGGCCAAGATATCTGGAACAATTGTGCTGTGCGCAGTGTCGTTAGCGGAGTCATGGGTACGATTCTTGAACTGTATTTAAAATTCCGGATTTAGAGACCTTGCTAACGGTTGAGGTATGTACTGTCAAAAAAATCGTTTGTTGGGATTTATGTGATGAACTTTAGGTGGTGGTCTTGGCATCTTCATGGGATTATTTCTTGGAGCACTGGACAATCCTCTAATGCAAGAGGAAATGACTGGCAGACAACAAATTTTATTTCAAGCAAAGCAGATGGGGCGAAGGAGTTGGAGTTCAGCCAAAGCATTTGCTGTTATGGGTTTCGTATTCTCAGCTGCCGAGTGTGTTGTTGAGAAGGTCTAATGGATTTGCGAATGAAATATATGTATTTATATTTTACATCAAGCATGTGAGTTTAATTCTTCTTCCTATCATCTGGGTCCTTTTTTCTCTTTCAGGCACGAGCAAAACACGACATCACAAATACTGCTATTGCTGGATGTACTACTGGAGGTGTTATATCAGCAAAAGGTAACCCTCTTTTTCATTCATTTTCTGTCGCATTATATTTTTGTCTCTCAGAGCCTGTATTTAAGAAATGACGGGAACATGGCCTGGCATACCTACTATGAGGTGTGAGAGCAAAAAATATTTCCCATAAAAAACTATTGCCAAATGACCAGAAGTAACTAGCCTAATGATTTCTTATTTTTGGGTGATAAGGACTTTGTAATGGACAGCCACTGAAACTTAATTTTAGCTGAATGCTAGAGTATACTTTTGGTTGTTGTGCATGAACACTCTAAGTTCTGTAATTCTGTTTGGCAAAATGATAAACTAAAAGCAAGGTTGAGTTTATAGTCTGTCTTTCACCCTAGTCTAATCCAAAATTTACCGAAGATTGAGAAGGAGAGTTAAAGATTGTAAATCATAGGATAGTAACACGGATCATATAATCCTACTAAATTCATGAAACTCATCTATCTACATATCTGCATTTAAATCCATTTACAAGTAAGATTGTCGATTCCACTTAATCCTAACAGATTGCGATTCGGCCTGTTATTGGGAATTTGGTATCGTCCAAGTCATGAAAATTAATGTGTTGTCATCGTGTCGGAGGTTTCTTCATATGGTGTTGGGATGGTTAGGAATTTAGAATGAAGAGTATTTATAGGAGTGACTAAGGTGGGTGAAAAAGCTGGATTTTGTCTCTTTTAGGAGACATCTTTGCTTGGCATGAAATGTATGGCAACAAAGGTTGCACTTCGACATCATTGCCTTTGTAGTGAATACTAAAGGAGAGGGGGTTGAGCTTGTCTGGAACTAGTGAGTAATGGTGATGGATGTAGTGCATGCACACAAGCATTTACTCATGAATTGAGCTCATAATTCTATGATGCATAGGTATGAGTACGGTACCCGGCGCGGGTACTGGTCAGGGCCGGCCCAATCAATATGGAGGCCTATTTTAATTTTAAAATAAGTCTAAAAAAAAATGAATTTATACCGAATTTTAAAAAAAAATCGGTATAAAATCATTAAATTTAGAATTTTTTTATTTTATAATTTTACAATTCTTTTTAAAAAACAGATGTAAAATTAATTTTGAAAATAAACTACAACTTTACATTTTTTTTTTAAAACAGACATAAATATATTAATTTGGTAATTAAAAAGAATTAATAAGCCCTTCAAGATTTGGGGCCCATCAAGATTTGGGGCCAGTGTGGTAGCACATGCTGCACCTGCACTGGGCCGGCCCTGGTACTGGTACCAGTACAGCCGTACGGGATACAACATTTAAAAAAAAAAAATCAAGGGACGGGTACGTTATTAAAAATATAAGAGTTTTCTATAAAATGTATGAGTAAATAACTAAATTATTAAGTTTGTAACAAAATATCACTATAAAAGTTTTAAAAGGTAAAAAATAATGTTAAGATACAATAACAAAGAAATTAAAATGCATAAATATACTATATTCATATTTGAGAAAACCACAAATTTCATTCAAAATCTAATAATGAGAAAAAAGAAGTAACACGAGTATGGTACCTGGACCCGGTACTTGTACTTTACCATTTTAAAAGTACCCATACTTTATAGGCTCACATGCATTTGGAAGAGAGAATGCTACTCACTAATTTAAATAGCCAAGCTTGAAGCTACATATACCAGTACCGCCTCTCAATAGGGGCTCCTACTAAAAGGCCTTGATGTAGTATCCTAATATTAAGAGCCAACAAAACCGGAAAAAAAGGTGGTGTGAATGAAGAGCACATAGTTGAGTTCGTCAAGTGTACTTTTAGAAGTTTGCTGTTAATGTTGTGGCTTCGTTATTGTAGAATTATTGTTTATCCATTTTCAAAATTGTTTTCTATTTAAATATAACTTAGTGCTGTTGATGTAAATAAAAAAATCAGAATAAACAATTGTAACAGCAAGTTCTCATTTCATGGGAGTTCTGAAAGTGATTATATTCGTTGCTTGATATAAGCAGTGGGCACTTTAATTTCAGTTTTAAATCTCTCGTTGTTTCATTCATCTATTCCCTCGTTGCTGAATAAATTTGTGCACTGTAGACTGTTAAGATGAAAAGCAGATTGATGTAAAAAGAGAAAAGAGAAACAATAATCAGGCTGGATAATGAACTGGCTAATCAGGAATTGAAACCCTCAATGTTATTCGTTTTACAAATAGTACATGTGTTTTGCAATGACATTTGTTAATATTTCCAATGTCTGTGTGGTTGTAGGTGGTCCAAAAGCTGCATGCGTTGGTTGTGCTGGATTTGCTGCATTTTCTGTCGTAATAGAGAAGTTTTTGGAGAGGCATCAATAAGTGAGTTTAGTTGGACCAATTATGTTTTTCTTCAAAACTAGTTTGAGTTCTTGATGAACATGTTTTGCCCATATGATAAAGGAACATGATAGGGAGCAACACATATATTACAGTATTATTTCACATCTGAAACTTATTTGTATACAAACAATGTCATTGGCGGATGCATTCTACAGTTTCTACTTTAGTATTGGAAAATGCTATGTATTACATAATAATTGGGACTGACTCTTTCAAGTGTTTAGCACAAAAAAAAGTAGTGTTAGTATTAGTTAATTTTAGTAGCTTTTTTCTTTGTAATAATTTATTCTTATTTTTGAAAGATTTTATATTTGCTGGCTTCTTGAAATTCTCCCTTGGTATATCTTTTTAAGTTGAAAATTATATTAACTTTTGGTAAAAGCTAGATTTGATTATGGAAGAAATAATCTCATTTTTGTTATCATTAAAATAAAATAAAAACTTATAACCTTTACGTTTACTAGTACTTTGGATTTGGATTCATTTTTTTTGTGCCCCACATGCTTTAGTTAACAAAATCTACCCTCCTAAACATTCAAGGAAAATTAAAATGAAGGGGCTTGGAAGAAGTTAGAGAGTGAAATTTATCCTTATATCTTTTATGTGATCTGCAAAGGATTAATTCGTTGGATTTTTTCCTCTAATCTGCCATCATAGTGTTTGATTGTACTTGATTAGAGTTGGATCGGCACAGTTGGCTTCGGACTAGATTTAAAGGAGATGTGGATACCTGTAAGACACTCCGATGGCAAAGTGAGAGACGAAATGAGCAAGTAAGTATGTATGTAGGTGTGAATGAATGAATACCTGACCCTCTTGAAATAGAGGGTATTTATAGCCCCAAGCGCTGGACTAAGGTCTTTTTATTGGACTGATCAAACAGGCCCAACAAAGAGACTGCCAGGGAGATTGAAAGTCAGCCCTACGAGGAGGATGCTCGGGTGGAGCGTGCGCTCGTCGGGGACATTCCTCACGAGCATCGGCGGAAAGAAGTCGTAGCCGACTAGATGCCCATGATCGGGGTGTGCTCGGAGGATATACTGCTCAACACGACATGCTGACAAACTTGGATTGGGCCTCACTGGTGATTGGGCCACAGGCAGGCCCAGTCCAGAACAGGAGCCCCTCAAGTCGTTGCTCCTGGTACAGGAGTTATGACTTGATTCCAGTTCGTCCCTTCGCGAGACTCGCTTGTGCGACACAGGGGTTTTCAATCGGGGATGTGAGACATCGCCCGGTTCGTGATTTGCCCCGTTCAGCGATCGAGAAGTGTTCGAGGAGCACTCGCGGGGAGGTGGTGATGCACCAGTCAGACACGTGACGCGGCTCTTGGAAACAGCAATGCCGCCCTAGTGAGTAGGATCATCATTGTCTACGCGAGTAGGCATCGAGGACAGAGGCGGTTTGTGGTTCCCGGCGCGACGTTTCATATTCCACGTCATCTCTATAAATAGGGCTTCAGGGCCCATAATTTATTTTCACATCTTCACGCTCTCGTATTTTCTCTGCTTTCAATCACCGTGCATTTTCCTAGCGTCGCTGAGACCGCCGCGCCGTTTGCCGTGTATTCATCTCCATCACCGTCGCTCCTCACTCTTCTCCCAAGTAAGTGTTTTTCCCTTTGATATATCATATTGTAGATAGATTTTGATGGTGTTTAATGGTAGAATTTCATGCCCGTGATACTTATGTGTTTGGCTAGTAGATTTATGAACTTGGTCGGAGGATTCATCCTTTCGTTAGTATGTAGGCTAGTTTTCCCCATAGTATTCTTGTTCTGGCCAGCAACATTATGAACTTGGTCGTGGGGTTCATCCTTTGCTCGCGATATTCATGCTATGCTTGTGACATTCATGATTGATACATGATTGATATACGTCTGCCGCTAAGGTCGGTGTTTGGTCGAGGTCTACGTGTTCCCCGTTTTTCGTACGAATGGTCGTTGGCTCGATCTGAGTGTTGCTTAATTCTCTCTGTCTTTGTGGTGGAAAAGAGGATTTGCTTCGAATTCACCGGTTTCCTGTACTTTGCAGGTAAATGGCCGATATTCCTAAGTCCTCGGGGCGTAATGATGTCGAGGAAATAAACACTGCCGACAAAAGCATCAATCTGGTCGACACCGTCGACGACCCTACTCTGGATTGGGTTGGTGCTGAACCCCAGGGAATAACTTCGATCTATAGTTATTCTGGTAAACAAGCTTACATTGTCGTCGAGTATGGCGACGGCCAGGAGGGATTTCGGAGAAACGTTAAGATTATGAGGCCGACGAGGGATTCCTGCATCTGCTCGGAGTTTACACATCACGCCTTTCCCATGTACGAGATCGTATTTAAAGATCTCAGGCTCTGGTTGCCCTTCAATGACTTCCAGGTGGGAGTGTTCAACCAGCTGAACCTGGCCCCCTCCCAGATTCATCCTAATGTGATTACCTTTATCCGGGCATTCAAACTCACCTGCCGTTTCCTGAGGATTTGGGCGACGATTCTCCTGTTCTTCAGGGTTTTTCATCTGTAACGGAAGTCCCGAGGAGGGAAGCACAACTGGGTGTCTCTTAATCAATCGAAGAGACTATTTAGGATGTATATGGATTTTGTGCGAGATTTTAAAGATAAGTGGTATATTTTGCAATCGTCTACCTAGACAATCGTAGATTCGTTGTTCGAACCAACCATTGTGGTGGACGAGGACGGGGAGCCGTGTTTGGATGCTGAGGGTAATCCCGAGATTGGGAAAGTCTCAAAGTTTCCCATCCACTGGTGTTCGGGCCATTACGACCATGGACCTGGATACCACCACACTCCTGCTGGCGGTATGAGCGCTGAGGACGAGGAAGCTTATGGCGTCCTGAACAAGTTTATCGACGGCTTTTTTCCTGCTCGGTGGGTTATGAGGGAAGGGGACGACGTTCTTAATGAGGATGGTGAGCCGACGTTCGAGGCGCGTCCGATCAACACCAAGGCGCTCGTCGAGTGCCAGTCATACGGGAAGGTCGTAGACCTCTTAGGTTTCTTACTTTTCTCTATTGACATTCCTCTTTATTTGTTTTCTTCAATGTATGTGGCTAACCCAAGTACACTTCCTTTGCAGGTCACATGGCGGAGCATCACGAGAGGTTGCTGAAGCTAACTCAAGACAAGAAAATCAGCAAGAGGTTGGTGAGGCCGCAACAAGTCACGCGGATGGGCCCGACCCCTGAATCGGGCAGGGAAGGATCTAGTGGATCCTCGGGTTCCCCGAATATTGAGCGCCAATATGCTTTGATCAGCAAGAAACAGAGTCGACCAGATGATGGGGTCGAAGTGACCGATGGAGGGGCGGGTGCCCGGGCCTTCGGCCTGCCACCCTGTTTTATGGAAAAGGATTTCTTCGAGGGGTTTCCCTTGTCCGTATCCGACAACGAGGCCGACATCACCAGGCGGCTCGACAAGGAAGGTTGGAGGAAACACCGCGTTGCTAGCATGGCCGGGGTGGTGAAAATGGCTGAGATGGAAGTTGTCCTCGCGGGCGAAGGATCAGACTCCTTGGATCGTTGTCAAGGAGTTGGAGTCGGAGAAGGCGGCTCTTGTGGCCAAATCCCGCAAACTGAAGGCTGCCCTCGAACGCTCTGAGGAAATGTTTCGTGAGTAGTCCGACGTGTTGTCGGGGGAGAAGGAAAAGGCCGACAGAGCTCTCGAGGAAAAAGACTGCCTCCAACTTGATAAGGAGCGGTTGGAGAGTGACAACCAACGGCTGTCGAGAGAGGTCGAAGACTTGAAGGCTGTTATGCTGCCCGCGGAGGACGATTCGGAAGGGATGGCCGACTTACGCACGTGCTCTGACTTTATCGCTTGCATTCAACTCCTGGAGTCGGATTGTGTTGGCGCTCTGACTGATGGCTTTGAGTTTGCGGTGAATCAGCTGTCCGTGCTAAATCCGAGTTTAAATACCTAAGGGGCTGGGGTTCTGTCCCAGATTGTTGATGGTCAGGTTGTGCCTCCCCCTGACTCTCCTGACGTCGACGTTAGCACTCCGGGAACTGATTGATGCTTTTATTGGTGTTTGGGCTTGCGCGCCCGTTATTGTTTTTGGGGCTTGTGTGTCCGTTATTGTTTTTGGGGCCTGCGTGCCCGTTATTGTTTTCGGGGTCTGCGTGCCCGCCTTTATTCTCTTAGTTTTTTGACCGTCGTGCCTGGACTGTAATTTCGGATAACGCCGGCCCTTGTGATCGATATATTATTGATCCTTGTTTATGATTGCATATTCGATGGATGCTTTGTTTTCAATTATCTGATAATATTTGATGTATATGCCCGACTGTTATCTTTGGTAATGAATTCTTGACGAAGTTTGTGTTCGTATGGAGATATCTGTTCGACCCCTATGTCGGTTTGACACATTTCAAAATGCGTCAAATGCACGGAGTGGGAATCTGTGTGTCGGGTGTATGATCGCGATTGGGACCCTACGCCTGTGGCGTGAACTGCCTATCGCGAGCTGGGTGTTCTTCCATGTGGGATACTTCGATAGTGGAGCTCGATCGAGGTGTCTCTGTCGGGCATGTACGTTTGGTTCATCGAACCGAACGACAATATACCCTCATTGGTTGGTAGGTCGGGTGGCCTTCAACGTCTTCACCTTCTCCGAGAGAGTTCTTTTATCCGACTCCAGCCTACTCACCACAGCAGAGGAACGGTCCCCCTCACCTGAGAGGACCACAACCATATCCACGACCTTCATTAAGCTACCCATGCTCATCGCCAAGTGTTTTCTCCTTCCCTCCTCATCGAGCCGCCTGATAATGGTGGACTCCTCATTGGACACGGTTTGGGGAAATCCTTCAAACAAATCCTTCTCAACAAAGCAATTAGGAAGGGAAAAAGCCCGAGGACACGACCTGTCCTCCATCAAATCCACAGGTTCGTCTTCGAGAAGGCCTCTCTTCTTCCCCGACATGGCATCAGGCTGAACGACATCAGGAGATCCAGACGAAACGCTAGACCCATCCTTGGCCTACTCGGGATTGAGGCCGAAGCAAGTAAGCTTCACTACCCTCTTGTTGCTCTTTTTATCATGAGTCAATTTCAGTAAAAGTTCATGAAGATCTGTCATATTACCTGCAAAAAACAACAGCTCGAGATAGTATGACTGATATGGTATATACGAACAGACTAAAAACAACAGACAACAAGGTCGCGCGGGCAGAGACCTAGAAGAACCACGGTGTCCCCGTAAGTACGACATTCAACAAGCACCTTGGTATTGATCGGTCGGACCTCAAAAGTGGGTTCACCATCATCACCAAGGATGTCTTTCCCCTCCCGCGTCACCCACCTTGAGGGAAAAAAACCATCAATGACTTTTTTGAGAATGCGGAAGGCCCCCCGTCATCATCACCCATGTGACCGACATGGGTGAGATAATGAGTTGATCCATGATTGTAATGTGCTTGACACTAATGGATAGGAAATTTTGAGAGCATTCTGATCTCTGCGTTCTAATCCTCGTCGTAACAGACCTCCCCGTCCTCATCGACGAGAGTAGTTGGGTCAAACACCGCATCCACTGCCTCTTTAAACACGGGCTGAACGATGTACCATTTGTCCTTGAAGTCGTGGACAAAGTCCATGTATATCTTGAACAATCTCTTGGATTGTTTAAAAGAGACTCAACTATACTTTCCTCCTTTAGTGTCGCTAAAGGTGAAAACATTTGAAGAACAGGGGGAATCGTCACCCCAATTTCAAGATACCGACAAACGATCTCAAATGCCCGTATAAAGGAGATCGCGTTAGGATGCAATTGGGAAGGTGCCAGAGACAAATGATTAAAGACACCCATTAAAAGTCACTAAAGGGCAGACGAAGCCCCAAATCTTTGAAGATGATTTCGTACATGGGGAAACGATCCTCCTGAAAACACGAGCATATTCTGGCCGTAGCGGTCAGGCGGAAGATCTTGAAGTTTCGTCTAAAACCCTATTGGTCACCGCCATATTCGACGACTGTATACGCTTCCCTCCGAGCATTCTTGTAGACCGAAACTATTCCCCGGAATTCTGGCCCAACCCAGGACAATGACACATCGGTGATAGTGTCGACTAAATGAAGACCCTCATTGACTCTACTCGCCTCGTCTGTCTCAACCCATTTTGTCACCCCTAATAGGTGTAGGTGTAAGAAGTAATATAGAAATAGCAAAGTTGTACCCTTTACTTGTAAAACTGTTACCATCATACCACACGACGCGCCTACTTGTTTTAGATTTGAGTGGAAGCATACATAAAAATCGTCAAAGGGAAAAAACTTTGCTACCTAAATTGCTGTCCTTTACGGTTAGTATAATATGAACAACTAAGTTGTTGAAAATGACTCGCAAATTTGGCAGCAAGTTAGATATGCATGTTTGTTCAATTTTTGGAAGTTTCTGAAATTTTCAAATAGTATTAATAACTTTCAAATTAGAGTATTGTGAAAAATAAATTTTACGGAAATACACATAGATATATTATAAAAATATTTTTTCATATATATTTAGTGTACTTGAGTAGCGTTTTCCGAATTTCAGAAATAATTATAATTTTTCTTCTTATTTTAACCAAATTTCATCCCATCCCATCTAAACAGGCCTTAGAGTGTTACATGGGATCTATTATGCTTATACTATTTTCACGGATATGTGAGCAACTTTTAAAGAAGAGGACATCACTTATTCACCAATCGATTAACATTTGTAACCTCCGCCAAAAAAAGAAACGCAGAACCCATAAACTCTAAAGTCTAGAGTTATTTTTTATTTACATGCTTGGGTGCAAATCGTAGTTTAGTAAAAGAAGGACTAGATAATGCTGAAGGAAACAAGACAAAAATGTAATTATATGGAACACTCCAGGAAACAAGACAAAAATGCAATTATATGGAACACTCCGCTAAAACATTACAACACACATGAGAATAGGAGATGGACTGGAGGAGAGACGACACGGAAAAAGTTTACAAAGTTCATCGTTATGATCACAACCATGGTGAGAAAGAGCACACAGACTAGTCAAAATCCAAAATATAAGGAAATAGGAAATCAAAATAAAACTTCATTAGTTCTTTTGGCCCCTAAATAGAGTACAACATGAAACTGGTTGGGATTGGGTTTGTGAGCAGTCAGAAAGGCCTCTGACAATCACATCTGGACCGCCCAACCGGGTGGGGGACAATTTGTTTAGTCATATCTATCGGGTGTTTTTGTAGAAGTAGTAAAAGCATGGCTTTATTGGTCCAGCAGCAAAGGACATCAACCTCTGCAGAGATCATGAACAAATAATATTGGAAAATAAGATACAAAATACTCTATACCCAACCTCCAATCCTCTTCTTCCCAACCAACCCTTTTAAAGGAATACCAAACCTCACCAATATGAACACAAAGCATGTGAAGATAGCAGCATATAATCCATTTTTTCTTACACCAAAGGAATATAAAAATATACATTTGTATTAATATATACATCCAGGATTATGAACAAGATCAGATGTTAATATATGTGTATTCATGTAAAAGCTATATTCTTCCCTATCTGAACAACAGTCACCACATTGAAGAAGACAAGACAGCAAAAGAGCATGCTAACACACGATTTTACACTAGTTTCAAGTCAAGTAACAATTAGAACCAGAAAGGGAAGCATGGAAATTTACCTTCAGTTGCAAAAGACATATATGTATTATTTATATACACAATGACGAGTCTGATGCAAGAAGTTCCATCTGATGAGTAAGATGGTCCATATGTTGTTTCTTATCCATATTTTCTTGTGGAATCTCTTTTTCTAATGAAAATTCTTGGTCCTTGGTCAAACCATATCCTAGATTGCTACCTTTAACTCCATCTGTGTCTCCGGTAAGTGAGCTTGGCATAAAAAACAGATCCCAGAACTCTTCGTTGATTCCTTGAAGTTTAGAAATCCCACTCGGATCAGGAGAAAAAGCATCAGTTTCCAAAGACTGTGTTCCATCAAAAACAGCTGATATCACATCCAGTTCCTCATTATTCTCAGTGACAGACCCCACAAAATTTTGATTAGAATTCATGAAGCTGCTCTCTGTAGCCAGTCCTTGAACTTCACCAAAATTCAAAACAGTGTCTTGGAAGTTATGTGCTGTTAATTCAGGAAATTCAGCTGCTTTGACACAGTCAGTTAACACAGAAGGTGAAGATTGTACCTCAGACATGCTATTAGTCATACAACCTACAGGAAATTGAGATTCTACTGCCATACATGACTGCCCAGAAATAGGTGGAACCTCAGAAAGCGTTACACCAGAAACTTGGGTGGACGAACTACTGCTGTCTAACGGAATGGCTGAAGGAGTATCGTCAATAAGGAATGCATCGGGGTTCTTAATGGAGGACTCCGTCCTTGTAGAGTTGTTCATTTGCAACATCTGGTTATATAATGCTTTTGCAGTCTCATTAATTGAAGGCTGATACTTGACAACACGTCCATCAAGAGGATTATGGAGATTCTTGGTGGCTAAGTTTTCTTCTTCCTGCCTCTGGAGCCGCCTCTTTTTACCCCCGGTGACATGTCTATTACTTTCAGTCTGCTGCTGTGAAAATTGAGCCATGAAGCCAGGACTATGCATAGCCTTTGCTAGGAACGACATCATCTGTTGCTGACGCTGCTCCATCACTTGCACACGTTGCCCAACAGTTTGCAATTGGTTATCAGTCGTTTGTTGTTGCTGTCTTAACCTAACAAGTTCCGTCATAAGAACATTTTTATCCCTTTTCAGTCTTTCAACCTCTTCGTCAATCCCAAACTTCCCCACCTCAACACATGCCCCAACAGGTGCGTCCTGTACCTTAGGCGGTTGTTGACTATTACCATTTGCTTGAGTAGATTTCCGCCTATTAATAGTTTTCAACAACTCTTTTTGACCCCTTAAAAATCCTTCATGCGCAAATTCCCAGTGGTCAGGGTCAACCTTTCTAAAACCCTGCTTATGAATAAAAAAGACAATGGAGTTGATAACTGAGGCAAGAAAAAAAATGTGTACAATATACAAATAGTCCAACATGATTACACAAATAGTATTGATAAAGCAAGGAGAGGAGAGGGAACGACTAAAATATTTTATTTTGCAGGTATCAAACGTAAAAGTAAGTTATGCTAAACAATACTAGAACAAGTAATGGATTGATAAGGTGGTATGGGGGAGAAACATAGGCCTTGAAGTAATAACTAATACGGAAGTTGTGTCCAATTACCCCACTAACAAAATAACAACTAACTACCAATCGTTAGTTGACCTAGTGTGATCAGCGTTGGATTTGGTAGGGAGGACTATACCGGTGGTGAAAACCGAAGAAATAAAAAACTAACTACATGTACCAACATTTTCTATTAAAATAACACTAGGGGTATGCTTGGATTGGTGGAATGAGATTGAATGGAGTGGTATATAATCAAATTCTATAGTTTGGATTTGTAAAAAGTGGATGGAAAGCTGAATGGAACAAAATGGAATCCATTCCATCCAATCTTTCAATTTTCATTCCCTCAATTTGGGGTGTACGCAATGGATGAACAAACCGTTCCATCAAACTATAAAAAATATCCAAACAATGGAATGGAATCTCTAATCCACTTCGTTCCGTTCCACTCCATTCCATCATGTTTCATTCCGCTCTGTTCTAGTCCATCAATCCAAACATATCCTTGAACAAGTTTTGCAATAACTAACCAACAAACTAATCGACAAATAGGTATAACCCATGTTTACCATAACCTAGAATTCTACTAGATCAGGAGTCGCTTTTCTACTTACCCGATAGAATTTTGATCTAACATTCCCAAAAAAATGGCTTGTTCGAAACATCCCCTCCGCGAAACTAAGGATTGTTTCTTAAACCCAATTCTTAGAAAACCTTCCTGGATAGGTTTAGTGGTAACAGCAACTAGCAGCGGCGGGGGCAGCATCAAGGTAACAGTAGCAGCTAGTTAAGCGCGTTCACAATTACAATCACTGAACAGTTTATGAATAAACAAACTCTATCAATCTTATTGCAAAACCTAATCAGATTTCATTGAATCACGTATATTAAAAAACCAACTAAAAATCAAACCTTATCACAAGTAAATCGGTTAATTCAAACAAAGAGATCGAAAACAAAGCAACTACAAAACCCTAAAAAAACAAGTTCAAAACTTCAAAATCAAAAAGCTACAACTTACATATGTATTCAACTGCCTAACAAAGCTGGAGAAGTTGTTATGCTTAAAATACTTAGGCAAGATATACTTAGCGAAATCGGTAGCATTCAAAACAACAAAAGTGTTATTGTTTTTCCCCCACGAAACGATCGCGTCAGTTGAAGAGTCATCAACCATGTCATAGGTTTTGCTCAAGAATGGCGGTAACACATAGCTCGCGTTCCCAGCTGTCATATTCAATCCAAACTCGATGATGATGGTTATACGAAAACACTGAAAACAAAACGATGAAGAAGATGAAAGAGAGTTGAGAGGAACAACACTGATGGTGAAATGAAGGATTTATAGATAGATAGACACTAATGAGTTTAATAAAGTGTTGATTAAAGTGTTTTTTTCCTTAATTAATTATAGAATAGAGGGGGCAAGAAGTTATGTTTTGATGTGCAAAACTACAAAGGCGGTCTACGATAAAAAGGTGTGTCAGTTTATGAAAATATCATTGAAAAAATATTCTTAGGATTTTTTTTTGTTTTTTTTGTTTAGTTAGAAATTATATTTTTACTCTTGGTCGAAATAAATTTTTTAATTTAAAAATTGTAAAAGAAAAAAATAAATGTGAGTGCCAATGAAGAATTATGATCAATTGAATTTTATTTTGATGGCAATGTTGGATTCTCCAACTATATGAAATAATTATGATAAATATAACGTGTAAACAACATTTTTTAGAATAAAAATATTTAAGAGTAATTTTACAAATTTAAAACAATGAGTATCATATTTTTTGAAAATGTAAATTTAATCGGTAAAAACAAAATTATTGTTATATTCAAGAGCATTTTTAATTTTTAAAAGGCAAAGTGTTATGGATGCCACATGCCCAATATTTAGAATTATTATTTTTAAATAATTACTTTTTTTAAAAAAAAAAAATTCAAATAACTACTTTCTCGAAATTTTTACCAAAAGACCACTTTTCAAATAAATTTTTTTTGCCACACAGAGGAGTAGTCACTCTGTGTGGCGCATGCATTCATTTTAAAGAGGAGACGTCACACTGTATGGTTTGTCCTCCTCTGTAAAGTCACGCAATGTGGCGCATATGCATGTGATTTTAGAGAGGATGTGTCTGAAGGAAAATTGCGATCAAAAACGCAGCGGAATATAAAATTTTCCTTTAGCGATCCTTACGAATGAGCATGGTCAGTGATAGAAATATTTACCTCTTTGTGGCGATTCAGAACTTTGATGTTGTGATCACGAGCGTTGATGAAGAACAACGCCTCTACTCAGTCCACACGAACAGATCGCTTCCGGTCACAGTGCTAGCTGATCACGAACGGAAACCTTGAGTGAGAGAGAGAGAGTCAAAAACGAAAATGCATCAAGTGAAATTGCTTCATCACAAGGGATCTATTTATAGAATCACTCGTGTGGGCTACAAGCTAAAAGCCCAATTAAGGCTATAAGCTAAAAGCCCAATTAAGCTTATGGACATCATACCTTATGATGTACCATATATCACTTATCCACGTGGTACCTTACCACTTTCCGTATTACACTTAAGTGCACCGTACCTTACGGTGTTCCTTATTTATTCTATCTCTCATCAACCTGTCCTTATGTGTGTGACCCTGTAGGTTTTCGCGACGTTGGCAATTATATTAAATCACACATTTAATATAATAAACAGTAAGCGGTATCTAGCAACACATCACTGTTACCCAAGTCACGAAAATGTCATGTGCAAGCTGCAGTCAATAGTGCATGTCCCCAAAAGGAGTTCGGAAGATCGGCGTGACTCATCATGGATCGGACCATGTCTAACAAGGTCTGATTTCTTCTCTCAGATACACCATTCCATTGTGGTGTTCAGGGAGGAGTAAGTTGGGATAAAATCCCACATTCCTTTAGATGGTCATCAAACTCTAGGCTTAAATATTCACCGCCTCGATCTGATCGAAGAACTTTAATATTCTTACCTAGTTGGTTTTGTACTTCATTCTTGTATTCCTTGAATTTTTCAAAGGTTTCAGATTTGTGTTTCATTAAATACACATAACCATATCTACTGAAATCATCAGTAAATGTGATGAAGTATTGAAAACCTCCTCTGGCTGGTATGTTCAGTGGTCCACATACATCAGTATGTATGAGGGCCAAAAGATCATTAGCCCTTTCACCTTTTCCTGTGAATGGGGACTTTGTCATCTTTCCAATTAAACAAGATCTGCATGTCTCATATGATTCATAATCAAAAGAGTCAAAGAGTCCATCTTTATGGAGTTTGGAAATGCGTTTCTCATTTATGTGGCCTAAGCGACAGTGCCAAAGGTAGCTTGGATTTAACTCATTAGGTTTAATCCGTTTAGTATTAATGTTATAAATTGGCATTTCAAGATCAAGGACATATAGTCCATTGTTCATTTGTGCAGAAGCATAGAATATATCATTCAAATAAATAGAGCAACAATTGTTCTTTATTATAAATGAAAAACCAAACTTGTCCAAACAAGAAACGAAAATAATATTCCTACTAATTGCAGGTACATAATAACAGTTCTCTAACTGAATTATTAAACCACTAGGTAAAGTCAAAACATAAGTTCCTACGGCTAAAGCAGCAACCTTTGCTCCATTTCCAACTCGTAGGTCAACTTCACCTTTTGCCAAATCTCTACTCCTTTTTAGCCCCTGCACATTAGTACAAATGTGAGAACCGCATCCAGTATCTAATACCCATGATGCAGAAGTAGATAAATTAATTTCAATAACAAAAATACCTGAATTTGAAGTCCCTACTCCATTGTTCTTATCTTCCAGGTACTTTGGGCAGTTTCTCTTCCAATGTCCGGTCTTACCGCAATGGAAGCAAGTGCCCTCCTTTGCTATGCCTCCACTAGGCTTCAAAGCAGGAACAGTAGGTTTAGGCTTGGCAACTTCCTTGCCTTTCCCTTTACCAACCTGCTTGGTAGGCCTCTTGTTCAGCTTCTTTCCATTACTGACCATCAGAATGGACTTCCCTTTTGTCTTCATATTCTGCTCAGCAGTTTTCAACATGCTTAGCAATTTTGGAAGACTCTTATCCATGTCATTCATGTTGAAATTCATGACAAACTGATTAAAGCTATCTGGAAACGATTGCAAGATAAAATCAGTCGCAAGTTCCTTTCCAAGCGGAAACCCTAACCTTTCAAGGTTCTCCACATACCCAATCATTTTGAGTACATGGGGACCTACAGGGTTTCCCTCAGATAACTTGCTGTTAAAAAGGGCCTTTGAAACCTGAAACCTCTCATTTCTTGCCTGCTCTTGATAGAGCATTTTCAGATGTCCGATCATATCGAACGCTGACATGTTCTCGTGTTGCTTTTGCAACTCCGAGTTCATAGTAGCTAGCATGAGACAAGCGGCTTCGTTAGCATCATCAAGATGCTTCTTATAAGCTTCTCTTTCTGCCTTAGGTGCTGAACTAGGAGGTTCCTCTTCAGGAACAGGTGTCTCCAAGACATACAGCTTCTTATCGTGCTTGAGGACAATCCTCAGATTTCGGTGCCAATCCAGGAAATTTGTCCCAGACAATTTTTCCTTATCTAGGATTGATCGCAAAATATGGTTGTTTGTTGTCATGGTAATCTACAACAAAAAAAAATGAAAATATAAGTATCATTAAAACAACATATTTAATTAGGCCTTTAATCAAATATGCTCCCACTATTTTACTCAAACCAAATGACCCTCATCATTTGATTCGGAAAATCCCGTTGGAAGACTTTCTAGTGGGTCGAGATCCACATTTCACTTCGTTCTAAGTCAGTGTTAGGCTGATTACACAAAACTAGGTTATTTAGGTAGGAACTCCTTCCAATTGTATCTCATACAACTCTCGAATATTTTCAGTTGGGTGAATAACTCCTTATTCTAATTCATCATATGAATCATTCCCAACTCTTTCTTCTAAACATGTATAATCTTATTATAATGTGTTTAGTTAAGTTTGACCCATTGTTTTAGCAGTTGGATATTACAATTATCCCATCGCACCTTACTAATATAGAACATGCACCTCGCGTAGGCGAAACCTACATTATTAGATACTAGTCTTGATGAGTGCTAAAACTTGGAAAGCATGAACTTAATATTTAACTTGAGGGATTTTGTTATTAGTTTGATCTCACCGGCTTAACATGCAATTCGTCTCTCTCATGCATCAACATACAAACACATGCATCAATATACATAAAAGGATACAGTTATGGCCCCTAGCGCAATTGTTCTCCCAAGCCAATGAGAGAACCTAAGCTAACCTAATAACGATCTAAACTTCTCCAAGCAAGATCTCCAAGGTTATCCTCCTTTGATATTGTATTCTTCTCTTTCTTCATAACATTACATTACATAAAAGAAACTCGTTTTACATACGAGGGAGTGAGATGAGAAAAGAAGTTACATCAAGAATTTTAGAGAGAGGCATGACACGCAGGCCGTATTTTACAATCCCAAAACAAAATAAAGGAAAGAAAAACTAAGGCCATAACTGATCACCACAAGACAATAATAATAAACACACTTTTATTATTAGTTTAAATTTTGTTAATTAAAAAAAGGCAAATTAAATTTCGACGATTGATCACACTACGCAGAGTTAGCCGGTGGTTCCGCTGACCGTTCAGCGGACGGGGGTCAAGGGGGCAGCGCCCCGGCGCAAAATTTTAATGAACAATTCATTTGAAATCGGCGTCATTTTCGCACAACTCTTGTGCATTCACAACCCTAATCGCATAACTCTGCAACAACACAACCCTTGTGCCGTCATGAACCCTAATGAAACAGTTTCATGCTGTCAAACACATTTCGATTGATAATTCAGTATGATTAATCACATGCCATTGCTTCACCATACTAATGTCGGATTCCGAAGCATATGAACAGTGATCGGTCAAAGGAATAACAGTCATCAAGTGTTTGAATGAAAGAAACAGAAATAGTATATCCCATATACCATCGTTGCATCAGATTTACTTATATCATATATAAAAGTGATCGATCTTACTTGTGTAACCTATGGACGATCGATGTATCGCTGCTTCACCATACTAATGTCGGATTTCGAAGCATAGTCAACATTAATCATCCAAATCGTACACAACAGATGCCAAATTTAATTACTCGTTTATTATTCAATTCATTCTGGTTTTAATCGAATCAAAACAGAAAATATAGAACATAAACAACTATCAGATCCATGGTTTCGTAAGTGGCTCTGATACCACTGAAGGAAAATTGCGACAAAAAACGCAGCGGAATATAAAATTTTCCTTTAGCGATCCTTACGAATGAGCATGGTCAGTGATAGAAATATTTACCTCTTTGTGGCGATTTAGAACTTTGATGTTGTGATCACGAGCGTTGATGAAGAACAACGCCTCTACTCAGTCCACACGAACAGATCGCTTCCGGTCACAGTGCTAGCTGATCACGAACGGAAACCTTGAGTGAGAGAGAGAGAGAGAGAGAGAGTCAAAAACAAAAATGCATCAAGTGAAATTGCTTCATCACAAGGGATCTATTTATAGAATCACTCGTGTGGGCTACAAGCTAAAAGCCCAATTAAGGCTATAAGCTAAAAGCCCAATTAAGCTTATGGACATCATACCTTATGATGTACCATATATCACTTATCCACGTGGTACCTTACCACTTTCCGTATTACACTTAAGTGCACCGTACCTTATGGTGTTCCTTATTTATTTTATCTCTCATCAACCTGTCCTTATGTGTGTGACCCTGTAGGTTTTCGCGACGTTGGCAATTATATTAAATCACACATTTAATATAATAAACAGTGAGCGGTATCTAGCAACACATCACTGTTACCCAAGTCACGAAAATGTCATGTGATCTGACCAAACCTTTTCCGTGATAATATTTGTGTTGTACAATTACCCTTTTGCCCTCATGTCTATATTGAACACAAGGCATACACTGTGTCACCCTTGTCTAGTTCAATATTGGGCCCTTAGACATTTATCCTGTTATGCAGGATGAGCAAATTCCATCTAGGTCACTCATGTCCCTTAGCATGCTTTGTGAAGTACCCATCAACCGTCTTTACAGTCATCCAGTTACGGATGACGTTTGATCAGCAATAAAGTACTTGACTCTACATCTAGGGTCCATAGTGGTTTCAGGTCGAAGGGTGGTATACACCATTATCATCATGAGAATAACTTATGACACTTTGCATAACATTCTATGTAGTATTCTCATAGCGGGTCAATCCAGTATAAATATTACTCCTAATATTCATACCTATGTCAAGACTTGATAACTCCTTATCTATGATCCATGAAATGCGATCATCAATCTATCTTTATAATAATCTTAATGCTTTAATGCTATCCCACTTCACATTAAAGCTTGACTACGGATACTTTAAGAATAGTGTCTTATGTTTAATGGGATCTCATGATTAAGTCACACTTAACATTTCATTAAACAAATAAACCATTCTAGGGACTTTATTATTTTGGAAAGCAAACATAATAAAGAAATGCCTTTTATTATTAATAAATAATTCGATACAAGTACCATAAGTATTGGCCTCTAGGGCTTACACCAACAGTGTCACCCTCCTTGGCTTGACGGTGTTATTGTAATTTTTTTCTTTAAATAAAATAAAAATAATTAAAAATATTTTATATTAATATTTAATATTACACAACGCATGGATATATTTTTTTTGGATGTCCCCTCAACCTAAGCGGGTCTTCGTATGACATAAACGGCCATGCTTTTGCCTCGCCCCTTATCTCACTCCTCTCTGTTGATTTTCCTGAGGTGTTTGTGGTCTGTTCTGACTCGCTTGATTATGAGGTGCTTGATGTGATGGTCCTGGTACATTAGGATCATACATCTCATCGATCATTTCTCCTCACTGTGTTGTGCTTCCAAAGAGATTGGTGCCCATATTGTTGAAGTTTGGTCTTGTTGGTTGGGATATGTGTGGGTGGTGGGGTGGTTGATAGTATTGGGATGTTGGATCGTGATGGAAACGAAGCAACGGTTCTTGTGGTGTATGAAATACGTATGATGGTTGGGTACTTCAATGGTGTGATGTTTGACTGTATGTAGGTTGGGTGGTATGATAGGAAGGAGATGTATCATATGTGTCTTGGGTGTTGTGGTAGGATGAGGATGGTGCACATTATTGGTGGTGGGTCGAGTCATGCTCTTGGTATTATGTTTGTGTGTGTGACATGAATTGATGACGAGTTTGGTTGAATGAGGTGGTGTATGGTTGTTGCGTTTGAGTGGGTTGACATTGTGGTTGGGTTTGGTATTGTTGAGGGGTTGGTTATTAGGTTTGGTATTGTTGAGGGGTTGGTTGTTGGGATTGTTATTGGGCGTATGTTGTAGCTCTTTGGCGTGGGTCAATCAAATAAGTCTCTTGAGACAGAAACAAATTTGTTGAAACCGACATGTACCTCTCAAATATTGGAGCGCCGGTTTTAAGTCATCTTGCAAGATCGGCTCCCTTAGGACCAATTCACGTCTATGCCTCCATTGACTCCATTGATTTTTAGCGAAGTCTCTCAAATCGTTAAATCCCCACTGGTCATCAACTTTGAGTAGATGCCATTGGCCCAAACATGTTTAGGGGTCGGGGATACCCTGTTGCATGCCGAACTATAGCTTCACACAATCACTGTGGTGCATCTCCACGGTAGTGAACCTGATGAGTGATGTTTTTGCAGTCCAGACTTCAGCATCAAGAGGGTTAATCTCATGGTCGAGATCCTTATACGGCCTCCATACAAACTATAGAGTAAAAAAAGTTATATAAAATAATAAACTTAATTAAACTATTGAATGTGTTGTATAAAATATGTAAGTTTAATACCTCTTCGGGTCCAATATGATCAATAAGATTTCGGTAGACTACTATTGCGTTTCTAGGGGATTTGTTGTAATTCATCCCAGGAAGAGACCACCTACATAGAAAAAATGGGTAATAAATTAATACACTACATGTCTCGGTATATAATATGTAAAATTTGTGGTTTTGTAATCTTACTTTGTAGCAAAGGGGAAGACGAATGGCCTTATATTGCGGGGAGGGGGGGGGGGGGAGTGTCGACATTCTTGACCAGCACCATGTCTGGAGCAAAAAGGCGCAAGAATAGAAAGAACAACTACCGTTCGATGCATTTTTACACAAGGAACTATACAGATGGACCAAAATAGCTGAACCCCAACTATATATGTTTATTTTATCAAATTATCTTAACAAGGGTAAATACATGATATTAACAGTACTACCCGTTGTTTCAGGAAATAAAAAATGGCCAAATAATATCATTATGTAATATCGAGCTTTCATAATTTTTTCTTGCTCGGTAGAGTTTTCAGTTATTACGAGACTATTATGATATTCTCTAAGAAGACGGAGATTAATACCTTGGCCTCTTGACCCTTGTTCAAATAAAGAGACTCCAAAAAGTTCCTCGCATATGGCGTTGTCTTGGTTGACTCGGCCATTGACAGCCTTACTGTCGATCGGTAGACCGAATAACATGTACACGTCCTCTAGTGTGACTGTACATTCACCACATGAAAGATGAAAGGTGTGAGTTTCAGGTCTCCATCTCTCCACTAATGCGAGAATAATTTTATAGTCAACATGATAATTGACTATGTTGAGTAACAGACCAAAACTGACATGTCGTAAGTATGGTTCAATTTGAACGTCGTAAGGGACATACTCATGGACACGATAACGAAATCTTTTAACATCCTATTAAAAACATGAATTACGTATAAGAAATACAAGATTTACGTATAACAATCATAAGAATTAAGGAACAAAAAATTGTCGGCAAAAAATAGGTATTAAGGAAAATACACTTACAAAGATTTCAATGTTGTTCGGAGTTCCTCTATGTTGATCACCCATGGTCAAGAGAGACATTTTTTCTTGATTACTCTTGTGTTGTTGTTGAGACTTCAAGAAAGAAATAGTGTATGAGTTATGATTGTGATGAAAATATAGAGTGAATGTTATATGTATTTATAGGAAAATCTTGAAGAATACTTTGCATGCAACTTATACACATAGGCGCCAAACTAGGTGGCGCATGCTCTTCCTTATTGCACATAGGCGCCACACTAGGTGGCGCATGCTCTCTTTGTTGTACATAGGAGCCATTCAACATAACTTCTTGCTTTTTGCATGCATGTAAACCTGCAGCGTGGCAAGGATCAGATGGCATGCATGCAAGTTTTGTTGTTCAATGACAAGCCACCCTAGGTGGTGCATGCATGCAAAAATAGGAGGATAACCCACCTAGGGTGGCGCATGCATGAGAAAATAGGAGGATAAGGCACCCTAGGTGGCGCATGCATGCAGAACATCAGTTTATTTAATCGTCTGTATAGGTTGCATTACTAGTATACACCCATAACTCATAAAAAATATACCTCAACAACACAGATCATTCACAAAATTATACTACTGTTGCCCATATTAACGGTGAGATGTTCAAATGCGATAACTTAGGTTTTAATTTCCGTAATACCGATTTTATCTGCTTTCGGATAAACAAGAAATCAAGTTTTGCACGCTTCGAAGATAGAGTAGAATCCAAATTGCAGTGTGGTCCAGTTTACCAAATTCTTTACAAGTCCCCATTTCTATTTGACAACAACCAAGTCAAATTTTATCAACTTAAGGTGCGCGACAATGATGATGTTCGAAACATGTTTCGAACTCATGAACAATCCGGGTTTGATGAGATTAAGCTGTATGTTTTATTACAACAACCAGATCAATCTCAGGTGGTAGATCCTTCTCAAGACTTTGAAGAAGAGGATGAATCTGATGAGGACAATCATCCTGAAGTCGATTTTATTGACCAAGAAGAAGAACATGATGAGGCAATGATTGATTTTATGGTCAATGATGACACTGCAGATCAAGAGCATGAACCTATACCTGCAAGTCATGCGTATGATCCTCTGTTTCACATGACGAACTTGAACTTGGGGGAAGATGAACCAGCCTCAGATATCTTTCACAATCCTTATATGCGGACCGAATGGGCCTTGAAAGTTTGAGACAAATTTAGAACAAAATAAGAGTGTCTTAGAGCTATCAAAAAATACCACATGGGAATTTTAGCTGACTTCACTATAGATAAAAATAATTCAGGGAGGTACGTTATTTTATGTCGACAAAAACCAATTTGCCCTTTTCGGTTAACTGCATCTTACAGGAAGAGAAGTGATTCATGGGAAATAGGTTCCATTGATCCACTCCACACTTGCATCACCACCGTTCCGACACAGGATCATCGGAAACTTAGTTCTCAACTAATATGTCAAGAAATCTTGCCTCTTATTAGCAAAGATCCATCATTAAAGGTGGATCAATAACATTCCAGTGGAGAAGTGGACTCGGGCATTTGACAATGGTCAACGATGGGGCCACATGACAACAAATCTGGTGGAATCATTGAACTCTGTATTCAAAGTCATCTGAAACCTACCAATTACCGCTTTGGTTAGAACAACATATTTCAGAATGGGATCATTGTTTGACACAAGAAGTTCAAAATGGAGGGAAGTGTTACAATCAGGCCAATTGTTCAGTGAATGCACGATGAAAACATTTAACGAGGAGGATGCAAAAGCAAACACCCATAGTGTCACCGTGTTTAACCGTATTAAAGGTTGGTTCAGTGTACAAGAGACAATGGATCATAATGAGGGGAGGCCAAGGGGATATTATCGGGTCGAACTGGATATAGGTTGGTGTGATTATGGAAAGTTTCAAGAATTACGCATGCCTTGCTCTCATGTCATAGTGGCATGTTCGCTTGAACCCAACACAACATATATCCCCCGTGTACACGGTAAAGAGCGTTTTAAGTGTGTACATCAATACCTTCTCCTTGTTGGCAAAGGAGGATTACTGGCCTGCTTATCAAGGGGACATTGTTTGGCATAATGAACAAATGCGACGGAAGAAAAAGGGGCGCCCGAAAAGCACTCGTATTAGAACTGAAATGGATATGGCCAACAAAATGATAAGATTATGCAGTACATGTCATCTTCCCGGACACAATCGGAAAAATTGTCCGAATATTGGGTCTAGCTCTGCAACATAACTTTTTATAGCAAACTATCCGGAGTGTTTAATTTGTTGTACGCAATATATTTCAATTTAAATTCGAGTTATCAATTTGTGTTCAATTTATCATTCGATTACAACAACTTTCACATCATGACACAAAAAATTACAACACCACATATTCAAAACAACAATACAACAACATGATAAACAGACAAAACAACTAAACAAATCATAATATCTAAGAGATAAAGACCATCAACACAATATCCTCTGGTCCAAGCATCATCATCATGACATCAACGTCACATCTCACCTTTTTCCATGATCGGCTTACTCCATTTTCGTTCCTCACTGTGATGTGCCTTTCTATTTTTCTGATTTGTTCACCTTCAGGAATGTTTCCTTCTAACCAGCGAATCAATTTCCTCTGAGAATGCTCGAACGTCTGCGTGTTCCAGAGTTTGATCTTCACCGGAGGCTTTGTCGCTGAAAAAATAACATGCGCATCTCTTTTGATCAGTGAAAACTTTGGCAAGGGATTTGAAGACATTTTCTAATAGTTATGTAACAAATGGTTTGTAAAAATGAAGAGGATGGGTGGTTGTATTTATAGAAAATTGCAATAACATTGTCAAGCCAAGTAGGGTGGCACCTTCTCTCTAAAATCACATGCATGCGCCACACTGCATGGATTTATAGAGGAGGACAAACCATGCAGTGTGGCTCCTCCTCTTTAAAATGAATTCATGCGCCACACAGAGTGGCTACTCCTCTGTGTGGAGAAATATTTTTGTTTGAAAAGTGGTCATTTTGGTAAAAATTTTGAAAAATGGTTATTTAGGAATTTTTTTTGAAAAAAGTGGTTATTTAAAAAAATCTATATAGGTCAAATTACAATTTTGTTCATTAGAGTGCATATATGATGATTTATATATGGTGGATGATATGCAATCACCACTTTATTCCTTTTATTCATTCATAGTATTAACTTTGTCGTTTATGGGAATTGATTTTTGATTCCTGCGAATTTCCACAATCAGATCTCTTATGGTCCAAATCGCAACCGCTTTAACAAGTCACACTAAGATGAAGTCGCTTTAGATCTTATTTTCAAATGTGCTTCAAAGTCATCCAATTCAATATCACCTTCAGTCTTTGTCATAGATGCAATCAATGGAGATATGTTTAAGAAGGAGGAATCTCCACCGTAGAGTTATCTCAAATCAACGTCACTAATTGAGAAGGAAGAGTGAAAAAACCAATCTTAGGGTTCTAAGATCACGAGAAGGTAGATGGAACTTCCAACGTAATGTTTCCATTGATCATTATCGATATCATCAATAATCACTCTCTCTTGGGGGATTTTCATTGATGACAGAAGTTCCTACAATTTGATATACCTCATAATTATCATATAGCTAGGCTTAAGAAAGCAAGATTTGAGGTCGTGCAAATGCCATAGTCCTTATTTCATTTTAAACTTCATTTGTTTCACCCTTTTTCTTCTTGTGGAAGTTTCTAGAGGATTTTCTTGCCCATAAGAGGCTTCAACAATATTAGCAACTTTGTTGTTCTTTATCCCTACCTCTAGTATGTGACCAATAGTCACCAAGTAAATAAAACTTGACGACACATTGCCTATCATCCTCTTCCAAAATAAAGGTTATAAGGTGTTCATAAACATTCATGTCATCTCTTTCTCTACCAATGGTGGCACCATCTGGGAAGCCAACTCTCTCCGAAATTGAACGTACTCCTTGAAAGACTCCTTTTCTTTCTGAGACATGTTCTACTATTGACAGTGATCTGGTGTCATGTCTATATTCTACTTGTACTACTTTAAAAAAGTATGAACCAAACCTTGCCAACTTTGGATACGATTCTTTTCAAGTCCCGCATACCATTTTAATCAAGCCCCACTCAAGTTGTCTTGAAAAAAGTGAATGAGCAATTTGTCGCTCTTGGTATATGCAGCCATCTTACGGTAATGCATCACCAAGTGGCTTCTTGGACAAGTTTGCCTCTGGTACTTATCAAACTCAAGAGTTTCAAATTTGGTAGGCATAACTATGTCTGGAACTAAGCACATGTTTATGGCAGCAGTACCAAAGATATCATTGTCTTCTACAGCTCTCAATTTCTTCTCTAGAGTTTGGAATTATTCTCTGACTTCTTCAATATCTCCAACTTCTCATTGACCTTCGCTTTGGGGACAAGCAACATGGTACATAAAGTGAGGATCTTCATAAGCTTGGGCAATAGTATGCACGATAGGTTGAGATTTAGTGATTACGGGAGCTTGGAATACTGGTTGTGCAGATTGCCTGACCCTTGGAGTATTTGCAAAGAGTGAAGTACAGTTCGGTAGCAACTCAAATTCTGGCCAATAAGTAACTGACTTCTAGGAAGTCCGAGGGTCTACAACAACACTAGTGATTTTATAGATGACAGTCCCCTGAGGTTAAGCTTCTTTAACAGTTAAGGCTTGTTGAATTCCCATGATCTTGACCACACTTCTTTTTAACTCATCAATGTCTCATCTAACACTTTCATTATGTTGCTCTTGATCTTCCATTCTTCTTTTGATGTTGGATCTTGTTCTGTATTTGTGTTGAGGAATCAGTTTGACGTTAGACAGACAACTCTGAAGATGAGGACATATGAAATGAATTTTTCTGACAACATGAATGCATGCATGAAGTTTTATGCAAAGAAATGGCATGGAATGCAATGTCATCAATTCAAGGTTAACCAATGCTAGGTCAAAATAATGCAATGCATTATTACATGTCATGTAGGATTCAAAGGTATTGACTTTAAAGAACACGGGTGGAAAATTCAGGGTGACAAGGTTTCAAGTACCATCTAACCCATATTCCCCTCACATGTGAACTATAGGGGTTTGGATAAGAGAGTACATAGAGTCACAGACCTTATTCATAGTTTTGTCATGCAACAGGCTATCTATTTTATAACAAACTTCTACGAAAAGATCTACTCTAAGCGGGGTCTTTGCGTTGACCATAAAACGTGTTCACCTTGGGGATCAACACTACACAACCACCATAGATGTAATAGGTTCTACAAAAGGTTCTTAGGGTCATAAACCTTAATCGAGTTTTTTCCATGAACCGGACGAGGCTCTTTATGACAAACTTCGTGAAAGGATCTACTCTAAGTGGGGTATTTGCATTGACCATACAAAGGTTTTCACCTTAGGGGTCAACACTATACAAACATCATCCTAACTTATGTTTTTCTATTGTTTTTCAAAGCTCGGGTAGAGAGCTTCACTCAAGTATCATTCCCAATCCCACAGATGGATATATACACGAGTAAATAAAATGTGATAAAGCAAGATAAAGGAAACATAAACATAAGAAGAAGAAACAACAAAGCTAAAAACCAAACACAAAGATAACTAAACTAGAATGTACTCTCTTTAGGGAAGATTCCCTAGCAGAGTCCCCAATTATCGCGGCACGAAAAAATACCTGAGCATAAGGAACGCTCGAAATACAACTGATTCTCCAACGAAATTTTATTTATTCCAAAAGAAAATGGTAAATATCGATAAAACCCATGAAAGAGAATAAAAATCATTATTGTAACCAAGAACACAGGTTTGAGAGTCGGTTATGCAAGTGGAAGGTATTAGCACCCTTCACATATGTTGTACTCAACGGGATCCACTCAGTTAGTTTTACGAATGAATATTAGCGTGATGTTAGTTTATGATCTTCTACTTATTAAGCAAGAAAAAACAAAAGAAATATTGTTTTAGGTTTTTTACTATTCTGTCTGACAAGATTTTAAAATCATGCTCCTACGTGTCACCATGTGCAATAGAGAACTCAAGACTGCGTAGTTCTAGGTAGAAAATGTTTGTGGGTTGGTCAATTTTAGCGAAAGATTCTCAAGTCACGTTCGAATGGAAAACATTGTTGACCAAAGCATGTATAATTGAACATTTGCGTCGCTTAAAGAATGGATAACTTAATCTAGATCAACACATATTTTTTCCATCATTACATTCGAGCGGAAAACATTTGACATTCTCATGTGGAAACGTTGTTTGCATTATCGCAGAATGGACAAAGCGCCTTTCGTTTTTGAAAAGGTTTTAAATTGAAAAGCCAAAAGGAAAAAGGTTTGAATGTGTTAAAATTGATTTTATATGGAGTTAAGTAACTATTTGAGCAAGGTGTGCATCGAACGCTCGTTTACCCAAGGTATTTAAAAGGATGTTCATCCAATTGTCACATGTTTTCCATGTTTATAAAAATTGATCTTTGGATAATATTAGTAAATGTTTGAATAAGGTGTGCACCAAGCGCTCGTTTACCCAGGGTATTCAAAAGGATGTGCATCTAATTGTCACTTTTCATCCATGTTTAATTAAAGTATTTTAAGTCGAAATAATAATAGTCATTTTGAGCAAGGTCTGCACTGAGCGCTCGACTATTAAGGTATTCAAAAGGACGTGCATCCAATTATCACTTGTGTATCTATTATATTGCAAAAAATATTTGAAAGCGTTAAAACAACTTGACGTTGGATCAAGTGTTTAACGAATTATGAAAATATTTGAATGAACAGAGAAAAGATATTGATGTTAGATCAATAACTTGTGTGGATTTGATTGAGTTTGATTCTAGAAAATAGCTTTGAAGGTGAAAGAAACACGAGAAAGGGGAATTTAAGTTGGGATGCACCAAATATAATCTTTTCACAACTCAAACAAAAAGCTAACAAGTTAATAAAAATAATTGAACTCAATTATTTTTATCCTGGTTCACTGTTAACTAAGTTACTCAAGTCTACCCCGCAAGGTGATTTATCTTATCCACAAGGATTTAATCCACTATAATCAACTGATTATAGACAACTATAATAAGTCTGATCAACCTTGTTGACAATCCCAACAAGCTCGTCAATCCTTATTTCCAATCCATGATGACCGCAACCAAAATCTTCTTGAGAATCCTAACTCACTGAGTCTCTCAAGGAACCTATCAACAACCGTTGATTTACAAAGATGTGTATACAGAGATGCTTCTTACAGGAAGATTACACAATGTTTAAGTACAACAACACAAAAGTGTTGATAGCAAGATACAAATAAAAGCTCCTTGCTAAAAATACAAAACTATACAAAGAATATCTCAAAAGAGTTTGTGCAACGCTTTAGCGTAGTTTTATAGAACATTAAGTGTTAAGTTCCGATTCTTTCAAGTCCTCCTTTTATAGCTGAAAAAAGATCTGTTGGAGGGTATAATAGGAAACATAAAACCAATTGTTTTGTCTCCAACAGTCATGGTGGGAATGGTAGACAACAAGTACAAAAGGATTGTCCTTATGCCACCCTAGAAGAGTAGAGGTCACAATGTACTTTGTAATTTTGTACTCACCATCTCACGCAAGCCATTCTTGATATTTATCTTCTATGTGTTCAGAGGCTTCTGATGAATGTTGATGAAGCATGTTGTAAAAGGATCACAACTTGAATCTTCTAAGCCTAAGTATTTGGTGTCTTTGGAACTTGTTTAGCATAATCTTGTCTTCAGAGTCTTCAGAAATTGGTCTTCAGAAGTAATGTCTTCAGATCTTCAGAATTTGTTTAGTAGAACCTTGTGTTGAGCATCTTCAGAACTTAGGATAACAGAAGCAAAGATTTAGAAGGCCTCCAAAGCTTCCTTGAAAAGTCATGATCTGAAGTTCTTGTACTAACATTCCTTATAACTATTGCATAAGACACATTTCTAGAATCTTGACTTTAACTTGTAACACACCAAAGGTATTCTTCTAGAGTGTTGAGTTCAGAACCTGATGACATCACACGCCTTCTTATAAAAGCTACACACTAGACATAAACCACTAGAGTACAAAATTTTTCTCTAAGATACCATGTAAAGTTATCATCAAAACATAAGGTCGAATGTATAACCAATCTTATTCTTACAATCTCCGCCTATTTTATGATGACAAAACCATGTATTTTGATATAACAATTCATACAGGGTAATCACCATAAAACATAAATTCAGAAAAGCTAACCAGCTCCCCCTGAATTTGTTAATACCCAAAATTCCATTTATGCTTGTCCAGAGTCTCCCCCTGAGCCCAAGGCTCACAAAATGAATTTGAAGTACAAAAGGTAACATAGAGAAGGAATACTTCCCCATAGACGTCTCATCAGAGTCTAACTAGAAATTCTTGGTCTTCATCTCAGAACCTGGCTTACTATCAAAACATTATGAAGTATCAGAACTTGTTTAGTAACTGCCTTGAAGATTGTTTCAAACATCAAAACTAATTCACTAGTTCATTCAGAAACTTGAATCATGCCACAAGAAGGTACAAAGCATCATGTCATCAGAAGGTTCATTACCCAAACTATTGTCTAAATGACCATGTCTTTGATCATGTCTCAGACCATTTCTTCAAACCATATCAAGTCTCATACCATTTCTTCTGACCGTGTCTTAGACCATGTTTTTTGACCATGTCTTAGATCATGTCTTATGATCTTGTCTTAGACCATGTATTAGATCACGTCTTCTAACCATGTCTTAGATCATGTCTTCTGACCATGTCTTAGATCCTGTCTTTTGACCATGTCTTAGATCATATCTTCTGACCATATCATTAGAGATTAAATCTACAGAAGGCCCGCAACCTCTGAATGGTGCCTAGTTGAAAGCAAACTTACTACACTTCCAAAATGTTAACAACTTCTAAAGTATCAGAGTCTGGTTTATCAGGTTCTGGTTGCCAAACTTTCAGATAGTTTACAATTTCTGAAAAGCTTCATGGTATCAGAGTAAATGTTTCCAAATACCACATTAACATTGTAGCGGTAAAAATGTTAAGACTTAGTCATTTGGATTGACTCAACTCGCACATATCAAATAAAAATTGCCACCACGCTTTATTATCTCCAAAGGAAATGGGGAAAGAGTGAATAGACCCAAAAAAGAGGGGGATAATCTAAGTAAGGGGGTTGGTTATTCAAAGGGAAGGTATTAACACCCTAAACATCTACGGTACTCTGCAGGAACCTCTTTGAAAATCTATATATTTTGGCTATAAAAGGTGTATACAAAATAAGATGGTGGAGGCGAGAAAAGAAGTATTTTTTTACAATTTTTGCACTCGTCGCTGTTGTGAACCTTTAGTGCATACTATAATACGGTGAGAGAACTAAATTTTTTGTTTCATCGGAAATGTTGCAGTTAGCAAGATTCGCCACCGACTTTTCTTTTATCCAATAATTAGGAAAGGTGAAAAGGACTGAAAAGACCTTTAATAGATTTTGAGTTTTTAGGGTAAGTTATGAAAAGGGAAGGTGTTAGCATCATTTTCATTCGTAGTTATCTACGGGCTCTTAATTGCTTAGCTCACTTTAAACTTGCTTTGTGTGTGTGTGATTTGTTTGAAAATATTTTGAAATGCCAATGTAAGGATAACTTTGTAATAATTCTTGTATCAGTCCTCAAGAATTTATACAAAGTGTTTTTTGAAAATATTTGTTTTGAACGTGTAGTGTGAAAAATGTTTTGTTTGTGAGCAAGCATTCAAGAGTTCTTACCCACTAAATGTATTTCTTGTTATTTTCCTTCTCCTTTGGAGATAATAATGACCATACCATTAGTTGGTAGTAGCCCTATTGTTGTACCCCAAAATTTTCCCTCTCATTTTACTCAATACATACTCCTAGAGATCTTCAATTTGCTCAAGTTTGCCCAAGAGTTGACCAGACAAACTCTCTCCTAAGGCAGTGGGTCTCAAATTAAGGTTTCCATTTTCATAAAGATAGGTGGACTCCAAAGACGTCATATGCTCTCCATGGTCCTAATATGTTCTCAAGACCCTCCATGTCAAGTTTCATGCCTTGCACAAGAAGTTTGCTCAGTCAACTGCTCAGATGCTTGAGAATCGACTGTATTAGGTCAAAAGTCAACTGTGGCCCACATACAGTCAAACATCAAGATTTTGGGTTAAAATCAAAACTTTGAAGTGATATACATCATTTTATCAAGGTTTGATCATGATTCTTCAAAGAGTGCTCCAAGTTTATCAAAATCCAAAAGTTGCTAAATTAGGGTTTCTCAAGAAAAGTCAACCAAACTTTGACCAAGCATAACTTCCACATGATTTATTGAGAGTTTTCCATCTAAGGCTCATTTTGAAGAGGATGCAATTACCTACAACTCATATTCATCCCACAAGTTCAAAATATTCACTCATAAAAAGATATGAATTTCTACATTATGGGTCCTTTTAAAAAGTCAACAAAACACCTTTTAGGTCAAAGCTTCTTGCATGAACATGGAAGACTCAATTGAGATGATACCAAAAGGGTTGCTTAGGGGACATCATAAGCTTTCTAAAAAGTCGAAGAACACCTCTCTAGGGTTAAAATTGGAGTAGATATGCCTTGTCAAAGTTGACCTTTTTTGCAAAATTGCCAAAAGTGAAATGTGCTCAAAAATGCATTTTTTGCCAAATGGGCCTAACTTTTTATGCTTGAACCTCACTTATAATATGGTCCACGATCCAAATATTCACCCACACATTATTTTCTTCATTTTTCAATTTATTTTGATTTTTTATTAATTAAAAATGAATTAAATCAAATAATTGATGGATAATAGCAAAGATATATTTTGATTTGATTTTTGGACAGGTTGGCAATCAAAATATGCTGAGATATCAAGACCAAAACGAATCAAGCATAATTAGTACAAGAAAGGGATGATTTGGCTCAAAATAGCAAGTTTACATATGGCATGGAAATCAAATCAAATCCTCTATAATTGCAAAGATTCAAGCCAATTTTATAACCCTAATTCATTCTAACATTTATATATATATGGAACATGTACAAGGCATGAGACAAGGGTTGCAGTCGTGAAAAAGCAAGAACCAAACTCTAAAATTTCAAAGAAAAGTGTGAATCAGATTTCAAGTTACAGGCCAATTCAAGCCATTCCAACCTTGCTAGTCGCATCCCGGAGCATATCTGAAGTCAACTGGATCATTTGCAAGTCTTATTGCGCCCAAAAAAGCACGCAATCGCTCACACGGTTTGCTCTTATTTTGAAATCGATTACATCAATTCATGTATTGTTAGCACATTTGATTGACATATTTGTGATCTTTATCATGTTTACAAGCTAACTGAATAGTTTAATTGCATTTTTGAAGCCTATATCTGTACTTGCCATTGTTAGGGTTTCCACATGTGTTTTGGGGTTTTTTGGCTACAAGTAAAATTAGATCACAAACAAGATACCATGATGATTGTGACATCATAACCAGTTGAACCCTGGTCTTCAATTCCATTTATGTTGCGTTTTATGAGTTTTTGAGTTATACAGGTTTCTAGCCATGGAAGTTTGTCCGTGGGTATAGGTCTTTGCCTAAAATGACGGATTCTTGGAAAAGATGATGGCGTGGCAGTCAACTATTTATCCATTTGAAATTTCGCGCGTTTGTTCACTAATAATTTATTTTGCCATATTGTATTTTTGTTTTCAGCATAATAACAAATAAGCCAGTTAGCCTAGTGGAAGAACGCATGATTGGTAAACATAAGGACCTGGGGTTCAATCCCAGGTCCCAACAAATTTGTTTTCAATTTTCCCATTTGTAGATCCTGTGCATCACTTGGCCAAATGTCTACCATACGTCACCAACATCCAGCCACTTGATCAAGCATAGTAACAGATCCAACATATAGCAATGAGAGACCATGATATACCCCCAAGTCAACTCCATATGGAACCAGGCGCTGACTGGCTTGGATGGTGTTGTACCCTAAAATTTTCCCTCTCATTTTATCAAGATTTCCCCTCACAAGACTCTTTGGACTCCAGACAGGATTAGGGTTTGCTCAGCTCAAGACATCTCCTTGCACAGTTGACCTGAAATTAGGGTTTGAGTTTGCAAAAGGATTTTTGGACTTCTAATTCCTCATGTGACTTTCATACTTCATGTTGGACTTATAATATTTCCCATACCAAGTTTCAAGCCTTGAATCAAACTTTTGCCCAGTCAATTGGACAGTTGACCTAAAAATCAACTGTATTGGAGAGAAAGTCAACTGTGGCCAATTTACAGTCAAACCTCATAATTTTTGATCCACATCAACATTATAGGCTCATATGAACCATTTGATCAAGTTTGGACCACAACTCCACAAGAAATTTGATCAGATCATCAAAAGGGCAAAATGGTCATTTTTAGGGTTTTGACTGCAGAAGGGCAATTTCTGATTTTTCACCTAGCCAATGGCAAATTGGGTTCTAGAATGGATTCAAGGACTCAATGGCATCATCTTGACCTAATCACATGGTTCAAAAGATCTCAAATGCATTGGATTGACAGATGAATTTTCCAGTCAACTGATCAAAAATCAACTGTACACTGAAAAGTCAAACTTTGACTTTTTGGTCAAAATCAAGTGCCAAGGGTCATTTTTCATCAAGATGTGTCAAAACATGAAACTTGTTCACCAAGAAACCTAATTTTGAAGATTAGGGTTTAAAATGGAAAATTTTCATAACTTAGAAATTTTCTAAGTTATGAAAATTTCTTATTTATTCCCAACTTTGCCCAACTTTTTCACCATGATGCAATTGGATTCAAACAAAACTTCCAACATGAAAGTTGTAGTCCTCAACAAAACATACAACTTTGATTCACAAAGTTTTCCCAAAAGATGCTTGGATCTCAAGTTATGATTTTGTGAACAAGGGTCCATGAAACTTTTAACTTAGTGAAATTTTGCCCTAGTTTAGGCAGGATTTTGACCTATCTTCATGGTAATTTTTCATATAGTTACATGTTTAATATCAAAATACATTTCAAATATGGATTGTATAGCATGTTACAAGCTTTCCAAAATGTCCAAGAACTCTCCAAGATCATTCATGGTTAGGGAGAATCGAAAGTTTGAAATTGGCAAATCATCACTTTTGTCCAAGGCTTTTTCACCATGCTACAAGTTGCAAAATCTGTCCAAACCTTGCTTGTACTTGTTTTACAGGACTTAAACCTCTTAACACTCATAAATTAAATGCAAACACATTGGATTAAGGCTTTATTCTGAGCTTTAGAGCATTGTACAAAGAATTAATCCATTTTTGGCAAAAAGGTAGCATTGCCACTTTGATAAAGCATGCTTTATGTCAAATTGTATTTCTTGAGCCATGGATCAAAGTTCTTGCAGAAAACAACATCCATAAACTTAGGGAAAGGCATACCAACTATCAGTAGGCTTGGAGCTAGCAAGTACAACCCTTTGCATTGTCAACTCACCTTTTGCTTCAAAAACAAGTCATTGTGCAAAAACCACATAACTTTGTAATCGAATATAACCAAGTCTTGTGAACATTTCAAACAACTTCAGCACATTATACCAAGCCAAATACACGAGCCCTAAGCCTCTCAAACACCCTCTAACACAAAAACTCCAAGTTCTTGTCAAAACAGGGCAGGTTCTGCAAATCATAAGCCAAAACAAAATCCACTCGTGCGTTTTACTTGCAACCAGTTCCAACACACTCCATACATTGGGAAGTAGGTAGCACCGTCGTTGAAGTTTTCGGGTCAATTCGATTATAGGGACATGTGGTCACTAAAGCAATGGTAGGACGCCTTAGCGGTAACCCTAATGTCCTAGATCATTTTTTCCGAGGAGACCGTTTCGAGGCAACTTTGATCTTTAGACAGGAGGGCGACCTCTAAAACACCCTATACTCAATGACCACGTCGAGGCAACCAAGTGAGGCGTATCCTAGGAGTGGCATGTGCGAGTGTGTCAAGTTTCAATTAAGTTATCTTTGCACATGTTATGGTGAGCTACAGGTTGATTTTAATTTAAAAGAGAAGTCTTGTCATGCATAGCCTAATTAACATACATCTAGCAGTTAATAGTTGCGGAAAGTAAAGCTAAACTATTACAAGGCATCGGGTATTTACATCGCCAAAAACAAACCCTTGAAAAAGTAAATTGCCGGAAATTAAAGGAAAGCGATAAAAAGTCCTAATTAAAGCTATTACATCCTCAAAGCAAATACATAGATATGGATCAAAAATTAATAAAACAAACATACGCGCGAGAGAAAATTGAATCGGAGAGTTTGTAGGGTTTTGACCCTTTATTGAGAAAGAAAGAGTTTTTTTTGTTATTTTGCACTTAAATTAAATTAAACCTAAAACTAATTAATTAATAAAAAGAAATATTTTTTTGGTTTTTTTAATTTTTTTTAAGGAAATAAATAAAAAATAACATGATTAAAAATCATCAAAAACCCTAATTCTATATTAATTTTATTTATTGTGAAAATATTGAAATTAACCTAACTAAAACAACTAAATTAATTATGTTAGTTTTTATTTACAAAAATAATAAATTAAGGGTGAATTTAATAAATAAATAAAAATATTATATTTTATGTTTTCTGATTTTATTATGAAAAATTAATTTGGGTTAATTAAGCAATAATAATAATAATAATAAAGTGAAAAATATAAAAGAGGAAAATAAAAGAAAATAACCCAGGGGGTGTTGGCCCAAGTTAGGAGGTGTGTTTTGAAATCTGAAGCCCAATTGTTTCCAGCCTGCTTGACTTTCTGGATTAGCTATGCGTTTTTTGACTGAGGACTAGGATAGTCCTTCCATCCAGGCCATTGGAGTTGAGTTTGAGGACACATGGTGTGCTGGGATTAGAGGTGTGTAGTATGTTATGCCTGCTGCATCACACACAATCACCTAAAGAAAAATTATAACAAATATTTGGGGGACCTGGGGTTCGAACCCAAGTCCCAATGCTTCCAGATCAACATGTTTACCACTCCACCACCTGCGTCCTTTTATTATTATAATGATAAGCAATTATTATATTGGCAATCAACTCAATATGCTGTAAAAAGAAAAATAACGCGCGCTTTTTCAAATCGTCCAATGAAGTATCAACACATCATCGTCTTCCTCGTTTTTCCTGTGTAAATAACATTAGATAGCGGGGGTTTTTAACCCCCACTAATTCCTGCAATAGAAAATAGCGAATAGAAGCTCAGTACATATAAATATTTTGCGAGGTATTGGGGTTGTTCGTCTTGGCCACACAAATTCAGTCATGTATCTCATGAGTCCTAATTTTGCCTGGTTCAGAAATCCCCAATTGAAAACTTTAGAACCCAAAAAAATCGTTCATGGCATCTTTTGATTCAGGGCGTTATAGTCTAATTAAACCATGCCATTAGCTTTGTATGGTCCCTAGCAACACAAATCAATCACAAGAACATGTTAAATATGCATGAATTACGAAATATGATCTTGAATAAAGAAGGCAAACCGTGGAACTGTAATGAACGATTCCTTGAGCTTTGGTACTGGAATTTGATTGCAACACGTTCCTGGAACCTCCTACAATGTGTTTGAATGATCAAAAACCCTTGAATCAACCTAGAATGCCAAAATCAGTTTTCAATTTTCTTGGAATTTTTTGAAACTGTATGGTTCTTTTCTGCAGCTTTTTCCACGTCCCTTAGGTCAGGTTAGCTTGCATCCATATAAAGGAAACAAATTAGGTCAAAAAATTGGATCCAATCTGTGATACAGTGGGAGAACTGACTTGAGTTTTGCGTTTGTTTTCGCAAATGTTTCGGTTGAGCAAGAGTCGCCACCGACTTTTTATTTTATCCTAAGGAAAGGTTAAAAAGCACAGCAAAAACCTTTGAGATGTTTTCTTGGGTTCGGGGAGTAGATTATAGAAAGGGAAGGTATTAGCACCCTTTCTATCCATGGTTATCCATGGGCTCTTAGTTACTTGCTTAGATCAACTTGCCTTGATTTTCAATTGTTTGAAATGGTGCTTTCAATTGTTTGAAATGGTGCTTTGTGTGTGGGTTTGAAAATGTTTTGAAAAGAGGCCAATGTGGTGGCAACCTTTGTAATGATCCATGTTGGGATGTATACAAAGATGCATGTCTTTTGAAAAGTTTTCAATGTTTTTGAAAGTGGTTTTGAAAGTGTGTTGTGATGTGTGGTTTTGAAAAATAGGCAAGTGTTTTTGGTTTTGTAAGTTTAGCAAGTAACCAAGAGTTTGTCTACTCTAAATTTCTCAAAGATCTTTGCTATGTTTTTAACCCTTCTAACAATTTTGTTCCACCATTGTATTTGGCTGACAATCTTGTATTAGGATGTGAACGGGACGGGCGCGGGTCATCGTTTAGACCATGATTGCAATGGTGCCAAGTATATTTGGGCAATTTTTCCTTTAAGGGACTTGATCATTTTTTAGGCAACTTTTGAAAGCGTCATCGAGGGACTATGATCATTTGAATTGTTTTGTTTTTTTGCCAAAGATACCTAACATGCAATATGGCCCATTTATTGAAGGAAACAAGTGGAGTACCCTAGGGGTGCAAGTGTGATTAGTGTTGTCCATTTTCATGCTTGTTTATCTTGAATTTAGGTCAAACTATTTGTTGTTTTTTGATTTGCATACAAAACCCTAATTCTAACATGGCATAATTAGAAAGCTTTTAAAGTGCGGAATTTAAAGGGTCCTAAGTTATTACAACACAAATATGGGATGGGGGGTACAAATGTTCAAATGGGGATATTTTAGCAAGAAATTAAAACTAAACTATTACATCCAAATTGAATTATACAAATTATTTAATTGCACAATAATTTAAATAAAATAAAATAAATATGCAAGATGCAAAAATGATTTTCATATGTATGTAAAAAAGTATTTTTTTCAAGTATTTAATAAAAATAAAAATGAATTAATTTTTTGGTATTTTTAGGTATTTAGGGCAAAACCCTAATTTTGCTAAATAAATGTATTTATTATATAATATATGCAATATTTATTAATTATGTGTAAAAAATAAATAAAAGAAAGTATATTGTCAAAAAAAGTGATTTTTTAAGTTAAAAGTTAATAAAAATAAAAAGGTATTATTTTTGTATTTTTAACCTAAATATACTAATAAATATATAAGTCTTTACATTATTTATTAAATATATATTATATGTACAATAAATAAAATATTTAATATTTACAAAAAAAGTATATTTTTTTTATAAAAATGTTTTCAAGAGATAACATAAAATAAAAATCAGAAATAAAATATGTTTGTATTATTTTTTTAGTAGTTTTAAATAAAAGATATTTATGTTTATTTATGTACAAAGCTAAATGAAACAAAATGAATATAAAAAAAAATGCAAAAAAGGTGAGAAAAATAATTTTTAAATTTTTTCATGCTTGAATAAAAATATAGAACCAAAATCAAAAGGAAAAAATTAAAAATGATAAATAAAACTCAAAATGGGCCAGGGGGTGCATGTGAAATGCAATGGTGTGAAAAGGAAAACATCTCAGGCCCAGCCCATGAAAGGTTATCTTCAACCTTCAGACAAAAATGTTTGAAAAATGCGCGCCCTTCTTGCTTCAAACACAACTCCTGATTCCTAGACTTTTAGCACAAACTTATAACATGAAAGATGTCAAGCATCAAGCCACGATTCCATACATATAAAAAACTCAACTTAACTCTCAGAAATGAGAGAGAATTTCTCCATCCCTAAATCTTAACCTAAGTTTTTGTCAATGTTCAGGTCTTAAATTCTCTCAGCATATGCAATATAAATGGAAAGTGAGGATATGTATAGCTTCAGGGCCATGAATAGAACATTTTTCATTCATAAACTAAAAGCTAACTCTTCCTAGATTGAGAGATAGAAGTCCATGAACTTACCTGTTCAGCTTGGATCGTGTCTGGCAATGGAGGCACTTTCAGGGCAAGGTGAGGACTGGTACAACTTGCTTGAAGTTCAGGGATGCTATTCCAACCTTTAACTTGCTTTGAAACCAAGTGAATCAAGCTATGGCAATCAACCTGCAAAACAGAAAAAGTGAGAATGGTGAAGTTGGTTAGAGGTGTTACAGGTCGTGTCTAATGCTTGGGGTAGCTTGTATATGTGGTATGGAGTGTGTATGAACTGGTTTTAGCAAGAATGCACGAGTGGATTGAGTTATGGAAGTCCAACTGCAGAGGTGACTCTGTTTTCTGCAGCAGGATGGTGTTTTGAGGTTTGATTAGGTTTGGAAGGTGTTTTGCTCGTGCCTTAGCTTAGGTTTTATGTTTGGAAGGTGTACAACAAGTTTGCTTAAGCTTCTCTTGGCAGAAATGTGAGATGTTGTGTGTTATGCCAAGTTTCTTCACACTTAAGAAAAAAAATGTCAACTTGGTTTCTAGACTTGTGCAGGCCCCTCAAATGTGCTGCAACCATCCCTCTTGATCAGTGTGATATGCTTCTGAACTTGTGCCAAAGAGATTTGCCTTGTACTTCTTGATTTGCAAATTTGACATAAAGTTAAACTTTTCAAAAATGGATATATTGCTTTTTCTAATTATGGCTCAATTTTGTATGCAATGTTTAAACACATAAGATAAGGCTTGAACACAAGGGGTTTGCATTAAATTATTGAGTGTGGATGAGATAAAAGGCCTGTAATCTAGCTTAGAGCATGCTGAGTTCAAAAATCCAAAGTTATGGACATGTAAATTGGCCATGAACAAAGTAAGTTTTACTCATATTGCCAAATTCGATTCTCCCTAACCACAAGGTTGTTTGATGAGTTCTTGGACATTTTGGAAATCTTGGAATGTGTACTACAATCCATATTTGTAATGCAAATTGAAATTCCAAGTGGAAGCATGTGAAAAGTGGCCATGAAGTTAGGCAAAAATCCTGCCTAGAATAGGTCAAAATTTCTCTAAGTTAAGAATGTTTTGCACCCTTGTTCCAAAAATCATAACTTGAGCTACAAGATTCTTTTGAGGAAACTTTGTGAATCAAAGTTGTAGATTTTGCAATGGGCTACAACTTTCATGTTTTGACTTTTGTTTGAATCCAAATACATCTTGATGAAAAAATGGGACAAAGTTAGGAAAAAATTAGGGATTTTCATAACTTAGAAAAATTCTAAGTTATGAAAATTCTTCATTTCAAACCCTAATTTGCAATTTTGGGTTTCTTGATGAACAAGTTTCATAATTTGACATGTTTTGATGAAAAATGAATCTTGACACTTGATTTTGACCAAAAAGTCAAAGTTTGACTTTTCAGTATACAGTCAAATTTGGCTTAGTTGACTGGGAAATTCATCTGTCAATCTTGTGCATTTGGGATCTTTTGAACTTGTTGAACATGTCAAGACAATTCCATGGGGTCTTTGAGTCCATATATGATCTTGGTTTGCCATTGGCCAGGTCAAACAGTCAAAAATTGCCTTTGTGTAGTCAAAACCCTAAAAATGACCATTTTGCCCTTTTGGTGATTTGATCAAATTTCTTGTGGAATTGTGATACAAACTTGACCAAATGGTTTATATGAGTTCAATATGTTGATGTGGGTCAAAAATCATGAGGTTTGACTGTCAATTGGCCACAGTTGACTTTTTCCCCAATACAGCTGATTTCTAGGTCAACTGTCCAATTGATTGGGCAAAGATTGGAATCAAGGCTTGAAACTTGGTATGGATAAACTTGGGAGTCCAACATGAAGCATGAAAGTCACTTTAGGCATTTTGGGTCAAAACATCTTTGTGCAAACACAAACCCTAATTTGGGTCAACAGTGCAAGGAGAAGTCTTGAGTAGAGGAAACCCTAGCTGGATCTTGAGTTCCAAGGGTCTTGTGATGAGAAAATGTTGAGGAAATGGGAGGGCAAATTTTGGGGTACAACACAATCCATGTGCATTCAAGTTTAAATCTTTGATTGGAAATCAAATATTTTTGATTCTTCATGATTGAATAATGTTGCCAAATATGGATTTTTTGATATCTTTGACTTGTGCACGAATTTGCCAGCATGATTAGGTCCTATTTGCTTCACAAAAAGATTTAAAAACCAAATCTTCTATTTTCGTACAATTTAAATTAATTAAATGAATTAATATTAATTAAAAATCCAATTAATCAATAAAAATAAGAAAATAAATTCAATTAATCTTGATGGGTCGTGCATAAGTCATGGGTGAAGTTTCAAGAAGAGTTTTGAGGCCCATTAGCAAAAATAAGGTGTTTTGAGCAAAGTTGACTTTTGCAAATTCATGAAAATTTCCCAACTTCTCCAATGCACAACTTGCTCAATTTTGATCATATGACCATGTTCTTAGAGATTTTGGAAAGCTCTTGAAGTCCTCTAACCAATGCCTTTGGTCCCATGTCATTTGGATTTACCAATCTCAAGTTATGGCCTTTGACTTAAAGTGTACTTTTGTTGACTTTTGAAATTGACCTATAATGTAAAAATTGATAACTTCTTGTGAGAGCATTTATTGAACTTGGAGTGTGAAGATGGATTGTAGGAAATTGCATCCCCTTCAAAATGAGAATTGGATGGAATTTTTCTGACAAACCATGAGAAAGTTATGCCCTGGTCAAGATACAGTTGACTTTTCTACTGTCCAAAAATAGTAACTTTTTGCACCTTGATGATTTTTGAGCTATCCTTGTGGAATCATGATCAAGACTTGATCAAATGATGATTGTGGACTCAAAATAAGATGTTGACCAAAATTTTTGACTTTTGACTGTGAAATGACCATTTTGCCCTTGCAGTTGACTGTAGGTCAAATGAGGCTTTTGACTGTGCAAATTGACACTGAGTCTTGAAACTTGGCATGTAGATACTTGAGGATGTATATAGGCCCTTGAGACTTTATTGAACCATTGGAAACCCAAAATTCCTTGAAAGAACCAAAACCCTAATTTCAGCTGTCTTAGGAGGTGATTTGACTGTCTACCTCTTGAGTAATTTTGAGCAATTTGAGGATCATTCTTGACAAATCTTGAGGAATATGGGAGGGAAAATTTTGGGGTACAACAATTGCCCCTGTTCAATCTTCTTAAACCTGAGGATGTAGATTGGCTTGCGTGCCTTTCGTGATCCGAAGGTGGAAGATGATTGAACACTAAAGTGCCCAGAAATTTGCACTCGCATGGTGTAGTATCAGCAATGTGATGTCGGGAATGGGCTTACAGATGCCATTTGGAGATTGTTGGTAGAAGGATGGGCTTATAGATGCCACCTGGAAATGTGACAGAATCTTGTCGGGGATGGGCTTATAGATGCTATCTGGAAATTTAATGGGTAGCTGTGGAGATGGGCTTAAAGATGCCATCCAGGGGTGTCGATCGCGTAAGAGATTCCTTAGCGAGAACTTGTGTAACTGCAGTTTGTAGAGTTGTAACTTTGTAAATTGAAAGAAGGAACCCGTGTAGGGTTGCCTGATGATGAGTTCGTATAAAACTGCATCTGAAAGAGAGAAGGAACTGGCGTAGGGTTGCTTCATGATGGTCAAGTAGATAGTTGTCCTGTCTGGTTTCAGGTATTAATCTCTGACCTGAGAAAGAAAGATAGTTTTCCTGGCTGGCTACAGGTATTAATCTTCAATCTCTTCAATGTAGATAACTTTCCTGTCTGGTTTCAGGTATAGATCTACAATCAGTCGTCCACAGATATTTCCTGGCTTGCTATAGGTATTAATCCGGAACTTAAGAAGGCTGGCTGATGAGATAGTTGTCCTGTCTGGTTTTAGGTATTAATCTCTGACCTGAGAAAGAAAGATAGTTTTCCTGGCTTGCTACAGGTATTAATCTTTAATCTCTTCAATGTATATAACTTTCCTGTCTGGTTTCAGGTATAGATCTACAATCAGTCATCCACAAATATTTCCTGGCTTGCTACAGGTATTAATCTTCAATATCTTCAATGTAGATAACTTTCCTGTCTGGTTTCAGGTATAGATCTACAATCAGTCGTCCACAAATATTTCCTAGCTTGCTACAAGTATTAATCTTCAATCTCTTCAATGTAGATAACTTTCCTGTCTGGTTTCAGGTATAGATCTATAATCAGTCGTCCACAGATATTTCCTGGCTTGCTACATGTATTAATCTTCAATCTCTTCAAAGTAGATAACTTTCATGTCTAGTTACAGGTATAGATCTACAATCAGTCGTCCACAGATATTTTCTGGCTAGTTACAGGTGTTGATCTGGGACTTAAGAAAGGTTGATGGTAATCATCTTTGGATTGACCTTTTCCTGAAAAGGCAAAACATTAGTTGCATGCAATGTCATGATGTATGAAATGCATGATGTTCTCAAAATGAGATCGTGTCATATGCACTTTATCATGTATGTAAATAGGAGATATGAAATGTGATATGTTTATGAATGTATTTTCGTCTGGGAAAATAAATCCTTGACGAATGCCGGGGAGTTTGTTAAATCTTGGGCTGATATTGAAGAGTAGAGTTCTTCGTTTCCGCTGGGGATGATGAACGAAGATGATTGCAAGAATAAACCGATAGGAGAAGATGACTCCGTTTGGGGATAATCTTGGTGAAGAGATTACTCTGCGGGGAATTACTCTGTGGGGAATAGATGCTTCGCTGAGATTTTAACGATAATTCCGCTGGGGACTCCGTTGATAAGCTTTGTTGGGGGATTTTGATGATGAACTCCGCTGGGGGATAGAAAGAACTTCGCTGGGGGTTATCTTTCAGTTGCAACTTGCTGAGGATAACCCAGTTAGACTCTGGTGGGGATAACCTTCTGAATATGGCCGGGGAGATACATTCGTACTCTGCAGGGGATAAGCTTCCATAATCTACTGGGGAAGACGTTCCAACTCTGGCGGGGAAGCTTTTTGGACTGTGCTGGGAAATGGTTCCACTGAGGGTATCTTGTCTTCCGCCGGGGAACAATCTTATATTTCTGTCGAGGAATATTAAGACTACCGGGGATGCTTGCTGAGGAATATCTGCATACTCCGATGGGGAATATTAAGATCTACTGGGGATACCTAACTTCTTTAGGGCTGATGGTAGACTAACTCTGCTTGGGGAGAGTATTGCTGATTTGTACATAGCTGCAAGTCTCAGCTAGGGGAGCTACCATTACTGTCTTATTTTGCGGGGAGTGAAGGTATCTTGGTCATACTCTTCAACTGAATCTACCTTGGTACCTCGGTGGACAGAGTAACTAGATCGCTTAGACAATTCTTATTGCCCCTACTTCCGATGTCACCCGTAATTAGTCCTTTGTTTCGCATGCAAATATTTATGAACAACAATTAATGTCAAATGCATATATCAAAAATGAACATTGGACGTTCTTTGCAAAACAAAACAGATAAAGGAAAAACAATTTCCAATTTGTCTGAAAAATAAGCTTGTATTGATTTTGAAGTTTGCCTGTAAATAGGCGTTTTTGTACAAGAGGCTGATGTCCTAGTAAGAGAACGCCTCCGAACAAAATAGATTTTATACAATTTGTGAAAAGGAAACAAAACAGCTATGTGAAAAATCCCACTGGGTTCCAACTCTGCTATCGCCTTTATGTCTTCAAGCGTCTCATCACTTTGCTGCTTAGTTGAAGAGGAATCTGATTGATTGGTGCCGTCCAAGCCTGATGGTCGATACCGAAGTCTGGATGCAGGGTGATCCAATGAGACATAGTATTACGCTTATTCCTAACTTTTGCCTGGACCGCCCTTTCGGGTTTTCAGTCCACCGGGATACCCATTTTTTGCCCAAGCCGCCTTTTCAGGTTTTCGACTTGCCGGGTGTACATATTTTTTTTTTATTTTCATCCCTTATCTTTGAGGTACGGTATCCATGAAGAGCAAATGGTAACATCTCGTGCCAATCTTTGTAGGTCACTGTCATCTTATGCACAATCTTCTTGATGTTTTTATTAGCTGCTTCTACGGCCCCATTCATCTTCGGCCGGTAAGGAGAAGAGTTGTGGTGCTGTATCTTGAATTGCTCGCAGAGCTCAGTGATCATCTTGTTGTTAAGATTGGTACCATTGTCCGTAATGATCCTCTCAGGTACACCGTATCGACAAATCAGGTTATGCCGAATGAACCGTGCCACGACGTTCTTGGTTACGGTGGTAAAGGAAGCTGCTTCAACCCATTTTGTGAAGTAATCAATCGCTACCAGGATGAAGCGGTGCCCGTTGGATGCCGTAGGTCTGATCTCGCCGATCATATCAATGCCCCACATTGCAAAAGGCCAAGGTGCTGTCAAGACGTTCAAAGGAACTGGAGGAACGTGCACCTTATCAGCACAGACCTGACACTTGTGACATGTCCGAGAATGTTGATAACAGTCGGCTTCCATTGTGGACCAGTAATATCCTGCCCGAAGGATTTTCTTTGCCATGGTATGTCCACTGGAATGCGTTCCGAAGGTACCTTCATGAAGCTCTGCCATGATCCTTTCTACCTCAATCTTATCTACATAACGTAGTAAGGTTGAATCATGGTTTCATTTGTAAAGAATGTCATTGCTGGGGAAGAACTTCGCTGCGAACCTTCTCAGAAACTTCTTGTCATTAACAGAAGCGCCCTCAGGGTATTCTTGAGCTTCAAGGTACCTCTTCCCTTCATGATACCACAGCTTTTCTGTTACCTCTTCGGTCTCAAGATCGCATCAATGTGCAGGTTCATCCAATTTCCAAATAATGATCCGGGGAGCCTCGTTGTCCCATTTGACTTTGAACATAGAAGACATCGTAGCTAACGCGTCCGCCAACTGATTCTCCTCTCTTGGGAAGTGTTCAAAGGTTATCTCCTCGAAATGGGGAAGCAACGTCAACACATACTCCTTATAAGGAATAAGATTTGGGTGTTTCATATCCAACTCGCCTTTGATCTGACTGATCACAAGAGAGGAATCTCCGAAGACACTTAGAAACTTGATCCTCAGGTCAATTGCAGCTCGAAGACCCATGATGCATGCTTCATACTCCGCCATGTTGTTGGTGCAGTTGAAACATAGTCGGGCGGTAAGTGGAGTATGTGAGCCTTTAGAAGATATGATCACAACGCCAATGCCATTACCCAAAGAGTTTGAAGCTCCGTCAAAGTGCATAGACCATCGGGATCCTTCCTCAGGTCCTTCATCCGGTCCAGGTATTTCACAATCAGTTACTACCATGATATTCTCGTCTGGAAACTCAAAGTTCATCGACTGGTAATCATCCACTGCCTGATGTGCCAAATATTCTGACAACACTCTTCCCTTGATTGCTTTTTGAGTCGTGTACTGGATGTCATATTCAGTCAAGATCATCTGCCATCTTGCTATTCTTCCGGACAAGGCAGGCTTTTTGAAGATGTACTTGATTGGATCCATCTTTGAAATCAACAGAGTAGTGTGAGTCAACATATACTGTCTCAGCCGGCGAGCAGCCCATACCAAAGCGCAACAAGTTTTCTCGAGCAGTGAGTATCGGGTCTCACAGTCGGTAAACTTTTTGCTAAGGTAATAAATAGCATGCTCTTTTCGGCCAGACTCGTCATGCTGCCCCAATACACATCCTATTGAGTTGTCAAGTACTGTTAAGTATAAGATTAGAGGTCTCCCTTCAACCGGTGGCATTAGAATGGGTGGCTCTTGGAGATACTCTTTGATTTTTTCGAAAGCGGCCTGACATTCATCGTTCCAACGTACTACTTGATCTTTCTTCAGCAGCTTGAAGATTGGTTCACAAGTAGCGGTTAGGTGTGAGATGAATCGGGCAATGTAGTTCAGCCGTCCTAGAAAGCCTCTGACTTCTTTCTCTGTCTTGGGAACTGGCATCTCTTGTATGGCTTTCACTTTGGCAGGGTCCACTTGAATACCTTTGTCGCTCACGACGAAGCCTAGCAGTTTTCCAGATCTCACCCCGAAGGTGCACTTATTCGGGTTTAATCTCAGCTTGTACAACTTCAACCGGTCAAACAGCTTCTGTAGGTGGTCAAGGTGTTCCTCCTCAGTTTGGGACCTTGCAATCATATCATCGACATATACTTCAATCTCGTGATGGATCATATCATGAAACAGAGCAACCATGGCACGCTGATACGTTGCCCTAGCATTTTTCAACCCAAACGGCATGACCTTGTAGCAAAAGGTGCCCCACTGGGTAACAAAAGTGGTCTTCTCCATGTCTTCGAGAGCCATCTTTATCTGATTATAACTGGAGAAACCATCCATGAAGGAGAATACCTTATGCTGAGCAGTATTGTCAACCAGAACATCGATGTGAGGCAGAGGGAAGTCATCTTTAGGGCTCGCCCTGTTTAAATCCCTGTAGTCAACACACATTCGGACTTTACCATCTTTCTTCGGCACTGGAACCACATTGGCAACCCACTGAGGGTAAGAAGTTACTGCTAGAAACCCGGCGTCGAATTGTTTCATAACCTCAACTTTGATTTTCTCGGACATCTCTGGACGCATACGACGGACCTTCTGTTTTACCAGAGGGCATTCTTCCTTGGTAGGCAGGTGATTAACCACAATGTCAGTATCCAACTATATGTGAGTGTGTGTAAATAGCTGTTTTGCAATATATAATAAGGAAAGACAAGGAGCGCAAGATTTGAAATGCAAAAATGTCCAATGCTTTTATTAATGATATATGAAAATGACACACAAAAGCCCTCACAAAAGAAGCCACGATGCCCCGGGTAAGACACCGGGCCATAAAGTTTCACAATATTGTTTATTACAAATTCAAAACAAAGGAGTTCATTACTGAGTAACAAAAGTAATAGGGATGAAGTCTTTGGCTGTCCAGTTGTTTGGTCCACCGTTGGTCGTAGGGTAGATCCAGCTGTCGAATTCAGATTCCTCCATGCCACCTTCGATGGCATTTACTCCCGAGTTGCTGATGAACACAAGAGGTCTTCCAATCCTTGAACTACGAACAGCCCTTTGAGCTTCTGCAGTGAAACCCAAACCAAACTTGTCAGTCTTCTGAGTGAAATCAGGAAGTCGGCCCCAGTTTGCGCACTCACCCTTCTCAATAACAGCCCGGGCATCCTTTAAGGAAGCCATCTTCAACGGAGAATCTTCAATCACAGTCTCTGCTAATGCCAGTGTCTGAGGGACCTCTTCAAAGTGTTGGAATGGGGTCTCAATGAATTCCCCATCCATCTCTATGTACCGGAACGAGTTGAGGTGGCTAACCATGTATTCCTCCTCCCCTTGAACTGTCACAATCTTCCCTCTGACCGGGTACTTCAGCTTCTGATGGAGTGTGGAGGTCACAGCTCCAGCCTTATGGATCCAGGGACGACCCAACAAATAAGAATAAGATGGTCGGATGTCCATCACGTAGAATGTAGAATCGAATACCTGAGAACCAACTCTGATTGGAATATCAACCTCGCCGTGCACCATTCTTTTAGACCCGTCAAAGGCCCGGACAACAATGTTACTTGGCTTTAGTTCCAACCCCTCGCAATCCAACCTGTCTAGAGCTTTCTTGGGCAAGACGTTCAATGAGGACCCAGTGTCAACCAACACATGTGCAAGAGTAGTGCCCCTGCATTCAATGGAGACATGCAGGGCATCGTTATGGTTCTTCCCTTTAGCGGTCAGATCAGCGTCGGAGAAACCCAAACCATTATCAGCAGTTAAGTTGGCCATACAATCGGTAAACTGATCAGCTGACGTCTCTTGTGGCACGTGGGCCATTTTCAGGAAGGTAATCAAAGCCTTGGCATGGGCCTCTGAACACAATAACAGTGATAGCATAGAAATTTTAGATGGAGTGTGCCCCAGTTGCTCAACTACGTTAAAATCACTCTTCTTGATAATCTTAAGAATCTCTTCCATTTCCTGTTTGGAAACTTCAACATTGATGGTCTTTGGCGCCTCCGTCCGGGCAGGCATATCAGTAGCGATCCCTTTTCCCCGAGCGTCAGATGACTCGGCAGCAGGGGTAGAAATAAGAACTTGGTCAGGAAGAGAAATAGGCACACTTGCAGGTGTGATGACAATAGGTCTCTGGATTATTGGTGGAGCAATATCAGGTGAGAAAAGCCTACCGCTGCGGGTGACTTTGGCAGGCCCGGTGATGTTGCTGACGCCGGTACTAGTATCAAACTCTTGTTTAACCCCAAGAACATAAACATCTGCCCCATAGTGCCACGGGACAGCTTTGTCAGATGTATAGGGGATGGGCCCCGAAACAATGATGATTATGGGTGCAATCTTCTGAACAGGCGTAATTTTGACAGGCTTCCTCGGGGGAGCCTTGGGAGAATTGTTGAAAATGGTGACAATGGAAACTTCTTCAGTAGGGGTGGCAGGAACAACAATCTTCTCGAACAGTATTTCCTTATTATCCATCAGGTTTTGGATGCCTGACTTCAAAGATGGGCAACCAGTAGGTGAAACGGAACACAGATTGCAACCTTTACTACATCCCAGAAATAAACCGGCTAGCAACAAGTTCCTCTTGACGGTCATCAGCGGAGTAACAATATCATTCACAGAGGCTACAAACAGGTCTTCCTCTACAACATTCACTCCATGCTTGGGCATGGGAGCAGTCACGACATTGGGCCTTTCGGGCGCCTCAAACTCTATCTCTTTAGCATCAATTAGGTCCTGAACCTTATTCTTCAGAGCCCAACAATCATCCGTAGTATGCCCCGGGCTGTCAGAGTGATAAGCGCAGCGGGCGTTAGGATTGTACTTTGGGGACGTTGTGTTTACAACCTTCGGAGCTTCTTTTATAGTCACCAGATTGGTTGTCAGTAACTGCGGCAATATCTGGGACAAGGTCATGCTGAGGCGAGTGAACTGCCTTCGGGGTCTCTCACCCCTTTGCTGGTTGTGATGCTGAGGAGCAGCAGCAGGCTTTGAAATAACCACTGCGTTGACAGCTTGGTAGCGTTCCGATCTATTTGGTCTCCTTGAATCGTAGACATCACTGGATTCCTTCTTGAACGACTTCTTTTCAGTGCTCGAGGAGGCACCTTTCTGTATCTTCCCAGACTTGATACCAACTTCAATTCTCTCACCAGTCAAGATAAGGTCTGTAAACCCGGCTGAAGAATTTCCAATCAAATGGTTGAAGAACGGACCAGACAGGGTCCCCAGAAACATATCAACCAGCTCACGATCAGTTAAAGGTGGCTGCACCCTTCCGGCCAGGTCCCTCCATTTTTGGGCGTACTCTTTAAATCCTTCACCCGTCCCTAGTGACATACCCTGGAGTTGAGTACACGTAGGAGCAAGGTCGGAATTATACTGATACTGCTTATAGAACGCAGTAGCCAGATCCTCCCAGTTACGTATACTGGCTCCATCCAGCTGATAGAACCATTCGAGTTGAGTCCCTGAAAGACTATCCTGGAAGAAATGGATCCACAAATTCTTGTCAGCAGTGTAAGGTTGGATCTTCCTTACATACGACCGGAGGTGCAACTTTGGGCAGGAGGCTCCGTCATATTTGGCAAAAGCAGGTGCCTTAAACTTATGGGGAATCACCACCCCAGAGGATAAGCCTAGGTCTCCAAAGGCCAACCCGGGCACATTCTGTATCTCCATAGCACTTAAGCGGTCCTCCAGCTGTTTGTACCTATCCTCAGCAGGAGGGTACTGTTCCTCATCATAATCCATCTCGTTGTCGGAGACCACGGGACTAGGAACCCTTCTCTCTTGTGGACTGTCTTTTCCTATAGATGAGGTAGTCAGCTCAACCTCATTCTGTAATCCATTCCAAAATCTGCGTCCAGTGTTGAACAAGACGGTCCTCTTCTTCTTCTTCTTCTTCTTCAGAATCAGAGTCTTCAACTCCTGTTGACCCTTGGCTAGGCTCATAACCAACTCTTGGAACTGGGCGTTCTGGGCCTGGAGGGCCTTGATAGCTTGTTCAGTGGAAGGCTCAGTAGACATGATGATTGCTGAAATAAACAGCGAAGAAGATGAGTGACCTGTAAAAAGGGTACCTGTTATGCATATGATGAATGGTATGCTATTTATGCAATGCATTCAAGGGTTCGAAAATTCAAATTCGTTGCAGACAAAAAGGAACACACGTCATATTAAGAAGTAATTTGTTTAGTACATCAGTGCCTCATGGGCGAAATATTACAAAATACTTAATGTAAAAAGACATTGCGCATCCTTTTTGGAGTGATGTAAGTGTTGAGGGTCTCTTCCTCGTGAAGTCGGCGGGTGAGCTCCAGAACCTTCTTCTCACTGGCATGTAAGCTGGCTTCGAAAGCATTCCGTTCTTCCTTGAGTTGGATCCAGCTCTTTTGCATTTCTTCCCATGATGTTGGCATGTCAGGATGTAGATGTTAGAACAAAGTTTGAATCTACTACCCCAAGTTTAAGTTTTAATGATAACAAAATGCAAAGATATATTAATTGTATGATTCATGTAAGACATATATGCTGCCTAAAAAATTACATTCCGTCTTACAGAAACTCTGATGGGTATCAGCAAGAGAACATCATCATCAACATCAGAAGATGAGATATCAACATCAGCATCAGAAGATGTTATATCAGATTCCAGAATCAGAAGATCAACTTGTGCTTACGCTGAAGCGTGATGAACATATCTGCGCGTAACAATCTGAACTCTGATCAAGACAACAACACTCATCAACACCTAAGCAGCGTCAGAATGAGCCAAAGCCAGAACACGCTTAAGTAGCAACGGTACTGTGCATTCAAGACTATTTATTATCAACGACATTATTCTAGACAAAGATCTGCTTAATATGGAAAGAATGTTATTGGCATTGAAACGGAATTACTACTCCAACGTACCATTTTCCAATGCTATATAAACAAGTCAGTGAAGATTGAATTGGCTAATGCTCTACAACACTCTACACGCCTAAAGCTATTCATCATCTTCCTCACTCTCAGTTTGCTAAAGCTCTCAAATTCCTTACTCAATTATTTTAGCACTCTAGTTCTCATAAGCTTAAATTGTGTAGTATCACAGTTGTGATAAATAGTTTTTGTAGAAAACATTCAACACACTTAGATTTCAATTATCTATAAGAAAGTATTTCCTTGAGAAATCGGTTTGTGGTTTGACTCAAGAAGGCTTTAGCAGTTGTTCAAGCAGTTGTAATATTCAGTTGAATATAGTGGATTAAGACCTCGTTGGAGAGAGGCGAAATCACCTTGACGGGTGGACTGGAGTAGTTTGAGATCAAACGAACCAAGATAAAAATACTGTGTTGACTGCAATTGATTTCAAGTTTTTACAATTCAACCCCCCTTCTTGTGTTTTTCACTTCTTCAATTGGCATCAGAGCGCCTGGTTCTGAGCTAAAACACTTAACCGTGTCAGTACAAGATCCAACATCATAAAAACACAATGGCAGGAACTTATCAACACACCAGCAATGACAACAATGAAGACAGAAACAGATTCAGCGGCAAACCTCCAGTCTTTGATGGAGAAAATTTTGATTACTGGAAAGATAGAATTGAAAGCTTCTTTCTGGCACATGATGCTGATCTGTGGGACATGGTGATAGATGGATACACGTATCCAGTGAATGCAAGCGGTCAGAAGATTGACAGGAAAGCAATGTCTGATCAACAAAAGCGTGACTTCAAAAATCACCACAAGGCCAGAACCATTCTTCTCAGCGCCATCTCTTACGCTGAATATGAAAAGATCTCTAACAGAGACACAACAAAGAACATGTTTGACTCACTCAGAATGACGCATGAAGGCAACATTCAGGTCAAAGAAACTAAAGCTCTTGCGCTCATTCAGAAGTATGAGGCATTCAAAATGGAAGAAAGTGAATCCATTGAAACAATGTTCTCAAGATTCCAAATTCTGGTGGCTGGTCTCAAGGTTCTGGACAAAGGATACTCTACTGCTGATCACGTCAAGAAGATCATCAGAAGCTTGCCAAAGCAGTGGAGGCCAATGGTTACAGCGCTGAAGCTAGCTAAAGATCTCAACAAAATTTCTCTGGAGGAACTTATCAGCTCCCTCAGAAGTCATGAGATAAAGCTGGAAGCTGATGAACCTCAGAAGCAAGGTAAGCCTTTAGCATTAAAATCTAACAAAAAATCTGAGTCTAAAGTTTTACAGGCAGTTGAAGAAACATCTGATGGATCCTCATCAGAGGAAGACGAACTTTCCCTCCTCTCCAGAAGAGTGAACCAACTATGGAAGCAGAGGCAAAGGAAGTTTAGGAATCCCAGAAGATCTGATCAGAATGAGTCCTCTTCCAGATACAGAAGGTCAGATTCTTCCTCTGGATACAGAAGATCTGAAGGCTCCTCAGGAAGCAGAAAGCCAAACACCAAGGACATCATCTGCTATGAATGCAATGAGCAAGGACACTACAAGAGTGACTGCCCAAAGCTTCAGAGGGAAAAGCCCAAAAAGAAGTTTGGAAGAGAAAAGAAGAAAAGTATCATGGCTACATGGGATGAATCTGACTCGTCTGAAGATGACTCAGAATCAGATGATGAGAGAGCAAACATAGCTCTCATGGCCAACATTTCAGAAGACAGTGAAGCTTCTGAATCAGACTCAGAATCAGACACTGAAGAGGTATTTCCTGACTTTGCAATTAATTTTACTAAGGCTGAACTTGCTGAAAGCCTTAACGAAATTCTGGAAAGGTACCAACAGATTAGAGTTAAATTCAGAAACCTGAAAAGGAATCTTGAATCTGACTCTGATAAGACTGAGAGTCTTAAATTGGAAAATTCTGAGCTGAAAAATAAAATTTCAATGTTAGAAAATGCTTTACAAAACTCTCAGAAGGAAACAATTTCTGAGACTCCCAGCAGCGCTGATGAGATCATCAAGGAATATGATCATAGCTTTCAGAAGTTCCTTGCTAAAAGCATAGATAGAAGCAAAATGGCTTCAATGATCTATGGAGTTAGCAGAAATGGCAGAAAGGGAATATGATACCAAGGTAAGGTACCTACACCAAAGAATGCCATGGATTTAACTATTAAACACACTCCTCTGAACTCACATTTTGTGTATGGTCACACACATGATATTAAATACACTAGTAGTAAGTATTCTGTGAAACCAAAATTCAACCAGAGTTTTGGTAAATCTAACAAATCAGGACCCAAGAAAATCTGGGTACCTAAGGATAAAATAATACATGTTGCAGATATCTTTAGCAGCAAATCAGAAACACCAGTCATGGTACCTGGACTCTGGCTGCTCGCGACACATGACGGGAAGAAGGCATATGTTCCAAAGCCTGGAACTTAAGCCTGGAGGCCACGTAGGCTTTGGAGGCAATCAGAGGGGAAAGATCATTGGCTCTGGAACTGTAGGTAATGGAAATCTTCCCTCTATAAATAATGTTCTGTTAGTAGATGGATTAATGCATAATCTGTTATCCATAAGTCAATTAAGTGATAACGGTTATGATATAATCTTTAATCAAAAATCATGTAAAGCTGTTAGTCAGAAAGATGGGACTATCCTATTTAATGGAAAGAGGAAAAACAACATTTATAAAATTAAACTTTCTAAACTGAAAAGTCAGAATGTAAAGTGTCTTCTGTCTGTTAATAACGAGCAATGGATCTGGCACAGAAGATTGGGGCATGTTAGTATGAGAAGAATATCTCAGATTAAGAAACTCAATCTGGTCAGAGGACTTCCTAATCTGAAGTTCAATTCAGATGCTTTGTGTGAAGCATGTCAGAAAGGCAAGTTTGCAAAACCTTCTTTCAAATCTAAAAATGTTGTTTCTACTTCTAAGCCATTAGAACTTCTACACATTGACTTATTTGGACCAGTTAAAACTGCTTCAGTCAGTGGCAAGAAGTATGGGTTAGTAATAGTAGATGACTATAGCAGATGGACATGGGTAAAGTTCTTAAGACACAAGGACGAGTCACACTCTGTGTTTGTTACCTTCTGTAACCAAGTTCAGAATGAAAAGGATCTTAGAATCGTTAAAGTCAGAAGTGATCATGGTGGAGAGTTTGAAAACAAAGATTTTGAGTCATTCTTTAATGACAGAGGCATTCTGCATGATTTCTCTTGTCCTAGAAATCCCCAACAAAATGGAGTTGTAGAATGAAAGAACAGAACATTGCAAGAAATGGCCAGAACCATGATCAATGAGACAAACGTTGCTAAGATCTTCTGGGCAGAGGCAATAAACACAGCATGCTACATTCATAATAGAATCTCAATAAGACCTATTCTGGAAAAGACTCCATATGAATTGTGGAAGAATAGAAAGCCCAACATTTCATATTTTCATCCATTTGGATGTACTTGTTTTATGTTAAATACAAAAAATTATTTGAACAAGTTTGACTCTAAAGCACAGAAGTGTATTATGTTAGGATACTCTGAATGCTCAAGAGGGTACAAAGTATACAATACAGAAACACAGATTGTGGAAGAATCAATCAGTGTTCGTTTTGATGATAAGCTTGACTCTGAAAAGTCAAAGCAGAATGAAGTTTTTGCAGATATGGAAGTTGAATTTACAGGTTCTGAAGACAAGTCATCAGAAGCTCTCAACAAAGACACTCCTTCAACATCTGAAAGGAGCACTGCTAGCAATCCTACAACAGCTGCTGATCAACCTCAGAAGAGACTACCCAGAAGCAGCTTGGATCACCCAGAAGAAACTATCTTAGGGAGAAAGGAAGATCCAATCAGAACAAGAGCCAGCTTCAGAAACTCTGAAGAATCCCTCATGGGAATTGTGTCTCTGATTGAACCTTCCTCTATTGATGAAGCACTTCTATACAACGACTGGATTCTAGTAATGCAAGAAGAGCTGAATCAATTCACCAGAAATGACGTATGGGATCTTGTTCCCAGACCAAAAGGATTCAACGTCATTGGAACAAGATGGGTGTTCAGAAACAAGCTAAATGAACAAGGTGAAGTTATCAGAAACAAAGCATGACTGGTAGCACAAGGTTATAGTCAGCAAGAGGGGATAGACTATACAGAAACCTTTGCTCCAGTCGCCAGGTTAGAATCTATCAGACTTTTAATCTCGTTTGCTGTTAATAAAGGCATCACTCTGTATCAGATGGATGTCAAGAGTGCATTCTTAAATGGTTATATAGAAGAAGAGGTTTATGTGAACCAACCCCCTGGTTTTGAAAGTACAAAAAATCCAGAATATGTTTTCAAACTAAAGAAGTCACTATATGGTCTGAAACAAGCTCCCAGAGCTTGGTATGAAAGACTAAGTAACTTTCTGTTAGAAAAAGATTTCACCAGAGGGAAGGTGGACACTACCTTATTCTGTAAGTCAGTAAGAATGACATCTTAGTTTGCCAAATTTACGTTGATGATATTATTTTTGGATCTACTAATCCTTCTCTTGGAAGAAAATTTGCTAAGTGTATGCAGGCAGAATTTGAGATGAGCCTCATGGGAGAACTGGAATTCTTTCTAGGAATTCAGATCAATCAAACTCCAGAGGGAACTTACATTCATCAGAGCAAATATGTCAGAGAACTTCTGAAGAAATTTGACCTCTCAGAATGTAAGCCATCAAAGATTCCAATGCATCCCACGTGCCTTCTGGAAAGAGAAGAGGTAAGCAAAAAGGTAGAACAGAAGGTCTACAGAGAAAATCTAGTGATTACAGCTTAGTAGGCTAATGCGATGCTGACTTTGCTGGAGACAGAGTAGAGCGTAAAAGTACTTCTGGAAGCTGCCAGTTTCTGGGAGAAAATCTGATCTCTTGGTCCAGCAAAAGGCAATCCACAATTGCGCTATCAACAGCAGAAGCTGAGTACATAGCAGCAGCAGGATGTAGCACACAAATGCTCTGGATGAAGAGTCAGCTTGAAGACTTCCAGATTTTCGAGAGTAACATCCCTATACTCTGTGACAATACCTCTGCCATTTGCTTAAGTAAAAATCCTATTTTGCATTCTAGGGCTAAGCATATAGAAATAAAACATCACTTCATTAGGGACTATATTCAGAAAGGAATTTTGAACTTAAAATTTATTGATACAGATCATCAATGGGCTGATATCTTCACTAAACCTCTTTCTGAAGATAGGTTCAATTTCATTCTGAAACATCTCAGCATGAAACTCTGCCCAGAGTGAAAATGTTTTAATTTTATATACTAACCTTCAGAATGTGTTTTCTTTTTACTGTGAACTTCTGATCAATCTCCTTTCAGAAAGATAGACATGCAGATTGTATCAGATTCTATTCTTAAAGATCTGAGCGTTTCAACTCAAGGATAGACGTGCTGCTCACTAAATCAAACAAGTGTCATCCAATCATCAGCAAACCTCTGAAGCAGAACACGCGTGCACGCTTCTGAGAAGGCAAAACGCTGATTAGGTGCATTGAGACACATGTCTGGTAACCGTTTCAAGTATCTTTCTCAAATCCCCCAAAATCAGCAAGCATTAAATGCACGTAATCATGAGTTAAACTGTAATCATGAATTAATTCTCTTTCTTAAAACCGTTTACGTTTTCAAAACTCATTTTGAAATCTATTTAAGCACATTAACATCATTCATTAAATTTTTACGGTCTCCTACATTCATACAAATATTTTCTGCATTCTTCTTGTGTTCATCCCTTTTCAAAAGAAACCCTTTTCTCAATTTTTTTTCCAGAAACCCTAAGTGTGAACATGGCAACCTCTAGCAATGTTCCTGCAGGTTCTCAGAAGGAGGCTTCATCTGAACAATACAAAATTCCCTTCAGAACGCTCCTTACACCAGTGAAGAACTTGGAAGTGCTGTCTGAACTGATTGTTGATTTCTCCAGTCTGAAAGAAAATGGATTCGATTTGACAGAAGAAGTTAGGGCACAAGGATGGGAGATATACTTTGATAGGTTGGTGGGTCCAACGTTCCCAGTATTGGTCAAGGAATTCTGGATTCATGCGTCTTCATCAACACATCAAGTTACTTCCTACATAATAGGAAAGAAGATTGTGATCACTGAGGATCACATTGCAAGATTGATTGGATACAACGGTGGTGGCATCCGCTGTATCGACATGGCAGAAAGATGCTCAGATGCTGCTGTCATTGCAAGAGAGATTTTCACCCATGGGGTTCCCAGCAGCAAAATCAGAGACTTAAAGGATCAGCACAGAATATGGGCGAAGATTATTCTGGGGTGCTTTAATCACAGGAAGCCCACAAGCTCTCCTGATTATATAAACATAGATCAGCAGTTTCTGATCTATTTTATTAATCAGAAGGTAAAGATTAACTTGGCTCATCTTCTGTTTAATCACCTCAGGACCAACGTCAAGGAGACAAGAGAAGAAGAAAGAACAAAAAGGGATTGGATACCCTTTGGCAGGTTAATATCAGATATTCTGACTGAGAATAGGCTGATAGAACACCTTATAGAAGCACAAGAATTAAGTTCTATTGAACCTACTGTTGGCAAGCCTCTGAATGCCAAGAATCTGAAGAAAATAAAACGGATAGAGAATATCAGAAAGGAGCCCAGCGTCACTCCTCTTGCTGACATCACCAGCAGAAGAGTCCCTCTGGACGACTTTCCAATATTTTCTGAGATTGACTCTAAACCAGTCATTGTTCTCAGATACTTGGACGCTTGCAAGGCTGATGGCACATATCCCACTCTGAACATAAAAGATCAGCACCAGCGAAATCCAGAAGTTACTGTGAAGAAGACGAAGAAAAGAAAGGCTACTTCAGAAGGACCATCCCAGCAGACCCCTAAGAAGAGAGGTAATCTATCTGCTGCTAATGTTTTAAATTCTTCTGCTATTCCAACATCAATCCCAACCCCAGCTTTATTTGAACTCCCAATCCCCATACCAACCATTGATGAAACCAAACCAGAGGCTAACCCTTCTGAGTCACTGACTCTCAGGAGATCCCGCACCAAATCCCAAACTCCAAAACCCACAACATCCACAGAATCAGAACTTGACAAAGTTCTTTCTGAAATTGATCAACGTTCTTCCGCTCCCCTCTCAGAAAATCCAAACACTCAACCAGAAACTGCCCACTCTCCTCAACCAGAACATACTCTCTCACCCATACAAGAACAACCAGAAATTCCACCTCCCTCTCCTCAACCAGAACCTCATCCACTTTCACCTCAACCATCACCTCCACACCCTGAGTTTCAACACTCTGAAACTCCATCACCTGAACATCAAACTCCTGAACATCTTTCACCTCAATCCTCTGAACCTCAACCCTTGGCAATTCAACTGCCATGTGGTACAACTGTAAACATACCCCAACTTCCATCCTCACCAGAAACTACCCCTCCAAATACTCCAAACAGTCCAATTGTCATTTCTGACTCTCCCACTCCATCTCCCAAACAAACTACAGAAGACCACAACAGGACCTTCATTGATTTAACAATCCTTGACCGTCTTGCTGACCGCAAAAATAAAATAGCCATCCCCAAACCCAAACAACTAGATGTTGGTGCTGGCATTTTGAATTTTGAAACAGGCTTGCAGAATTGGATTGCTTCTCTAAAGAAGGTTTGTCCTGGGATGATTGATCCTGCTGCCTCAGACCAACTCTGGACACGTTTCAGAATGTGGGTACGCGCTGAAGCCCTCAAGATGCAAGACATAAATTATGAACAGGCACAACAGAACTTCAGCAAGCTGCTGAAGGAAGTTGAAAGTCAGCTGCCCAAGGAGGAAGTGCTACTTCTGGATAGTGAGCCATGGTATGAAAAGCGTCCAGCTTCAAAAGTTCAGCAAGCAGAAGATCAGACTATTCAAGCTGAAGATGTTAGTCAAGCTGAAGATGTTGCAGAAAGCTCTTAGAAGTATCCTGCTTCTGACGTTTCTCAAGCTGCCTTGGACAGGCAGACTTTGGAAGAGCTGAAGCAGAATGATATTCGTCTGCAGCAAAGAATGGATGAGAATGATCAGAAGATGAAGGAAAGGATGGATGTGCAAGATAGCAAGATTGATACAGTAGTCAGCATGGTGCACAAGCAGAATGAAACTGCTGATCAGATTAAGACAATGCTAGAGACTCTGTTCACACGCCTTCCACCCCAACCTTAGTTTTTCATTCATGATGTTTTCATGCTTTTTCTTTCCATGTTTTCTGTACTCTCTTCTATGCTTTGAATTAAATATAACTGTTTTTCTGCTCTGATCGTTTTAGCTTATATTACTTGCACTTTTTGATTACTGACAAAAAGGGGGAGAACAAGAATGATATTTTTCAATAACGGATTACTGAGACAAAAAGTCTCAAACATTCTAACACTCTGATATACTTGAATGTTTTCTGTTTTGCATAAGCCTACAGGTACAAGAAGTTAATTATCTCTGATACACTGAAGCTCTGATATTCTGATCTGAAGCTCTGATATTCTGATGTTCAAAGAAAGTCAATAAAGATCTGATCCTGAAGAACTCTTGGAATTAAAAAGGGAAGTAATAAATTCAGGGGGAGTATCTCCGATCTAAACTCTGATATCTCTTTATCCCTTATCCCTTATCTTTGATAACTTCCAATTTAATTCTGATACTCTTTACTATTTGGTTATCTCTGATACTTTTCACGTTAATTTTCAATTAAAAAATATCTAGTTTTTGTCATCATCAAAAAGGGGGAGATTGTTAGAACAAAGTTTGAATCTACTACCCCAAGTTTAAGTTTTGATGATAACAAAATGCAAAGATATATTAATTGTATGATTCATGTAAGACATATATGCTGCCTAAAAAATTACATTATGTCTTACAGAAACTCTGATGGGTACCATCCATTGGAGTAATAAAATTCTCGACAACAGACTACCTTCCATAATGACAAGTCTACAATCTATTATAGTAACAAAAATCTCAACAATAGACTACCTTTCATAATGGAAAGGCTACCATCCATTGGAATAACAAAAATCTCGACAACAGACTACGTTCCATAACGACAAGGCTACCATCCCTTAGAGTAACAAAAATCTCGACAACAAACTACCTTCCATAATGACAAGGCTACCATCCCATGGAATAACAAAGATATCGACAACATACTACCTTCAATAATGACAAGGCTACCATCCATTGGAGTAACAAAAATCACGACAACAGACTACCTTCCACTATGAAAAGGCTACCATCCATTAGAATAACAAAAATATCGACAACACACTACCTTCGATAATGTCAAGGCTACCATGAAGTGGAGTAACAAAAATCTAGGCAATAGACTACCTTCCATAATTACAAGGGTACCATAATGGGAGTAACCAAAATATCAACAAGAGACTACCTTCCATATTGACAAGGCTACAATCCATTGGAGTATAAAAAATCTCGACAACAGACTACCTTCCATAATGACAAGGCTACCATCCATTGGAGTAACTAAAATCTCGTACACAAACTACCTTCCATAATGACTAGGCTACCATCCATTGGAGTAACAACGATATCGACAACAGACTACCTTCCATAATGACAAGGATACAATCCATTGGAGTAACAGAAATCTCGACAACAGACTACCTTCGATAATGACAAGTCTACCATCCATTGGAGTGACAAAAATCTCGACAACAGACTACCTTCCATAATGACAAGGGTACCATCATTGGAGTAACAAAATTATCCACAAGAGACTACCTTCCATAATGACAAGGCTACCATCCATTGGAGTAACAAAAATCTCGACAATAGACTACCTTCCATAATGACAAGGCTACCATCCATGGGAGTAACAAAGATATCGACAACGTACTTCCTTCCATAATGACTAGGCTACCATCCATTGGAGTAACAAAAATCACGATAACAAACTACCTTCCATAATGACAAGGCTACCATCCATTGGAATAACAAAAATCTCGACAATAGACTACCTTCCATAATGAAAAGGCTACCATCCAATTGAGTAACAAAAATATCGACGACATAATACCTTCCATAATGACAAGTCTATTATCCATTGGAGTAACAAAAATCTCGACAACAGACTACCTTCCATAATGACAAGGGTACCATCATTGGAGTAACAAAGTTTTCCATAAGAGACTACCTTCCATAATGACAAGGCTACAATCCATTGGAGTATAAAAAATCTCAACAACAGACTACCTTCCATAATGACAAGGCTACCATCCATTGGAGTAACAAAAAACTCGACAACAGACTATCTTTCATAATGACTAAGCTACCATCCATTGGAGTAACAAAGATATCGACAACAGACTACCTTCCATAACGACAAGGCTATAATCCATTAGAGTAACAAAAATCTCGACAATAGACTACCTTCCATAATTGCAAGGCTACCATCCGTTGTAGTGATAAAAATATAAACAATATACTACCTTCTATAATGACAAGGCTACCATCTATTGGAGTAATAAAATTCTCGACCACATACTACCTTCCATAATGACAAGTCTACAATCTATTATAGTAACAAAAATCTCAACAATAGACTACCTTTCATAATGAAAAGGCTACCATTCATTGGAATAACAAAAGTCTCGACAACAGACTACGTTCCATAACGACAAGGCTACCATCCCTTAGAGTAACAAAAATCTCGACAACAAACTATCTTCCATAATGACAAGGCTACCATCCATTGGAGTAACAAAGATATCGACAACATACTACCTTCCATAATGACAAGGCTACCATCCATTGGAGTAACAAAAATCACGACAACAGACTACCTTCTACTATGACAAGGCTACCATCCATTAGAATAACAAAAATATCGATAACACACTACCTTCGATAATGTCAAGGCTACCATGAAGTGGAGTAACAAAAATCTAGGCAATAGACCACCTTCCATAATTACAAGGGTACCATAATTGGAGAAACCAAAATATCCACAAGAGACTACCATCCATAATGACAAGGCTACAATCCATTGGAGTAACAGAAATCTCGATAACAGACTACCTTCGATAATGACAAGTCCACCATCCATTGGAGTAACAAAAATATCGACAACAGACTACCTTCCATAATGACAAGGGTACCATCATTGGAGTAACAAAATTATCCACAAGAAACTACCTTCTATAATGACAAGGCTACAATCCATTGAAGTATAAAAAAATCTCAACAACAGACTACCTTCCATAATGACAAGGCTACCATCCATTGGACTAACAAAAAACTCGACAACAGACTACCTTTCATAATGACTATGCTACCATCCATTGGAGTAACAAAGATATCGACAACAAACTACCTTCCATAACGACAAGGATACAATCCATTGTAGTAACAAAAATATCGACAATAGACTACCTTCCATAATTGCAAGGCTACCATCCATTGTAGTGACAAAAGTATCAACAATATACTACCTTCTATAATGAAAAGGCTACCATCTATTGGAGTAATAAAATTCTCGACAACAGACTACCTTTCATAATGACAAGTCTACAATCTATTATAGTAACAAAAATCTCAACAATAGACTACCTTTCATAATGAAAAGGCTACCATCCATTGGAATAACAAAAATCTTGACAACAGACTACGTTCCATAACGACAAGGCTACCATCCCTTAGAGTAACAAAAATCTCGACAACAAACTACCTTCCATAATGACAAGGCTACCATCCATTGGAGTAACAAAGATATCGACAACATACTACCTTCCATAATGACAAGTCTACCATCCATTGGAGTAACAAAAATCATGACAACAGACTACCTTCCACTATGACAAGGCTACCATCCATTAGAATAACAAAAATATCGACAACACACTACCTTCGATAATGTCAAGGCTACCATGAAGTGGAGTAACAAAAATCTAGGCAATAGACCACCTTCCATAATTACAAGGGTACCATAATTGGAGTAACCAAAATATCCACAAGAGACTACCTTCCATAATGACAAGGCTACCATCCATTGGAGTATAAAAAATCTCAACAACAGAATACCTTCCATAATGACAAGGCTACCATCCATTGGAGTAACAAAAAACTCGACAACAGACTACCTTTCATAATGACTAGGCTACCATCCATTGGAGTAACAAAGATATCGACAACATACTACCTTCCATAACGACAAGTCTACAATCCATTGTAGTAACAAAAATCTCAACAATAGACTACCTTCCATAATGACAAGGCTACCAACCATTGTAGTGACAAAAATATCAACAAAATACTACCTTTTATAATGACAAGGCTACCATCCATTGGAGTAATAAAAATCTTGACAAAAGACTACCTTCCATAATGACAAGTCTACAATCTATTATAGTAACAAATATCTCAACAATAGACTATCTTCCATAATGACAAGGGTACCATCCATTAGAGTAACAAAAAACTCGACAACAGACTACCTTTCATAATGACTAGGCTACCATCCATTGGAGTAACAAAAATCTCGACAACAAACTAACTTCCATAATGACAAGGCTACCATCCATTGGAGTAACAAAAATCACGACAATAGACTACCTTCCACTATGACAATGCTACCATTCATTAGAATAACAAAAATATCGACAACACACTACCTTCGATAATGTCAAGGCTACCATGAAGTGGAGTAACAAAAATCTAGGCAATAAACTACCTTCCATAATTACAAGGGTACCATAATGGGAGTACCCAAAATATCAACAAGAGACTACCTTCCATAATGACAAAGCTACAATCCATTGGAGTATAAAAAATCTCGACAACAAACTACCTTCCATAATGACAAGGCTACCATCCATTGGAGTAACTAAAATCTCGTACACAAATTACCTTCCATAATGACTAGGCTACCATCCATTGGAGTAACAAAGATATCGACCACAGACTACCTTCCACAACGACAAGGCTACAATCCATTGTAGTAACAAAAATCTCGACAACAGACTACCTTCCATAATGACAAGGCTACCATCCATTGTAGTGACAAAAATATCAACAATATAGTACCTTTTATAATGACAAGGCTACCATCCATTGGAGTAATAAAAATCTCGACAACAGACTACCTTCCATAATGACAAGTCTACAATCTATTATAGTAACAAAAATCTCAACAATAGACTACCTTTCATACTGACAAGGCTACCATCCATGGGAATAACAAAAATCTCGACAACAGACTACGTTCCATAACGACAAGGCTACCATCCCTTTGAGTAACAAAAATCTCGACTACAAACTACCTTCCATAATGACAAGGCTACAATCCATTGGAGTAACAAAGATATTGACAACATACTACCTTCCATAATGACAAGGCTACCATCCATTGGAGTAACAAAAATCACGACAACAGACTACCTTCCACTATGACAAGGCTACCATCCATTAGAATAAAAATAACAACGACAACACACTACATTCCATAATGTCAAGGCTACCATGAAGTGGAGTAACAAAAATCTAGGCAATAGACCACCTTCCATAATTACAAGGGTACCACAATTGGAGTAACCAAAATATCCACAAGAGACTACCTTCCATAATGACAAGGCTACAATCCATTGGAGTAACAGAAATATCGACAACAGACTACCTTCGATAATGACAAGTCTACCATCCATTTGAGTAACAAAAATCTCGACAACAGACTACCTTCCATAATGACAAGGGTACCATCATTGGAGTAACAAAATTATCCACAAGAGACTACCTTCCATAATGACAAGGCTATAATCCATTAGAGTATAAAAAATCTCAACGACTGACTACCTTCCATAATGACAAGGCTACCATCCATTGGAGTAACAAAAAACTTGACAACATACTACCTTTCATAATGACTAGGCTACCATCCATTGGAGTAACAAAGATATCGACAACAGACTACCTTCCATAACGACAAGGGTACAATCCATTGTAGTAACAAAAATCTCGACAATAGACTACCTTCCATAATGACAAGGCTACCATCCATTGTAGTGACAAAAATATCAACAATATACTAACTTCTATAATGACAAGGCTACCATCCATTGGAGTAATGAAAATCTCGACAACAGACTATCTTTCATAATGAAAGGCTACCATCCATTGGAATAACAAAAATCTCGACAACAGACTACGTTCCATAACGACAAGGCTACCATCCATTGGAATAACAAAAATCTCGACAACAAACTAAGTTCCATAACGACAAGGCTACCATACCTTAGAGTAACAAAAATCTCGACAACAAACTACCTTCCATAATGACAAGGCTACCATCCATTGGAGTAACAAAGATATCGACAACATACTACCTTCCACAATGACAAGGCTACCATCCATTGGAGTAACAAATATCACGACAACAGACTACCTTCCACTATGACAAGTCTACCATCCATTAGAATAACAAAAATATCGACAACACGCTACCTTCGATAATGTCAAGGCTACCATGAAGTGGAGTAACAAAAATCTAGGCAATAGACTACCTTCCATAATTACAAGGGTACCATAATGGGAGTAAACAAAATATCAACAAGAGACTACCTTCCATAATGACAAGTGTGATACGGTGGGAGAACTGACTTGGGTTTTGCGTTTGTTTTCGCAAATGTTTCGGTTGAGCAAGAGTCGCCACCGACTTTTTATTTTATCCTAAGGAAAGGTTAAAAAGCACAGCAAAAAACCTTTGAGGTGTTTTCTTGGGTTCGGGGAGTTGTTTAGAATGTGTTTAACAAGTTTGCTTAAGTTGGTCTTGGCAGAAATGAGAGTTGGTGTATGTTATGCAAGTTTTCTTCACCTTTAAGCAACAAAATGCTAAGTTCTGTTTTAGACTGATGGAGGCCCCCCTAATGTGCTGCTAAGCTTGCCCTTGATCAGTGGGATTAGCTCAATAACTTGTGCCAAGGAGATTTGCTGTGTACCTCTTGATTTGCAAATTGACATAAAGTTCTACTTTTTCAAAAATGGACATAATGCTTTTTCTATTTTAGGACTAAACCTTCATGTAATGCTTAAACACATAATGCAAGGCTTGAACACAAAGGGTTTGCATTTAATTATTAAGTGCAAATGGGATATAGGACCTGTAATCAAGTTGTGCAAGCTGATTTGAAAAATTGTACAAGTTATGAACATGTACATGGCCATGAATCAAAGTGACTTTTTCCCAACTTGCCAAATTCGATTCTCCCTAACCATGAGGTTGTTTGATGAGTTCTTGGACATTTTGGAAATCTTGGAATGTGTACTACAATCCATCTTTGTAATGCAAATTGAAATTCCAAGTGGAAGTATGTGAAAAGTGGTCTTGAAGTTAGGTAAAAACCTTGCCTAAAATAGGTCAAATTTCTCTAAGTTAAGAATGGTTTGGTACCCTTGTTCCAAAATTGTAACTTGAGCTACAAGCTTCTTTTGAGGAAACTTTGTGAATAAAAGTTGTAGATTTTGCAATGGACTACAACTTTCATGTTTTTACTTTTCCTTGAATCCAAATGCATCTTGATGAGAAAGTGGGACAAAGTTAGGAAAAAATTAGGGTTTTTCATAACTTAGAAAAATTCTAAGTTATGAAAAATCTTCATTTCAAACCCTAATTTGCAATTCTTGGTTTATTGATGAACAAGTTTCATGATTTGGCATGTTTTGATGAAAAATGAATCTTGACACTTGATTTTGACCAAAAAGTCAAAGTTTGACTTTTCAGTATACAATCAAAATTGATCAATTGACTGGGAAATTCAACTGTCAATCTTGTGCATTTGGGATCTTTTAGACTTATTGGGTATGTCAAGACAATTCCATGGGGTCCTTGAGTCCATATGTGAGCTTGGTTTGCCATTGGCTAGGTCAAACAGTCAAAAATTGCCTTTGTGCAGTCAAAACCCTAAAAATGACCATTTTGCCCTTTTGGTGATCTGATCAAATTTCTTGTGGAATTGTGATCCAAACTTGATCAAATGGTCCATATGAGTTCATAATGTTGATGTGGGTCAATTTCCATGAGGTTTGACTGTCAATTGGCCACAGTTGACTTTTTCCCCAATACAACTGATTTCTAGGTCAACTGTCCAATTGACTGGGCAAAGATTGGAATCAAGGCTTGAAACTTGGTATGGATAAACTTGGGAGTCCAATATGAAGCATGAAAGTCATCTTAGGCATTTTAGGTCAAAATATCTTTGTGCAAACACAAACCCTAATTTGGGTCAACAGTGCTAGGAGAAGTCTTGCATAGGAAACCCTAACTGGATCTTGAGCTCCAAGGGCCTTGTGATGAGAAAATGTTGAGGAAATGGGAGGGAAAATTTTGGGGTACAATAGTTGCCCCTGTTCAATCTTCTTGAACCTTAAGAGTTAGATTGGCAAGTTTGCCTTTCGTGACTCGAGGGTAAAAGGAGATTGGACACTAGAGTGCCCGAAAATTTGCACTCGCATGTTGGAGTATCAGCAAATGTGATGTCGGGAATGGGCTTATAGATGCCATTTGGAGAGATGGTGGATAGGGAGATGGGCTTATAGATGCCATCTGAAGGCGTGACAGAACCTTGTCGGGAATGGGCTTATAGATGCCATTTGGAAGCGTTGATCGCATAAGAGATTCCTTAGCGATAACTTGCGCACTTTGAGAAAGACAGATGTTTTCCTGGCTTGTTACAGGTGTTGATCTTCAATCTCTTCATGCAGACGTGCCCTGGCTAGATACAGGTGTTGAGTCTACAATCGGTTGCTCGCAGATATGCCCTGGCTAGATACAGGTATCGAATCTGAAATTGTCGTCTACAGATATGCCCTGGCTGGATACAGGAATCGAATCTTCAAACTCTTCAGATGTGCCCTGGCTAGATACAGGAATCGAATCTGGAATTAGTCGTCAACAGATATGCCCTGGCTGGATACAGGAATCGAATCTTCAAACTCTTCAGATGTGCCCTGGCTAGATACAGGAATCGAATCTGGAATTAGTCGTCAACAGATATGCCCTGGCTGGATACAAGAATCGAATCTGGAATTGTCGTCTACAGATATGCCCTGGCTGGATACAGGAATCGAATCTTCAAACTCTTCAGATGTGCCCTGGCTAGATACAGGAATCGAATCTGGAAACTGATCACTCACAGATGTTCCCTGGCTAGATACAGGAATCGAATCTGGAATTGTGACAGTTGAAGGTAGTCGTCTTTTGGGTTGTCTTTTTCCCTGAAAAGGCGAAACATCAGTTGTATGCAATGTCATGATGTATGAAATGCATGATGTCATGATGTTCAAAATGAGATAGTGTTGTATGCACTTTATCATGTATGTAAGCAAGATGTATGAAATATGAAATGTTTATGAATGTATTTTCGTCTAGGAAAATAAATCCTTGACGACCGGCTGGGGAATTAAGTCCTGGGCTGACGTTGAAGAGTAGAGTTCTTCGTTTCCGCTAGGGACGAGGATTGCAAGAATACACCGGTAGGAGAAGACGACTCCGTTGGGGAATAAACTTGTTGGAGAGATTACTCTGAGGGGAATTACTCTGTGGGAAGAGATACTTCGCTGAAGTTTTGATGAGAGCTCCGCTGAGGATTTCGATGATGGACTCCGCTGGGGATAACAATGATAAACTCCGCTGGGGATTGTGTTGATAATTTATGTTGGGGAACTTTGATGGACTCCGCTGGGGATTGGAAGAATTTCGCCGAGGGCGATCTTCCGTGGCAATTAGCTGAGGATAACCTAGTTATAAGCCCTTGTGAGGAATAACTTTGAATAAAACCCGGGGGAGACGTCCGTACTCTACAGGGGATGAGCTTCCAGAATCTACTGGGGATAAGCTTCAAGACCTGCTGGGGATATGGATTCCAAATTTCCTGGGGAAACTTACGGACTGTACTGGAAAATGGTTCCACTGGAGTGTCTGTATTCCGCCGGGGAACAATCTTAGATCAAGACTGCCGGGGATGCTTGCTGATGAATGCCTATACTCCGCTGGGGAATGTTGATATCTTCTGGGGATACCCAACTTCCTTTAGGCTGACCGTAGACTAACTCTGCTGGATGAGAGTATTATTGACTTGCTAGGGAATAGGGTGCCTATTGTAGGGCTGATGATAGACTAACTCTTCCTGGGGAGAGTATTGCTGAATCCTGTCCTTCTCTGTGGGGAGTTGAGGCAACTTGGTCATATTCTTCAGTTGAACCTACCCTGGTACCTTGGCGGACAAAGCAACTAGACTGCCTGGACAATTCTACATTGCCCCTGTTTCTGATGTCACCTGTAATCAGTCTTTTGTTTCGTATGAAAGTATTTATGAATTAGAAATTTAATGTCAAATGCATATATCAAAAATGAACATTGGACGTTCTTCGCAAGACAAAAACAGAAGAAGGAAAAAAACAATTGGCAATTTGTTTGGAAAAGTGAACTTGTATTGATTTTGAAATTTGCCTGTAAATAGGCGTTTTTTGTACAAGAGGCTGACGTCCTAGTAAGAGAACGCCGCCGAATATCATGAAGTTTATACAATTTTGAAAAGGAAACAAAACAGCTATGTGAAAAATATTCCCACTGGGTTCCAACTCTGCTATTGCCTTTATGTCTTCAAGCGTCTCATCACTTTGCTGCTTAGTTGAAGATGAAGCTGATTGATCAATGCCGAAGTCTGAGCCTGATAGTTGATGCCGAATTCTGGATGCAAGGTGATCCAATGAGACATAGTGTTACGCTTTATCCCTAACTTTTGCCTGGACCGCCCTTTCGGGTTTTCAGTCCACCGGGATACCCATTTTTGCCCAAGCCGCCTTTTCAGGTTTTCGACTTGCCGGGTGTACAGATTCTTTTCATTTCATCCCTTATTTTTGCCCGAACCCTTTTGGTTTGCCGGGAAGCCCTTATTTTTGCCTAGGTATGTCAACCTAGCGGGTCTTTTATTCATGCGTAGTATCTTTTTACTATGTCTGCATTAGCGGGGTGAGGAAGGTCGTCACCATCCATGGTGGTTAGAATCATGGCTCCTCCTGAGAACACATGTTTAACCACAAATGGCCCTTCGTACGTAGGGGTCCATTTGCCCATGGGATCACTTTGAGGAAGGATGATGCGTTTGATTACCAGGTCCCCAACTTGATACTCTTGTGGTCTGACTTTCTTGTTAAATGCCATGATCATCCGTTTTTGGTACGTCTGACCATGACAGATAGCGGTGAGTCTCTTTTCGTCAATTAGGTTTAATTGATCAAGTCGAGTTTGGATCCAGTCATCTTCACTCAAATCTGCATCTTTCATTATCCGGAGAGAGGGTATCTGGACTTCAATCAGCAAGACTGCCTCCATGCCATAGACCAAGGAAAAGGGTGTTGCCCCGGTTGACGTCCTTGCTGAGGTACGGTACCCATGAAGAGCAAATGGTAACATTTCGTGCCAATCTTTATAGGTCACTGTCATCTTCTGCACAATCTTTTTGATATTCTTATTTGCTGCTTCTACAGCCCCATTCATCTTCGGCCGGTAAGGAGAAGAGTTGTGGTGTTGTATCTCGAATTGCTCGCAGAGCTCAGTGATCATCTTGTTGTTAAGATTGGTACCATTGTCCGTAATGATTCTTTTCGGGACGCCGTACCGACAGATCAGGTTATGCCGAATGAAACGTGCCACGACGCTCTTGGTTACGGTGGCGTAGGAAGCTGCTTCCACCCACTTCGTGAAGTAATCAATTGCTACCAAGATGAAGCAATGCCCGTTGGATGCCGTCGGTCGGATCTCGCTGATCATGTCAATCCCCCACATTGCGAAAGGCCAAGGTGCCGTTAGGACGTTCAGAGGAACCGGAGGTATGTGCACCTTATCAGCATAGATCTGGCATTTATGACAAGTTCGAGAATGTTGGTAACAGTCGGCTTCCATTGTGGACCAGAAATATCCTGCCCGAAGGATTTTCTTCGCCATGGTGTGTCCACTGGAATGTGTTCCGAATATTCCTTCATGTAGTTCTGCCATGATCTTCTCTGCTTCAGTCTTATCCACACAAAGCAGTAAAGTTGAATCATGGTTTCGTTTGTAGAGAATGCCGTTGCTGAGGAAGAATTTTGCCGCAAACCTTCTCAGGAACTTCTTGTCATTGACCGATGCGCCTTCGGGGTATTCTTGAGCTTCCAAATATCTCTTTACCTCATGATACCAAGGTTTTTCGGTCACCTCTTCGGCCTTAAGATTACAGCAATATGCAGGTTTGTCCAACTTCCAGATAATGATCCGGGGGGCCTCGTTGTCCCATTTGACTTTGAACATTGAAGACATCGTAGCCAGTGCGTCCGCTAACTGATTCTCCTCTCTTGGGAAGTGTTCAAAAGTTATCTCTTCAAAGTGGGGAAGCAAAGTTAACACATACTCCTTGTAAGGAATGAGATTTGGGTGTTTCATATCCCACTCGCCTTTGATCTAATTGATCACGAGAGCGAAATCTCCGAAGACACTCAGAAACTTGATCCTTAAGTCGATTGCAGCTTGAAGACCCATGATACACGCCTCATATTCTGCCATGTTGTTGGTGCAGTTGAAACACAGCCGGGCGGTGAGTGGAGTATGAGTACCTTTAGGGGATATGATCACAGCGCCGATGCCGTTACCCAAAGCGTTCGAGGCTCCGTCAAAATGCATAGACCATCGGGATCCTTCCTCAGGTCCTTCATCCGGTCCAGGTACCTCACAATCAGTTACTACCATGATATCTTCGTATGGAAATTCAAAGTTCAATGATTGGTAATCGTCCACAGGTTGGTGTGCCAAATGGTCTGCCAATACACTTCCCTTGATTGCTTTCTGAGTTGTGTATTGGATGTCATATTCTGTCAAGATCATTTGCCATCTCGCTATTCTTCCAGACAGAGCAGGCTTTTCGAATATGTACTTGATTGGATCCATTTTTGAAATCAACAGAGTAGTGTGAGTCAGCATATACTGTCTCAGCCGGCGAGCAACCCATACCAGAGCGCAACAAGTTTTCTCGAGCAGTGAGTACCGAGTCTCACAGTCGGTAAACTTTTTGCTCAGGTAATAAATAGCGTGCTCTTTTCGGCCAGACTCGTCATGCTTCCCCAGCACACACCCCATTGAGTTGTCAAGTACTGTCAAGTATAGTATTAGAGGTCTCCCTTCCACTGGCGGCATAAGAATGGGTGGTTCTTGGAGATACTCCTTTATCTTTTCGAAAGCAGCCTGACATTCATCGTTCCAACGTACTACTTGATCTTTCTTCAGCAATTTGAAGATTGGCTCACAGGTAGCAGTTAGATGTGAGATGAATCGGGCAATGTAATTCAGTCGTCCTAGAAAGCCTCTGACTTCTTTCTCTGTCTTGGGAGTCGGCATCTCTTGTATGGCTTTCACCTTGGCAGGGTCCATTTGGATACCTTTGTCACTTACAATGAAACCTAGCAATTTTCCAGACCTCACCCCGAAGGTGCATTTGTTTGGGTTCAACCTCAGCTTGTACAACTTCAGTCGGTCAAACAGCTTCCGCAGATGGTCAAGGTGTTCCTCCTCAGTTTGGGACCTTGCAATCATATCATCGACATATACTTCAATCTCATGATGGATCATGTCATGAAATAAAGCAACCATGGCACGTTGGTAGGTTGCCCCAGCATTTTTCAACCCGAATGGCATGACCTTGTAGCAGAAGGTGCCCCACTGAGTAACAAAGGTAGTCTTTTCCATATCTTCAGGAGCCATCTTGATCTGATTATACCCTGAAAAACCATCCATGAAGGAGAACACCTTGTGTTGAGCAGTATTATCAACCAGAACATCGATATGAGGCAGAGGGAAACCATCCTTAGGGCTAGCCCTGTTCAAATCCCTGTAGTCAACACACATTCTGACTTTACCATCTTTCTTTGGCACCGGAACCACGTTGGCCACCCATTGAGGATAAGAAGTCACTGCTAGGAAACCGGCATCAAATTTCTTCATAACCTCAGCTTTGATTTTCTCGGACATCTCTGGGCGCATGCGGCGGACCTTCTGTTTTACCGGAGGGCAGTCTTCCTTGGTAGGCAGGTGATGAACTACAATGTCGGCATCCAAACCAGGCATGTCTTCGTAAGACCAAGCAAAGATTTCCATGTAGTCATGCAGCATCTGAATCAATTGTTGCTTCACGCTGAGCTCTAGATTGGCACCAATCTTGACTTCTTTTCTATCTGTCTCCGTACCCAGATTTACCGTCTCCACTAGCTCTTCATGCGGTTGAATGGCCCTCTCTTCCTGGAGTAACAGTCTTGCGAGTTCACCAGGCACTTCGCAATCATCTTCACCTTTGTCTTCGGCCAAGTTGATCGGATTTTCGAAGTCATAACTGGCAGTAGCAGAGTCGTTACCAGCGAGATCCAGAGTGGATTGGAACCTGTATAAGTGAGTGTGTGTAAATATAGCTGTTTTGCAATATATAACACAAAGAAAAAGAGCACAAGATTTGAAATGCAACAAACGTCCAATGTTTTGATTAATGATATATGGAAATGTCATACAAAAAGCCCTCACAAATGGAGCCACGGTGCCCCGGGTAGGACACCGAGCCAATAAAAGTTTCAACATATTGTTTGTTACAAATTGAAAACAAAAGAGTTCATTACTGCGTGACAAATGTAATAGGTGTAAAATCTTTTGCCGTCCAGTTGCTTGGTCCGTTGTTGGTTGTTGGATAGATCCAACTGTCAAATTCTGCTTCCTCTACGTCCTCCTCGATAGCATTCACCCTTGGGTTGGTGATGAACACCTGAGGCTTTCTGATCCTTTCTTTGCGAACAACCCTCTGAGCCTCTGCAGTGAAGCCTAGCCCAAACTTGTCGGTCTTTTGAGTGAAGTTAGGAAGTTGACCCCAGTTTGCGCACTTGCCTTTCTCAATCACAGCCCGGGCATCCTTCAAGGAAGCCATCTTCAAAGGAAAGTCTTCTTCAACCACTGTCTCAGCTGACGCCAATGTTGGAGGTACCTCTTCAAAATGTTGAAAGGAGGTTTCAATAAACTCCCCGTCCATTTCAATATACCGGAATGAATTCAGGTGACTAACCATGTATTCCTCCTCTCCCTGCACAGTAACAATCTTCCCTCTGACAGGGTATTTGAGCTTTTGGTGAAGAGTGGATGTTACAGCCCCAGCCTTGTGAATCCAAGGTCGTCCCAGTAAACAGGAATAAGATGGACGAATATCCATTACGTAGAACGTTGAGTCAAAGACTTGGGACCCCACACGAATATGAATGTCTACCTCACCATGCACCATCCTCTTAGAACCGTCGAAGGCTCTAACAATGATGTTACTAGGTTTCAATTCCAGGCCCTCGCAATCCAACCGATCTAAGGCCTTCTTGGGCAATACATTCAGGGAAGAACCGGTGTCCACCAACACGTGTGCGAGAGTAGTGCCCCTGCATTCTATAGAGACATGCAGGGCATCATTGTGGTTTTTTCCTTTGGTGGTAAGGTCAGCATCCGAGAAACCCAAACCATTGTCAGCGGTCAAATTAGACACACAGTCAGTGAATTGATCTGCAGATGTTTCTTGTGGCACATGGGCCGTTTTCAGAAATGAAATCAGGGCCTTGGCGTGGGCCTCTGAGCACAGCAACAATGATAACATAGAGATTTTGGAGGGGGTATGCCCCAGCTGTTCAACGACATTGAAGTCACTCTTTTTAATGATTTTAAGGATTTCCTCCATCTCTTGCTGGGAGGCTTCAACAGCAGTCTTTTTTGGTGCCTTCGTCCGGGCAGGCAAATCGGCAGCAACTTCTTTGCCCCGAGCATTAGAGGACTCGACGGCAGTAGTAGACACAGGAACTTGATTTGAAACATGCACACTTGCGGGTGTGATGATAAGAGGTTTTCGGATAACTGGTGGTGCAATGTCAGGCGAGAAGAGCCTGCCACTGCGAGTAATCTTGGCGGGACCAGTGATGTTACTGATACTGGTACCGGTGTTGAACTCCTGCTTCACTCCAAGCACATACACGTCTGCCCTATAGTGCCATGGGACAGCCTTGTCAGATTCATAGGGGAGAGGCCCCGGAACAGTAATGGTAATGGGTGCAACAGACATAATTTTGACGGGCTTCCTCGGGGGAGCCTTGGTAGGATTGTTGAAAATTGTGACGATAGATACTTCTTCAGCGGAAACAAATGGAACAACAGTCTTCTTGAACAGAATCTCCTTGCTATCCATCAGGCTTTGGATGCCTGACTTCAGCAGCGGACAACGGGTAGGGGTAACAGCACACAAGAGGCAACCCTTGCTACAACCCGGAAATAAACCGGCTAGCAGTAGGTTCCTCTTAACAATCAATAGAGGGGTAGCAACATCATTCACCGAAACAACATACAAATCATCCTCAATGGCATTTACTCTATGCTGGGGCATATGAGCAGTTACAACATTTGGCCTCTCAGGTGCCTCAAACTGAATTTCCTTCTCATCAATAAGGTCTTGAACCTTATTTCTCAGGGCCCAGCAATCATCAGTAGTATGCCCGGGGCTATCAGAATGATAAGCACAACGGGCATTTGGGTTATACTTAGGAGATGCAGTATTCACGACCTTCAGAGCTTCTCTGGTGGTCACCAAGTTGGTTGATAGCAGTTGCGGTAAGATTTGTGACAAGGTCATACTCAGCCGAGTGTATTGCCTTTTGGGCCTCTCACCCCTTTGTTGATTGTACTGCTGAGGAGCAGCAACAGGTTTTGAAATCACCAAGGCATTGACGGCTTGGCGGTGTTCTGGCTTGACTTGTCTTCTAGGACCATAGACGACACTAGCTTCCTTCTTGAAAGGCTTCTTCTTAGTACTTGCGGAGGCACCTTTCTGTATCTTTCCTGACCTGATGCCAGCTTCTATCCTTTCACCCGTCAGGATCAAATCCGTAAACCCAGCGGAGGAATTACCAACCAGATGATTGAAGAATGGACCAGACAAGGTCCCTAGAAACATGTCAACCAGTTCACAGTCGGTCAAAGGAGGCTGCACCCTGCCAGCCAAATCTCTCCTTTTTTGCGCATATTCTTTGAATCCTTCGCCCGTTCCCAGTGACATACCCTGAAGTTGGGTATGCGTAGGAGCGAGGTCAGAGTTGTATTGATATTGTCTATAAAATGCGGTAGCCAAATCTTCCCTGAAATTCTGGCTGCAGATACTCAATGTCACGTTCAATGTTATGACACCGTATCTGACTTACTATATGACAGTAAATACAAAAACAGTAAAGAACACAGTCAATTGTTTACCCAGTTCAGTGTGCAACAACACCTACTTTGGGGGCTACCAAGCCAGGGAGGAAATCCACTATAAGAGATGTTAATTCAGGAATAAACCAACCAGTTTATCTCCTTCACTTAAGACCTACCCAATGCAATTTCAATCTAAGTACAACTTAAACCTGAGTTCCTACTCACTCCCCCTCAATCACAGCAGTGATACATAAAACAATTTGACTAATGAATTGATGAAGACACTCTTCAAAAACATACACTTGATTAAGCTTCACAGCTTTTTAATCAAGCAACACAACCACTCTTGCTTCACAGCTTTGAGTGATACACAAACTTAACTTGACTCTGCTTCACAGCTTTAGTCAAGAAACATTCAAACACTCTTGCTTCAAAGCTTTGAGTGCTACACAACCCTTACAATTAAAAACCTATTCCAAGTCACTTATCACAATGATAATTGCTTGGAGTACAATAATTAAACCTATACAGTTTACAAATGATCTTCTGACCAACAAAGAGATTACTGCAAAAATAGCAGCTCTGTTGAATATATAGCAGCTGCAACTTCAGTTAGGGTTTCCACAAAAACCTAGGGTTAATTCCGTTTAACCTTAAGACTAGGTCACAGGACTTTATTAAGCAGGTTAGGGTTGAGCTAGGTTAACCCAAAGAAAACGCAGGATTCTGTTCTGGAAAGACTGAGTTATTTTCCTGAAAAAACTCAGAATTTAACCAACCTGCATACCTGTTAGTTCAGAGCAGGATGTCTTAACATCTGTTATGACATCTGAGAAACCTGTCTACTGATTTAGGAAAATGTGATCATTTTGCAAAATGCTCAGATACACACTTATAAACAGCAGTACCTGGATGACAATATTTTTCTGCAAGGTACCTAATGAATCAGTACAAACTAAACTAGAATGTTATGACATCAGTCATGATATTCATACATACACTTGGGTTTTACCAAAAATGCAAGCCAATACCTAAACACCTACAAACTCCCCCTTTGGCAGATTTTTGGCTAAAGACCCTAAGCAATCAGAGATAGATAGCAGCAGAAAAAGTGACTGCAGAAAAATAGAATGTCTAATTGAGCAAGTACTAATTAAGTAAGTACCAAAATATTCTCCCCCTCTTTAGCCACAAATGGGCCAAAGATACATGTTCATAAAGATTATACAGTTATCCAAAAAGATAATAAGAGCAACAGCAGAAAAAAAAAATTCTGAACACACTTCCAAACTCCACCAGATATCAGCACCAACCAGCAACACCACCAAACAGCAACCAACCTTTAAGCACTGTCATCAGACTCAGAGGAGCTAGATTCTTCAATGTTGAGATGACCTTCAGCTTCTACACCTTCTTCCCTTGTTTTCTTCATCTTCCTCCTTTTCTAACCTGGCAATTAGGATTTCTAGGGTCTTTTTCCTAGCATCCAACTCTTTGCAGGTTTCTTTTAAAACAGTTATGACATCAGATGTTTTGGACTGGGTCTTCACAGACGATGTCTCAGCTGATGTTATGACAATATCTGGAGCATGAGATCCCTGAAACAGTTTGTAGTGCAAGCCAAGGGCAGGAGCTCTTTTGCAGGCTGTATCTCTTGCCACAAGGATATCAGGGTATTGTGCAAGGATAATTCCACAAAGGAGGGAGGGAAAGGCGATTGGTCCTTTGACAGCATAACTGGCAGCATGTTTTAAAGTTTGTTCAAAGATGTACCTGCCATAGTCAAAAGCAGTCTTGGTTCCCACAGCATAAATAAATCTCCCCAATCCTGTGGAGATAGTTGATTTATGATTTGTAGGCACCCAGTTGGCTGCACCTATCTTGTGCAGGATGGAAAATTTCATGCTGAGTTTGCTGGCATTCAGCTTGCCTTTCAAGGGCCAGCACTTCACTTGTCTGGCTGTGATGGTTTGACAAACTTCATTGTCAGTGGCCTCCAGATCAGGACAATCCTCATTTGTTCTTCCAAGAAACTTGTTAATTTCTGATGGAGAGAACTTGACCCTTCTTCCTCTAACAAAAACACTTTCAAAGTCAGCTGACCTTCCATCAGCACAATCATTAGACAAGTTCACTACAAATTCCTTGACCAGATTTTCATAACACTTGTTAAATTTTTTTTCTGTCTTCATTAGTCCAGCATTCTTGATCAGGTCCATGATGTCTTTGCACTCCAAGGAATCATTGTTGAGTTCTCTTTCTAAAGCTATTCTCTTTAAGCAAACATACTTCCATCTGTTTGCATTGTCAGGATGATGAAAAGAGATGTTGTCTGTTGGGACTTCAGGCACTCTAGCAATTTTGCTGGAGGGGAGCTTCCTTCTGATAGGAATTTCTTCAGCATCAATCTCAAATTCTGATTCCTCATCAGAATCAGAAGATTCAGGTTCTTTTCTCTTCTTTGAAATTGTTTGTTTAGCAGTATGCACCTGGGCCTTCTTCCCTTTTGTCTGAAAACTTTTCTCAGCCATGCCTTCAGCCTTGGATTTCTTAACAGCAGGTTTGTCTTTGGACACACATTTTGCATCATTCTGATTACCCTTTCTTTTCATCAATCTCCTAGCTATGCTAGGGTTTACATTGGCAATCAGATCATTATCTGAGTAATCCTCATCAACATCAATGATAGGTGGATCAGCAGTCTTTTCTGAAGGGTTCTGAATGTTGTCTTTTTGTGTCACAACATTCTCAGAGACATCCACATTTGGGCTTTCTGATTGATTTAAAGGGACAGAAATCCCCGGTACAGGTTGGTTTCTGCTCAGAATACTGGTAACAAGCCTAGCAATAGCTTGATGAACTTGAACTGATCCTTCTCTATTTGGTACAGAAGGAGAAGGATGAGAAGGATTACCAGAGGCTGCAGCTTGAGCTCTTCCTGCATGTCTAGTTCTTAGCTTTTTGACTTTGGCTGGGTCAGTTGCCATCTCTCTGAGAGGAGTGACCTCAAGAACTTCAGATTCTATGCATGTGGTGATTGCTCTAGAGTCTTGGTCAGATGATGAGGATGATGAAGTCGCCTTGGTTGAAGATGATGTCTGAGACATTTTGATTGACTTTGAGTACCAGTAGCAATTTGAGAAAAATCTTTGATTGAGAGGAGGGAACAGGTTGCAAAGACGAGAGAGGTAGGAGGCAAAAGAGAGTCTTTTCAACTTCTTAAGGATTTTGAAAGAACTAAAAATAGACTTAATAAAATTAACTCCTTCAACCCTTGTTTTAAGCAAAATTAATTGCTATAATTTCTCATGTTGGTAAATACCCAACCTGCCCCTCAAGTTTTCAAGTTTATTTCCAACAAGAGCCTTGGTAGAAGAATCAGTCAGCTGAAGCTTAAAGATACCATGTTCCAGTTTAAATGACTTATTCTCTACAAAGTAAATGTGCTTGTTCCTGTTATGCTGAATAGGGTTCAAGGAAATATTGATTGTATTCAGATTGTCACAGCACAATGTTACAACATCTTGTGAGACATTATACTCAGTGAGCATCTGTTTTGACCAGATATTTTGAGAACAGTTATTCCTTGCAGCAACTATTTCTGCACAGAGTTGGGAAGGCATTCTTTTGATATGAATCATAGTTCTGGTTGATTCTTGAATGATTTTCTTTTTGTCCAGTCCATTTTGATGGAGAGTTATAGGAGAGGAGACTTCAAGCCTCATTTCTTCAGGGAAACCGAATTTATTAGACTTGTTATTTCCAACATCCTTGTCAAGATAACTTGTGGTTCTGACAACACATCCTTCTTCAAGTTTATTTGCCACATCACATACATTATCAACCTGTAGTTTTGGAGTCCTTCGGACTGCTTCCATAGAGATAGCTCTTTTCATTCTTCTTAGATGAAGATGACCAAGCTTATGCTGCCACAGTTTCATCTCTTTTTCTTCTTTGGTAGTTGGACACATAGTGGAGTTATCAGTGTTCTCAGGCTGCCACACGTAGCAGTTATCTTTGGATCTGATTCCTCTCATTACAACTTCTAGTTTTTCATTAATTACTAGACATTCAGATTTTGAGAAGTTGACCTTGAATCCTAGATCACATAATTGACTGATACTAATGAGATTAACAGCCAGCCCTTTTACCAGCAGTACTTTATTCAGACTTGGAACTCCAGGGCAGTCCAAATTACCAACTCCTTTGACTTCACCTTTAGCACCATCTCCAAAGGTCACAAAACTGGTGGTGTGAGGCTTAACATTATTGAGGAGATTTTTGATTCCAGTCATGTGTCTGGAACATCCACTGTCAAAGTACCAGCCTTCCTTTGCAGACACTCTCAGGGAAGTATGGGCTATCAGGGCAGTAGCCTTTTTCTTCCAATGAGGAGTATGTGGTACCCTTTTTGGCTTAGGTTTAGCACCTGAGTTTTGATTAGGGTATCCATGCAATTTGAAGCAGAAGGGCTTTATGTGTCCATACCTCCCACAATGATGACATCTCCATCTTTGGTATTTTTTCTTCATGTATTTCTGATGTTGAGAGTTGTGTTGAGACATCTGCTTTGACAATTGTTTAACATGCCTGATCTTCTTGTCTGCACCAGATTTCTTAGCTTCCACAAATCCTAGACCAGATTTGTTTCCCACATTTTGTCCAACTTGAAGAATCTCTTCCAATTTATCTGATCCATTGGTCAACATCTTGACAGATTTTGTCATTTGGTTCAGTTGTGAGTTCAGTAATTAAACTTCCCCTTCTAGGTGACTTATAGTTTCAAGATCTTCCCTTTTTTCAGCCTCCAGCTTTATAATGAGTTTTGATTGTTTCTCATTCTGCACACAGACTTCAGCACTTCTGATACACAATTTCTTGTAGGTATCAGCCAGTTCTTCAAATGTCACTTCTTCATCACTGGTGTCACTTTCAGAGGTACAAACACTAGTTAGAGCAGTAACTAGTTTGGCAGATTCTTCTTCAGAATTACTTTCTGAATCATAGTCAGACCAAGTAACAGTCATTCCTTTCTTTTGTTTCTTAAGAAAGGTAGGACATTCAGCTCAAATATGTCCATATCCTTCACAGCCATGGCATTGAATACCTCTGCCTTGGTTTCCCTTTTCTTCTGACCTTGGTCTTCTGCTGGAACTGTCAATGTCAGAGGGAAAGTTATGAACATTAGACCTTGACTTTGGATCCATTCTTTTGATGAGCTTGTTGAACTGTCTTCCAAGCATGGCAATAGCTTCTGAAATATTTTCTTCTTCATCCTCCTTGTTTTCAACATCAGTGTTGGATACAAGTGCTATGCTTTTGTTCTTCTTGTCACCATTATCAGTGATCCCCATCTCAAAAGTCTGAAGAGACCCAATAAGTTCATCCACTTTCAACTTGCTGATGTCCTGGGCTTCCTCTATGGCAGTTACCTTCATTGCAAATCTTTTAGGCAAGGATCTGAGAATCTTCCTCACCAGTTTTTCTTCTGACATCTTTTCTCCCAGTGCTCCTGAGGTGTTGGCAATCTCTAAGATGTTCATGTGAAACTCATGAATGGTTTCATCTTCCATCATTTTTAGATTCTCAAACTTGGTAGTCAACATCTGAAGCCTTGACATTTTTACTTTGGAAGTGCCCTCATGAGTAGTTTTGAGAGTGTCCCAAACTTCCTTGGCCAGTTCATATTGATGTACTAGTCTGAAAATGTTTCTATCAATTCCATTGAACAAGGCATTTAAAGCTTTGGAATTTCCCAGGGCTAACTCATCTTCTTCTTTACTCCAATCTTCCTCAGGCTTCAGACTGATTGTCCCATCTTTCTCAGTTATGGTGGGATGGATCCATCCTTTGTCAGCAGCTCTCCAAGCCTTTTTGTCCAGAGATTTTAAGAAGGCAATCATACGAGGTTTCCAGTAGTCATAATTAGTTCCATCCAGAATGGGTGGTATATTTCTAAAAACTCCTTCTTTGTCCATAGTGCCAGAAAGTGACATCCCTAGATCTCACCCAGTAATACAGGCAGGGTGCCTGCTCTGATACCAATTGAAATTCTGGCTGCAGATACTCAATGTCACGTTCAATGTTATGACACCGTATCTGACTTACTATATGACAGTAAATACAAAAACAGTAAAGAACACAGTCAATTGTTTACCCAGTTCAGTGTGCAACAACACCTACTCTGGGGGCTACCAAGCCAGGGAGGAAATCCACTATAAGAGATGTTAATTCAGGAATAAACCAACCAGTTTATCTCCTTCACTTAAGACCTACCCAATGCAATTTCAATCTAAGTACAACTTAAACCTGAGTTCCTACTCACTCCCCCTCAATCACAGCAGTGATACATAAAACAATTTGACTAATGAATTGATGAAGACACTCTTCAAAAACATACACTTGATTAAGCTTCACAGCTTTTTAATCAAGCAACACAACCACTCTTGCTTCACAGCTTTGAGTGATACACAAACTTAACTTGACTCTGCTTCACAGCTTTAGTCAAGAAACATTCAAACACTCTTGCTTCAAAGCTTTGAGTGCTACACAACCCTTACAATTAAAAACCTATTCCAAGTCACTTATCACAATGATAATTGCTTGGAGTACAATAATTAAACCTATACAGTTTACAAATGATCTTCTGACCAACAAAGGGATTACTGCAAAAACAACAGCTCTGTTGAATATATAGCAGCTGCAACTTCAGTTAGGGTTTCCACAAAAACCTAGGGTTAATTCCGTTTGACATTAAGACTAGGTCACAGGACTTTATTAACCAGGTTAGGGTTGAGCTAGGTTAACCCAAAGAAAACGCAGGATTCTGTTCTGGAAAGACTGAGTTATTTTCCTGAAAAAACTCAAAATTTAACCAACCTGCATACCTGTTAGTTCAGAGCAGGATGTCTTAACATCTGTTATGACATCTGAGAAACCTGTCTACTGATTTAGGAAAATGTGATCATTTTGCAAAATGCTCAGATACACACTTATAAACAGCAGTACCTGAATGGCAATATTTTTCTGCAAGGTACCTAATGAATCAGTACAAACTAAACTAGAATGTTATGACATCAGTCATGACATTCATACATACACTTGGGTTTTACCAAAAATGCAAGCCAATACCTCAACACCTACATTCCCAATGTCGGATACTGGTTCCATCTAGCTGATAGAACCACTCAAGCTGTGACCCCCAAAGGCTATCTTGGAAGAAGTGGATCCAAAGGTTCTTGTCTGCCGTGTAAGGTTGGATCTTCCTTACGTACGATCTGAGATGCAGCTTTGGACAGGAAGCCCCGTCATATTTTGCAAAGGCAGGCGACTTGAATTTGTGTGGGATTACCACCCCAGAAGATAAGCCTAAATCTCCGAAATCCAGCCCCGACACATTTTGAATCTCCATGGCACTCAAGCGGTCCTCTAATTGTTTGTATCTGTCAGCAGCAGGAGGGTATTGTTCGTCATTGTAATCCGTCTCGTTGTCAGAGACTGCAGGACTAGGAGCCCCTCCCCCTTGGGGACTGTCTTTCTCTGTAGAGGAAGTAGTTGGATCAGCCTCGTTATGGAGTGTGTTCCCAAACCTGCGTCCAGTGTTGAATAACGCAGTCCTCTTCTTCTTCTTCTTCTTTAAGAGCAAAGCCTTCAACTCTTGTTGACCTTGAGCCAGGCTCATGACCATCTCTTGAAACTGGGCGTTCTGGGCCTGGAGGGCCTTGATAGCTTGTTCACTGGATGATTCAGGATTCATGATGACTGTTCAAAATAAACCGCGGAGAAGATTAAGCAACCTGTAGAAAAAAGGGTACCTGTTATGCACATGATGCATGAGATGCTATCTATGCAATGCATTCAAGGATTTTAGAAATTCACAATTGTTGCAGACAAAAAGAACGCACGTCATATTAATAAGAAGCAATTTGTTAATACATAAATGCCCCATGGGCCAAATATTACAAAAACAACTTCTCAAGGTAAAGAGACGTTGCTTATCCTCTTTGGCGCAATGTAGGTGTTGAGGGCCTCTTGCTCATGGAGTCGGCGGGTGAGCTCTAGAACCTTCTTCTCGCTGGCTTCAAAAGTGTTCCGTTCCTCCTTGAGTTGGATCCAACTCTTCTGCATCTCCTCCCACGATGTAGGCATGTCAGGATGTAGGATGGTGTAGGGAACCTCTCCTTCCTTAACGGGCTCTTTAATCACAGGGAGAACATGAGGATAAGGCATCATTAGACTCTGGGCTCTGGTTCGTACCCACTTGAGATAAGGCTCAAGAGGGATGGAGTTCTTGTGCCCCAAAGTCTTTCTATCAACCTTGTTGGGCATCCTCCAAGCTCTGATGAATCTTTGGCGAAGTCCTTGCGCATCGTTGTCGAAGTCAAAAACTAGTTCAGGAATCAACATGTCGTGAGGGCCATCTCTTCGTGCATATCCAAATTGCCTCAAAGCTAGGCAAGGGTTGTAGGTAATTCCCCCTCTAATGCCAAGTAATGGGACATTAGGGAACTCTCTACAACGATCGACGATGATGACATTTTCTCTGGACCGAGAACACCAATGTACATCAGAGTGAGTAAGAGTCATCAACCGTTGGGACCACCTTGAGCCTTGGTCATTCTTCAAGACAGATTGTGGAAGGTGCGAAATAAACCACCTTGCAAGGAGAGGAGTACAGCACATGAGAACACCCCTCTTTCTCATTGTTCGTGTGTAAAATGAGTGAAGAATGTCCCCAAGCAATGTTGGTATTGGATTTCTGGACAAGAAGATTTTGACGGTGTTGACCTCTACAAGCTGGTCAGGATTTGGGAACAAGACCAACCCATAGATAAGGAGTGCCACAATTTCTTCAAAGGCTTGTAGGTCCAATGAATTCCAACATTCTTGTGCCTTCTCAAACAAGAATTTTGCTAAGAAACCTTTGACGCCGCTTCTAGTTTCCCAATACCCCTTGATGTCAGATGGCTGTAGATGTAATGCTCGAGCAACATCTTCAGGATTTGGTTCCTTTTCCGTACCGTTGAAAGGTAGTTGATTAAGGATAGGAATTCTCAGGAGTTGAGAAAACTCCTCCAAAGTGGGCACCAACTGGTAGTCGGGGAAAGTGAAACAGTGATGAAGAGGGTCAAAGAACTGGAATAACACTTTCATCATGTCCTCTTCAATGTTGGTGTTGACTAAACTGAGCAGTCTACCATGTCTTTCATTGAAGGGAGAGCTTTCCGGAATTCTTGATGTGAGCTCCTTGAGTTGAGGAGGGATTCTCACAAGGTTGACTTGGATGGTTTTTCTGCGAGGAATTTCCATGACCTACAAAACAAGAACAAAGATGAAGATCTAAACCCTTGAAGTGGTTAGTAAATGCATATGATGCTTTATGATGTTCATGATGTATGCACAAACATATGTACAAGCAATTCACACCAAACCCTAGTTTCAGGCTTGCATGAGGTTTCATAGGTAAGTACCCTCTTGAGTGTAGTTGGCTTAAAAACCTGTCCTATAAATAGTAACCGGGTTCTAAGGAGCTCAATATCACTGGATTGTTTTCATTGTTCATTGTTTTGGTTTATCCAATTAACTAGCGACCAAAATATTCCAAGAAAACAACCCTCAATGAGTGTAGTATCGAGTATCTACCGACTTCGGACTGCACCAAAGCCGGTCATCTCACTACCCCTAATGAAAGGCCAAGATGGTCAAGTAAGGTTCTAGGTCATTAGTGCTTAGTGACATCACTCAGCGGCCCCGTACTCTCCTTGATTTAACTCAAGGGTTACCGGTACTCACAAATATGTCGCACTAATATAGCTATTGCTTCGACCGTGTCGGTATACCCCGCACAGTTTCCACAACGTATTGCTATCTATGAATGTTTCCCAAAATCCGGGTGTAGAATTGCAAACCCAAACAAGAGAGCCAAGATATAAAGCAATCAAATCAAACAATTAGTCATGCAAGAGGGTGATCTAAGCCCTAAGGTTACTCCACTTTTAAATTTCTCCCCAGCAGAGTCGCCAGTTTTGTGATACGGTGGGAGAACTGACTTGGGTTTTGCGTTTGTTTTCGCAAATGTTTCGGTTGAGCAAGAGTCGCCACCGAATTTTTATTTTATCCTAAGGAAAGGTTAAAAAGCACAGAAAAAAACCTTTGAGGTGTTTTCTTGGGTTCGGGGAGTTGTTTAGAATGTGTTTAACAAGTTTGCTTAAGTTGGTCTTGGCAGAAATGAGAGTTGGTGTATGTTATGCAAGTTTTCTTCACCTTTAAGCAACAAAATGCTAAGTTCTGTTTTAGACTGATGGAGGCCCCCCTAATGTGCTGCTAAGCTTGCCCTTGATCAGTGGGATTAGCTCAATAACTTGTGCCAAGGAGATTTGCTGTGTACCTCTTGATTTGCAAATTGACATAAAGTTCTACTTTTTCAAAAATGGACATAATGCTTTTTCTATTTTAGGACTAAACCTTCATGTAATGCTTAAACACATAATGCAAGGCTTGAACACAAAGGGTTTGCATTTAATTATTGAGTGCAAATGGGATATAGGACCTGTAATCAAGTTGTGCAAGCTGATTTGAAAAATTGCACAAGTTATGAACATGTACATGGCCATGAATCAAAGTGACTTTTTCCCAACTTGCCAAATTCGATTCTCCCTAACCATGAGGTTGTTTGATGAGTTCTTGGACATTTTGGAAAGCTTGGAATGTGTACTACAATCCATCTTTATAATGAAAATTGAAATTCCAAGTGGAAGTATGTGAAAAGTGGTCTTGAAGTTAGGTAAAAACCTTGCCTAAAATAGGTCAAATTTCTCTAAGTTAAGAATGGTTTGGTACCCTTGTTCCAAAAATTGTAACTTGAGCTACAAGCTTCTTTTGAGGAAACTTTGTGAATCAAAGTTGTATATTTTGCAATGGACTACAACTTTCATGTTTTTACTTTTCCTTGAATCCAAATGCATCTTGATGAGAAAGTGGGACAAAGTTAGGAAAAAATTAGGGTTTTTCATAACTTAGAAAAATTCTAAGTTATGAAAAATCTTCATTTCAAACCCTAATTTGCAATTCTTGGTTTCTTGATGAACAAGTTTCATGATTTGGCATATTTTGATGAAAAATGAATCTTGACACTTGATTTTGACCAAAAAGTCAAAGTTTGACTTTTCAGTATACAGTCAAAATTGATCAATTGACTGGGAAATTCAACTGTCAATCTTGTGCATTTGGGATCTTTTGGACTTGTTGGGTATGTCAAGACAATTCCATGGGGTCCTTGAGTACATATGTGAGCTTGGTTTGCCATTGGCTAGGTCAAACAGTCAAAAATTGCCTTTGTGCAGTCAAAACCCTAAAAATAACCATTTTGCCCTTTTGGTGATCTGATCAAATTTCTTGTGGAATTGTGATCCAAACTTGATCAAATGGTCCATATGAGTTCATAATGTTGATATGGGTCAATTTCCATGAGGTTTGACTGTCAATTGGCCACAGTTGACTTTTTCCCCAATACAGCTGATTTCTAGGTCAACTGTCCAATTGACTGGGCAAAGATTGGAATCAAGGCTTGAAACTTGATATGGATAAACTTGGGAGTCCAATATGAAGCATGAAAGTCATCTTAGGAATTTTAGGTCAAAATATCTTTGTGCAAACACAAACCCTAATTTGGGTCAACAGTGCTAGGATAAGTCTTGCAGAGGAAACCCTAACTAGATCTTGAGCTCCAAGGGCCTTGTGATGAGAAAATGTTGAGGAAATGGGAGGGAAAATTTTGGAGTACAACAACAAGGCTACAATCCATTGGAGTATAGAAAATCTCGACAACAAACTACCTTCCATAATGACAAGGCTACCATCCATTGGAGTAACTAAAATCTCGTACACAAACTATCTTCCATAATGACTAGGCTACCATCCATTGGAGTAACAAAGATATCGACAACATACTACCTTCCACAACGACAAGGCTACAATCCATTGTAGTAACAAAAATCTCGACAACAGACTACCTTCCATAATGACAAGGCTACCATCCATTGTAGTGACAAAAATATAAACAATATACTACCTTCTATAATGACAAGGCTACCATCCATTGGAGTAATAAAAATCACGACAACAGACTACCTTCCATAATGACAAGTCTACAATCTATTATTGTAACAAAAATCTTAACATTAGACTACCTTTCAATATGGCAAGGCTACCATCCATGGGAATAACAAAAATCTCGACAACAGACTACGTTCCATAACGAAAAGGCTACCATCCCTTAGAGTAACAAAAATTTCGACTACAAACTACCTTCCATAATGACAAGGCTACCATCCATTGGAGTAACAAAGATATTGACAACATACTACCTTCCATAATGACAAGGCTACCATCCATTGGAGTAACAAAAATCACGACAACAGACTACCTTCCACTATGACAAGGCTACCATCCATTAGAATAAAAAAAGTATCGACAACACACTACCTTCCATAATGTCAAGGCTACCATGAAGTGGAGTAACAAAAATCTAGGCAATATACCACCTTCCATAATTACAAGGGTACCACAATTGGAGTAACCAAAATATCCACAAGAGACTACCTTCCATAATGACAAGGCTACAATCCATTGGAGTAACAGAAATCTCGACAACAGACTACCTTCGATAATGATAAGTCTACCATCCATTGGAGTAACAAAAATCTCGACAACAGACTACCTTCCATAATGACAAGGGTACCATCATTAGAGTAACAAAATTATCCTTAAGAGACTACCTTCCATAATGACAAGGCTATAATCCATTAGAGTATAAAAAATCTCAACAACTGACTACCTTCCATAATGACAAGGCTACCATCCATTGGAGTAACAAAAAACTCGACAACAGACTACCTTTCATAATGACTAGGCTACCATCCATTGGAGTAACAAAGATATCGACAACAGACTACCTTCCATAACGACAAGGGTACAATCCATTGTAGTAACAAAAATCTCGACAATAGACTACCTTCCATAATGACAAGGCTACCATCCATTGTAGTGACAAAAATATCAACAATATACTACCTTCTATAATTACAAGGCTACCATCCATTGGAGTAATAAAAATCTCGACAACAGACTACCTTTCATAATGACAAGTCTACAATCTATTATAGTACCAAAAATCTCACCAATAGACTACCTTTCATAATGACAAGGCTACCACCCATTGGAATACCAAAAATCTCGACAACAGACTACTTTCCATAACGACAAGGCTACCATACCTTAGAGTAACAAAAATCTCGACAACAAACTACCTTCCATAATGACAAGGCTACCATCCATTGGAGTAACAAAGATATCGACAACATACTACCTTCCACAACGACAAGGCTACCATCCATTGGAGTAACAAAAATCACGACAACAGACTACCTTCCACTATGACAAGGCTACCATCCATTAGAGTAACAAAAATATCGACAACACACTACCTTCGATAATGTCAAGGCTACCATGAAGTGGAGTAACAAAAATCTAGGCAATAGACTACCTTCCATAATTACAAGGGTACCATAATGGGAGTAACCAAAATATCAACAAGAGACTACCTTCCATAATGACAAGGCTACAATCCATTGGAGTATAAAAAATCTCGACAACAAACTACCTTCCATAATGACAAGGCTACCATCCATTGGAGTAACTAAAATCTCGTACACAAACTATCTTCCATAATGACTAGGCTACCATCCATTGGAGTAACAAAGATATCGACAACATACTACCTTCCACAACGACAAGGCTACAATCCATTATAGTAACAAAAATCTCGACAACAGACTACCTTCCATAATGACAAGGCAACCATCCATTGTAGTGACAAAAATATCAACAATATACTACCTTCTATAATGACAAGGCTACCATCCATTGGAATAATAAAAATCTCGACAACAGACTACCTTCCATAATGACAAGTCTACAATCTATTATTGTAACAAAAATCTCAACAATAGACTACCTTTCAATACGGCAAGGCTACCATCCAAGGGAATAACAAAAATCTCGACAACAGACTACGTTCCATAACGAAAAGGCTACCATCCCTTAGAGTAACAAAAATCTCGACAACAAACTACCTTCCATAATGACAAGGCTACCATCCATTGGAGTAACAAAGATATCGACAACATACTACCTTCCATAATGACAAGGCTACCATCCATTGGAGTAACAAACATCATGACAACAGACTACCTTCCACTATGACAAGGCTACCATCCATTAGAATAACAAAAATATCGACAACACACTACCTTCCATAATGTCAAGGCTACCATGAAGTGGAGTAACAAAAATCTAGGCAATAGACCACCTTCCATAATTACAAGGGTACCATAATTGGAGTAACCAAAATATCCACAAGAGACTACCTTCCATAATGACAAGGCTACAATCCATTGGAGTAACAGAAATCTCGACAATAGACTACCTTCGATAATGATAAGTCTACCATCCATTGGAGTAACAAAAATCTCGACAACAGACTACCTTCCATAATGACAAGGGTACCATCATTGGAGTAACAAAATTATCCACAAGAGACTACCTTCCATAATGACAAGGCTACAATCCATTAGAGTATAAAAAATCTCAACAACTGACTACCTTCCATAATGACAAGGCTACCATCCATTGGAGTAACAAAAAACTCGACAACAGACTACCTTTCATAATGACTAGGCTACCATCCATTGGAGTAACAAAGATATCGACAACAGACTACCTTCCATAATGACAAGGGTACAATCCATTGTAGTAACAAAAATCTCGACAATAGACTACCTTCCATAATGACAAGGCTACCATCCATTGTAGTGACAAAAATATCAACAATATACTACCTTCTATAATGACAAGGCTACCATCCATTGGAGTAATAAAAATCTCGACAACAGACTACCTTTCATAATGACAAGTCTACAATCTATTATAGTAACAAAAATCTCACCAATAGACTACCTTTCATAATGACAAGGCTACCATCCATTGGAATACCAAAAATCTCGACAACAGACTACTTTCCATAACGACAAGGCTACCATACCTTAGAGTAACAAAAATCTCGACAACAAACTACCCTCCATAATGACAAGGCTACCATCCATTGGAGTAACAAAGATATCGACAACATACTACCTTCCACAACGACAAGGCTACCATCCATTGGAGTAACAAAAATCACGACAACAGACTACCTTCCACTATGACAAGGTTACCATCCATTAGAGTAACAAAAATATCGACAACACACTACCTTCGATAATGTCAAGGCTACCATGAAGTGGAGTAACAAAAATCTAGGCAATAGACTACCTTCCATAATTACAAGGGTACCATAATGGGAGTAACCAAAATATCAACAAGAGACTACCTTCCATAATGACAAGGCTACAATCCATTGGAGTATAAAAAATCTCGACAACAAACTACCTTCCATAATGACAAGGCTACCATCCATTGGAGTAACTAAAATCTCGTACACAAACTATCTTCCATAATGACTAGGCTACCATCCATTGGAGTAACAAAGATATCGACAACATACTACCTTCCACAACGACAAGGCTACAATCCATTATAGTAACAAAAATCTTGACAACAGACTACCTTCCATAATGACAAGGCAACCATCCATTGTAGTGACAAAAATATCAACAATATACTACCTTCTATAATGACAAGGCTACCATCCATTGGAGTAATAAAAATCTCGACAACAGACTACCTTCCATAATGACAAGTCTACAATCTATTATTGTAACAAAAATCTCAACAATAGACTACCTTTCAATACGGAAAGGCTACCATCCATGGGAATAACAAAAATCTCGACAACAGACTACGTTCCATAACGAAAAGGCTACCATCCCTTAGAGTAACAAAAATCTCGACAACAAACTACCTTCCATAATGACAAGGCTACCATCCATTGGAGTAACAAAGATATCGACAACATACTACCTTCCATAATGACAAGGCTACCATCCATTGGAGTAACAAAAATCATGACAACAGACTACCTTCCACTATGACAAGGCTACCATCCATTAGAATAACAAAAATATCGACAACACACTACCTTCCATAATGTCAAGGCTACCATGAAGTGGAGTAACAAAAATCTAGGCAATAGACCACCTTCCATAATTACAAGGGTACCATAATTGGAGTAACCAAAATATCCACAAGAGACTACCTTCCATAATGACAAGGCTACAATCCATTGGAGTAACAGAAATCTCGACAACAGACTACCTTCGATAATGATAAGTCTACCATCCATTGGAGTAACAAAAATCTCGACAACAGACTACCTTCCATAATGACAAGGGTACCATCATTGGAGTAACAAAATTATCCACAAGAGACTACCTTCCATAATGACAAGGCTACAATCCATTGGAGTATAAAAAATCTCAACAACAGACTACCTTCCATAATGACAAGGCTACCATCCATTGGAGTAACAAAAAACTCGACAACAGACTACCTTTCATAATGACTAGGCTACCATCCATTGGAGTAACAAAGATATCGACAATAGACTACCTTCCATAACGACAAGGGTACAATCCATTGTAGTAACAAAAATCTCGACAATAGACTACCTTCCATAATGACAAGGCTACCATCCATTGTAGTGACAAAAATATCAACAATATACTACCTTCTATAATGACAAGGCTACCATCCATTGGAGTAATAAAAATCTCGACAACAGACTACCTTTCATAATGACAAGTCTACAATCTATTATAGTAACAAAAATCTCACCAATAGACTACCTTTCATAATGACAAGGCTACCATCCATTGGAATACCAAAAATCTCGACAACAGACTACTTTCCATAACGACAAGGCTACCATACCTTAGAGTAACAAAAATCTCGACAACAAACTACCTTCCATAATGACAAGGCTACCATCCATTGGAGTAACAAAGATATCGACAACATACTACCTTCCACAACGACAAGGCTACCATCCATTGGAGTAACAAAAATCACGACAACAGACTACTTTACACTATGACAAGGCTACCATCCATTAGAGTAACAAAAATATCGACAACACACTACCTTCGATAATGTCAAGGCTACCATGAAGTGGAGTAACAAAAATCTAGGCAATAGACTACCTTCCATAATTACAAGGGTACCATAATGGGAGTAACCAAAATATCAACAAGAGACTACCTTCCATAATGACAAGGCTACAATCCATTGGAGTATAAAAAATCTCGACAACAAACTACCTTCCATAATGACAAGGCTACCATCCATTGGAGTAACTAAAATCTCGTACACAAACTATCTTCCATAATGACTAGGCTACCATCCATTGGAGTAACAAAGATATCGACAACATACTACCTTCCACAACGACAAGGCTACAATCCATTATAGTAACAAAAATCTCGACAACAGACTACCTTCCATAATGACAAGGCAACCATCCATTGTAGTGACAAAAATATCAACAATATACTACCTTCTATAATGACAACGCTACCATCCATTGGAGTAATAAAAATCTCGACAACAGACTACCTTCCATAATGACAAGTCTATAATCTATTATTGTAACAAAAATCTCAACAATAGACTACCTTTCAATACGGCAAGGCTACCATCCATGGGAATAACAAAAATCTCGACAACAGACTACGTTCCATAACGAAAAGGCTACCATCCCTTAGAGTAACAAAAATCTCGACAACAAACTACCTTCCATAATGACAAGGCTACCATCCATTGGAGTAACAAAGATATCGACAACATACTACCTTCCATAATGACAAGGCTACCATCCATTGGAGTAACAAAAATCATGACAACAGACTACCTTCCACTATGACAAGGCTACCATCCATTAGAATAACAAAAATATCGACAACACACTACCTTCCATAATGTCAAGGCTACCATGAAGTGGAGTAACAAAAATCTAGGCAATAGACCACCTTCCATAATTACAAGGGTACCATAATTGGAGTAACCAAAATATCCACAAGAGACTACCTTCCATAATGACAAGGCTACAATCCATTGGAGTAACAGAAATCTCGACAACAGACTACCTTCGATAATGATAAGTCTACCATCCATTGGAGTAACAAAAATCTCGACAACAGACTACCTTCCATAATGACAAGGGTACCATCATTGGAGTAACAAAATTATCCACAAGAGACTACCTTCCATAATGACAAGGCTACAATCCATTGGAGTATAAAAAATCTCAACAACAGACTACCTTCCATAATGACAAGGCTACCATCCATTGGAGTAACAAAAAACTCGACAACAGACTACCTTTCATAATGAATAGGCTACCATCCATTGGAGTAATAAAGATATCGACAATAGACTACCTTCCATAACGACAAGGCTACAATCCATTGTAGTAACAAAAATCTCGACAATAGACTACCTTCCATAATGACAAGGCTACCATCCATTGTAGTGACAAAAATATCAACAATATACTACCTTCTATAATGACAAGGCTACCATCCATTGGAGTAATAAAAATCTCGACAACAGACTACCTTCCATAATGACAAGTCTACAATCTATTATAGTAACAAAAATCTCAACAATAGACTACCTTTCATAATGAAAAGGCTACCATTCATTAGAATAACAAAAATCTCGACAACAGACTACGTTCCATAACGACAAGGCTACCATCCCTTAGAGTAAAAAAATCTCGACAACAAACTACCTTCCATAATGACAAGGCTACCATCCATTGGAATAACAAAGATATCAACAACATACTACCTTCCATAATGACAAGGCTACCATCCATTGGAGTAACAAAAATCACGACAACAGACTACCTTCCACTATGACAAGGCTACCATCCATTAGAATAACAAAAATATCGACAACACACTACCTTCGATAATGTTAAGGCTACCATGAAGTGGAGTAACAAAAATCTAGGCAATAGACTACCTTCCATAATTACAAGGGTACCATAATGGGAGTAACGGAAATATTTACAAGAGACTATATTCCATAATGACAAGGCTACAATCCATTGGAGTATAAAAAATCTCGACAACAGACTACCTTCCATAATGACAAGGCTACCATCCATTGGAGTAACAAAGATATCGATAACAGATTACCTTCCACAAGGACAAGGCTACAATCCATTGTAGTAACAAAAATCTCGACAACAGACTACCTTCCATAATGACAAGGCTACCATCCATTGTAGTGAAAAAAATATCAACAATATACTACCTTCTATAATGACAAGGCTACCATCCATTGGAGTAATAAAAATATCGACAACAGACTACCTTCCATAATGACAAGTCTACAATCTATTATAGTAACAAAAATCTCAACAATAGACTACCTTTCATAATGACAAGGCTACCATCCATTGGAATAACAAAAATCTCGACAACAGACTACGTTCCACAACGACAAGGCTACCATCCCTTAGAGTAACAAAAATCTCGACAACAAACTACCTTCCATAATGACAAGGCTACCATCCATTGGAGTAACAAAGATATCGACAACATACTACCTTCCATAAAGACAAGGCTACCATCCATTGGAGTAACAAAAATCACGACAACAGACTACCTTCCACTATGCCAAGGCTACCATCCATTAGAATAACAAAAATATCGACAACACACTACCTTCCATAATGTCAAGGCTACCATGAAGTGGAGTAACAAAAATCTAGGCAATAGACCACCTTCCATAATTTCGAGGGTACCATAATTGGAGTAACCAAAAAATCCACAAGAGACTACCTTCCATAATGACAAGGCTACAATCCATTGGAGTAACAGAAATCTCTACAACAGACTACCTTCGATAATGACAAGTCTACCATCCATTGGAGTAACAAAAATCTCGACAACAGACTACCTTCCATAATGACAAGGGTACCATCATTGGACTAACAAAATTATCCACAAGAGACTACCTTCCATAATGACAAGGCTACAATCCATTGGAGTATAAAAAATCTCAACAACAGACTACCTTCCATAATGACAAGGCTACCATCCATTGGAGTAACAAAAAACTCGACAACAGACTACCTTTCATAATTACTAGGCTACCATCCATCGGAGTAACAAAGATATCGACAACAGACTACCTTCCATAACGACAAGGCTACAATCCATTGTAGTAACAAAAATCTCGACAATAGACTACCTTCCATAATGACATGGCTACCATCCATTGTAGTGACAAAAATATCAACAATATACTACCTTCTATAATGACAAGGCTACCATCCATTGGAGTAATAAAAATCTCGACAACAGACTACCTTCCATAATGACAAGTCTACAATCTATTATAGTAACAAAAATCTCAACAATAGACTACCTTTCATAATGAAAAGGCTACCATCCATTGGAATAAAAAAATCTCGACAACAGACTTCGTTCCATAACGACAAGGCTACCATCCCTTAGAGTAACAAAAATCTCGACAACAAACTACCTTCCATAATGACACGGCTACCATCCATTGGAATAATAAAGATATCGACAACATACTACCTTCCATAATGACAAGGCTACCATCCATTGGAGTAACAAAAATCACGACAACAGACTACTATCCACTGTGACAAGGCTACCATCCATTAGAATAACAAAAATATCAACAACACACTACCTTCGATAATGTCAAGGCTACCATGAAGTAGAGTAAAAAAAATTTAGGCAATAGACTACCTTCTATAATTAAAAGGGTACCATAATGGGAGTAACCAAAATATCAACAAGAGACTACCTTCCATAATGACAAGGCTCCAATCCATTGGAGTATAAAAAATCTCGACAAAAGACTACCTTCCATAATGACAAGGCTACCATCCATTAGAGTAACTAAAATCTCGTACACAAACTACCTTCCATAATGACTAGGCTACCATCCATTGGAGTAACAAAGATATCGACAACAGACTACCTTCCACAACGACAAGGCTATAATCCATTGTAGTAACAAAAATCTCGACAACAGACTACCTTCCATAATGACAAGGCTACCATCCATTGTAGTGACAAAAATATCAACAATATACTACCTTCTATAATGACAAGGCTACCATCCATTGGAGTAATAAAAATCTAGACAATAGACTACCTTCCATAATGACAAGTCTACAATCTATTATAGTAACAAAAATCTCAACAATAGACTACCTTTCATAATGACAAGGCTACCATCCATTGGAATAACAAAAATCTCGACAACAGACTACGTTCCATAACGACAAGGCTACCATCCCTTAGAGTAATAAAAATCTCGACAACAAACTACCTTCTATAATGACAAGGCTACTATCCATTGGAGTAACAAAGATATCGACAACATACTACCTTCCATAATGACAAGGATACCATCCATTGGAGTAACAAAAATCACGACAACAGACAACCTTCCACTATGACAAGGCTACCATCCATTAGAATAACAAAAATATCGACAACACACTACCTTCCATAATGTCAAGGCTACCATGAAGTGGAGTAACAAAAATCTAGGCAATAGACCACCTTCCATAATTACAAGGGTACCATAATTGGAGTAACCAAAATATCCACAAGAGACTACCTTCCATAATGACAAGACTACAATCTATTGGAGTAACAGAAATCTCGACAACAGACTACCTTCGATAATGACAAGTCTACCATCCATTGGAGTAACAAAAATATCAATAACAAACTACCTTCCATAATGACAAGGGTACCATCATTGGAGTAACAAAATTATCCACAAGAGACTACCTTCCATAATGACAAGGCTACAATCCATTGGAGTATAAAAAATCTCAACAACAGACTACCTTCCATAATAACAAGGTGTTGGCTCCTAAATTCGACACCCTTGTTTTATTAATGTCAGCCATTAAAGCTGAAGGATGTTTTCGACCAGCTGGGTCCATCGAAATGCCCACCGAAAGATGGCAATGTACTTAGAGGATTTCTTCCAAGGGAGAAGTTGGTTGCCTTCGACGTCGAAGGTGTTTCTCGTCGAAGATGCTTCTCGACGAAGGTGTTCGATGGTTCAGAGTGGAACGGTTTGAAATTCAAGCGTTTGGAGGGAAAACGGTTTCCAGCGGTTACCAAGGGCAACGTGCAAAGATCTGGAGCGTCGAACATTGAGAACGTGCCAAGTGGAATCATCTCGAAGCAGTGTAACTGCCCGACGGTTACTTGGGATGTTTTAGTATAAATAGTAGTAGTTCACGCAGTTTCTCGCGTGTGTTCACAATTATATACAAAGTCACTCATATAGATTCGAGTACCCAGCGTGTGAGAAAGAATTGTTGAGAATGTATGTGTGAAACACCACTTTTATTAATCAAAGTAATTTACTTTTCCAGAAACTTTACTTGCTTTCTTCTTTACTTTTCCTGTCGAAGTCCTTTATTTCAAGCCTTCATTTATTTTATCAAAGTCCACTTCTTCATGCAATTTACTTAAAGCCTCTTTATTTTATTGTCATTTAACCATTATCCAACTTAATCAAAACCTCAAAATCAACCTATGTCTTAGGATCAATCTGATCGATCCTGCGAGTAACCAAATAAGTAACCATTTGGAGGATCAGCAGTTGTTTACCAATAACCACGGTAAAGAAATTGGCACACCCGGTGGGACTGTGTGTTGATTTTTGAACATAATCTCATCTTTTTCGAGGAGTGTTGTATGTTATTGAGAAGTGGTAGAATATACACTAACGATACTAATACTGCCAGAAGAAGGGAAGAGATGGCGAATCCGCCAAACAATAACGAAATCCCACAATCGAATGTGGGAGCAACGGTTATCCCGACCGTAAGTGAAGCGATAACCGCTGGTTCGACACCAGCAGTAACGGTCACAGCAACGGGGCCATTACCTCCGTTCACAGGCCCCAGAGTGCCTCTGGGAACTCCCCCACCAAGGGGAAATTTAGGCACAAGGCCTTTTGTTCCCCCAGGATTTATGACAGGCGGTCATAATCGAGAACCACTCTATGGCATGCCAACTTCTGACTTGGCTAGCCTGACGAATGCTGCGTCCACTTTTTCAGACCCTTTAGTGAGTGCCTCTTCGCCACTCCAAGGTTCTGGAGTAGGTATGGCGAATAGAAATAGGACCCAACTCTTAGGAGGAACGTCCCAAGTAGCACATGGCCTTACAAATGCCTCGACAGCAGTCTTGAGGCAACAAATGGACGAAAGCAACCATGATATGGTTCAAATGTTGGCACAAACTTTAAGTACAGTGCTGAACCCTCTAATACAAAACACTACTCAATCGAATCAGCAGATGACAGCGCAAATGACGCGTTTGGCTGATTTCTTTGGAGTACCCCAACCTATTCGACAGCCCCAAAGGGCACAAATAAGGGGAAACCAGGGTGTGTTCTTAGAGGAAGAGACCACTATCAACCAAGTCCAACAGCCTGTCGAAGAAAACCTTAGGGCACGCTTGGAGCAACCTGTCGAGGAACCTAGGGTAATAACCCCGGAGGTAAGGTTAGTTAACAGAAACCAAAATGCTGACGAAGTAGTTCAGCATATCCAATACCAAAACATGGGTCTGGGAAATAATCTGGCAACCATGATCGAAAGGATCATGACTCAAAACGGGATGAACATGGGCTTTCGAAGGCCCAACTTCACATCCCCGTTGTCAGAATACGTGTTACAAACAGACTTACCTCCTAGATGTAAAGTCCCCAAATTCACTAAGTTCTCTGGGGACACGACATAATCTACTGTCAAACATGTGGCGAGATACTTGATCGAAGCAGGAGATATTTCGAATAACGAAAACCTGAGGATTAAGTACTTCCCAAGTTCTTTAACAAAGAACGCTTTTACTTGGTTTACAACTCTCCCCCCCAATTCGATCCATCATTGGACCCAGTTGGAAAGATTGTTCCACGAGCAATTCTACATGGGGCAAACCAAGATAAGCCTGAAAGAATTGGCCAGTGTAAAGAGACGTTTCACTGAACCTATAGACGAATATCTAAATAGGTTTAGGTTGCTCAAAGCGAGATGTTTTACACAAGTGCCGGAACATGAGTTAGTCGAAATAGCCGCAGGCGGTTTAGATTATTCCATTAGGAAGAAGTTAGACACTCAATACCTGAGAGACATGGCCCAACTGGCCGATAGAGTTCGACAGGTAGAATGCCTCAAAGCTGAAAAGGCAAAGGCAACGAAAACTCATAAGAGAGAAAGGATAGCGTATGTTGAGATGGATGACGAAGATCCAGAACCCTTCGACGATACTATAACTGTCGAAGAAGGAGAAGTCGATTTAGCGGAACTAAAACAAGGGCCACCATACTCTTGCAAACTGTTAGTCCCCTCAAGTGGGAAAAATCCGATTGGTCCAGAAAGGACCAACGATAGGTTCCCCAAAAAGACTTATAGTTTTGACATTACAAAATGTGATGAGATCTTTGACTTGCTTGTAAAAGATGGCCAAATGATAGTACCCCCAGGGGTAAAAGTGCCTCCTCTTGATCAAAGAAAGAAGAGAGGCTTTTGCAAATATCATAATTTTTTGGGCCATAAAACTTCTCAATGTTTTCTTTTCAGGAATCTTGTGCAAGACGCTATCGAAGAAGGGAGGTTGAAGTTTGCTGACAAGACCCCCATGGCTGTCGACTCTAATCCGTTGCAGGCTGAAGCCCACTATGCTGAGCCTTCAGAGGTGAACGTGATCGAGGCATCCAGGATCCAGTCGAAGAGGCCAAGAATCACAATGGTCGAAGTCTCAAAGGACCATATCAACATGCCAATCTTTGGCAGTTTTTCTGGGAATTTATCCAGAAAGACAATTGAAGCGGTTCAGAAAGCGGTCGAAAGCCCAAAGCTGGAGACCGTTGAAGCCCAAAAAACTGGACCAAAACCCAGTTCTCACTTGGCCACAGTTCAAGGCCAGACGGAGAATTTGGAGATTCAAATGAAGCAGTTGACTCTTGCCAACAAAGATACAATGAATGTCAACATGGTCGAAGTCTCTGACCCAAAAGCATCAGAGGAGGCCATGAGGCAAGAACAAGCTAACAAGACTGCTTTCCCCCGGGAAAATGAAAATCTGGCAGATTTCCTGCAAAGATGCCAAAAAAAGAAGTCAGAGGTGATGCTGTGTCCAAGATGCAGTTTGATCTTTGACAAAAAAGCTGCTGAGCATATTCAAGGCGTAAGAGCAGCAAATAAGAGAAGGGAAAATGTTGATCTTCGACATGACCCCAGAAGAGCCTCCCAAAGAGGTTCAAACCAAGAAAAGAGGCCATTGACTTTCAGGCCTCCAACTAATGTGCCAGTAGATACCTGGTACAAAACATCTGGTCGAAAGAGGCCAAGCGAGGAGAGATGGCACTCTTTCGACGTGCCAAGGGGTTCATCTTTAACACAAAAGATAGAGCCTCAAGTTGCTGCACCTAAAGTTGCACAAGTGTCAAGCAACTACAAAGGGAAAAATCCCATGTCTCGATCTCAATGGAGGAGATACCAAAGGAGACGAAAAGCTGAGAGGGAGGCTGCCAATGAACCAAAGGCAGAAACCAGTTCAAATGTTCCTCTAAGGAAGCAAAGGAAACCTCTGGAAAGAGAGCCAGTAACCAACAGGCTAGTTTGGCCTAACCAAGGTGAAATCGAGGATGAAGATGGTTCTGAGTCTGATGATACTTTGGACATAATGGTGAATATAGTCTCAGTGCTGCCCAGAGAATTCAACCGACAGGTGGAGGTCGAAACAAGTGACTGGGAAGTGGAGCAAGAAATGGCCAAACATAGGCCAGTGTGCTATTTCGTCATGGACAATGGCACTACTGAGGAACAAAATGGATTCTTCGAACCACCTACAGAGGCGATGAAAAATCACCTCAAGCCTTTATTTATAAGGGCTAAACTCGAAGAAACTACAGTGAATAAAATCTTGGTGGATTGTGGGGCAACCATCAACATTATTCCTCACTCTATGCTAAGGAAAATTGGCAAAAGGGATGAGGACATTAAGCCTCACAACATGGTCCTGTCGAACTATGAGGGCGGCAAAGGGACCACTATGGGAGTGATCCAACTGGATATCAAGGTAGGATCTATCCTTCGACCAACAATGTTTATGGTCATATAGGCCAAACCTAACTACAATCTTTTGTTGGGCCGTGAATGGATTCATGGTGTTGGAGCTGTGCCATCATCAATGCACCAGAGGCTGCTCCTATGGCGTCCAGATGGGATGGTCGAAAACATAGAGGCAGATCAAAGCTATTACCTGGGCGAAGTGAATCACCTAGGGCTGGCAGATTTCGACAAGAACTTGGCTCACATAGGGCCATGTCCAACACCTGACTTCGACTTGGCACCAGCGCCAAATACTTTTTGTTCCCTATACCTGCACCCTGAGCATGGTTTTCAATGGGACAGAGAAGACTTGTCCCACATAGACTTCAGTGGTTTAACTGATATCCAACCAACTGGTTAGGGAAGTGAATTCAGTGATAATGACTGAGTCACAATCATTGAAGCGAATTTCGGCTTATGTAGCCGAAACAAAGATGATAACGGCTCTCGAAGCCGAAGTGAAGTACATGGCTGCACAGGCCAATGATCGACAGTTATCTGCTGCAGGTCCAGGAAAGGATTTCGATCCAGAACCTCCTGATATCATGCCAGAAGGAATGCAGGAACAGAGGCTCGACGCCATCTATGACGATGAGCCTTTGGGCTTCGAAAAGGACCCCTTGGCGAACAACATTAAAATGTTAGCGCAAGATCCTTTAGAAGAAATCAACTTAGGCGAAGGGTCAGAGAAAAAGCCAACTTACATCAGCGCCAAAATTGACCCAGAACTTAGGTTGGAAGTAATCCAATTGTTGAAAGAGTTCAAGGACTGTTTTGCATGGGATTACGACGAAATGCCTGGTCTCGACAGAGGGTTGCTAGAACTTCAGTTGCCAATCAAACCTGGGAAGAAGCCAATCAAGCAAAGTCCAAGACGCTTTGCTCCAGAAATACTGTCGAAGATCAAAACGGAAGTCGAAAGACTGCTGAAGTGCAAATTCATACGCGTTACAAGGTATGTCAAATGGATTGCAAACATTGTGCCAGTAATTAAGAAAAATGGTACATTGAGGGTGTGCATAGATTTCAGAGATTTGAATACTGCTACGCCCAAAGATGAATATCCTATGCCTGTGGCGGAAATGCTAGTCGATTCTTCCGCTGGCTATGAATACCTGAGTATGCTCGATGGTTATTCAGGATATAATCAAATATTCATTGCTGAAGAGGATGTGTCGAAAACAGCTTTTCGATGCCCTGGGGCTCTAGGCACTTACGAATGGGTAGTGATGCCTTTTGGCCTAAAGAACGCTGGGGCAACATACCAGCGAGCAATGAATTCTATCTTCCATGATTTTATTAACACTTTTATGCAAGTATATATTGACGACATTGTTATAAAATCTGTTTCCAGGAAGAATCATATTGACCACCTTCGACAATCATTCGAAAGAATGAGAGAACATGGTCTGAAGATGAACCCTTTGAAGTGTGCATTCTGTGTGAAAGCTGGAGATTTCTTGGGCTTCGTTGTCCACAAGAAAGGAATCGAAATCAAGCAGAACAAGACGAAGGCTATTCTGGAAGCGAAAGCGCCATCGAATAAGAAGGAACTGCAATCTCTGTTAGGCAAGATAAATTTCTTAAGGAGATTCATATCTAACCTAAGTGGGAAAGCTCAAGCCTTTTCACCCTTACTTCGACTGAATAAAGAGGGATTCGAATGGGGGCAAGAGCAACAAGACGCCTTCGACAAAATCAAAGGGTACCTCACTAAGCCACCTATTTTGGTGCCTCCTTGTAGCAATAGGAGTATGAGATTGTACATAGCTGCATCCGACAAAACTTTGGGAAGCATGTTAGCCCAAGAAGATGAGAATGGAGTCGAAAGACCCATCTACTATCTTAGTAGAGTTTTGAACGATGCAGAAACTAGATATAGCGAAGTTGAAAAATTGTGTCTATGTCTGTATTTCTCTTGTACAAAACTCAAGCAATATATAAAACCAGTTGATGTGTATGTTTCGTCTCATTTTGATGTTTTCAAGTAGATGTTGTCGAAACCCATCTTGCACAGTCGAATTGGCAAGTGGGCACTAGCATTAACTGAATACTCCTTGACCTTTATGCCTCTTAAGGCAGTGAAAGGACAAGTGGTTGCAGACTTTATAGTCGACCACTCGATTCAAGTAGAGGATATTAATTATGTGGAGATAGAACCTTGGAAATTCTACTTCGATGGTTCCAGCCATAAAGATGGAACAGGAGTAGGAGTCTTGATTATTTCTCCAGAAAAAATTCCAACAACATTCAAGTACAAGATATCAGGTTCTTGTTCGAACAATGAGGCTGAGTATGAAGCTCTAATTACTGGCCTTGAAATATTGTTGGAATTGGGGGCAACTCGAGTCGAAATAATGGGAGACTCAGAGTTAGTCATTAAGCAAGTCACAAAAGAATATAAATGCATAAGAGAAAATCTCATTATGTACTTTGTGATAGCAAATCGTTTATTGAAAAAATTTGAAATGGTCAATATTCGACACATACCCAGATTGGAAAATCAAATAGCCAACGACTTGGCACAAATTGCATCTGGGTACAAGATTTCAAAAACGAGATTACAAAGAGCAATCGAAGTTCGAGAAAAGATAAAAGCAACTTGTCTATCACCAACAGACTTGGAATCGACAAGACTAGGATATGCTGATCAAAGTAACTTCGAAATTTCGTTCATAGATAATTTGTCAGAACAAGATTGGAGGAAGCCCATTGTGGATTATCTTCAAAATCCAGGAGCTTCGACAGAACGAAAAACAAAGTACAGGGCGTTGAGTTATGTACTCATGGGTAATGAGTTATTTAAAAAGACGCCTGAAGGGGTATTGCTAAAATGTTTAAGTGAAACTGAGGCATACATAGCCCTTTCGACTACGCACGCTGGAGCATGTGGGGCTCACCAAGTAGGCCATAAGATGAAATGGTTGTTGTTTCGACAAGGACTATACTGGCCCACTATGCTGAAAGGTTGTGTCGAGTTCGCTAAAGGTTGCCAAGAATGTCAAGTCCATACATGCATCCAACATGTACCAGCAAGCGAACTTCACTCGATAGTGAAACCTTGGCCCTTTAGAGGATGGGCGTTGGACCTCATTGGAGAGATTCGACCAGCATCATCAAAGAGTCAGAAGTATATATTGGTAGGCATTGATTATTTTACTAAGTGGATCGAAGCTATCCCTTTAGTCAATGTAGACCAAGAAAATGTCATTGAATTTATTCAAAAGAACATTATCTTTAGGTATGGAATCCCTGAGACTATAACTACTGATCAAGGATCAGTTTTCACCGGTCGAAAGATGCAGGAATTCACTCAGGAAACAGGTTTCAAACTCCTAACATCAACGCCTTATTATGCACAGGCAAATGGTCAAGTCGAAGCAGCGAACAAAGTAGTGATTGGCTTGATAAAAAAGCATGTTGGGAAGAAGCCAAAAAATTAGCATAAGACGTTAGACCAGATTTTGTGGGCTTGTCGAACGTCCCCAAAAGAAGCCATAGGTACAACACCATATAGGCTAACTTTTGGCCATGACACAGTGTTGCCAGCAGAAATTTGTCTTCAATCTGCAAGGGTTCAGAGACATTATGATATTCCCTCTGAAATTTATTGGGATATGATGTTAGACGAACTAGTGGATTTAGACGAAGAAAGGTTGCGCGCTCTTGACCTACTCAGGCTTCAGAAGAAAAGAGTAGAAGACTCTTATAATAAAAAGGTGAAACCTAAGGCATTTTCGCCTGGAGAACTAGTCTGGAAGGTGATTCTTCCCATGGATCGAAGGGATCGAAGCATGGGAAAATGGTCACCCAAATGGGAAGGACCATTCAGAGTTATCCAGACTTTCTCTGGTGGAGCCTATGAAGTCGAAGAGCTAGGTGAAGATAAAAGGCTCTTGAGGGTAAATGGTAAATATTTGAAAAAGTACAAACCTACACTCCAAGAGATAAAAATAAATAACAAGTAACGACTAAATTAACCATAAAGAAGCCAAAATGGAAAGTTTTTATAAATTAGCCAAAATGGCAATGTTGTCGAATACATATTACAAAATATGGTTAAAAGGCTGAATCAATCAGAAGGGGATGGAGTCCTTGAGTCGAAGGTATTTGGTTTGCTGCAGCTCCAATCTTTTGTTGCACAAGGCATTCGCCTGCGCAAGCTTGGAAATTTGATCGTCGAAGGCTTGAGCTTTCTCAGCAAATTCTAGGCCCTGTGTGATTTCAGTTTGACTTTCGGTGTCTGGAACAGTCGAGAGAAGTTCCTCCTTGCGCTTACTATTGGCATTTATCTTAGCCTCTATTTCTTCGATTTGCGCCTGGAGGGAAGCATTCTCTCGATCGATGGCATCCACTTCTTCTTGTTTAGATGCTTTTTGCTTCGACAACTCCTCAATTCGAGAAGTTGTCTCTGCTACAACAGTCCATGCAGAAGAGCTTTTGCCATATAACACTTCAAGCTGGCTATTAAAGCCCCTTTGTCGCCGATAATCTGCTGAGACTTGATCAATAATGGAGTGTAACTCCATGATAAAGCCTGAAACTTCTGGAGGCACAGCTAACAAGTCTACGGCATTCAAAACATCCCTCAAGTATGATGGAGCAGTAGGGTCCCCCTCCAAAGCTTTCATCAAGTCCTTCTTAAAAAACTGAGCCTTAACCTTCGTCAAAGCCTCATCGAGAGGAGAAGTTTCAGTGGACTTCCCCGACAGAGTAGGAGCCTCCTGACTAACATCAGACGAACTTTTGCTCTCGATGACGGCATTCAGATAGCCAACAGGATCAGTTTGCTTCAAGAGTTCTAAGTCTTCTTTCGACCTATGCTTTGTTGAGGTAACAGCCTTTGCAACAGCGTTGTCTTGGGTTTGAGGCTGTTGAGTAGAATTTGCCTCGACTTGACTCTCTTCGACTCGGACTGCGGCAGTACCAGCGTCATCATGGTTCCCTTTGCCAGCGTCACCTTGATCCTCTTCGCCAGCGTCACCGCGGTCCCCTTCGTCACGATTTTCTTCCGACAGATCCACCACCTGAATTTCTTTTGGTTGTTGCTCTTCTGTTTGTGGATCTTCTGTTGGTTTTTCTGCTGTCTCAGCATTGGCTTCATTTATTTCAGTATTGGCTTCATCGTTCGCCAAGTCTTTTTCTTGTGGCCTGCTGAGTTCAGCAGAATCCAATGTTTCAGAAGTCCTTGGCGCTGAGCTTTCAGTGGTGTCCTGAAAAGAGAAGAAGAAGAATCTTCTAAATTCGGAAGAGACATAATCGAACGTAGGTATCGAAACCTGAGTTATAAAGGGATCAAAGAGGTTACCTGTAAAGTAGCTTCAGCCCCAGGGCTGGAATTGTCGCTTTCGACAGGTTTATTGAGAAGAACATTTAATTCCTCCTCCGTTGGCTCCTCAATGATTACTGGAGGTGGCCTGGGCTTTCTCCCAGCAACCTTTATTCTGATTGTTCGAGCCTCAGGAAGAGGAACGTCCTTCTTCAGCTTTCGCCTTTTTAGAGGAGCAGGGGGAGAATCATCTTCTTCGTCACTCCCGGATTCGACCGTCAGTGCTGGCCGTTTCTTGGGCGAAGGTGCCTAAAAAACCAATTGGAGTTCGATTTAGCAGTTGCATCGAAAGTCAAAAAGTTAAAGCCAGAAGAAAATAATGAAAGTCTGGTTACCGATGCATAAGGCTTTTTCGAAGGGCCTTCCCCCTATTGGTTTATTGTGGTCTTCGCCGGCGCTATAGTCTTCTCCGGTGGTGGAGGTTTTGTTAAGGGGCCTCCTCCCTGTTGGCCTTCTGCAGCCTTCTTGGCTGCAGGCTTTCAAACAACTGAAAGTAGACAAAATAATTAACAGGCTAGCAGTCGAAAGAGAAAGACAAAGTAATTTGGAAGGATGAACTTACATTTCTTTATTTTGTCCAAGACAAGGACAAAAGATTTCTGAAGCTCATCCACGAAGTCCTTCTCGTCGAAAAACTCCTCAGCGTAGTAACTTTTCCACCACTCCTTGAAGGATGGTGAGCAGAGAAAGTTAAGCTGATAGTCAAACAACGAAAGAACTGTTCAACCAGCATATCTGTCGATATGCTTAGTGGCAGCTTCTTCAGTGTAGTCGTTGCAGAAGTATAACATAGACTTCTCCCTGGGAAAAATTGGAGAAGGTAGTGTTTGAATAATACCAAACTGGCGAGACACCAGGTTTGGTTGATACGCGATCAGACTCAAGTGAGTCTTAGAGCTCTTGAATCGCAGGGGCATTATTCTTGGTGTGAGAAATGCCTCCCACAATGTTGTATGTTCGTCGACCTGAGGACCACTCGACGTCCTGGGATGTGGCCTTGTGAACCACTCTGGGCCAACCTTTCGTCGAGCAAACGGAGCCATGGTCGAAGCAAACTCTTTCCTTTTAGCAAACATCAAGACGAAGTTTGTAAAAGTTTGTTGAAGCTCCAGCCCATCTTCCGTTGGAGTCAACAGAGCCAATCTGGTGCCTTCGACGCGTCTGTTTGCTATTTCTGGAGCCTGCTCATTTATTTGAATCTTCTTAGGCAAGAAAGACTCGAAGGTGGCATTGAGCCACAGCTGAAGCAGCCAAAAAGGTCCAGCAAGCAGCAGACTGGCTCTGTTCTCGATGATCTTCAGAAGAGTCGCTCCGTTGCTAATCGACTCATACAGACTAGCCAAAATCAATTCTGCCAAACAGATATTTTGGCCATGGTGGAGTTAAGTGGCGAGAGTGACCATCTTCTTGGTCACTTGTAAGGACTTGGAGCAAAACACAAAGCGTGTCAGCCATAAGGCTAGAAACGCAATATGTTCGACATCCGACACAGCCTCTGTCGACTTATCGTGGTAGTGATTGATGAAGGTGGTGTAGGTTGGTTTTATGGCAGAGAATCCAATCTGATCCTCCGACATTTCCTCCGGGTCGAAGTAGTCCCCAGTGGGTCGAAGGCCAGTGATGGCGGCCACGTCGAAGAGCGTGGGAGTCAGCATTCCACAGGGAAGATGGAAGGTGAAATGGGTGTAATCCCAGAAGAGTAAAGAAGCTATCAACATCTCTGGGGAATAGTTAAGACCTGTCTTCGACAGCATAACCAGGTCGAATATCCCCATGTCTTTCCAGATCGAAGCCTGGCGTTTCTCCATTTTTTCCAGCCAAGCACTATAATCAGGAGTGAGGCTAGGGCCAGACCTGAAAGCCCTAACACCTTTATTGAAGAAACGGAGGTCGATTTTCTCCTTAGCAGGATCCTCATTATCCTCTGCATCTTTCTTGGAGCATCCAACCGGTTTGAGTCTCTCAAGTACCGGAAAGTAACTTTTGATCTTCATGGCCTCAGCAATGCTTGGGTATAATGGGTCAGACATAGCAAAGATTTGGTTGGAATATCCAACCGGAATCATGAGGTGGCATGAATAAGCATCACGTACAACAATGTCCAAAGGCTCAGGGACCATTCGTTGACCCGTGGGAGTCACTACGGGAGCGGTGGAGAAAATCCTAGGTTTGACATTTCCAGAGGGAGTGTTGGCGCTAGGAGCGTTGGATGAACCAGATGCCATTGTTGATACTTAGGTTGAAGACGAAGCGAAGAACGGGTGGTTTGCAAAGTTGACAAGAGTTTGTATGCAAATGAGGAATTCTGAAAGTAAGGTAGCGTAAAAAGTCCCACAATGGGTACTTACCGCTATTTATAGTAGTTGGGGAAATCCCCAAATTCGAGGACATTAAATGCCATTTAATGTTGCAGAAGGTAGTGGGACACGTGGCGTTTCCCTGTTGTTGTAGCCGTTCTGCAGAAATGGAAGGGTGCAGCGTGCGCCCTCGTTTTTGGGAATTGTCATGATGACAATTTGTGAAAAGACGTTTGGCACACTGCACGCCGTACTGAAGTGACGTCTTAGGTACGGATGAATGATGGCTTTTCCTTGGGATTGTCAGTGGTTAGTAGAAGACAACAAAAAGTGCACAATTTAATTTGTGACTAAGAATGAAAAGACAGGTGTCGAATGGCATTTCAAAGAATGCCTTTTTCTTTCAGAGTCGAAATAAGGCATTCTTAGGGGGCAATTTGTTGGCTCCTAAATTCGACACCCATGTTTTATTAATGTCAGCCATTAAAGCTGAAGGATGTTTTCGACCAGCTGGGTCCGTCGAAATGCCCACCGAAAGATGGCAATGTACTTAGAGGATTTCTTCCAAGGGAGAAGTTGGTTGCCTTCGACGTCGAAGGTGTTTCTCGTCGAAGATGCTTCTCGACGAAGGTGTTCGATGGTTCAGAGTGGAACGGTTTGAAATTCAAGCGTTTGGAGGTAAAACGGTTTCCAGCGGTTACCAAGGGTAACGTGCAAAGATCTGGAGCGTCGAACGTTGAGAACGTGCCAAATGGAATCATCTCGAAGCAGTGTAACTTCCCGACGATTACTTGGGATGTTTTAGTATAAATAGTAGTAGTTCACGTAGTTTCTCGCGTGTGTTCACAATTATATACAAAGTCACTCATATATATTCGAGTACCCAGCGTGTGAGAAAGAATTGTTGAGAATGTATGTGTGAAACACCACTTTTATTAATCAAAGTCATTTACTTTTCCAGAAACTTTACTTGCTTTCTTCTTTACTTTTCCTGTCGAAGTCCTTTATTTCAAGCCTTCATTTATTTTATCAAAGTCCACTTCTTCATGCAATTTACTTAAAGCCTCTTTATTTTATTGTCATTTAACCATTATCCAACTTAATCAAAACCTCAAAATCAACCTATGTCTTAGGATCAATCTGATCGATCCCGCGAGTAACCAAATAAGTAACCATTTGGAGGATCAGCGGTTGTTTACCAATAACCACGGTAAACACAAGGCTACCATCCATCGGAATAACAAAAAACTCGACAACAGACTACCTTTCATAATGACTAGGCTACCATCCATTGGAGTAACAAAGATATCGACAACAGACTACATTCCATAACGGCAAGGCTACAATCCATTATAGTAACAAAAATATCAACAATAGACTACCTTCCATAATGACAAGGTTACCATCCATCATAGTGACAAAAATATCAACAATATACTACCTTATATAATTACAAGGCTTCCATCCATTAGAGTAATAAAAATCTCGACAACAGACTACCTTCCATAATGACAAGTCTACAATCTATTATAGTAACAAAAATCTCAACAATAGACTACCTTTCGCAATGAAAAGGCTACCATCCATTGGAATAACAAAAATATCGACAACAGACTACCTTCCACTATGACAAGGCTACCATCCATTAGAATAACAAAAATATCGACAACACACTACCTTCGATAATGTCAAGTCTACCATGAAGTGGAGTAACAAAAATCTAGGCAATAGACTACCTTCCATAATTACAAGGGTACCATAATGGGAGTAACCAAAATATCAACAAGAGACTACCTTCCATAATGACAAGGCTACAATCCATTGGAGTACAAAAATTCTCGACAACAGACTACCTTCCATAATGACAAGGCTACCATCCATTGGAGTAACTAAAATCTCGTAAACAAACTACCTTCCATAATGACTAGGCTATCATCCATTGGAGTAACAAAAGTTTTGACAATAGACTACCTTCCATAACGACAAGGCTACAATCCATTGGAGTAACATAAATCTCGACAACAGACTACCTTCGATAATGACAAGTCTACAATCCATTGTATTGACAAAAATCTTGACAACAGACTAACTTTGATAATGACTAGGCTACGATCCATTGGAATTACAAAAATAACGAAACCACACTACCTTCCATAATGATAAGGCTACTTCCAATGGAGTAACAAAAATCTCAACAACAAACTAAATTCCATAATGACTAGGCTACCATCTATTGGAGTAACAAAGATATCGACAATAGACTAACTTCCATAACGACAAGGCTATAATCCATTGTAGTAACAAAAATCTTGACAACAGACTACCTTCCATAATGACAAGGCTACCATCCATTGTAGTGACAAAAATCTCGACAATATACTACCTTCTATAATGACAAGGTTACCATCCATTGGAGTAACAAAAATCGACAACAGACTACCTTCCATAATGACAAGGCTACAATCTATTATAGTAACAAAAATCTCGACAGTAGATTACCTTTCATAATTAAAAGGCTACCATCCATTGGAATAACAAAAATCTCGACAACAGACTACCTTCCATAATGACAAGGCTACCATCCATTGGAGTAACAAAGATATCGACAACATACTACCTTCCATAAGGACAAGGCTACCATCCATTGGAGTAACAGAAATCTCGATAACAGACTACCTTCCATAATGATAAGGCTAGCATCCATTGGAGTAACAAAAATCTCGACAACAGACTACCATCCATAATGACAAGGCTACCATCCATTGGAGTAACAAAGATATTTACAACATACTACCTTCCATAATAACAAGGCTACTATCCATTGGAGTAACCAAAATCACGACAACAGACTACCTTCCATAATGACAAGGTTACCATCCAATGGAGTAACAAAGATATCGAAAACAGACTATTTTCCATAACGACAAGGCTTCAATCCATTGGAGTATAAAAAATCTCGACAATAGACAACCTTCCATAATGACAAGGCTACCATCCATTGGGGTAACAAAAATCTCGTACACAAACTACCTACCATAATGACTAGGCTACCATCCCTCGGAGTAACAAAGATATCGACAACAGACTATCTTCCATAACGACAAGGCTACAATACATTGTAGTAACAACATTCTAGACAACAGACTACCTTCCATAATGACAAGGCTACCATCATTTGTAGTGACAAAAATCTCGATAATATACTACCTTTTATAATGACAACGCTACCATCCATTGGAATAACAGAAATATCGACAACATACTACGTTCCATAATGACAAGGGTACCATCCCTTAGAGTAACAAATATCTCGACAACAGACTACCTTCCATAATGACAAGGCTACCATCCATTGGAGTAACAAAGATATCGATAACATACTACCTTCCATAATGACAAGGCTACCATCCATTGGAGTAACAAAAATCACGACAACAGACTACCTTCCATAATGACAAGGCTACCATCCATTGGAGTAACAAAAATCTCGACAACAGACTACCTTCCATAATGACAAGGCTACCATCCATTGGAGTAACAAAAATATCAACAACAGACTACCTTCCATAATGAAAAGGATACCATCCATTGGAGTAACAAAAATATCGACAACAGAGTTCCTTCCATATTGACAAGGCTACCATCCATTGGAGTACCAAAAATATCGACAACACACTACCTTCCATAATGAAAAGGATACCATCCATTAGAGTAACAAAAATCTCCACAACAGACTGGCTTCCATTATGAAAAGGCTACCATCCATTGGAATAACAAAAATCAAGTAAACAGACTACCTTCCATAATCACAAGGCTACCATCCAATGGAATAACAAAAATATAGACAACAAACTACGTTTCATAATGACAAGGCTACCATCCATTGGAGTAACAAAAATCTCGACAAGAGACTACCTTCCATAATGACAAGGATTCCATCCATTAGAGTAACAAAAATCTCGACAATAGACTACCTTCAATATTGACAAGTCTACCATCCATTGGAGTAACAAAAATATAAACAACAGATTACCTTCCAGAATGACAAGGCTACCATCCATTGTAGTAACAAAAATCTCGACAACAGACTACCTTCCATAATGACAAGGCTACCATTCATTGGAGTAACAAAAATCTCGACAACAGACTTCCTTATGTAATGACAAGGCTACCATCCATTGGAGTAACAAAAATATGAACAAAAGACTACCTTCCATAATGACAAGGCTACCATCCATTGGAGTAATAAAAACCATAACGACAAACTACCTTCAATAATGACAAGGCAACTATCCGTTGGAGTAACAAAAATCTGAACAAAAGACTACCTTCCATAATTACAAGGCTACCATCCATTCGAGTAACAAAAATCTCGACAACAAACTACCTTCCATAATAACAAGGCTACCATCCATTGGAGTAACAAAAATATTGACAACAGAGTACCTTCCATAATGACAAGGCTACCATCCATTGGAGTAACAAAAATATCGACAACAGAGTACCTTCCAAAATGACAAGGCTACAATCCGTTGGAGTAACAGAAATATTGACAACAGACTACGTTCCATAATGACAAGGCTACCATCCATTGGAGTAACATAAATCTCGATAACAGACTACCTTCCATAATGAGAAGGCTACCATCCATTGGAGTAACAAAAGTCTCGACAACAGACTACCTTCCATAATGACAAGGCTACCATACATTGGAGTAACAAAAATATCAACAACAGACTACCTTCCAGAATGACAAGGCTACCATCCATTATAGTAACGAAAATCTCGACGACAAACTACCTTCCATAATGACAAGGCTACCACCCATTGGAGTAAAAAAGATATCTGCAATATACTACCTTCCATAATGATAAGGCTACCATCCATTGGAATAACAAAAATATCGACAACAGACTACCTTCTATATGGATAAAGCTACCATCCATTGGAGTAACAAAAATATGAACAAAAGACTACCTACAATAATGACAAGGCTACCAACCATTAGAGTAACAAAAATCTCGACAACAGACTACCTTCCATATTGACAAGTCTACCATCCATTAGAATAACAAAAATATCAACAACAGACTACCTTCCAGAATGACAAGGCTACCATCCATTGTAGTAACAAAAATATCGACAACAGACTACCTTCCATAATGACAAGGCTACCATTCATTGGAGTAACAAAAATATCGACAAAAAACTTCCTTCTGTAATGACAAGGCTACCATCCATTGGAGTAACAAAAATATGAACAAAAGACTACCTTCCATAATGACAAGGCTACCATCCATTGGAGTAACAAAAACCATAACGACAAACTACCTTCAATAATGACAAGGCTACTATCCATTGGAGTAACAAAAACATGAACAAAAGACTACCTTGCATAATTACAAGGATACCATCCATTGGAGTAACAAAAATATCGACAACACACAACCTTCCATAATGAAAAGGATACCATCCATTGGAGTAACAAAAATCTCGACAACAAACTGGCTTCAATTATGAAAAGGCTACCATCCATTGGAATAACAAAAATCAAGAAAACAAATTGCCTTCCATAATCACAAGGCTACCATCCTATGGAATAACTAAAATATAGACAACAAACTACGTTTCATAATGACAAGGCTACCATCCATTGGAGTAACAAAAATCTCGACAAGAGACAACCTTCCATAATGACAAGGCTACCATCCATTGCAGTAACAAAAATCTCGACAAGAGACTACCTTCAATAATGACAAGGCTACCATCCATTGGAGTAACAAAAATATCAACAATAGACTACCTTCCAGAATGACAAGGCTACCATCCATTGTAGTAACGAAAATCTCGACAACAAACTACCTTCCATAATGACAAGGCTACCACCCATTGGAGTAAAAAAGATATCTACAATATACTACCTACCATAATGATAAGGCTACCATCCATTGGAATAATAAAAATATCGACAACAGACTACCTTCTATAATGACAAGGCTACCATCCATTGGAGTAACAATAATATGAACAAAAGACTACCTTCCATAATGACAAGGTTACCATCCATTAGAGTAACAGAAATCATAACGACAGAGTACCTTCCATAATGGCAAGGCTACCATCCATTGGAGTAACAAAAATCACGACAACAGACTACCTTCCATAATGAAAAGGCTACCATCCATTGGAGTAACAAAGATATCGACAACAAACTACCTTCCATAATGACAAGGCTACCACCCATTGGAGTTAAAACATATCTATAATATACTTCCTTCCATAATGATAAGGCTACCATCCATTGGAGTAACAAAAATAACGACAACAAACTACCTTCTATAATGACAAGGCTACCATCCATTGGAGTTACAAAAATCTAAACAAAAGACTACCTTCCATAATGATTAGGCTACCATCCATTGGAGTAACAAAAATCTCGACAACAGAGTACCTTCCAAAATGACAAGGCTACAATCCGTTGGAGTAACAGAAATATTGACAACAGACTACGTTCCATAATGACAAGGCTACCATCCATTGGAGTAACATAAATCTCGATAACAGACTACCTTCCATAATGAGAAGGCTACCATCCATTAGAGTAACAAAAATCTCGACAACAGACTACCTTCCATAATGACAAGGCTACCATACATTGGAGTAACAAAAATATCAACAACAGACTACCTTCCAGAATGACAAGGCTACCATCCATTATAGTAACGAAAATCTCGACGACAAACTACCTTCCATAATGACAAGGCTACCACCCATTGGAGTAAAAAAGATATCTGCAATATACTACCTTCCATAATGATAAGGCTACCATCCATTGGAATAACAAAAATATCGACAACAGACTACCTTCTATATGGATAAAGCTACCATCCATTGGAGTAACAAAAATATGAACAAAAGACTACCTACCATAATGACAAGGCTACCAACCATTAGAGTAACAAAAATCTCGACAACAGACTACCTTCCATATTGACAAGTCTACCATCCATTAGAGTAACAAAAATATCAACAACATACTAACTTCCAAAATGACAAGGCTACCATCCATTGTAGTAACAAAAATATCGACAACAGACTACCTTCCATAATGACAAGGCTACCATTCATTGGAGTAACAAAAATATCGACAAAAAACTTCCTTCTGTAATGACAAGGCTACCATCCATTGGAGTAACAAAAATATGAACAAAAGACTACCTTCCATAATGACAAGGCTACCATCCATTGGAGTAACAAAAACCATAACGACAAACTACCTTCAATAATGACAAGGCTACTATCCATTGGAGTAACAAAAACATGAACAAAAGACTACCTTGCATAATTACAAGGATACCATCCATTGGAGTAACAAAAATATCGACAACACACAACCTTCCATAATGAAAAGGATACCATCCATTGGAGTAACAAAAATCTTGACAACAAACTGGCTTCCATTATGAAAAGGCTACCATCCATTGGAATAACAAAAATCAAGAAAACAAATTGCCTTCCATAATCACAAGGCTACCATCCAATGGAATAACTAAAATATAGACAACAAACTACGTTTCATAATGACAAGGCTACCATCCATTGGAGTAACAAAAATCTCGACAAGAGACACCCTTCCATAATGACAAGGCTACCATCCATTGGAGTAACAAAGATATCGACAACAGACTACATTCCATAACGGCAAGGCTACAATCCATTATAGTAACAAAAATATCAACAATAGACTACCTTCCATAATTACAAGGTTAACATCCATCATAGTGACAAAAATATCAACAATATACTACCTTATATAATTACAAGGCTTCCATCCATTAGAGTAATAAAAATCTCGACAACAGACTACCTTCCATAATGACAAGTCTACAATCTATTATAGTAACAAAAATCTCAACAATAGACTACCTTTCACAATGAAAAGGCTACCATCCATTGGAATAACAAAAATATCGACAACAGACTACCTTCCACTATGACAAGGCTACCATCCATTAGAATAACAAAAATATCGACAACACACTACCTTCGATAATGTCAAGTCTACCATGAAGTGGAGTAACAAAAATTAGGCAATAGACTACCTTCCATAATTACAAGGGTACCATAATGGGAGTAACCAAAATATCAACAAGAGACTACCTTCCATAATGACAAGGCTACAATCCATTGGAGTACAAAAAATCTCGACAACAGACTACCTTCCATAATGACAAGGCTACCATCCATTGGAGTAACTAAAATCTCGTAAACAAACTACCTTCCATAATGACTAGGCTATCATCCATTGGAGTAACAAAAGTTTTGACAATAGACTACCTTCCATAACGACAAGGCTACAATCCATTGGAGTAACATAAATCTCGACAACAGACTACCTTCGATAATGACAAGTCTACAATCCATTGTATTGACAAAAATCTCGACAACAGACTAACTTTGATAATGACTAGGCTACGATCCATTGGAATTACAAAAATAACGAAACCTTACTACCTTCCATAATGATAAGGCTACTTCCAATGGAGTAACAAAAATCTCAACAACAAACTAAATTCCATAATGACTAGGCTACCATCCATTGGAGTAACAAAGATATCGACAATAGACTAACTTCCATAACGACAAGGCTATAATCCATTGTAGTAACAAAAATCTTGACAACAGACTACCTTCCATAATGACAAGGCTACCATCCATTGTAGTAACAAAAATCTCGACAATATACTACCTTCTATAATGACAAGGTTACCATCCATTGGAGTAACAAAAATCGACAACAGACTACCTTCCATAATGACAAGGCTACAATCTATTATAGCAACAAAAATCTCGACAGTAGATTACCTTTCATAATTAAAAGGCTACCATCCATTGGAATAACAAAAAACTCAACAACAGACTACCTTCCATAATGACAAGGCTACCATCCATTGGAGTAACAAAGATATCGACAACATACTACCTTCCATAAGGACAAGGCTACCATCCATTGGAGTAACAGAAATCTCGATAACAGACTACCTTCCATAATGATAAGGCTAGCATCCATTGGAGTAACAAAAATCTCGACAACAGACTACCATCCATAATGACAAGGCTACCATCCATTGGAGTAACAAAGATATTTACAACATACTACCTTCCATAATAACAAGGCTACTATCCATTGGAGTAACCAAAATCACGACAACAGACTACCTTCCATAATGACAAGGTTACCATCCAATGGAGTAACAAAGATATCGAAAACAGACTATTTTCCATAACGACAAGGGTACAATCCATTGGAGTAACCAAAATCTCGACAATAGACAACCTTCCATAATGACAAGGCTACCATCCATTGGGGTAACAAAAATCTCGTACACAAACTACCTACCATAATGACTAGGCTACCATCCCTCGGAGTAACAAAGATATCGACAACAGACTATCTTCCATAACGACAAGGCTACAATACATTGTAGTAACAAAATTCTAGACAACAGACTACCTTCCATAATGACAAGGCTACCATCATTTGTAGTGACAAAAATCTCGATAATATACTACCTTTTATAATGACAACGCTACCATCCATTGGAATAACAGAAATATCGACAACATACTACGTTCCATAATGACAAGGGTACCATCCCTTAGAGTAACAAATATCTCGACAACAGACTACCTTCCATAATGACAAGGCTACCATCCATTGGAGTAACAAAGATATCGATAACATACTACCTTCCATAATGACAAGGCTACCATCCATTGGAGTAACAAAAATCACGACAACAGACTACCTTCCATAATGACAAGGCTACCATCCATTGGAGTAACAAAAATCTCGACAACAGACTACCTTCCATAATGACAAGGCTACCATCCATTGGAGTAACAAAAATATCAACAACAGACTACCTTCCATAATGAAAAGGATACCATCCATTGGAGTAACAAAAATATCGACAACAAAGTTCCTTCCATATTGACAAGGCTACCATCCATTGGAGTACCAAAAATATCGACAACACACTACCTTCCATAATGAAAAGGATACCATCCATTAGAGTAACAAAAATCTCCACAACAGACTGGCTTCCATTATGAAAAGGCTACCATCCATTGGAATAACAAAAATCAAGAAAACAGACTACCTTCCATAATCACAAGGCTACCATCCAATGGAATAACAAAAATATAGACAACAAACTACGTTTCATAATGACAAGGATACCATCCATTGGAGTAAAAAAAATCTCGACAAGAGACTACCTTCCATAATGACAAGGATTCCATCCATTAGAGTAACAAAAATCTCGACAATAGACTACCTTCCATATTGACAAGTCTACCATCCATTGGAGTAACAAAACTATAAACAACAGATTACCTTCCAGAATGACAAGGCTACCATCCATTGTAGTAACAAAAATCTCGACAACAGACTACCTTCCATAATGACAAGGCTACCATTCATTGGAGTAACAAAAATCTCGACAACAGACTTCCTTATGTAATGACAAGGCTACCATCCATTGGAGTAACAAAAATATGAACAAAAGACTACCTTCCATAATGACAAGGCTACCATCCATTGGAGTAATAAAAACCATAACGACAAACTACCTTCAATAATGACAAGGCAACTATCCATTGGAGTAATAAAAATCTGAACAAAAGACTACCTTCCATAATTACAAGGCTACCATCCATTCGAGTAACAAAAATCTCGACCACAAACTACCTTCCATAATAACAAGGCTACCATCCATTGGAGTAACAAAAATATTGACAACAGAGTACCTTCCATAATGACAAGGCTACCATCCATTGGAGTAACAAAAATCTCGACAACAGAGTACCTTCCAAAATGACAAGGCTACAATCCGTTGGAGTAACAGAAATATTGACAACAGACTACGTTCCATAATGACAAGGCTACCATCCATTGGAGTAACATAAATCTTGATAACAGACTACCTTCCATAATGAGAAGGCTACCATCCATTGGAGTAACAAAAATCTCGACAACAGACTACCTTCCATAATGACAAGGCTACCATACATTGGAGTAACAAAAATATCAACAACAGACTACCTTCCAGAATGAGAAGGCTACCATCCATTATAGTAACGAAAATCTCGACGACAAACTACCTTCCATAATGACAAGGCTACCACCCATTGGAGTAAAAAAGATATCTGCAATATACTACCTTCCATAATGATAAGGCTACCATCCATTGGAATAACAAAAATATCGACAACAGACTACCTTCTATATGGATAAAGCTACATCCATTGGAGTAACAAAAATATGAACAAAAGACTACCTACCATAATGACAAGGCTACCAACCATTAGAGTAACAAAAATCTCGACAACAGACTACCTTCCATATTGACAAGTCTACCATCCATTAGAGTAACAAAAATATCAACAACAGACTACCTTCCAGAATGACAAGGCTACCATCCATTGTAGTAACAAAAATATCGACAACAGACTACCTTCCATAATGACAAGGCTACCATTCATTGGAGTAACAAAAATATCGACAAAAAACTTCCTTCTGTAATGACAAGGCTACCATCCATTGGAGTAACAAAAATATGAACAAAAGACTACCTTCCATAATGACAAGGCTACCATCCATTGGAGTAACAAAAACCATAACGACAAACTACCTTCAATAATGACAAGGCTACTATCCATTGGAGTAACAAAAAGATGAACAAAAGACTACCTTGCATAATTACAAGGATACCATCCATTGGAGTAACAAAAATATCGACAACACACAACCTTCCATAATGAAAAGGATACCATCCATTGGAGTAACAAAAATCTCGACAACAAACTGGCTTCCATTATGAAAAGGCTACCATCCATTGGAATAACAAAAATCAAGAAAACAAATTGCCTTCCATAATCACAAGGCTACCATCCAATGGAATAACTAAAATATAGACAACAAACTACGTTTCATAATGACAAGGCTACCATCCATTGGAGTAACAAAAATCTCGACAAGAGACAACCTTCCATAATGACAAGGCTACCATCCATTGCAGTAACAAAAATCTCGACAAGAGACTACCTTCAATAATGACAAGGCTACCATCCATTAGAGTAACAAAAATATCAACAATAGACTACCTTCCAGAATGACAAGGCTACCATCCATTGTAGTAACGAAAATCTCGACAACAAACTACCTTCCATAATGACAAGGCTACCACCCATTGGAGTAAAAAAGATATCTACAATATACTACCTACCATAATGATAAGGCTACCATCCATTGGAATAATAAAAATATCGACAACAGACTACCTTCTATAATGACAAGGCTACCATCCTTTGGAGTAACAATAATATGAACAAAAGACTACCTTCCATAATGACAAGGTTACCATCCATTGGAGTAACAGAAATCATAACGACAGAGTACCTTCCATAATGACAAGGCTACCACACATTAAAGTAACAGAAATCTCAATGACAAACTACCTTCCATAATGACAAGGCTACCATCCATTGGAGTAAAAAAAATATCGACAACAAACTACCTTCCATAATGACAAGGCTACCACCCATTGGAGTTAAAACATATCTATAATATACTTCCTTCCATAATGATAAGGCTACCATCCATTGGAGTAACAACAATAACGACAACAAACTACCTTCTATAATGACAAGGCTACCATCCATTGGAGTTACAAAAATCTAAACAAAAGACTACCTTCCATAATGATTAGGCTACCATCCATTGGAGTAACAAAAATCTCGACAACAGAGTACCTTCCAAAATGACAAGGCTACAATCCGTTGGAGTAACAGAAATATTGACAACAGACTACGTTCCATAATGACAAGGCTACCATCCATTGGAGTAACATAAATCTCGATAACAGACTACCTTCCATAATGAGAAGGCTACCATCCATTGGAGTAACAAAAATCTCGACAACAGACTACCTTCCATAATGACAAGGCTACCATACATTGGAGTAACAAAAATATCAACAACAGACTACCTTCCAGAATGACAAGGCTACCATCCATTATAGTAACGAAAATCTCGACGACAAACTACCTTCCATAATGGCAAGGCTACCACCCATTGGAGTAAAAAAGATATCTGCAATATACTACCTTCCATAATGATAAGGCTACCATCCATTGGAATAACAAAAATATCGACAACAGACTACCTTCTATATGGATAAAGCTACCATCCATTGGAGTAACAAAAATATGAACAAAAGACTACCTACCATAATGACAAGGCTACCAACCATTAGAGTAACAAAAATCTCGACAACAGACTACCTTCCATATTGACAAGTCTACCATCCATTAGAGTAACAAAAATATCAACAACAGACTACCTTCCAGAATGAAAGGCTACCATCCATTGGAGTAACAAAAATATCGACAAAAAACTTCCTTCTGTAATGACAAGGCTACCATCCATTGGAGTAACAAAAATATGAACAAAAGACTACCTTCCATAATGACAAGGCTACCATCCATTGGAGTAACAAAAACCATAACGACAAACTACCTTCAATAATGACAAGGCTACTATCCATTGGAGTAACAAAAACATGAACAAAAGACTACCTTGCATAATTACAAGGATACCATCCATTGGAGTAACAAAAATATCGACAACACACAACCTTCCATAATGAAAAGGATACCATCCATTGGAGTAACAAAAATCTCGACAACAAACTGGCTTCCATTATGAAAAGGATACCATCCATTGGAATAACAAAAATCAAGAAAACAAATTGCCTTCCATAATCACAAGGCTACCATCCAATGGAATAACTAAAATATAGACAACAAACTACGTTTCATAATGACAAGGCTACCATCCATTGGAGTAACAAAAATCTCGACAAGAGACAACCTTCCATAATGACAAGGCTACCATCCATTGCAGTAACAAAAATCTCGACAAGAGACTACCTTCAATAATGACAAGGCTACCATCCATTGGAGTAATAAAAATCAAGAAAAACGACTACCTCCCATAATCACAAGGCTACCATGCAATGGAATAACAAAAATATAGACAACAAACTACGTTTCATAATGACAAGGCTACCATCCATTGGAGTAACAAAAATCTCGACAATAGACTACCTTCCATATTGACAAGTCTACCATCCATTGGAGTAACAAAAATATCAACAACAGATTACCTTCCAGAATGACAAGGCTACCATCCATTGTAGTAACAAAAATCTCGACAACAGACTACCTTCCATAATGACAAGGCTACCATTCATTGGAGTAACAAAAATCTCGACAACAAACTTCCTTATGTAATGACAAGGCTACCATCCATTGGAGTAACAAAAATATGAACAAAAGACTACCTTCCATAATGACAAGGCTACCATCCATTGGAGTAACAAAAATATGAACAAAAGACTACCTTCCATAATGACAAGGCTACCATCCATTGGAGTAATAAAAACCTTAACGACAAACTACCTTCAATAATGACAAGGCAACTATCCATTGGAGTAACACAAATCTCGACAACAGACTACCTTCCATAATAACAAGGCTACCATCCATTGGAGTAACAAAAATCTCGACAACAGACTACCTTCCATAATAACAAGGCTACCATCCATTGGAGTAACAAAAATATTGACAACAGAGTACCTTCCATAATGACAAGGCTACCATCCATTGGAGTAACAAAAATCTCGACAACAGAGTACCTTCCATAATGACAAGGCTACAATCCGTTGGAATAACAGAAATATTGACAACAAACTACGTTCCATAATGACAAGGCTACCATCCATTGAAGTAACATAAATCTCGACTACAGACTATCTTCCATAATGAGAAGGCTACCATCCATTGGAGTAACAAAAATCTCGACAACAGACTACCTTCCATATTGACAAGTCTACCATCCATTGGAGTAACAAAAATATCAACAACAGACTACCTTCCAGAATGACAAGGCTACCATCCATTGTAATTACAAAAATATCGACAACAGACTACCTTCCATAATGACAAGGCTACCATTCATTGGAGTAACAAAAATCTCGACAACAAACTTCCTTCTGTAATGACAAGGCTACCATCCATTGGAGTAACAAAAATCTCGACAACAAACTTCCTTCTGTAATGACAAGGCTACCATCCATTGGAGTAACAAAAATATGAACAAAAGACTACCTTCCATAATGACAAGGCTACCATCCATTGGAGTAACAAAAACCATAACGACAACCTACCTTCAATAATGACAAGGCTACTATCCATTGGAGTAACAAAAACATGAACAAAAGACTACCTTGCATAATTATAAGGCTACCATCCATTGGAGTAACAAAAATATCGACAACACACTACCTTCCATAATGAAAAGGTTACCGTCCATGGGAGTAACAAAAATCTCGACAACAGACTGGCTTCCATTATGAAAAGGCTACCATCCATTGGAATAACAAAAATCAAGAAAACAAATTGCCTTCCATAATCACAAGGCTACCATCCAATGGAATAACTAAAATATAGACAACAAACTACGTTTCATAATGACAAGGCTACCATCCATTGGAGTAACAAAAATCTCGACAAGAGACTACCTTCCAGAATGACAAGGCTACCATCCATTATAGTAACGAAAATCTCGACGACAAACTACCTTCCATAATGACAAGGCTACCACCCATTGGAGTAAAAAAGATATCTGCAATATACTACCTTCCATAATGATAAGGCTACCATCCATTGGAATAACAAAAATATCGACAACAGACTACCTTCTATATGGATAAAGCTACCATCCATTGGAGTAACAAAAATATGAACAAAAGACTACCTACCATAATGACAAGGCTACCAACCATTAGAGTAACAAAAATCTCGACAACAGACTACCTTCCATATTGACAAGTCTACCATCCATTAGAGTAACAAAAATATCAACAACAGACTACCTTCCAGAATGACAAGGCTACCATCCATTGGAGTAACAAAAATATCGACAAAAAACTTCCTTCTGTAATGACAAGGCTACCATCCATTGGAGTAACAAAAATATGAACAAAAGACTACCTTCCATAATGACAAGGCTACCATCCATTGGAGTAACAAAAACCATAACGACAAACTACCTTCAATAATGACAAGGCTACTATCCATTGGAGTAACAAAAACATGAACAAAAGACTACCTTGCATAATTACAAGGATACCATCCATTGGAGTAACAAAAATATCGACAACACACAACCTTCCATAATGAAAAGGATACCATCCATTGGAGTAACAAAAATCTCGACAACAAACTGGCTTCCATTATGAAAAGGCTACCATCCATTGGAATAACAAAAATCAAGAAAACAAATTGCCTTCCATAATCACAAGGCTACCATCCAATGGAATAACTAAAATATAGACAACAAACTACGTTTCATAATGACAAGGCTACCATCCATTGGAGTAACAAAAATCTCGACAAGAGACAACCTTCCATAATGACAAGGCTACCATCCATTGCAGTAACAAAAATCTCGACAAGAGACTACCTTCAATAATGACAAGGCTACCATCCATTGGAGTAATAAAAATCAAGAAAAACGACTACCTTCCATAATCACAAGGCTACCATCCAATGGAATAACAAAAATATAGACAACAAACTACGTTTCATAATGACAAGGCTACCATCCATTGGAGTAACAAAAATCCCGACAATAGACTACCTTCCATATTGACAAGTCTACCATCCATTGGAGTAACAAAAATATCAACAACAGATTACCTTCCAGAATGACAAGGCTACCATCCATTGTAGTAACAAAAATCTCGACAACAGACTACCTTCCATAATGACAAGGCTACCATTCATTGGAGTAACAAAAATCTCGACAACAAACTTCCTTATGTAATGACAAGGCTACCATCCATTGGAGTAACAAAAATATGAACAAAAGACTACCTTCCATAATGACAAGGCTACCATCCATTGGAGTAACAAAAATATGAACAAAAGACTACCTTCCATAATGACAAGGCTACCATCCATTGGAGTAATAAAAACCTTAACGACAAACTACCTTCAATAATGACAAGGCAACTATCCATTGGAGTAACACAAATCTCGACAACAGACTACCTTCCATAATAACAAGGCTACCATCCATTGGAGTAACAAAAATCTCGACAACAGACTACCTTCCATAATAACAAGGCTACCATCCATTGGAGTAACAAAAATATTGACAACAGAGTACCTTCCATAATGACAAGGCTACCATCCATTGGAGTAACAAAAATCTCGACAACAGAGTACCTTCCATAATGACAAGGCTACAATCCGTTGGAATAACAGAAATATTGACAACAAACTACGTTCCATAATGACAAGGCTACCATCCATTGAAGTAACATAAATCTCGACTACAGACTACCTTCCATAATGAGAAGGCTACCATCCATTGGAGTAACAAAAATCTCGACAACAGACTACCTTCCATATTAACAAGTCTACCATCCATTGGAGTAACAAAAATATCAACAACAGACTACCTTCCAGAATGACAAGGCTACCATCCATTGTAATTACAAAAATATCGACAACAGACTACCTTCCATAATGACAAGGCTACCATTCATTGGAGTAACAAAAATCTCGACAACAAACTTCCTTCTGTAATGACAAGGCTACCATCCATTGGAGTAACAAAAATCTCGACAACAAACTTCCTTCTGTAATGACAAGGCTACCATCCATTGGAGTAACAAAAATATGAACAAAAGACTACCTTCCATAATGACAAGGCTACCATCCATTGGAGTAACAAAAACCATAACGACAACCTACCTTCAATAATGACAAGGCTACTATCCATTGGAGTAACAAAAACATGAACAAAAGACTACCTTGCATAATTACAAGGCTACCATCCATTGGAGTAACAAAAATATCGACAACACACTACCTTCCATAATGAAAAGGTTACCATCCATGGGAGTAACAAAAATCTCGACAACAGACTGGCTTCCATTATGAAAAGGCTACCATCCATTGGAATAACAAAAATCAAGAAAACAAATTGCCTTCCATAATCACAAGGCTACCATCCAATGGAATAACTAAAATATAGACAACAAACTACGTTTCATAATGACAAGGCTACCATCCATTGGAGTAACAAAAATCTCGACAAGAGACTACCTTCCATAATGACAAGGCTACCATCCATTGGAGTAACAAAAATCTCGACAAGAGACTACCTTCAATAATGACAAGGCTACCATCCATTGGAGTAACAAAAATATCAACAATAGACTACCTTCCAGAATGACAAGGCTACCATCCATTGTAGTAACGAAAATCTCGACAACAAACTACCTTCCATAATGACAAGGCTACCACCCATTGGAGTAAAAAAGATATCTACAATATACTACCTACCATAATGATAAGGCTACCATCCATTGGAATAACAAAAATATCGACAACAGACTACCTTCTATAATGACAAGGCTACCATCCATTGGAGTAACAATAATATGATCAAAAGACTACCTTCCATAATGACAAGGCTACCATCCATTGGAGTAACAGAAATCATAACGACAGAGTACCTTCCATAATGACAAGGCTACCACATATTAAAGTAACAGAAATCTCAATGACAAACTACCTTCCATAATGATAGGGCTACCATCCATTGGAGTAAAAAAAATATCGACAACAAACTACCTTCCATAATGACAAGGCTACCACCCATTGGAGTTAAAACATATCTATAATAGACTTCCATAATGATAAGGCTACCATCCATTGGCGTAACAAAAATAACGACAACAAACTACCTTCTATAATGACAAGGCTACCATCCTTTGGAGTTACAAAAATCTAAACAAAAGACTACCTTCCATAATGATTAGGCTACCATCCATTGGAGTAACAGAAATTATAACGACATATTACCTTCCATAATGACAAGGCTACCATCCATTGGAGTAACAAAAATCTCGACAACAGACTACCTTCCATAATGACAAGGCTACCATCCATTGGAGTAACAAAAATCTCGACAACATACTACCTTCCATAATGACAAGGCTACCATCTATTGGAGTAACAAAAATATCGACAATAGAGTTCCTTCCATAATGACAAGGCTACCATCCATTGGATTAACAAAAATAACACCAACACACTACCTTCCATAATGAAAAGGATACCATCCATTAGAGTAACAAAAATCTCGACAACAGGATGGCTTCCATTATGAAAAAGCTACCATCCATTGGAATAACAAAAATCAAGAAAACCGACTACCTTCCATAATCACAAGGCTACCATACAATGGAATAAAAAAAATATAGACAACAAACTACGTTTCATAATGACAAGGCTACCATCCATTGGAGTAACAAAAATCTCGACAATAGACTACCTTCCATATTGACAAGTCTACCATCCATTGGAGTAACAAAAATATCAACAACAGATTACCTTTCAGAATGACAAGGCTACCATCCATTGTAGTAACAAAAATCTCGACAACAGACTACCTTCCATAATGACAAGGCTACCATTCATTGGAGAAACAAAAATCTCGACAACAAACTTCCTTATGTAATGACAAGGCTACCATCCATTGGAGTAACAAAAATATGAACAAAAGACTACCTTCCATAATGACAAGGCTACCATCCATTGGAGTAACAAAAATATGAACAAAAGACTACCTTCTATAATGACAAGGCTACCATACATTGGAGTAATAAAAACCATAACAACAAACTACCTTCAATAATGACAAGGCAACTATCCATTGGAGTAACACAAATCTCGACAACAGACTACCTTCCATAATGACAAGGCTACCATCCATTGGAGTAACAAAAATCTCGACAACAGACTACCTTCCATAATAACAAGGCTACCATCCATTGGAGTAACAAAAATATTGACAACAGAGTACCTTCCATAATGACAAGGCTACCATCCATTGGAGTAACAAAAATCTCGACAACAGAGTACCTTCCATAATGACAAGGCTACAATCCGTTGGAGTAACAGAAATATTGACAACAGACTACGTTCCATAATGACAAGGCTACAATCCGTTGGAGTAACATAAATCTCAACTACAGACTACCTTCCATAATGAGAAGGCTACCATCCATTGGAGTAACAAAAATCTCGACAACAGACTACCTTCCATATTGACAAGTCTACCATCCATTGGAGTAACAAAAATATCAACAACAGACTACCTTCCAGAATGACAAGGCTACCATCCATTGTAATTACAAAAATATCGACAACAGAATACCTTCCATAATGACAAGGCTACCATTCATTGGAGTAACAAAAATCTCGACAACAAACTTCCTTCTGTAATGACAAGGCTACCATCCATTGGAGTAACAAAAATCTCGACAACAAACTTCCTTCTGTAATGACAAGGCTACCATCCATTGGAGTAACAAAAATATGAACAAAAGACTACCTTCCATAATGACAAGGCTACCATCCATTGGAGTAACAAAAACCATAACGACAACCTACCTTCAATAATGACAAGGCTACTATCCATTGGAGTAACAAAAACATGAACAAAAGACTACCTTGCATAATTACAAGGCTACCATCCATTGGAGTAACAAAAATATCGACAACACACTACCTTCCATAATGAAAAGGTTACCATCCATGGGAGTAACAAAAATCTCGACAACAGACTGGCTTCCATTATGAAAAGGCTACCATCCATTGGAATAACAAAAATCAAGAAAACAAATTGCCTTCCATAATCACAAGGCTACCATCCAATGGAATAACTAAAATATAGACAACAAACTACGTTTCATAATGACAAGGCTACCATCCATTGGAGTAACAAAAATCTCGACAAGAGACTACCTTCCATAATGACAAGGCTACCATCCATTGGAGTAACAAAAATCTCGACAAGAGACTACCTTCAATAATGACAAGGCTACCATCCATTGGAGTAACAAAAATATCAACAATAGACTACCTTCCAGAATGACAAGGCTACCATCCATTGTAGTAACGAAAATCTCGACAACAAACTACCTTCCATAATGACAAGGCTACCACCCATTGGAGTAAAAAAGATATCTACAATATACTACCTACCATAATGATAAGGCTACCATCCATTGGAATAACAAAAATATCGACAACAGACTACCTTCTATAATGACAAGGCTACCATCCATTGGAGTAACAATAATATGATCAAAAGACTACCTTCCATAATGACAAGGCTACCATCCATTGGAGTAACAGAAATCATAACGACAGAGTACCTTCCATAATGACAAGGCTACCACATATTAAAGTAACAGAAATCTCAATGACAAACTACCTTCCATAATGATAGGGCTACCATCCATTGGAGTAAAAAAAATATCGACAACAAACTACCTTCCATAATGACAAGGCTACCACCCATTGGAGTTAAAACATATCTATAATAGACTTCCATAATGATAAGGCTACCATCCATTGGCGTAACAAAAATAACGACAACAAACTACCTTCTATAATGACAAGGCTACCATCCTTTGGAGTTACAAAAATCTAAACAAAAGACTACCTTCCATAATGATTAGGCTACCATCCATTGGAGTAACAGAAATTATAACGACATATTACCTTCCATAATGACAAGGCTACCATCCATTGGAGTAACAAAAATCTCGACAACAGACTACCTTCCATAATGACAAGGCTACCATCCATTGGAGTAACAAAAATCTCGACAACATACTACCTTCCATAATGACAAGGCTACCATCTATTGGAGTAACAAAAATATCGACAATAGAGTTCCTTCCATAATGACAAGGCTACCATCCATTGGATTAACAAAAATAACACCAACACACTACCTTCCATAATGAAAAGGATACCATCCATTAGAGTAACAAAAATCTCGACAACAGGATGGCTTCCATTATGAAAAAGCTACCATCCATTGGAATAACAAAAATCAAGAAAACCGACTACCTTCCATAATCACAAGGCTACCATCCAATGGAATAAAAAAAATATAGACAACAAACTACGTTTCATAATGACAAGGCTACCATCCATTGGAGTAACAAAAATCTCGACAATAGACTACCTTCCATATTGACAAGTCTACCATCCATTGGAGTAACAAAAATATCAACAACAGATTACCTTTCAGAATGACAAGGCTACCATCCATTGTAGTAACAAAAATCTCGACAACAGACTACCTTCCATAATGACAAGGCTACCATTCATTGGAGAAACAAAAATCTCGACAACAAACTTCCTTATGTAATGACAAGGCTACCATCCATTGGAGTAACAAAAATATGAACAAAAGACTACCTTCCATAATGACAAGGCTACCATCCATTGGAGTAACAAAAATATGAACAAAAGACTACCTTCTATAATGACAAGGCTACCATACATTGGAGTAATAAAAACCATAACAACAAACTACCTTCAATAATGACAAGGCAACTATCCATTGGAGTAACACAAATCTCGACAACAGACTACCTTCCATAATGACAAGGCTACCATCCATTGGAGTAACAAAAATCTCGACAACAGACTACCTTCCATAATAACAAGGCTACCATCCATTGGAGTAACAAAAATATTGACAACAGAGTACCTTCCATAATGACAAGGCTACCATCCATTGGAGTAACAAAAATCTCGACAACAGAGTACCTTCCATAATGACAAGGCTACAATCCGTTGGAGTAACAGAAATATTGACAACAGACTACGTTCCATAATGACAAGGCTACAATCCGTTGGAGTAACATAAATCTCAACTACAGACTACCTTCCATAATGAGAAGGCTACCATCCATTGGAGTAACAAAAATCTCGACAACAGACTACCTTCCATAATGACAAGGCAACCATCCATTGGAGTAACAAAAATATCAACGACAGACTACCTTCCAGAATGACAAGGCTACCATCCATTGTAATTACAAAAATATCGACAACAGACTACCTTCCATAATGACAAGGCTACGACCCATTGGAGTAACAAAAATCTCGACAACAAACTTCCTTCTGTAATGACAAGGCTACCATCCATTGGAGTAACAAAAATCTCGACAACAGACTACCTTCTATATGGATAAGGCTACCATCCATTGGAGTAACAAAAATATGAACGAAAGACTACCTTCCATAATGACAAGGCTACCATCCATTGGAGTAACAAAAATATCAACAACAGACTACCTTCCATATTGACAAGGCTACCATCCATTATAGTAACGAAAATCTCGACGACAAACTACCTTCCATAATGACAAGGCTACGACCCATTGGAGTAAAAAAGATATCTACAATATACTACCTTCCATAATGATAAGGCTACCATCCATTGGAATAACAAAAATATCGACAACAGACTACCTTCTATAATGACAAGGCTACCATCCATTGGAGTAACAATAATATGAACAAAAGACTACCTTCCATAATGACAAGGCTACCATCCATTGGAGTAACAGAAATCATAACGACAGAGTACCTTCCATAATGACAAGGCTACCACACATTAAAGTAACAGAAATCTCAATGACAAACTACCTTCCATAATGACAAGGCTACCATCCATTGGAGTAAAAAAAATATCGACAACAAACTACCTTCCATAATGACAAGGCTACCACCCATTGGAGTTAAAACATATCTATAATATACTTCCTTCCATAATGATAAGGCTACCATCCATTGGAGTAACAAAAATAACGACAACAAACTACCTTCTATAATGACAAGGCTACCATCCATTGGAGTTACAAAAATCTAAACAAAAGACTACCTTCCATAATGATTAGGCTACCATCCATTGGAGTAACAAAAATCATAACGACATATTACCTTCCATAATGACAAGGCTACCATCCATTGGAGTAACAAAAATCTCGACAACAGACTACCTTCCATAATGACAAGGCTACCATCCATTGGAGTAACAAAAATCTCGACAACATACTACCTTCCATAATGACAAGGCCACCATCTATTGGAGTAACAAAAATATCGACAATAGAGTTCCTTCCATAATGACAAGGCTACCATCCATTGGAGTAACAAAAATATCGACAACACACTACCTTCCATAATGAAAAGGATACCATCCATTAGAGTAACAAAAATCTCGACAACAGGCTGGCTTCCATTATGAAAAGGCTACCATCCATTGAAATAATAAAAATCAAGAAAAACGACTACCTTCCATAATCACAAGGCTACCATCCAATGGAATAACAAAAATATAGACAACAAACTACGTTTCATAATGACAAGGCTACCATCCATTGGAGTATCAAAAATCTCGACAATAGACTACCTTCCATATTGACAAGTCTACCATCCATTGGAGTAACAAAAATATCAACAACAGATTACATTCCAGAATGACAAGGCTACCATCCATTGTAGGAACAAAAATCTCGACAACAGACTACCTTCCATAATGACAAGGCTACCATTCATTGGAGTAACAAAAATCTCGACAACAAACTTCCTTATGTAATGACAAGGCTACCATCCATTGGAGTAACAAAAATATGAACAAAAGACTACCTTCCATAATGACAAGGCTACCATCCATTGGAGTAACAAAAATATGAACAAAAGACTACCTTCCATAATGACAAGGCTACCATCCATTGGAGTAATAAAAACCATAACGACAAACTACCTTCAATAATGACAAGGCAACTATCCATTGGAGTAACACAAATCTCGACAACAGACTACCTTCCATAATGACAAGGCTACCATCCATTGGAGTAACAAAAATCTCGACAACAGACTACCTTCCATAATAACAAGGCTACCATCCATTGGAGTAACAAAAATATTGACAACAGAGTACCTTCCATAATGACAAGGCTACCATCCATTGGAGTAACAAAAATCTCGACAACAGAGTACCTTCCATAATGACAAGGCTACAATCCGTTGGAATAACAAAAATATTGACAACAGACTACATTCCATAATGACAAGGCTACCATCCATTGGAGTAACATAAATCTCGACTACAGACTACCTTCCATAATGAGAAGGCTACCATCCATTGGAGTAACAAAAATCTCGACAACAGACTACCTTCCATATTGACAAGTCTACCATCCATTGGAGTAACAAAAATATCAACAACAGACTACCTTCCAGAATGACAAGGCTACCATCCATTGTAATTACAAAAATATCGAGAACAGACTACCTTCCATAATGACAAGGCTACCATTCATTGGAGTAACAAAAATCTCGACAACAAACTTCCTTCTGTAATGACAAGGCTACCATCCATTGGAGTAACAAAAATCTCGACAACAAACTTCCTTCTGTAATGACAAGGCTACCATCCATTGGAGTAACAAAAATATGAACAAAAGACTACCTTCCATAATGACAAGGCTACCATCCATTGGAGTAACAAAAATATCAACAACAGACTACATTCCAGAATGACAAGGCTACCATCCATTATAGTAACGAAAATCTCGACGACAAACTACCTTCCATAATGACAAGGCTACGACCCATTGGAGTAAAAAAGATATCTACAATATACTACCTTCCATAATGATAAGGCTACCATCCATTGGAATAACAAAAATATCGACAACAGACTACCTTCTATAATGACAAGGCTACCATCCATTGGAGTAACAATAATATGAACAAAAGACTACCTTCCATAATGACAAGGCTACCATCCATTGGAGTAACAGAAATCATAACGACAGAGTACCTTCCATAATGACAAGGCTACCACACATTAAAGTAACAGAAATCTCAATGACAAACTACCTTCCATAATGACAAGGCTACCATCCATTGGAGTAAAAAAAATATCGACAACAAACTACCTTCCATAATGACAAGGCTACCACCCATTGGAGTTAAAACATATCTATAATATACTTCCTTCCATAATGATAAGGCTACCATCCATTGGAGTAACAAAAATAACGACAACAAACTACCTTCTATAATGACAAGGCTACCATCCATTGGAGTTACAAAAATCTAAACAAAAGACTACCTTCCATAATGATTAGGCTACCATCCATTGGAGTAACAAAAATCATAACGACATATTACCTTCCATAATGACAAGGCTACCATCCATTGGAGTAACAAAAATCTCGACAACAGACTACCTTCCATAATGACAAGGCTACCATCCATTGGAGTAACAAAAATCTCGACAACATACTACCTTCCATAATGACAAGGCCACCATCTATTGGAGTAACAAAAATATCGACAATAGAGTTCCTTCCATAATGACAAGGCTACCATCCATTGGAGTAACAAAAATATCGACAACACACTACCTTCCATAATGAAAAGGATACCATCCATTAGAGTAACAAAAATCTCGACAACAGGCTGGCTTCCATTATGAAAAGGCTACCATCCATTGAAATAATAAAAATCAAGAAAAACGACTACCTTCCATAATCACAAGGCTACCATCCAATGGAATAACAAAAATATAGACAACAAACTACGTTTCATAATGACAAGGCTACCATCCATTGGAGTATCAAAAATCTCGACAATAGACTACCTTCCATATTGACAAGTCTACCATCCATTGGAGTAACAAAAATATCAACAACAGATTACCTTCCAGAATGACAAGGCTACCATCCATTGTAGGAACAAAAATCTCGACAACAGACTACCTTCCATAATGACAAGGCTACCATTCATTGGAGTAACAAAAATCTCGACAACAAACTTCCTTATGTAATGACAAGGCTACCATCCATTGGAGTAACAAAAATATGAACAAAAGACTACCTTCCATAATGACAAGGCTACCATCCATTGGAGTAACAAAAATATGAACAAAAGACTACCTTCCATAATGACAAGGCTACCATCCATTGGAGTAATAAAAACCATAACGACAAACTACCTTCAATAATGACAAGGCAACTTTCCATTGGAGTAACACAAATCTCGACAACATACTACCTTCCATAATGACAAGGCTACCATCCATTGGAGTAACAAAAATCTCGACAACAGACTACCTTCCATAATAACAAGGCTACCATCCATTGGAGTAACAAAAATATTGACAACAGAGTACCTTCCATAATGACAAGGCTACCATCCATTGGAGTAACAAAAATCTCGACAACAGAGTACCTTCCATAATGACAAGGCTACAATCCGTTGGAATAACAAAAATATTGACAACAGACTACGTTCCATAATGACAAGGCTACCATCCATTGGAGTAACATAAATCTCGACTACAGACTACCTTCCATAATGAGAAGGCTACCATCCATTGGAGTAACAAAAATCTCGACAACAGACTACCTTCCATATTGACAAGTCTACCATCCATTGGAGTAACAAAAATATCAACAACAGACTACCTTCCAGAATGACAAGGCTACCATCCATTGTAATTACAAAAATATCGAGAACAGACTACCTTCCATAATGACAAGGCTACCATTCATTGGAGTAACAAAAATCTCGACAACAAACTTCCTTCTGTAATGACAAGGCTACCATCCATTGGAGTAACAAAAATCTCGACAACAAACTTCCTTCTGTAATGACAAGGCTACCATCCATTGGAGTAACAAAAATATGAACAAAAGACTACCTTCCATAATGACAAGGCTACCATCCATTGGAGTAACAAAAATATCAACAACAGACTACATTCCAGAATGACAAGGCTACCATCCATTATAGTAACGAAAATCTCGACGACAAACTACCTTCCATAATGACAAGGCTACGACCCATTGGAGTAAAAAAGATATCTACAATATACTACCTTCCATAATGATAAGGCTACCATCCATTGGAATAACAAAAATATCGACAACAGACTACCTTCTATAATGACAAGGCTACCATCCATTGGAGTAACAATAATATGAACAAAAGACTACCTTCCATAATGACAAGGCTACCATCCATTGGAGTAACAGAAATCATAACGACAGAGTACCTTCCATAATGACAAGGCTACCACACATTAAAGTAACAGAAATCTCAATGACAAACTACCTTCCATAATGACAAGGCTACCATCCATTGGAGTAAAAAAAATATCGACAACAAACTACCTTCCATAATGACAAGGCTACCACCCATTGGAGTTAAAACATATCTATAATATACTTCCTTCCATAATGATAAGGCTACCATCCATTGGAGTAACAAAAATAACGACAACAAACTACCTTCTATAATGACAAGGCTACCATCCATTGGAGTTACAAAAATCTAAACAAAAGACTACCTTCCATAATGATTAGGCTACCATCCATTGGAGTAACAAAAATCATAACGACATATTACCTTCCATAATGACAAGGCTACCATCCATTGGAGTAACAAAAATCTCGACAACAGACTACCTTCCATAATGACAAGGCTACCATCCATTGGAGTAACAAAAATCTCGACAACATACTACCTTCCATAATGACAAGGCCACCATCTATTGGAGTAACAAAAATATCGACAATAGAGTTCCTTCCATAATGACAAGGCTACCATCCATTGGAGTAACAAAAATATCGACAACACACTACCTTCCATAATGAAAAGGATACCATCCATTAGAGTAACAAAAATCTCGACAACAGGCTGGCTTCCATTATGAAAAGGCTACCATCCATTGAAATAATAAAAATCAAGAAAAACGACTACCTTCCATAATCACAAGGCTACCATCCAATGGAATAACAAAAATATAGACAACAAACTACGTTTCATAATGACAAGGCTACCATCCATTGGAGTATCAAAAATCTCGACAATAGACTACCTTCCATATTGACAAGTCTACCATCCATTGGAGTAACAAAAATATCAACAACAGATTACCTTCCAGAATGACAAGGCTACCATCCATTGTAGGAACAAAAATCTCGACAACAGACTACCTTCCATAATGACAAGGCTACCATTCATTGGAGTAACAAAAATCTCGACAACAAACTTCCTTATGTAATGACAAGGCTACCATCCATTGGAGTAACAAAAATATGAACAAAAGACTACCTTCCATAATGACAAGGCTACCATCCATTGGAGTAACAAAAATATGAACAAAAGACTACCTTCCATAATGACAAGGCTACCATCCATTGGAGTAATAAAAACCATAACGACAAACTACCTTCAATAATGACAAGGCAACTTTCCATTGGAGTAACACAAATCTCGACAACAGACTACCTTCCATAATGACAAGGCTACCATCCATTGGAGTAACAAAAATCTCGACAACAGACTACCTTCCATAATAACAAGGCTACCATCCATTGGAGTAACAAAAATATTGACAACAGAGTACCTTCCATAATGACAAGGCTACCATCCATTGGAGTAACAAAAATCTCGACAACAGAGTACCTTCCATAATGACAAGGCTACAATCCGTTGGAATAACAAAAATATTGACAACAGACTACGTTCCATAATGACAAGGCTACCATCCATTGGAGTAACATAAATCTCGACTACAGACTACCTTCCATAATGAGAAGGCTACCATCCATTGGAGTAACAAAAATCTCGACAACAGACTACCTTCCATATTGACAAGTCTACCATCCATTGGAGTAACAAAAATATCAACAATAGACTACCTTCCAGAATGACAAGGCTACCATCCATTGTAATTACAAAAATATCGAGAACAGACTACCTTCCATAATGACAAGGCTACCATTCATTGGAGTAACAAAAATCTCGACAACAAACTTCCTTCTGTAATGACAAGGCTACCATCCATTGGAGTAACAAAAATCTCGACAACAAACTTCCTTCTGTAATGACAAGGCTACCATCCATTGGAGTAACAAAAATATGAACAAAAGACTACCTTCCATAATGACAAGGCTACCATCCATTGGAGTAACAAAAACCATGACGACAACCTACCTTCAATAATGACAAGGCTACTATCCATTGGAGTAACAAAAACATGAACAAAAGACTACCTTGCATAATTACAAGGCTACCATCCATTGGAGTAACAAAAATATCGACAACACACTACCTTCCATAATGAAAAGGTTACCATCCATTGGAGTAACAAAAATCTCGACAACAGACTGGCTTCCATTATGAAAAGGCTACCATCCAATGGAATAACAAAAATCAAGAAAACAAATTGCCTTCCATAATCACAAGGCTACCATCCAATGGAATAACTAAAATATAGACAACAAACTATGTTTCATAATGACAAGGCTACCATCCATTGGAGTAACACAAATCTCGACAAGAGACTACCTTCCATAATGACAAGGCTACCATCGATTGGAGTAACAAAAATCTCGACAAGAGACTACCTTCAATAATGACAAGGCTACCATCCATTGGAGTAACAAAAATATCAACAATAGACTACCTTCCAGAATGACAAGGCTACCATCCATTGTAGTAACGAAAATCTCGACAACAAACTACCTTCCATAATAACAAGGCTACCACCCATTGGAGTAAAAAAGATATCTACAATATACTACCTACCATAATGATAAGGCTACCATCCATTGGAATAACAAAAATATCGACAACATACTACCTTCTATAATGACAAGGCTACCATCCATTGGAGTAACAATAATATGAACAAAAGACTACCTTCCATAATGACAAGGCTACCATCCATTGGAGTAACAGAAATCATAACGACAGAGTACCTTCCATAATGACAAGGCTACCACACATTAAAGTAACAGATATCTCAATGGCAAACTACCTTCCATAATGACAAGGCTACCATCCATTGGAGTAAAAAAAATATCGACAAAAACTACCTTCCATAATGACAAGGCTACCACCCATTGGAGTAAAAACATATCTATAATATACTTCCTTCCATAATGATAAGGCTACCATCCATTGGAGTAACAAAAATAACGACAACAAACTACCTTCTATAATGACAAGGCTACCATCCATTGGGGTTACAAAAATCTAAACAAAAGACTACCTTCCATAATGATTAGGCTACCATCCATCGGAGTAACAGAAATTATAACGACATATTACCTTCCATAATGACAAGGCTACCATCCATTGGAGTAACAAAAATCTCGACAACAGACTACCTTCCATAATGACAAGGCTACCATCCATTGAAGTAACAAAAATCTCGACAACATACTACCTTCCATAATGACAAGGCTACCATCTATTGGAGTAACAAAAATATCGACAATAGAGTTCCTTCCATAATGACAAGGCTACCATCCATTGGATTAACAAAAATAACGACAACACACTACCTTCCATAATGAAAAGGATACCATCCATTAGAGTAACAAAAATCTCGACAACAGGATGGCTTCCATTATGAAAAAGCTACCATCCATTGGAATAACAAAAATCAAGAAAACCGACTACCTTCCATAATCACAAGGCTACCATCCAATGGAATAAAAAAAATATAGACAACAAACTACGTTTCATAATGACAAGGCTACCATCCATTGGAGTAACAAAAATCTCGACAATAGACTACCTTCCATATTGACAAGTCTACCATCCATTGGAGTAACAAAAATATCAACAACAGATTACCTTTCAGAATGACAAGGCTACCATCCATTGTAGTAACAAAAATCTCGACAACAGACTACCTTCCATAATGACAAGGCTACCATTCATTGGAGTAACAAAAATCTCGACAACAAACTTCCTTATGTAATGACAAGGCTACCATCCATTGGAGTAACAAAAATATGAACAAAAGACTACCTTCCATAATGACAAGGCTACCATCCATTCGAGTAACAAAAATATGAACAAAAGACTACCTTCTATAATGACAAGGCTACCATACATTGGAGTAATAAAAACCATAACAACAAACTACCTTCAATAATGACAAGGCAACTATCCATTGGAGTAACACAAATCTCGACAACAGACTACCTTCCATAATGACAAGGCTACCATCCATTGGAGTAACAAAAATCTCGACAACAGACTACCTTCCATAATAACAAGGCTACCATCCATTGGAGTAACAAAAATATTGACAACAGAGTACCTTCCATAATGACAAGGCTACCATCCATTGGAGTAACAAAAATCTCGACAACAGAGTACCTTCCATAATGACAAGGCTACAATCCGTTGGAGTAACAGAAATATTGACAACAGACTACGTTCCATAATGACAAGGCTACAATCCGTTGGAGTAACATAAATCTCGACTACAGACTACCTTCCATAATGAGAAGGCTACCATCCATTGGAGTAATAAAAATCTCGACAACAGACTACCTTCCATAATGACAAGGCTACCATCCATTGGAGTAACAAAAATATCAACAACAGACTACATTCCAGAATGACAAGGCTACCATCCATTATAGTAACGAAAATCTCGACGACAAACTACCTTCCATAATGACAAGGCTACGACCCATTGGAGTAAAAAAGATATCTACAATATACTACCTTCCATAATGATAAGGCTACCATCCATTGGAATAACAAAAATATCGACAACAGACTACCTTCTATATGGATAAGGCTACCATCCATTGGAGTAAAAAAAATATGAACAAAAGACTACCTTCCAAAATGACAAGGCTACCATGCATTAGAGTAACAAAAATCTCGATAACAGACTACCTTCCATATTGACAAGTCTACCATCCATTGGAGTAACAAAAATATCAACAACAGACTACCTTCCAGAATGACAAGGCTACCATCCATTGTAGTAACAAAAATATCGACAACAGACTACCTTCCATAATGACAAGGCTACCATTCATTGGAGTAACAAAAATCTCGACAACAAACTTCCTTCTATAATGACAAGGCTACCATCCATTGGAGTAACAAAAATATGAACAAAAGACTACCTTCCATATGGACAAGGCTACCATCCATTGGAGTAACAAAAATATGTACAAAAGACTACCTTCCATAATGACAAGGCTACCATCCATTAGAGTAACAAAAATCTCGATAACTGACTACCTTCCATATTGACAAGTCTACCATCCATTGGAGTAACAAAAATATCGACAACACACTACCTTCCATAATGAAAAGGATACCATCCATTGGAGTAACAAAAATATCGACAACAGACTACCTTCCATAATGACAAGGCTACCATCCAATGGAATAACAAAAATCAAGAAAACAAATTGCCTTCCATAATCACAAGGCTACCATCCAATGGAATAACTAAAATATGAACAAAAGACTACCTTCCATAATGACAAGGCTACCATCCATTGGAGTAACAAAAACCATAACGACAAACTACCTTCAATAATGACAAGGCTACTATCCATTGGAGTAACAAAAACATGAACAAAAGACTACCTTGCATAATTTCAAGGCTACCATCCATTGGAGTAACAAAAATATCAACACCACACTACCTTCCATAATGAAAAGGATACCATCCATTGGAGTAACGAAAATCTCGACAACAGACTGGCTTAAATAATGAAAAGGCTACCATCCATTGGAATAACAAAAATATCGACAACATACTTCCTTCTGTAATGACAAGGCTACCATCCATTGGAGTAACAAAAATATGAACAAAAGACTACCTTCCATAATGACAAGGCTACCATCCATTAGAGTAACAAAAACCATAACGACAAACTACCTTCAATAATGACAAGGCTACTATCAATTGGAGTAACAAAAATCTGAACAAAAGAATACCTTGCATAATTACAAGGCTACCATCCATTGGAGTAACAAAAATCTCGACAACAGACTACCTTCCATAATAACAAGGCTACCATCTATTGGAGTAACAAAAATATTGACAATAGAGTACCTTCCATAATGACAAGGCTACCATCCATTGGAGTAACAAAAATCTCGACAACAGAGTACCTTCCATAATGACAAGGCTACAATCCAATTGAGTAACAAAAATATTGACAACAGACTACGTCCCATAATGACAAAGCTACCATCCATTGGAGTAACACAAATCTCGACAACAGACTACCTTCCATAATGACAAGGCTACCATCCATCAGAGTAACAAAAATCTCGACAACAGACTACCTTCCATAATGACAAGGCTACCATCCATTGGAGTAACAAAAATATCAACAATAGACTACCTTCCAGAATGACAAGGCTACCATCCATTGTAGTAACGAAAATCTCGACAACATAATACCTTCCATAATGACAAGGCTACCACCCATTGGAGGAAAAAAGATATCTACAATATACTACCTTCCATAATGATAAGGCTACCATCCATTGGAATAACAAAAATATCGACAACAGACTACCTTCTATAATGACAAGGCTACCATCCATTGGAGTAACACAAATATGAACAAAAGACTAGCTTCCATAATGACAAGGCTACCATCCCTTGGAGTAATAGAAATCATAACGACAGAGTACCTTCCATAATGACAAGGATACCATACATTAAAGTAACACATATCTCAATGACAAACTACCTTCCATAATGACAAAGCTACCATCCATTGAAGTAAAAAAAATATCGACAACAAACTACCTTCCATAATGACAAGGTTACCACCCATTGGAGTAAAAAATATTTCTATAATATACTTCCTTCGATAATGATAAGGCTACCATCCATTGGAGTAACAAAAATAACGACAACAAACTACCTTCTATAATGACAAGGCTACCATCCATTGGAGTTACAAAAATCTGAACAAAAGACTGACTTCCATAATGATTAGGCTACCATCCATTGGAGTAACAGAAATCATAACGACATATTACCTTCCATAATGACTAGGCTACCATCCATTGGAGTAACAAAAATCTCGACAAGAGACTACCTTCCATAATGACAAGGCTACCATCCATTGGAGTAACAAAAATCTCGACAACATACTACCTTCAATAATGACAAGGCTACCATCCATTGGAGTAACAAAAATATCGACAACATAGTTCCTATCATAATGAGAAGGCTACCATCCATTGGAGTACCAAAAATATTGACAACACACTACCTTTCATAATGAAAAGGATACCATCCATTGGAGTAACGAAAATCTCGACAACAGACTGGCTTACATAATGAAAAGGCTACCATCCATTGGAAGAACAAAAATAAAGAAAACAGACTACCTTCCATAATCACAAGGCTACCATCCAATGGAATAACAAAAATATAGACAACAAACTATGTTTCATAATGACAAGGATACCATCCATTGGAGTAATAAAAATCTCGAGAAGAGACTAGCTTCCATAATGACAAGGCTACCATCCATTAGAGTAACAAAAATCTCGACAATAGACTACCTTCCATATTGACCAGTCTACCATCCATTGGAGTATCAAAAATATCAACAACAGACTACCTTCCAGAATGACAAGGCTACCATCCATTATAGTAACAAAAATCTCGACAACAAACTACCTTCCATAATGACAAGGCTACCATTCATTGGAGTAACAAAAATCTCGACAACAGACTTCCTTCTGTAATGACAAGGCTACCATCCATTGGAGTAACAAAAATATGAACAAAAGACTACCTTCCATAATGACAAGGCTACCATCCATTGGAGTAACAAAAACCATAATGATAAACTACCTTCAATAATGACAAGGCTACTATCCATTGGAGTAACAAAAATCTGAACAAAAGACTACCTTCCATAATTACAAGGCTACCATCCATTGGAGTAACAATAATCTCGACAACAGACTACCTTCCATAATAACAAGGCTACCATCCATAGGAGTAACAAAAATATTAACAACAGAGTACCTTCCATAATGACAAGGCTACCATCCATTGGAGTAACAAAAATCTCGACAACAGAGTACCTTCCATAATGACAAGGCTACAATCCATTGGAGTAACAGAAATATTGACAACAGAGTACGTCCCATAATGACAAGGCTACCATCCATTGGAGTAACACAAATCTCGACAACAGCCTACCTTCCATAATGACAAGGCTACCATCCATTGGAGTATAAAAAATCTTGACAACAGACTACCTTCAATAATTACAAGGCTACCATCCATTGGAGTAACAAAAATATCAACAATAGACTACCTTCCAGAATGACAAGGCTACCATCCATTCTAGTAACGAAAATCTCGACAACAAACTACCTTCCATAATGACAATGCTACCACCCATTGGAGTAAAAAAGATATCTACAATACACTACCTTCCATAATGATAAGGCTACAATCCATTGGAATAACAAAAATATCGACAACAGACTACCTTCTATAATGACAAGGCTACCATCAATTGGAGTAACAAAAATATCAACAAAAGACTACCTTCAATAATGACAAGGCTACCATCCATTGGAGTAACAGAAATCATAACGACATAGTACCTTCCATAATGACAAGGCTACCACACATTAAAGTAACAGATATCTCAATGACAAACTACCTTCCATAATGACAAGGCTACCATCCATTGGAGTAAAAAAAATATCGACAACAAACTACCTTCCATAATGACAAGGCTACCACCCATTGGACTTAAAAAGATATCTATAATATACTTCCTTCAATAATGATAAGGCTACCATCCATTGGAGTAACAAAAATAAAGACAACAAACTACCTTCTATAATGACAAGGCTACCATCCATTGGAGTTACAAAAATCTGAACAAAAGACTACCTTCCATAATGAATAGGATACTATCCATTGGAGTATCAGAAATCATAACGACATATTACCTTCCATAATGACAAGGCTACCATCCATTGGAGTAACAAAAATCTCGACAACAGACTACCTTCCATAATGACAAGGCTACCATCCATTGGAGTAACAAAAATCTCGACAACATACTACCTTCCATAATGACAAGGCTACCATCCATTGGAGTAACAAAAATATCGACAATAGAGTTCCTTCCATAATGACTAGGCTACCATCCATTGGAGTAACAAAAATATCGACAATACACTACCTTCCATAATGAAAAGGATACCATCCATTGGAGTAACAAAAATCTCGACAACAGACTGGCTTCCATTATGAAAAGGCCACCATCCATTAGAATAACAAAAATCAATAAAACAGACTACCTTCCATAATCACGAGGCTACCATCCAATGGAATAACAAAAATATTGACAACAAACTACGTTTCATAATGACAAGGCTACCATCCATTGGAGTAACAAAAATCTCGACAACAGACTACCTTCAATAATGACAAGGCTACCATCCATTAGAGTAACAAAAATCTCGAAAATAGACTACCTTCCATATTGACAAGTCTACCATCCATTGAAGTAACAAAAATATCAACAACAAACTACCTTCCAGAATGACAAGGCTATCATCCATTGTAGTAACAAAAATCTAGAAAACAGACTACCTTCCATAATGACAAGGCTACCATTCATTGGAGTAACAAAAATCTCGACAACAGACTTCCTTCTGTAACGACAAGGCTACCATCCATTGGAGTAACAAAAATATGAACAAAAGACTACCTTCCATAATGACAAGGCTAACATCCATTGGAGTAACAAAAACAATAACGACAAACTACCTTCAATAATGACAAGGCTACTATCCATTGGAGTAACAAAAATCTAAACAAAAGACTACCTTCCATAATTACAAGGCTACCATCCATCGGAGTAACAATAATCTCGACAACAGACTACCTTCCATAATAACAAGGCTACCATCCATAGGAGTAACAAAAATATTGACAACAGAGTACCTTCCATAATGACAAGGCTACCATCCATTGGAGTAACAAAAATCTCGACAACAGAGTACCTTCCATAATGACAAGGCTACAATCCATTGGAGTAACAGAACTATTGACAACAAACTACGTCCCATAATGACAAGGCTACCATCCATTGGAGTAACACAAATCTCGACAACAGACTACCTTCCATAATGACAAGGCTACCATCCATTGGAGTAACAAAAATCATGACAACAGACTTCCTTCAATAATTACAAGGCTACGATCCATTAGAGTAACAAAAATATCAACAATAGACTACCTTCCAGAATGACAAGGCTACCATCCATTGTAGTAACGAAAATCTCGACAACAAACTACCTTCCATAATGACAAGGCTACCACCCATTGGAATAAAAAAGATATCTACAATACACTACCTTCCATAATGATAAGGCTACAATCCATTGGAATAACAAAAATATCGATAACAGACTACCTTCTATAATGACAAGGCTACCATCAATTGGAGTAACAAAAATATGAAGAAAAGACTACCTTCCATAATGACAAGGCTACCATCCATTGGAGTAACAGAAATCATATCGACAAAGTGCCTTCCATAATGACAAGGCTACCACACATTAAAGTAACAGATATCTCATTGACAAACTACCTTCCATAATGACAAGGCTACCATCCATTGGAGTAAAAAAAATATCAACAACAAACTACCTTCCATAATGACAAGGCTACCACCCATTGGAGTTAAAAAGATATCTATAATATACTTCCTTCCATAATGATAAGGCTACCATCCATTGGAGTAACAAAAATAACGACAACTAACTACCTTCTATAATGACAAGGCTACCATCCATTGGAGTTACAAAAATCTGAACAAAAGACTACCTTCCATAACTATTAGGCTACCATCCATTGGAGTAACAGAAATCATAACAACAGATTACCTTCCATAATGACAAGGCTACCATCCATTGGAGTAAAAAAGATATCTACAATATACTACCTTCCATAATGACAAGGCTACCATCCATTGGAGTAACAAAAATCTCGACAACATACTACCTTCCATAATGACAAGGCTATCATCCATTGGAGTAACAAAAATATCGACAACAGAGTTCCTTCCATAATGACAAGGCTACCATCCATTGGAGTAACAAAAATATCGACAACACACTACCTTCCATAATGAAAAGGATACCATCCATTGGAGTAACAAAAATCTCGACAACAGACTGGCTTCCATTATGAAAAGGCTACCATCCATTGGAATAACAAAACTCAAGAAAACAGACTACCTTCCATAATCACAAGGCTACCATCCAATGGAATAACAAAAATATAGACAACAAACTACGTTTCATAAAGACAAGGCTACCATCCATTGGAGTAACAAAAATCTCGACAACAGACTACCTTCAATAATGACAAGGCTACCATCCATTAGAGTAACAAAAATCTCAAAAATCGACTACCTTCCATATTGACAAGTCTACCATCCATTGGAGTAACAAAAATATCAACAACAGACTACCTTCCAGAATGACTAGGCTATCATCCATTGTAGTAACAAAAATCTAGACAATAGACTACCTTCCATAATGACAAGGCTACCATTCATTGGAGTAATAAAAATCTCGACAACAGACTTCCTTCTGTAATGACAAGGCTACCATCCATTGGAGTAACAAAAATATGAACAAAAGACTACCTTCCATAATGACAAGGCTACAATCCATTGGAGTAACAAAAACCATAACAACAAACTACCTTCAATAATGACAAGGCTACCATCCATTGGAGTAACAAAAATCTGAACAAAAGACTACCTTCCATAATTACAAGGCTACCATCCATTGGAGTAACAAAAATCTCGACAACACACTACCTTCCATAATAACAAGGCTAACATCCATTGGAGTAACAAAAATATTGACAACAGAGTACCTTCCATAATGACAAGGCTACCATCCATTGGAGTAACAAAAATCTCGACAACAGAGTACCTTCCATAATGACAAGGCTACAATCCATTGGAGTAACAGAAATATTGACAAATGACTACGTCCCATAATGACAAGGCTACCATCCATTGAAGTAACACAAATCTCGAAACAAACTACCTTCCATAATGACAAGGCTACCATCCATTGGAGTAACAAAAATCTCGACAACAAACTACCTTCAATAATGACAAGGCTACCATCCATTGGAGTAACAAAAATATAGACAACAAACTACGTTTCATAAAGACAAGGCTAACATCCATTGGAGTAACGAAAATCTCGACAAGAGACCACCTTCCATAATGACAAGGCTACCATCCATTAGAGTAACAAAAATCTCGACAATAGACTACCTTCCATATTGACAAGTCTACCATCCATTGGAGTAACAAAAATATCAACAACAAACTACCTTCCAGAATGACAAGGCTACCATCCATTGTAGTAACAAAAATCTCGACAACAGACTACCTTCCATAATGACAAGGCTACCATTCATTGGAGTAACAAAAATCTCGACAACAGACTTCCTTCTGTAATGACAAGGCTACCATCCATTGGAGTAACAAAAATATGAACAAAAGACTACCTTCCAGAATGACAAGGATACCATCCATTGGAGTAACAAAAACCATAATGACAAAATACCTTCAATAATGACAAGGCTACCATCCATTGGAGTAACAAAAGTCTGAACAAAAGACTACCTTCCATAATTACAAGGCTACCATCCATTGGAGTAAAAAAAAATCGACAACAAACTACCTTCCATAATAACAAGTCTACCACCCATTGAAGTTAAAAAGATATCTATAATATACTTCCTTCTATAATGATAAGGCTACCATCCATTGGAGTAACAAAAATAACGACAACAAACTACCTTCTATAATGACAAGGCTACCATCCATTGGAGTTACAAAGATCTGAACAAAAGACTACCTTCCATAATGATTAGGCTACCATCCATTGGAGTAACAGAAATCATAACGACAGATTACCTTCCATAATGACAAGGCTACCATCCATTGGAGTAACAAAAATCTCGACAACTGACTACCTTCCATAATGACTAGGCTACCATCCATTGGAGTAACAAAAATCTCGACAACATACTACCGTCCATAATGACAAGGCTACCATCCATTGGAGTAACAAAAATATCGACAACAGAGTTCCTTCCATAATGACAAGGCTACCATCCATTGGAGTAACAAAAAAATCGACAACACACTACCTTCCATAATGAAAAGGATACCATCCATTGGAGTAACAAAAATCTCGACCACAGACTGGCTTCCATTATGAAAAGACTACCATCCATTGGAATAACAAAAATCAAGAAAATAGACTACCTTCCATAATCACAAGGCTACCATCCAATGGAATAACAAAAATATAGACAACAAACTACGTTTTATAAAGACAAGGCTACCATCCATTGGAGTAACAAAAATCTCGACAATAGACTACCTTCAATAATGACAAGGCTACCATCCATTAGAGTAACAAAAATCTCGAAAATAGACTACCTTCCATATTGACAAGTCTACCATCCATTGGCGTAACAAAAATATCAACAACAGAGTACCTTCCAGAATGACAAGGCTATCATCCATTGTAGTAACAAAAATCTAGACAACAGACTACCTTCCATAATGACAAGGCTACCATTCATTGGAGTAACAAAAATCTCGACAACAGACTTCCTTCTGTAATGACAAGGCTACCATCCATTGGAGTAACAAATATATGAACAAAAGACTACCTTCCATAATGACAAGGCTACAATCCATTGGAGTAACAAAAACCATAACAACAAACTACCTTCAATAATGACACGGCTACCATCCATTGGAGTAACAAAAATCTGAACAAAAGACTACCTTCCATAATTACAAGGCTACCATCCATTGGAGTAACAAAAATCTCGACAACACACTACCTTCCATAATAACAAGGCTAACATCCATTGGAGTAACAAAAATATTGACAACAGAGTACCTTCCATAATGACAAGGCTACCATCCATTGGAGTAACAAAAATCTCGACAACAGAGTAACTTCCATAATGACAAGGCTACAATCCATTGGAGTAACAAAAATATTGACAAATGACTACGTCCCATAATGACAAGGCTACCATCCATTGAAGTAACACAAATCTCGACAACAAACTACCTTCCATAATGACAAGGCTACCATCCATTGGAGTAACAAAAATCTCGACAACAGACTACCTTCAGTAATTACAAGGCTACCATCCATTGGAGTAACAAAAATATCAACAATAGACTACCTTCCAGAATAACAAGGCTACCATCCATTGTAGTAACGAAAATCTCGACAACAAACTACCTTCCATAATGACAAGGCTACCACCCATTGGAGTAAAAAAGATATCTACAATATACTACCTTCCATAATGATAAGGCTACCATCCATTGGAGTAACAAAAATCTCGACAACAGACTACCTTCAATAATGACAAGGCTACCATCAATTGGAGTAACAAAAATATGAAGAAAAGACTACCTTCCATAATGACAAGGCTACCATCCATTGGAGTAACAGAAATCATAACGACAAAGTACCTTCCATAATGACAAGGCTACCACACATTAAAGTAACAGATATCTCATTGACAAACAACCTTCCATAATGACAAGGCTACCATCCATTGGAGTAAAAAAAATATCGACAACAAACTACCTTCCATAATGACAAGGCTACCACCCAATGGAGTTAAAAAGATATCTATAATATACTTCCTTCCATAATGATAAGGCTACCATCCATTGGAGTAACAAAAATAACGACAACAAACTACCTTCTATAATGACAAGGCTACCATCCATTGGAGTTACAAAATTCTGAACAAAAGACTACCTTCCATAATGATTAGGCTACCATCCATTGGAGTAACATAAATCATAACGACAGATTACCTTCCATAATGACAAGGCTACCATCCATTGGAGTAACAAAAATCTCGACAACAGACTACCTTCCATAATGACAAGGCTACCATCCATTGGAGTAACAAAAATCTCGACAACATACTACCTTCCATAATGACAAGGCTACCATCCATTGGAGTAACAAAAATATCGACAACAGAGTTCCTTCCATAATGACAAGGCTACCATCCATTGGAGTAACAAAAATATCGACAACACACTACCTTCCATAATGAAAAGGATACCATCCATTGGAGTAACAAAAATCTCGACAACAGACTGGCTTCCATTATGAAAAGGCTACCATCCATTGGAATAACAAAAATCAAGAAAACAAACTACCTTCCATAATCACAAGGCTACCATCCAATGGAATAACAAAAATATAGAAAACAAACTACGTTTCATTAAGACAAGGCTAACATCCATTGGAGTAACGAAAATCTCGACAAGAGACCACCTTCCATAATGACAAAGCTACCATCCATTAGAGTAACAAAAATCTCGACAATAGACTACCTTCCATATTGACAAGTCTACCATCCATTGGAGTAACAAAAATATCAACAACAAACTACCTTCCAGAATGACAAGGCTACCATCCATTGTAGTAACAAAAATCTCAACAACAGACTACCTTCCATAATGACAAGGCTACCATTCATTGGAGTAATAAAAATCTCGACAACAGACTTCCTTCTGTAATGACAAGGCTACCATCCATTGGAGTAACAAAAATATGAATAAAAGACTACCTTCCATAATGACAAGGATACCATCCATTGGAGTAACAAAAACCATAACGACAAAATACCATCAATAATAACAAGGCTACCATCCATTGGAGTAACAAAAATCTGAACAAAAGACTACCTTCCATAATTACAAGGCTACCATCCATTGGAGTAACAAAAATCTCGACAACAGACTACCTTCCATAATAACAAGGCTAACATCCATTGGAGTAACAAAAATATTGACAACAGAGCACCTTCCATAATGACAAGGCTACCATCCATTGGAGTAACAAAAATCTCGACAACAGAGTACCTTCCATAATGACAAGGCTACAACCCATTGGAGTAACAGAAATATTGACAACAGACTACGTCCCATAATGACAAGGCTACCATCCATTGGAGTAACACAAATGTCGACAACAGACTACCTTCCATAATGACAAGGATACCACCCATCGCAATAAAAAAAATCTCGACAACAGACTACCTTCCATAATGACAAGGCTACCATCCATTGGAGTAACAAAAATATCAACAATAGACTACCTTCCAGAATGACAAGGCTACCATCCATTGTAGTAACAAAAAGCTCGACAACATAATACCTTCCATAATGACAAGGCTACCACCCATTAGAGTAAAAAAGATATCTACGATATACTACCTTCCATAATGATAAGGCTACCATCCATTGGAATAACAAAAATATCAACAACAGACTACCTTCTATAATAACAAGGCTACCATCCATTGGAGTAACAAAAATATGAACAAAAGACTACCTTCCATAGTGACAAGGCTACCATCCCTTGGAGTAATAGAAATCATAACGACAGAGTACCTTCCATAATGACAAGGCTACCACACATTAAAGTAACACATATCTCAATGACAAACTACCTTCCATAATGACAAGGCTACCATCCATTGAAGTAAAAAAAATATCGACAACAAACTACCTTCCATAATGACAAGGTTACCACCCATTGGAGTAAAAAATATTTCTATAATATACTTCATTCAATAATGATAAGGCTACCATCCATTGGAGTAACAAAAATAACGACAACAAACTACCTTCTATAATGACAAGGCTACCATCCATTGGAGTTACAAAAATCTGAACAAAAGACTATCTTCCATAATGATTAGGCTACCATCCATTGGAGTAACAGAAATCATAACGACAGATTACCTTCCATAATGACAAGGCTACCGTCCATTGGAGTAACAAAAATCTCGACAACAGACTACCTTCCATAATGACAAGGCTACCATCCATTGGAGTAACAAAAATCTCGACAACATACTACCTTCCATAATGACAAGGCTACCATCCATTGGAGTAACAAAAATATCGACAATAGAGTTCCTTCCATAATGACAAGGATACCATCCATTGGAGTAACAAAAATATCGACAACACACTACCTTCCATAATGAAAAGGATACCATCCATTGGAGTAACAAAAATCTCGACAACAGACTGGCTTCCATTATGAAAATGCTACCATCCATTGGAATAACAAAAATCAAGAAAACAGACTACCTTCCATAATCACGAGGCTACCATCCAATGGAATAACAAAAATATAGACAACAAACTACGTTTCATAATGACAAGGCTACCATCCATTGGAGTAACAAAAATCTCGACAAGAGACTACCTTCCATAATGACAAGGCTACCATCCATTAGAGTAACAAAAATCTCGAAAATAGACTACCTTCCATATTGACAAGTCTACCATCCATTGGAGTAACAAAAATATCAACAACAGACTACCTTCCAGAATGACAAGGCTACCATCAATTGTAGTAACAAAAATATCGACAATAGACTACCTTCCATAATGACAAGGCTACCATTCATTGGAGTTACAAAAATCTCGACAACAGACTTCCTTTTGTAATGACAAGGCTACCATCCATTGGAGTAACAAAAATATGAACAAAAGACTACCTTCCATAATGACAAGGCTACCATCCATTGGAGTAACAAAAACCATAACAACAAACTACCTTCAATAATGACAAGGCTACCATCCATTGGAGTAACAAAAATCTGAACAAAAGACTACCTTCCATAATTACAAGGCTACCATCCATTGGAGTAACAAAAATCTCGTTAACACACTATCTTCCATAATAACAAGGCTAACATCCATTGGAGTAACAAAAATATTGACAACAGAGTACCTTCCATAATGACAAGGCTACCATCCATTGGAGTAACAAAAATCTCGACAACAGAGTACCCTCCATAATGACAAGGCTACAATCCATTGGAGTAACAGAAATATTGACAAATGACTACGTCCCATAATGACAAGGCTACCATTCATTGGAGTAACAAAAATCTCGACAACAGACTTCCTTTTGTAATGACAAGGCTACCATCCATTGGAGTAACAAAAATATGAACAAAAGACTACCTTCCATAATGACAAGGCTACCATCCATTGGAGTAACAAAAACCATAACAACAAACTACCTTCAATAATGACAAGGCTACCATCCATTGGAGTAACAAAAATCTGAACAAAAGACTACCTTCCATAATTACAAGGCTACCATCCATTGGAGTAACAAAAATCTCGTTAACACACTATCTTCCATAATAACAAGGCTAACATCCATTGGAGTAACAAAAATATTGACAACAGATTACCTTCCATAATAACAAGGCTACCATCCATTGGAGTAACAAAAATCTCGACAACAGAGTTCCCTACATAATGACAAGGCTACAATCCATTGGAGTAACAAAAATATTGACAAATGACTACGTCCCATAATGACAAGGCTACCATCCATTGAAGTAACACAAATCTCGACAACAGACTACCTTCCATAATGACAAGGCTACCATCCATTGAAGTAACACAAATCTCGACAACATACTACCTTCCATAATGACAAGGCTACCATCCATTGGAGTAACAAAAATCTCTATAACAAACTACCTTCAATAATGACAAGGCTGCCATCCATTGGAGTAACAAAAATATCAACAATAGACTATCTTCCAGAATGAAAAGGCTACCATCCATTGTAGTAACGAAAATCTCGACAACAAACTACCTTCCATAATGACAAGGCTACCACCCATTGGAGTAAAAAAGATATCTACAATATACTACCTTCCATAATGATAAGGCTACCATCCATTGGAATAACAAAAATATCGACAACAAACTACCTTCCATAATGACAAGGCTACCATCAATTGGAGTAACAAAAATATGAACAAAAGACTACCTTCCATAATGACAAGGCTACCATCCATTGGAGTAACAGAAATCATAACGACAAAGTACCTTCCATAATGACAAGGCTACCACACATTAAAGTAACAGATATCTCATTGACAAACTACCTTCCATAATGACAAGGCTACCATCCATTAGAGTAAAAAAAATATCGACAACAAACTACCTTCCATAATGACAAGGCTACCACCCATTGGAGTTAAAAAGATATCTATAATATACTTCCTTCCATAATGATAAGGCTACCATCCATTGGAGTAACAAAAATAACGACAACAAACTACCTTCTATAATGACAAGGCTACCATCCATTGGAGTTACAAAAATCTGAACAAAAGACTAGCTTCCATAATGATTAGGCTACCATCCATTGGAGTAACAGAAATCATAACGACAAATTACCTTCCATAATGACAAGGCTACCATCCACAGGAGTAACAAAAATCTCGACAACAGACTACCTTCCATAATGACAAGGCTACCATCCATTGGAGTAACAAAAATCTCGACAACATACTACCTTCCATAATGACAATGCTACCATCCATTGGAGTAACAAAAATATCGACAACAGAGTTCCTTCCATAATGACAAGGCTACCATCCATTGGAGTAACAAAAATATCGACAACACACTACCTTCCATAATGAAAAGGATACCATCCAATGGAGTAACAAAAATCTCGACAACAGACTGGCTTCCATTATGAAAAGGCTACCATCCATTGTGAAATTCTGGCAGAAGATACTCAATGTCACAGTGAATGTGATGACACCGTATCTGACTTTCTATAAGACAGTAAATAATGACAAGGCTACCATCCATTGGAGTAACAAAAATCTCGACAACAGACTACCTTCCATAATGACAAGGCTACCATCCATTAGAGTAATAAAAATATCAAAATAGACTACCTTCCAGAATGACAAGGATACCATCCAATATAGTAACGAAAATCTCGACAACAAACTACCTTCCATAATGACAAGGCTACCACCTATTGGAGTAAAAAGATATCTACAATATACTACCTTCCATAATGATAAGGCTACCATCCATTGGAATAACAAAAATATCGACAACAAACCACCTTTTATAATTACAAGGCTACCATCCATTGGAGTAACAAAAATATAAAAAACAGACTACCTTCCATAATGACAAGGCTACTATCCATTAGAGTAACAAAAATCTCGAAAACGGGACTACCTTCCATATTGACAAGTCTACCATCCATTGGAGTAACAAAAATATTAACAACATACTACCTTCCAGAATGACAAGGCTACCATCCATTGTAGTAACAAAAATATCAACAACAGACTACCTTCCATAATGACAAGGCTACCATTCATTGGAGTAACAAAAATCTCCACAACAGACTTCCTTCTGTAATGACAAGGCTACCATCCATTGGAGTATTAAAAATATGAACAAAAGACTACTTTCCATAATGACAAGGCTACCATCCATTGGAGTAACAAAAACCATAACGACAAACTACCTTCGATAATGACAAGGCTACCATCCATTGGAGTAACAAAAATATGAACAAAAGACTACCTTGCATAATTACAAGGCTACCATCCATTGGAGTAACAAAAATCTCGACAACAGACTACCTTCCATAATAACAAGGCTACCATCCATTAGAGTAACAATAATATTGACAATAAAGTACCTTCCATAATGACAAGGCTACCATCCATTGGAGTAACAAAAATCTCGACAACAGAGTACCTTCCATAATGACAAGGCTACAATCCATTGGAGTAACAGAAATATTGACAACAGACTACCTTCCATAATGACAAGGCTACCATCCATTGGAGTAACAAAATCTCGACAATAAACTACTTTCCATAATGACAAGGCTACCATCCATTGGAGTAACAAAAATATCAAAAACAGACTACCTTCTAGAATGACAAGGCTACCATCCATTGTAGTAACGAAAATCTCGACAAAAAACTACCTTCCATAATGAAAAGGCTACCACCCATTGGAGTAAAAATATATCTACAATACACTACCTTTCATAATGATAAAGCTACAATCCATTGGAATAACAAAAATATCGACAACAGACTACCTTTTATAATGACAAGGCTACCATCCATTGGAGTAACAAAAATATGAACAAAAGACTACCTTCCATAATGACAAGGCTACCATCCATTGGAGTAACAAAAATATCGACAACAAACTACTTTCCATAATGAAAAGGATATCATCCATTGGAATAACAAAAATCAAGAAAACATACTACCTTCTATAATCACATGTCTACCATCCAATGGAATAACAAAAATCAAGACAACAAACTACGTTTCATAATGACAAGGCTACCATCCATTGGAGTAACAAAAATCTCGACAAGAGACTACCTTCCATAATGACAAGGCTACCATCCATTATAGTAAAAAAAATCTCGACAACAAACTACCTTCCATATTGACAAGTCTACCATCCATTGGAGTAACAAAAATATCAACAACAGACTACCTTCCAAAATGACAAGGCTACCATCCATTGTAGTAACAAAAATATCGACAATAGACTACCTTCCATAATGACAAGGCTACCATTCATTGGAGTAACAAAAATCTCGACAACAGACTTCCTTCTGTAATGACAAGGCTACTATCCATTGGAGTATTAAAAATATGAACAAAAGACTACCTTCCATAATGACAAGGCTACCATCCATTGGAGTAACAAAAACCATAACGAAAAACTACCTTTAATAATGACAAGGCTACTGTCCATTGGAATAACAAAAATATGAACAAAAGACTACCTTGCATAATTACAAGGCTACCATCCATTGGAGTAACAAAAATCTCAACAACAGACTACCGTCCATAATAACAAGGCTACCATCCATTGGAGTAACAAAAATATTTACAATAGAGTACCTTCCATAATGACAAGGCTACCATCCATTGGAGTAACAAAAATCTCGACAACAGAGTACCTTCCATAATGACAAGGCTATAATCCATTGGAGTAACAGAAATATTAACAAAAGAGTACGTCCCATAATGACAAGGCTACCATCCATTGGAGTAATACAAATCTCAACAACATACTACCTTCCATAATGACAAGGCTACCATCCATTGGAGTAACAAAATATCGACAACAAACTACCTTCCAGAATGACAAGGCTACCATCCATTATAGTAACGAAAATCTCGACAACAAACTACCTTCCATAATGACAAGGCTACCACCCATTGGAGTAAAAAGATATCTACGATATACTACCTTTCATAATGATAAGGCTACCATCCATTGGAATAACAAAAATATCGACAACAGACTACCTTTTATAATGACAAGGCTACCATCCATTGGAGTAACAAAAATATGAACAAAAGACTACCTTCCATAATGAGAAGGCTACCATCCATTGGAGTAACAAAAATATCGACAACAAACTACCTTCCATAATGAAAAGGATACCATCCATTGGAACAACAAAAATCAAGAAAACAGACTACCTTCCATAATCACAAGGCTACAGTCCAATGGAATAACAAAAATCTAGACAACAAACTACGTTTCATAATGACAAGGCTACCACCCATTGAAGTAACAAAAATCTCGACAAGAGACTACCTTCCATAATGACAAGGCTACCATCCATTAGAGTAACAAAAATCTCGACAACAGACTACCTTCCATATTGACAAGTCTACCATCCATTGGAGTAACAAAAATATCAATAATAGACTACCTTCCAGAATGACAAGGCTACCATCCATTGTAGTAACAAAAATCTCGACAACAGACTACCTTCAATAATGACAAGGCTACCATTCTTTGGAGTTACAAAAATCTCGACAACAGACTTCCTTCTGTAATGACAAGGCTACCATCCATTGGAGTAACAAAAATATGAACAAAAGACTACCTTCCATAATGACAAGGCTACCATCCATTGGAGTAACAAAAACCATAACGACAAACTACCTTCAATAATGACAAGGCTATTATCCATTGGAGTAACAAAAATCTGAATAAAAGACTACCTTGCATAATTACAAGGCTACCATCCATTGGAGTAACAAAAATCTCGACAACAGACTACCTTCCATAATAACAAGGCTACCATCCATTGGATTAACAAAACTCTTGACAACAGAGTACCTTCAATAATGAGAAGTCTACAATCCATTGGAGTAACAAAAATATTGACAACAAACTACCTTCTATAATGACAAGGCTACCATCCATTGGAGTATCAAAAATCTCGACAACAGATTGCCTTCTAAAATGACAAGGTTACCATACATTGGAATAACAAAAATCCTGACATCAGACTACCTTCCATAATGACAAGGCTACAATCCAATGGAATAATAAAAATCTCGATAACAAACTACCTACCATAATGACAAGGCTACCATCCATTGGATTAACAAAAATCTGAACAACATACTAGCTTGCATAATGAAAAGGCTACCACACATTGGAGTAACAAATATCTCAACGACAAACTACCGTCCATAATGACAAGGCCACCATCCATTGGAATAACAAAAATATCAACAATAGACTACCTTCCATAATGAAAAGGATCCCATCTATTGGAGTAACAAAAATCTCGCCAATAGACTGGCTTCCATAATGAAAAGGCTACCATCCATTGGAGTAACAAAAGTCTTGACAATATACTACCTTCCATAATGACAAGGTTTCCATCCATTGGAATAAAAAAATCTCGACAACAGACTACCTTCCATAATGACAAGGCTACAATCCAATGGAATAACAAAAATCTCGACAACATACTACCTTTCATAATGACAAGGCTACCATCCATTGGATTTACAAAAATATGAACAATAGACTAGCTTCCATAATGAAAAGGCCACCACACATTGGAGTAACAGATATCTCAATGACAAACTACCTTCCATAATGACAAGGATACCATCCATTAGAATAACAAAAATATCGACAACAGACTACATTCCATAATGAAAAGGATCCCATCCATTGGAGTAACATAAATCTCGACGATAGACTGGCTTCCATAATGACCAGGCTACCATCCATTGGAGTAAGAAAAATCTCGAGAACAAAGTACCTTCCATAATGACAAGGCTACAATCCATTGGAGTAAAAGAAATATTGACAACAGACTACGTGCCATAATGACAAGGCTACCATTCATTGGAGTAACACAAATCTCGACAACAGACTACCTTCCATAATGACAAGGCTACCATCCATTGGAGTAACAAAATCTCGACAACAGACTACCTTCCATAATGACAAGGCTACCATCCATTGGAGTAACAAAAATATCAAAAATAGACTACCTTCCAGAATGACAAGGCTACCATCTATTGTAGTAATGTAAATCTCGACAACAAACTACCTTCCATAATGACAAGGCTACCACCCATTGGAGTAAAAAGATATCTACAATATACTACCTTTCATAATGATAAGGCTACCATCCATTGGAATAACAAAAATATCGACAACAGACTACCTTTTATAATGACAAGGCTACCATCCATTGGAGTAACAAAAATATGAACAAAAGACTACCTTCCATAATGACAAGTCTACCATCCATTGGAGTAACAAAAATATCGACAACAAACTACCTTCCATAATGAAAAGGATACCATCCATTGGAATAACAAAAATCAAGAAAACAGACTACCTTCCATAATCACAAGGATACAATCCAATGGAATAACAAAAATCTAGACAACAAACTACGTTTCATAATGACAAGGCTACCATCCATTGGAGTAACAAAAATCTCGACAAGAGACTACCTTCCATAATGACAAGGCTACCATCCATTAGAGTTATAAAAATATCGATAACACACTACCTTCCATATTGACAAGTATACCATCCATTGGAGTAACAAAAATATCAACAACAGACTACCTTCCAGATTGACAAGGATACCATTCATTGGAGTAACAAAAATCTCGATAACAGACTTCCTTCTGTAATGACAAGGCTACCATCCATTTGAGTAACAAAAATATGAACAAAAGACTACCTTCCATAATGACAAGGCTACCATCCATTGGAGTAACAAAAACCATGACGACAAACTACCTTCAATAAAGACAAGGCTACTATCCATTGGAGTAACAAAAATCTTAACAAAAGACTAACTTCCATAATTACAAGGCTACCATCCATTGGAGTAACAAAAATCTCGATAACAGACTACCTTCCATAATAACAAGGCTACCATCCATTGGAGTAACAAAAATATTGACAACAGAGTACCTTCCATAATGACAAGGCTACCATGCGTTGGAGTAACAAAAATCTCGACAACAGAGTACCTTCCATAATGACAAGTCTAAAATCCATTGGAGTAATAGAAATATTGACAACAGACTACGTCCCATAATGAGAAGGCTACCATCCATTGGAGTAACACAAATCTCGACAACATACTACTTTCCATAATGACAAGGCTACCAACCATTGGAGTAACAAAAATCTCGACAACAGACTACCTTCCATAATGACAAGGCTACCATCCATTGGAGTAATAAAAATATCAATAACATACTACCTTCCAGAATGACAAGGCTACCAACCATTGTAGTAACGAAAATCTCGACAACAAACTACCTTCCATAATGACAAGGCTACCACCCATTGGAGTAAAAAAGATATCTACAATATACTACCTTCCATAATGATAAGGCTACCATCAATTGGAATAACAAAAATATCGACAACAGACTACCTTCTATAATGACAAGGCTACCATAAATTGGAGTATCAAAAATATGAACAAAAGACTACCTTCCATAATGACAAGGCTACCATCCATTGGAGTAAAAAAAATCTCGACAATAGAGTACCTTTCATAATGACAAGGCTACAATCCATAGGAGTAACAAAAATCTCGACAACAGAGTACCTTTCATAATGACAAGGCTACAATCCATTGGACTAACAAAAATATTGATAATAGACTACGTCTCATAATGACAAGGCTACCATCCATTAGAGTATCAAAAATCTCGACAAAAGACTGCCTTCTAAAATGACAAGGTTACCATACATTAGAAGAACAAAAATCCTGACATCAGACTACTTTCCATAATGACAAGGCTACAATCCAATGGAATAACAAAAATCTCGACAACAGACTACCTTCCATAATGACAAGGCTACCATCCATTGGATTAACAAAAATCTGAACAACATACTAGCTTCCATAATGAAAAGGCTACCACACATTGGAGTAACAAATATCTCAACGACAAACTACCTTCCAAAATGACAAGGCCACCATCAATTGGAATAACAAAAATATCGACAACAGTCTACCTTCCATAATGAAAAGGATCCCATCTATTGGAGTAACAAAAATCTCGACAATAGACTGGCTTCCATAATGAAAAGGCTACCATCCATTGGAGTAGCAAAATTCTTGACAATATACTACCTTCCATAATGACAAGGTTTCCATCCATTGGAATAACAAAAACCCAGAAAGCAGACTACCTTCCATAATCACAAGGCTACCCTCCAATGGAATAACAAAAATCTAGACAACAGACTACGTTTTATAATGACAAGGCTTCCATCCATTGGAGTAACAAAAATCTCGACAAGAGACTACCTTCCATAATGACAAGGCTACCATCCAATGGAATAACAAAAATCTCGACAATAGACTACCTTCCATAATGACAAGGCTACAATCCAATGGAATAACAAAAATATCGACAACAGACTACCTTCCATAATGACAAGGCTACCATCCATTGGATTTACAAAAATCTGAATAATAGACTAGCTTCCATAATGAAAAGGCTATCACACATTGGAGTAATAGATATCTCAACGACAAACTACCTTCCATAATGACAAGGCTACCATCCATTAGAATAACAAAAATCTCGACAACAAACTACCTTCCATAATGACAAGGCTACCATCCATTGGATTAACAAAAATCTGAACAACATACTAGCTTCCATAATGAAAAGGCTACCACACATTGGAGTTACAGATATCTCAACGACAAACTACCTTCCATAATGACAAGGCCACCATCCATTGGAATAACAAAAATATCAACAACAGACTACCTTCCATATTGAAAACGATCCCATCCATTGGAGTAACAAAAATCTCGACAACAGACTGGCTTCCGTAATGAAAAGGCTACCATCCATTGGAATAACAAAAATCTCGACAACAGACTGGCTTCCATAATGAAAAGGCTACCATCCATTGGAACAACAAAAATCATGAAAAAAGACTACCTTCCATAATCCCAAGGCTACCATCCAATGGAATAACAAAAATCTAGACAACAAACTACGTTTCTTAATGACAAGGCTCCCATCCATTGGAGTAACAAAAATCTCGACAACAGACTACCTTCCATAATGACAATGCTACCATCCATTAGAGTAACAAAAATATCAACAACAGACTACCTTCCAGAATGACAAGGCTACCATCCATTGTAGTAACAAAAATCTCGACAACAGACTACCTTCCATAATGACAAGGTTACCATTCATTGGAGTAACAAAAATATCGACAACAGACTTCCTTTTGTAATGACAAGGCTACCATCCATTGGAGTAACAAAAATATGAACAAGAAACTACCTTTCATAATGACAAGGCTACCATCCATTGGAGTAACAAAAACCATAACGGCAAACTACCTTCAATAATGACAAGGCTACTATCCATTGGAGTAACAAAAATCTGAACAAAAGACTACCTTCCATAATAACAAGGCTACCATCCATTGGAGTAACAAAAATCTCGACAACAGACTACCTTCCATAATAACAAGGCTACCATCCAATGGAGTAACAAAAATATTGACAACATAGTACCTTCCATAATGACAAGGATACGATCCATTGGAGTAACAGAAATATTGACAACAGACTACGTCTTATAAAGACAAGGCTACCATCCATTAGAGTAACACAAATCTCGATAACAAACTACCTTCCATAATGATAAGGCTACCATCCATTGGAGTAACAAAAATCTCGACAATAGACTACCTTCCTTAATGACAAGGCTAACATCCATTGGAGTAACAAAAATATCAACAACAGACTACCTTCGAGAATGAAAAGGCTACCATCCATTTTAGTAACGAAAATCTCGACAACAAACTACCTTCCATAATGATAAGGCTACCACCCATTAGAGTAAACAAGATATCTTCAATATACTACCTTCCATAATGATAAGGCTACCATCCATTGGAATAACAAAAATATCGACAACAAACTTCCTTCTAAATGACAAGGCTACCATCCATTGGAGTAACAAAAATCTGAATAAAAGACTACCTTCCATAATGACAAGGCTACCATCCATTGGAGTAACAAAAATCTCGACAACAGACTACCTTCCATAATGACAAGGCTACCATCCAATGGAGTAAAAAAATATCGACAAGAGAGTACCTTCCATAATGACAAGGCTACCATCCATTGGATTAACTAAAATCTCAACAACAGAGTACCTTTCATAATGACAAGGCTACAATCCATTGGAGTAACAAAAATATTGACAATAGACTACGTCTCATAATGACAATGCTACCATCCATTGGAGTAACAAAAATCTCGACAACAGACTACCTTCCTTAATGACAAGGCTACCATCCACTGGATTAACAAAAATCTGAACAATAGACTAGCTTCCATAATGAAAAGGCTACCACACATTGGAGTAACAGATATCTCAATGACAAACTACCTTCCATAATGACAAGGCCACCATCCATTGGAATAACAAAAATATCGACAATAGACTACCTTCCATAATGAAAATGATCCCATCCATTGGAGTAACAAAATCTCGACAACAGACTGGCTTCCATAATGAAAAGGCTACCATCGATTGGAGTAATAAAAATCTTGACAATATACTACCTTCAATAATGACAAGGTTTCCATCCATTGGAATAACAAAAATCAAGAAAGCATACTACCTACCATAATCACAAAGCTACCATCCAATGGAATAACAAAAATCTAGACAACACACTACCTTCCATAATGACAAGGCTACCATCCAATGGAATAACAAAATTCTCGACAACACACTACCTTCTATAATGCCAAGGCTACCACACATTGGAGTAACAGATATCTTAACGACAAACTTCCTTCCATAATGACTAGGCTACCATCCATTGGAGTAATAAAAATATCGCCAACAGACTACCTTCCATAATGAAAATTATACCATCCATTCGAGTAACAAAAATCTCGCCAATAGACTGGCTTCCATAATGAAATGGCTACCATCCACTGGAATAACAAAAATCAAGAAAACAGACTACCTTCCATAATCACAAGGCTAGCATCCAATGGAATAAAAAAAATCTAGACAAAAAACTAAGTTTCATAATGACAAGGCTACCAGCCATTGGAGTAACAAAAATATTGACAAGAGACTACCTTGCATAATGACAAGGCTACCATCCATTAAAGTAACTAAAATCTCGACAACAGACTACCTTCCACAATGACAAGGCTACCATCCATTGGAGTAATAAAAATATGAACAAAAGAATACCTTCCATAATGACAAGGCTTCCATCCATTGGAGTAACAGAAATCATAACGACAGACTACCTCCAATAATGACAAAGCTACTATCCATTAGAGTAACAAAAATATGAACAAAAGACTACCTTCCATAATTACAAGGCTAGCATCCATTGGAGTAAAAAAATCAAGACAACAGACTAACTTCCATAATGACAAGGCTTCCATCCATTGGAGTAACAAAAATCATAACGACAGACTACCTCCAATAATGACAAGGCTACTATCCATTGGAGTAACAAAAATATGAACAAAAGACTACCTTCCATAATTACAAGGCTACCATCCATTGGAGTAAAACAATCTAGACAACAGACTAACTTCCATAAGGACAAGGCTAACATCCATTGGAGTAACAAAAATCTCGACAACAGAGTACCTTCCATAATGACAAGGCTAAAAACCATTGGAGTAACAGAAATACTGACAACAGACTACATCCCATAATGACAAGGCTACCATCATATGGAGTAACAAAAATCTCGACAACAGACTACTTTCCATAATGACAAGGCTAACATCCATTGGAGTAACAAAAATATCAACAACAGACTACCTTCCAGAATGACAAGGCTACCATCCATTTTAGTAACGAAAATCTCGACAACAAACTACCTTCCATAATGATAAGGCTACCACCCATTAGAGTAAACAAGATATCTACAATATACTACCTTCCATAATGATAAGGCTACCATCCATTGGAATAACAAAAATATTGACAACAAACTTCCTTCTAAATGACAAGGCTACCATCCATTGGAGTAACAAAAATCTGAACAAAAGACTACCTTCCATAATGACAAGGCTACCATCCATTGGAGTAACAAAAATCTCGACAACAGACTACCTTCCATAATGACAAGGCTACCATCCAATGGAGTAAAAAAAATATCGACAAGAGAGTACCTTCCATAATGACAAGGCTACCATCCATTGGATTAACTAAAATCTCGACAACAGAGTACCTTTCATAATGACAAGGCTACAATCCATTGGAGTAACAAAAATATTGACAATAGACTACGTCTCATAATGACAATGCTACCATCCATTGGAGTAACAAAAATCTCGACAACAGACTACCTTCCTTAATGACAAGGCAACCATCCACTGGATTAACAAAAATCTGAACCATAGACTAGCTTCCATAATGAAAAGGATACCACACATTGGAGTAACAGATATCTCAATGACAAACTACCTTCCATAATGACAAGGCCACCATCCATTGGAATAACAAAAATATCGACAATAGACTACCTTCCATAATGAAAATGATCCCATCCATTGGAGTAACAAAATCTCGACAACAGACTGGCTTCCATAATGAAAAGGCTACCATCGATTGGAGTAATAAAAATCTTGACAATATACTACCTTCCATAATGACAAGGTTTCCATCCATTTGAATAACAAAAATCAAGAAAGCATACTACCTACCATAATCACAAGGCTACCATCCAATGGAATAACAAAAATCTAGACAACACACTACCTTCCATAATGACAAGGCTACCATCCAATGGAATAACAAAATTCTCGACAACACACTACCTTCCATAATGACAAGGCTACCACACATTGGAGTAACAGATATCTTAACGACAAACTTCCTTCCATAATGACAAGGCTACCATCCATTGGAGTAACAACAATATAGCCAATAGACTACCTTCCATAATGAAAATTATACCATCCATTCGAGTAACAAAAATCTCGACAATAGACTGGCTTCCATAATGAAAAGGCTACCATCCATTGGAATAACAAAAATCAAGGAAACAGACTACCTTCCATAATCACAAGGCTAGCATCCAATGGAATAAAAAAAATCTAGACAAAAAACTATGTTTCATAATGACTAGGCTACCAGCCATTGGAGTAACAAAAATATTGACAAGAGACTACCTTCCATAATGACAAGGCTACCATCCATTAGAGTAACTAAAATCTCGACAACAGACTACCTTCCACAATGACACGGCTACCATCCATTGGAGTAATAAAAATATGAACAAAAGAATACCTTCCATAATGACAAGGCTTCCATCCATTGGAGTAACCGAAATCATAACGACAGACTACCTCCAATAATGACAAAGCTACTATCCATTAGAGTAACAAAAATATGAACAAAAGACTACCTTCCATAATTACAAGGCTACCATCCATTGGAGTAAAAAAATCAAGACAACAGACAAACTTCCATAATGACAAGGCTTCCATCCATTGGAGTAACAAAAATCATAACGACAGACTATCTCCAATAATGACAAGGCTACTATCCATTGGAGTAACAAAAATATGAACAAAAGACTACCTTCCATAATTACAAGGCTACCATCCATTGGAGTAAAAAAATCTAGACAACAGACTATCTTCCATAAGGACAAGGCTAACATCCATTGGAGTAACAAAAATCTCGACAACAGAGTACCTTCCATAATGACAAGGCTAAAAACCATTGGAGTAACAGAAATATTGACAACAGACTACATCCCATAATGACAAGGCTACCATCATATGGAGTAACAAAAATCTCGACAACAGACTACCTTCCATAATGACAAGGCTAACATCCATTGGAGTAACAAAAATATCAACAACAGACTACCTTCCAGAATGACAAGGCTACCATCCATTTTAGTAACGAAAATGTCGACAACAAACTACCTTCCATAATGATAAGGCTACCACCCATTAGAGTAAACAAGATATCTACAATATACTACCTTCCATAATGATAAGGCTACCATCCATTGGAATAACAAAAATATCGACAACAAAATTCCTTCTAAATGACAAGGCTACCATCCATTGGAGTAACAAAAATCTGAACAAAAGACTACCTTCCATAATGACAAGGCTACCATCCATTGGAGTAACAAAAATCTCGACAACAGACTACCTTCCATAATGACAAGGCTACCATCCAATGGAGTAAAAAAAATATCGACAACAGAGTACCTTCCATAATGACAAGGCTACCATCCATTGGATTAACTAAAATCTCGACAACAGAGTACCTTTCATAATGACAAGGCTACAATCCATTAGATTAACAAAAATATAGACAATAGACTACGTCTCATAATGACAATGCTACCATCCATTGGAGTAACAAAAATCTCGACAACAGACTACCTTCCTTAATGACAAGGCTACCATCCACTGGATTAACAAAAATCTGAATAATAGACTAGCTTCCATAATGAAAAGGCTACCACACATTGGAGTAACAGATATCTCAATGACAAACTACCTTCCATAATGACAAGGCCACCATCCATTGGAATAACAAAAATATCGACAATAGACTACCTTCCATAATGAAAATGATCCCATCCATTGGAGTAACAAAATCTCGACAACAGACTGGCTTCCATAATGAAAAGGCTACCATCGATTGGAGTAATAAAAATCTTGACAATATACTACCTTCCATAATGACAAGGTTTCCATCCATTCGAATAACAAAAATCAAGAAAGCATACTACCTACCATAATCACAAGGCTACCATCCAATGGAATAACAAAAATCTAGACAACACACTACCTTCCATAATGACAAGGCTACCATCCAATGGAATAACAAAATTCTCGACAACACACTACCTTCCATAATGACAAGGCTACCACACATTGGAGTAACAGATATCTTAACGACCAACTTCCTTCCATAATGACAAGGCTACCATCCATTGGAGTAACAAAAATATCGCCAATAGACTACCTTCCATAATGAAAATTATACCATCCATTCGAGTAACAAAAATCTCGACAATAGACTAGCTTCCATAATGAAAAGGCTACCATCCATTGGAATAACAAAAATCAAGGAAACAGACTACCTTCCATAATCACAAGGCTAGCATCCAATGGAATAAAAAAAATCTAGACAAAAAACTATGTTTCATAATGACAAGGCTACCAGCCATTGGAGTAACAAAAATATTGACAAGAGACTACCTTCCATAATGACAAGGCTACCATCCATTAGAGTAACTAAAATCTCGACAACAGACTACCTTCCACAATGACACGACTACCATCCATTGGAGTAATAAAAATATGAACAAAAGAATACCTTCCATAATGACAAGGCTTCCATCCATTGGAGTAACAAAATCATAACGACAGACTGCCTCCAATAATGACAAAGCTACTATACATTAGAGTAACAAAAATATGAACAAAAGACTACCTTCCATAATTACAAGGCTACCATCCATTGGAGTAAAAAAATCAAGACAACAGACTAACTTCCATAATGACAAGGCTTCCATCCATTGGAGTAACAAAAATCATAACGACAGACTACCTCTAATAATGACAAGGCTACTATCCATTGGAGTAACAAAAATATGAACAAAAGACTACCTTCCATAATTACAAGGCTACCATCCATTGGAGTCAAAAAATCTAGACAACAGACTAACTTCCATAAGGACAAGGCTAACATCCATTGGAGTAACAAAAATCTCGACAACAGAGTACCTTCCATAATGACAAGGCTAAAAACCATTGGAGTAACAGAAATATTGACAACAGACTACATCCCATAATGACAAGGCTACCATCATATGGAGTAACAAAAATCTCGACAACAGACTACCTTCCATAATGACAAGGCTAACATCCATTGGAGTAACAAAAATATCAACAACAGACTACCTTCCAGAATGACAAGGCTACCATCCATTTTAGTAACGAAAATCTCGACAACAAACTACCTTCCATAATGATAAGGCTACCACCCATTAGAGTAAACAAGATATCTACAATATACTACCTTCCATAATGATAAGGCTACCATCCATTGGAATAACAAAAATATCGACAACAAACTTCCTTCTAAATGACAAGGCTACCATCCATTGGAGTAACAAAAATCTGAACAAAAGACTACCTTCCATAATGACAAGGCTACCATCCATTGGAGTAACAAAAATCTCGACAACAGACTACCTTCCATAATGACAAGGCTACCATCCAATGGAGTAAAAAAAATATCGACAAGAGAGTACCTTCCATAATGACAAGGCTACCATCCATTGGATTAACTAAAATCTCGACAACAGAGTACCTTTCATAATGACAAGGCTACAATCCATTGGAGTAACAAAAATATAGACAATAGACTACGTCTCATAATGACAATGCTACCATCCATTGGAGTAACAAAAATCTCGACAACAAACTACCTTCCTTAATGACAAGGCTACCATCCACTGGATTAACAAAAATCTGAACAATAGACTAGCTTCCATAATGAAAAGGCTACCACACATTGGAGTAACAAATATCTCAATGACAAACTACCTTCCATAATGACAAGGCCACCATCCATTGGAATAACAAAAATATCGATAATAGACTACCTTCCATAATGAAAATGATCCCATCTATTGGAGTAACAAAATCTCGACAACAGAATGGCTTCCATAATGAAAAGGCTACCATCGATTGGAGTAATAAAAATCTTGACAATATACTACCTTCCATAATGACAAGGTTTCCATCCATTCGAATAACAAAATTCAAGAAAGCATACTACCTACCATAGTCACAAGGCTACCATCCAATGGAATAACAAAAATCTAGACAACACACTACCTTCCATAATGACAAGGCTACCATCCAATGGAATAACAAAATTCTCGACAACACACTACCTTCCATAATGACAAGGCTACCACACATTGGAGTAACAGATATCTTAACGACAAACTTCCTTCCATAATGACAAGGCTACCATCCATTGGAGTAACAAAAATATCGCCAATAGACTACCTTCCATAATGAAAATTATACCATCCATTCGAGTAACAAAAATCTCGACAATAGACTGGCTTCCATAATGAAAAGGCTACCATCCATTGGAATAACAAAAATCAAGGAAACAGACTACCTTCCATAATCACAAGGCTAGCATCCAATGGAATAAAAAAAATCTAGACAAAAAACTATGTTTCATAATGACAAGGCTACCAGCCATTGGAGTAACAAAAATATTGACAAGAGACTACCTTCCATAATGACAAGGCTACCATCCATTAGAGTAACTAAAATCTCGACAAGAGACTACCTTCCACAATGACACGGCTACCATCCATTGGAGTAATAAAAATATGAACAAAAGAATACCTTCCATAATGACTAGGCTTCCATCCATTGGAGTAACAGAAATCATAACGACAGACTACCTCCAATAATGACAAAGCTACTATCCATTAGAGTAACAAAAATATGAACAAAAGACTACCTTCCATAATTACAAGGCTACCATCCATTGGAGTAAAAAAATCAAGACAACAGACTAACTTCCATAATGACAAGGCTTCCATCCATTGGAGTAACAAAAATCATAACGACAGACTACCTCCAATAATGACAAGGCTACTATCCATTGGAGTAACAAAAATATGAACAAAAGACTACCTTCCATAATTACAAGGCTACCATCCATTGGAGTAAAAAAATCTAGACAACAGACTAACTTCCATAAGGACAAGGCTAACATCCATTGGAGTAACAAAAATCTCGACAACAGAGTACCTTCCATAATGACAAGGCTAAAAACCATTGGAGTAACAGAAATATTGACAACAGACTACATCCCATAATGACAAGGCTACCATCATATGGAGTAACAAAAATCTCGACAACAGACTACCTTCCATAATGACAAGGCTAACATCCATTGGAGTAACAAAAATATCAACAACAGACTACCTTCCAGAATGACAAGGCTACCATCCATTTTAGTAACGAAAATCTCGACAACAAACTACCTTCCATAATGATAAGGCTACCACCCATTAGAGTAAACAAGATATCTACAATATACTACCTTCCATAATGATAAGGCTACCATCCATTGGAATAACAAAAATATCGACAACAAACTTCCTTCTAAATGACAAGGCTACCATCCATTGGAGTAACAAAAATCTGAACAAAAGACTACCTTCCATAATGACAAGGCTACCATCCATTGGAGTAACAAAAATCTCGACAACATACTACCTTCCATAATGACAAGGCTACCATCCAATGGAGTAAAAAAAATATCGACAAGAGAGTACCTTCCATAATGACAAGGCTACCATCCATTGGATTAACTAAAATCTCGACAACAGAGTACCTTTCATAATGACAAGGCTACAATCCATTGGAGTAACAAAAATATAGACAATAGACTACGTCTCATAATGACAATGCTACCATCCATTGGAGTAACAAAAATCTCGACAACAGACTACCTTCCTTAATGACAAGGCTACCATCCACTGGATTAACAAAAATCTGAACAATAGACTAGCTTCCATAATGAAAAGGCTACCACACATTGGAGTAACAGATATCTCAATGACAAACTACCTTCCATAATGACAAGGCCACCATCCATTGGAATAACAAAAATATCGACAATAGACTACCTTCCATAATGAAAATGATCCCATCCATTGGAGTAACAAAATCTCGACAACAGACTGGCTTCCATAATGAAAAGGCTACCATCGATTGGAGTAATAAAAATCTTGACAATATACTACCTTCCATAATGACAAGGTTTCCATCCATTCGAATAACAAAAATCAAGAAAGCATACTACCTACCATAATCACAAGGCTACCATCCAATGGAATAACAAAAATCTAGACAACACACTACCTTCCATAATGACAAGGCTACCATCCAATGGAATAACAAAATTCTCGACAACACACTACCTTCCATAATGACAAGGCTACCACACATTGGAGTAACAGATATCTTAACGACAAACTTCCTTCCATAATGACAAGGCTACCATCCATTGGAGTAACAAAAATATCGCCAACAGACTACCTTCTATAATGAAAATTATACCATCCATTCGAGTAACAAAAATTTCGACAATAGACTGGCTTCCATAATGAAAAGGCTACCATCCATTGGAATAACAAAAATCAAGAAAACAGACTACCTTCCATAATCACAAGGCTAGCATCCAATGGAATAAAAAAAATCTAGACAAAAAACTATGTTTCATAATGACAAGGCTACCAGCCATTGGAGTAACACAAATATTGACAAGAGACTACCTTCCATAATGACAAGGCTACCATCCATTAGAGTAACTAAAATCTCGACAACAGACTACCTTCCACAATGACAAGGCTACCATCCATTGGAGTAATAAAAATATGAACAAAAGAATACCTTCCATAATGACAAGGCTTCCATCCATTGGAGTAACATAAATCATAACGACAGACAACCTCCAATAATGACAAAGCTACTATCCATTAGAGTAACAAAAATATGAACAAAAGACTACCTTCCATAATTACAAGGCTACCATCCATTGGAGCAAAAAAATCACGACAACAGACTAACTTCCATAATGACAAGGCTTCCATCCATTGGAGTAACAAAAATCATAACGACAGACTACCTCCAATAATGACAAGGCTACTATCCATTGGAGTAACAAAAATATGAACAAAAGACTACCTTCCATAATTACAAGGCTACCATCCATTGGAGTAAAAAAATCTAGACAACAGACTAACTTCCATAAGGACAAGGCTATTATCCATTGGAGTAACAAAAATCTCGACAACAGAGTACCTTCCATAATGACAAGGCAAAAAACTATTGGAGTAACAGAAATATTGACAACAGACTACATCCCATAATGACAAGGCTACCATCATATGGAGTAACAAAAATCTCGACAACAGACTACCTTCCATAATGACAAGGCTAACATCCATTGGAGTAACAAAAATATCAACAACAGACTACCTTCCAGAATGACAAGGCTACCATCCATTTTAGTAACGAAAATCTCGACAACAAACTACCTTCCATAATGATAAGGCTACCACCCATTAGAGTAAACAAGATATCTACAATATACTACCTTCCATAATGATAAGGCTACCATCCATTGGAATAACAAAAATATCGACAACAAACTTCCTTCTAAATGACAAGGCTACCATCCATTGGAGTAACAAAAATCTGAACAAAAGACTACCTTCCATAATGACAAGGCTACCATCCATTGGAGTAACAAAAATCTCGACAACAGACTACCTTCCATAATGACAAGGCTACCATCCAATGGAGTAAAAAAAATATCGACAAGAGAGTACCTTCAATAATGACAAGGCTACCATCCATTGGATTAACTAAAATCTCGACAACAGAGTACCTTTCATAATGACAAGGCTACAATCCATTGGAGTAACAAAATTATAGACAATAGACTACGTCTCATAATGACAATGCTACCATCCATTGGAGTAACAAAAATCTCGACAACAGACTACCTTCCTTAATGACAAGGCTACCATCCACTGGATTAACAAAAATCTGAACAATAGACTAGCTTCCATAATGAAAAGGCTACCACACATTGGAGTAACAGATATCTCAATGACAAACTACCTTCCATAATGACAAGGCCACCATCCATTGGAATAACAAAAATATCGACAATAGACTACCTTCCATAATGAAAATGATCCCATCCATCGGAGTAACAAAATCTCGACAACAGACTGGCTTCCATAATGAAAAGGCTACCATCGATTGGAGTAATAAAAATCTTGACAATATACTACCTTCCATAATGACAAGGTTTCCATCCATTCGAATAACAAAAATCAAGAAAGCATACTACCTACCATAATCACAAGGCTACCATCCAATGGAATAACAAAAATCTAGACAACACACTACCTTCCATAATGACAAGGCTACCATCCAATGGAATAACAAAATTCTCGACAACACACTACCTTCCATAATGACAAGGCTACCACACATTGGAGTAACAGATATCTTAACGACAAACTTCCTTCCATAATGACAAGGCTACCATCCATTGGAGTAACAAAAATATCGCCAACAGACTACCTTCCATAATGAAAATTATACCATCCATTCGAGTAACAAAAATTTCGACAATAGACTGGCTTCCATAATGAAAAGGCTACCATCCATTGGAATAACAAAAATCAAGAAAACAGACTACCTTCCATAATCACAAGGCTAGCATCCAATGGAATAAAAAAAATCTCGACAAAAAACTATGTTTCATAATGACAAGGCTACCAGCCATTGGAGTAACAAAAATATTGACAAGAGACTACCTTCCATAATGACAAGGCTACCATCCATTAGAGTAACTAAAATCTCGACAACAGACTACCTTCCACAATGACAAGGCTACCATCCATTGGAGTAATAAAAATATGAACAAAAGAGTACCCTCCATAATGAAAAGGCTTCCATCCATTGGAGTAACAGAAATCATAACGACAAACTACCTCCAATAATGACAAGGCTACTATCCATTAGAGTAACAAAAATATGAACAAAAGACTACCTTCCATAATTACAAGGCTACCATCCATTGGAGTAAAAAAATCAAGACAACAGACTAACTTCCATAATGACAAGGCTTCCATCCATTGGAGTAACAGAAATCATAACGACAAACTACCTCCAATAATGACAAGGCTACTATCCATTGGAGTAACAAAAATATGAACAAAAGACTACCTTCAATAATTACAAGGCTACCATCCATTGGAGTAAAAAAATCTAGACAACAGACTAACTTCCATAAGGACAAGGCTAACATCCATTGGAGTAACAAAAATCTCGACAACAGAGTACCTTCCATAATGACAAGGCTAAAAACCATTGGAGTAACAGAAATATTGACAACAGACTACATCCCATAATGACAAGGCTACCATCATATGGAGTAACAAAAATCTCGACAACAGACTACCTTTCATAATGACAAGGCTACCATCCATTGGAGTAACAAAAATATCAATAACAGACTACGTCCCATAATGACAAGGATACCATCCATTGGAGTAACAAAAATCTCAACAACATACTACCATCCAAAATGACAAGGTTACAATCCTTTGGAATAACAAAAATCTCGACATCAGACTACCTTCCATAATGACAAGGTTACCATCCATTGGAGTATCAAAAATATCAACAACAGACTACCTTCCAGAATGACAAGGCTACCATCCATTGTAGTAACGAAAATCTCGACAATAGACTACCTTCCATAACGACAAGGTTACCACCGATTGGAGTAAAAATGATATCTACAATATACTACCTTCCATAATGATAAGGCTACCATCCATTGGAATACAAAAAATATCGACAATAGACTACCTTCTGTAATGAGAAGGCTACCATCCATTAGAGTAAGAAAAATCTGAACAAAAGACTACCTTCCATAATGACAAGGCTACCATCCATTGGAGTAACAAAAATCTCGAAAACAGACTACCTTCCAAAATGACAAGGCTACCATCCATTAGAGTAACAAAAATATCGACAATAGAGTACGTTCCATAATGACAAGGCTACCATCCATTGGAGTAAGAAAAATCTCGACAACAGAGTACCTTCCGTAATGACAAGGCTATAATCCATTAGAGTAACAAAAATATTGACCATAGACTATGTCCAATAATGACAAGGCTACCATCCATTGGAGTAACAAAAATCTCGACAACAGACTACCTTCCAAAATGACAAGGTTACCATACATTGGAATAACAAAAATCCTGACATCAGACTACCTTCCAGAATGACAAGGCTACCATCCATTGTAGTAACGAAAATCTCGACAATAGACTACCTTCCATAATGACAAGGTTACAACCGATTGGAGTAAAAAAGATATATACAATATACTACCTTCCATAATGATAAGGCTACCATCCATTGGAATACCAAAAATATCGACAATAGACTACCTTCTGTAATGAGAAGGCTACCATCCATTAGAGTAACAAAAATCTGAACAAAAGACTACCTTCCATAATGAAAAGGCTACCATCCATTTGAGTAACAAAAATCTCGACAACAGACTACCTTCCATAATGACAAGGCTACAATCCATTGGAGTAACATAAATCATAACGACAGACTACCTTTAATAATGAAAAGGCTACTATCCATTGGAGTAACAAAAATCTAAACAAAAGATTACCTTCCATAATTACAAGGCTACCATTCATTGGAGTAACAAAAATATGGACAACAGACTACCTTCCATAATGACAAGGCTACCATCCATTGGAGTAACAAAAATATTAACAACAGAGTACCTTCCATAATGACAAGGCTACCATCCATTGGAGTAACAAAAATCTAGACAACAAAGTACCCTCCATAATGACAGGGCTACATTCCATTGGAGTAACAGAAATATTGACAACAGACTACGTCCCATAATGACAAGGCTACCATCCATTGGAGTAACAAAAATCTCGACAACAGACTACCTTCCATAGTGACAAGGCTACCATCCATTGGAGTCACAAAAATCTCGAAAACAGACTACCTTCTATTATGACAAGGCTATCATCCATTGGAGTAAGAAAAATCTCGACAACAGACTAGCTTCCATAATGACAAGGCTACCATCCATTGGATTAACAAAAATCTGAAAAACAGACGAACTTCCATAATGAAAAGGCTACCACACATTGGAGTAACAAAAATTTCGACAATAGACTTCCTTCTATAGTGAAAAGGCTACCATCCATTGGAGTAACAAAAATATGAACAAAAGACTACCTTCCATAATGATAAGGCAACCATCCATTGGAGTGACATAAATCATAACAACAGACTACCTTCAATAATGACAAGGCTATTATCCATTGGAGTAACAAAAATATAAACAAAAGACTACCTTCCATAATGACAAGGCTACCCTCCATTGGTATAACAAAAATCTCGACAACAGACTACCTTCCAAAATGACAAGGTTACCATCCTTTGGAATAACAAAAATCTCGACATCAGACTACCTTTCATAATGACAAGGTACCATCCAATGGAAAAACAAAAATGTCGACAACAAACTACCTTCCATAATGAAAAGGATACCATCCATTGGATTAACAAAAATCTGAACAAAATACCACCTTCCATAATGAAAAGGCTACCATCCATTGGAGTAAGAAAATATCAACAACAGACTACCTTCCAGAATGACAAGGGTACCATCCATTGTACTAATGAAAATCTCGACAATAGACTACCTTCCATAATGACAAGGATACCACCAATTGGAGTAAAAAAGATATCTACAATATACTACCTTCCATAATGATAAGGCTACCATCCATTGGAATAACAAAAATATCGACAACATACTACCTTCTGTAATGACAAGGCTACCATCCATTGGAGTAACAAAAATCTGAACAAAAGACTACCTTCCATAATGACAAGGCTACCATCCATTGGAGTAAAAAAAATCTCGAAAACAAACTACATTCCATAGTGACAAGGCTACCATCCATTGGAGTAACAAAAATCTCAAAAACAAACTACCTTCTATAATGACAAGGCTACCATCAATTGGAATAACAAAAATATCGACAACAGTGTACCTTCCATAATGACAAGGCTACCATCCATTGGAGTAACAAAAATCTCGACAACAGAGTATCTTCCATAAAGACAAGGCTACGATCCATTGGAGTAACAAAAATATTGACAATAGACTACGTCCCATAATGACAAGGCTACCATCCATTGGAGTAACAAAAATATGAACAAAAGACTACCTTCCATAATGACAAGGCTACCATCCATTGGAGTAACATAAATCATAACAACAGACTACCTTCAATAATGACAAGGCTATTATCCATTGGAGTAACAAAAATCTAAACAAAAGACTACCTTCCATAATTACAAGGCTACCATCCATTGGAGTAACAAAAATCTCGACAACAGATTACCTTCCATAATGACAAGGCTACCCTCCATTGGTATAACAAAAATCTCGACAACAGACTACCTTCCAAAATGACAAGGTTACCATCATTTGGAATAACAAAAATCTCGACATCAAACTACCTTTCATAATGACAAGGTACCATCCAATGGAAAAACAAAAATCTCGACAACAGACTACCTTCCATAATGACAAGGCTACCATCCATTGGATTAACAAAAATATGAACAAAAGACTACCTTCCATAAGGAAAAGGCTACCATCCATTGGAGTAACAAAAATCTCGACATCATACTACCTTCCATAATGACAAGGCTACCATCCATTGGAGTAAGAAAAATATCAACAACAGACTACCTTCCAAAATGACAAGGGTACCATCCATTGTAGTAACGAAAATCTAGACAACATACTACCTTCCATAATGCAAGGCTACCACCCATTGGAGTAAAAAAGATATCTACAATATACTACCTTCCATAATGATAAGGTTACCATCCATTGGAATAACAAAAATATCGACAACATACTACCTTCTGTAATGACAAGGCTACCATCCATTGGAGTAACAAAAATCTGAACAAAAGACTACCTTCCATAATGACAAGGCTACCATCCATTGGAGTAAGAAAAATCTCGACAACAGACTACCTTCCATAGTGACAAGGCTACCATCCATTGGAGTAACAAAAATCTCGAAAACAGACTACCTTCTATAATGACAAGGCTACCATCAATTGGAATAACAAAAATATCGACAACATAGTACCTTCCATAATGACAAGGCTACCATCCATTGGAGTAACGAAAATATCAACAACATACTACCTTCCAGAATGACAAGGGTTCCATCCATTGTAGTAACAAAAATCTCAACAACAGACTACCTTCCATAATGACAAGGCTACCACCCATTGGAGTAAAAAAGATATCTACAATATACTACCTTCCATAATGATCAGGCTACAATCCATTGGAATAACAAAAATATCGACAACAGACTACCTTCTATAATGATAAGGCTACCATCCATTGGAGTAACAAAAATATGAACAAAAGACTACCTTCCATAATGACAAGGCTATCATCCATTGGAGTAACAAAAATCTCGAAAACAGACAACCTTCTATAATTACAAGGCTACCATCAATTGGATTAACAAAAATATCGACAACAGAGTACCTTCCATAATGACAAGGCTACCATCCATTGGAGTAACAAAAATCTCGACAACAGAGTACCTTCCATAATGACAAGGCTACAATCCATTGGAGTAACAAAAATATTGACAATAGACTACGTCCCATAATGAAAAGGATACCATCCATTGGAGTAACAAAAATATGAACAAATGACTACCTTCCATAATGACAAGGCTACCATCCATTGGAGTAACATAAATCATAACAACAAACTACCTTAAATAATGACAAGGCTATTATCCATTAGAGTAACAAAAATCTAAACAAAAGACTACCTTCCATAATTACAAGGCTACCATCCATTGGAGTAACAAAAATCTCGACAACAGATTACCTTCCATAATGACATGGCTACCATCCATTGGAGTAACAAAAATCTCGACAACAGACTACCTTCCATAATGACAAGTCTACCATCCATTGGAGTAACAAAAATCTCGACAACAGACTACCTTCCAAAATGACAAGGCTACGATCTATTGGAGTAACAAAAATATCGACAATAGAGTACGTTCCATAATGACAAGGCTACCATCCATTGGAGTAAGAAAAATATCGACAACAAAGTACCTTCCATAATGACAAGGCTAAAATCCATTAGAGTAACAAAAATATTGACAATAGACTACATCCCATAATGACAAGGCTACCATCCATTGGAGTAACAAAAATCTCGACAACAGACTACCTTCCAAAATGACAAGGTTACCATACATTGGAATAACAAAAATCCTGACATCAGACTACCTTCCAGAATGACAAGGCTACCATCCATTGTAGTAACGAAAATCTCGACAATAGACTACCTTCCATAACGACAAGGTTACCACCGATTGGAGTAAAAAAGATATCTACAATATACTACCTTCCATAATGATAAGGCTACCATCCATTGGAATACCAAAAATATCGACAATAGACTACCTTCTGTAATGAGAAGGCTACCATCCATTAGAGTAACAAAAATATGAACAAAAGACTACCTTCCATAATAACAAGGCTACCATCCAATGGAGTAACATAAATCATAACGACAGAATACCTTTAATAATGACAAGGCTACTATCCATTGGAGTAACAAAAATCTAAACAAAAGACTACCTTCCATAATTACAAGGCTACCATCCATTGGAGTATAAAAAATATGGACAACAGACTACCTTCCATAATGACAAGGCTACCATCCATTGGAGTAACAAAAATATTAACAACAGAGTACCTTCCATAATGACAAGGCTACCATCCATTGGAGTAACAAAAATCTAGACAACAAAGTACCCTCCATAATGACAAGGCTACATTCCATTGGAGTAACATAAATATTGACAACAGACTACGTCCCATAATCACAAGTCTAACATCCATTGGAGTAACAAAAATCTCGACAACAAACTACCTTCCATAATGACAAGGCTACCCTCCATTGGAGTAACAAAAATCTCGACAACAGACTACCTTCCAAAATGACAAGGCTACCATCCATTGGATTAACAAAAATCTGAACAACATACTACCTTCCATAATGACAAGGCTACCATCCATTGGAGTAACAAAAATCTCGACAACAGACTACCTTCCATAATAAAAAGGCTACCATCCTTTGGAGTAACAAAAATCTTGACAGCAGACTACCTTCCTTAATGACAAGGCTACCATCCATTGGAGTAAAAAAGATATCAACAACACAGTACCTTCCATAATGACAAGACTACCATCCATTGGAGTAACAAAAATATTGACAATAGACTACGTCCCATAATGACAAGGCTACCATCCATTGGAGTAACAAAAATCTCGACAACAGACTACCTTCCAAAATGATAAGGTTACCATAAATTAGAATAACAAAAATCCTGACATCAGACTACCTTCCATAATGACAAGGCTACCATCCAATGGAATAACAAAAATCTCGACAACAAACTACCTTCCATAATGACAAGGCTACCATCCATTGGATTAACAAAAATCTGAACAACAGACGAACTTCCATAATGAAAAGGCTACCACACATTGGAGTAATAAAAATCTCGACAATAGACTTCCTTCTGTAATGACAAGGCTACCATCCATTGGAGTAACAAAAATAGGAACAAAAGACTACCTTCCATAATGACAAGGCTACCATCCATTGGAGTGACATAAATCATAACAACAGACTACCTTCAATAATGACACGGCTATTATCCATTGGAGTAACAAAAATCTAAACAAAAGACTATGTTCCATAATGACAAGGCTACCCTCCATTGGTATAACAAAAATCTCGACAACAGACTACCTTCCAAAATGACAAGGTTACCACCCTTTGGAATAACAAAAATCTCGACATCAGACTACCTTTCATAATTACAAGGCTACCATGCATTGGAGTAACAAAAATCTAGACAACAGAGTACCTTCCATAAAGACAAGGCTACAATCCATTGGAGTAACAAAACTATTGACAATAGACTACGTCCCATAATGACAAGACTACCATCCATTGGAGTAACAAAAATATGAACAAAAGACTACCTTCCATAATGACAAGGCTACCATCCATTGGAGTAACATAAATCATAACAACAGACTACCTTCAATAATGACAAGGCTATTATCCATTGGAGTAACAAAAATCTAATCAAAAGACTACCTTCCATAATTACAAGGCTACCATCCATTGGAGTAACAAAAATCTCGACAACAGATTAACTTCCAAAATGAAAAGGCTACCCTCCATTGGTATAACAAAAATCTCGACAACAGACTACCTTCCAAAATGACAAGGTTACCATCATTTGGAATAACAAAAATCTCGACATCAGACTACCTTTCATAATGACAAGGTACCATCCAATGGAAAAACAAAAATCTAGACAACAGACTACCTTCCATAATGACAAGGTTACCATCCATTGGATTAACAAAAATCTGAACAAAAGACTACCTTCCATAAGGAAAAGGCTACCATCCATTGGAGTAACAAAAATCGAGACAACAGACTACCTTCCAGAATGACAAGGTTACCATCCATTATAGTAACGAAAATCTCGACAACAGACTACCTTCCATAATGACAAGGCTACCACCCATTGGAGTAAAAAAGATTTCTACAATATACTACTTTCCATAATGATAAGGCTACCATCCATTGGAATAACAAAAATATCAACAACATACTACCTTCTGTAATGACAAGGCTACCATCCATTGGAGTAACTAAAATCTGAACAAAAGACTACCTTTCATAATGACAAGGCTACCATCCATTGGAGTAACAAAAATCTCGACAATAGACTACCTTCCATAGTGACAAGGCTACCATCCATTGGAGTCACAAAAATCTCGAAAACAGACTACCTTCTATAATGACAACGCTATCATGAATTGGAATAACAAAAATATCGAGAACAGAGTACCTTCCATAATGACAAGGCTACCATCCATTGGAGTAACAAAAATATCAACAACAGACTACCTTCCAGAATGACAAGGGTTCCATCCATTGTAGTAACGAAAATATTGACAATAGACTACGTCCCATAATGACAAGGCTACCATCCATTGGAGTAACAGAAATATGAACAAAAGACTACCTTCCATAATGACAAGGCTACCATCCATTGGAGTAACATAAATCATAACAACAGACTACCTTCAATAATGACAAGGCTATTATCCATTGGAGTAACAAAAATCTAAACAAAAGACTACCTTCCATAATTAAAAGGCTACCATCCATTGGAGTAACAAAAATCTCGACAACAGATTACCTTATATAATGACAAGGCTACCCTCCATTGGTATAGCAAAAATCTCGACGACAGACTACCTTCCAAAATTACAAGGTTACCATCCTTTGGAATAACAAAAATCTCGACATCAGACTACCTTTCATAATGACAAGGTACCATCCAATGGAAAAACAAAAATCTCGACAACAGACTACCTTCCATAATGACAAGGCTACCATCCATTGGATTAACAAAAATCTGAACAAAATACTACCTTCCATAATGAAAAGGCTACCATCAATTGGAGTAACAAAAATCTCGACATCATACTACCTTCCATAATGACAAGGCTACCATCCAGAATGACAAGGGTACCATACATTGTAGTAACGAAAATCTCGACAACAAACTACCTTCCATAATGATAAGGCTACCATCCATTGGAATAATAAAAATATCGACAACAGACTACCTTCTGTAATGACAAGGCTACCATCCATTGGAGTAACAAAAATCTGAACAAAAGACTACCTTCCATAATGACAAGGCTACCATCCATTTGGAGTAACAAAAATCTCGACAACAGACTACCTTCCATAATGACAAGGCTACCATCCATTGGAGTAACAAAAATCTCGAAAACAGACTACCTTCTATATTGAAAATGCTACCATCAATTGGAGTAACAAAAATATCGACAACATAGTACCTTCCATAATGACAAGGCTACCATCCATTGGAGTAACAAAAATCTCGACAACAGAGTACCTTCCATAATGATAAGGCTACAATTCATTGGAGTAACAAAAATATTGACAATAGACTACGTCCCATAATGACAAGGCTACCATCCATTGGAGTAACAAAAATATCGACAACAAACTACCTTCCAAAATGACAAGGTTACCATACATTGGAATAACAAAAATCCTGACATCAGACTACCTTCCATAATTCCAAGGCTACCATCCATTGGATTAACAAAAATTTGAACAACAGACTAGCTTCCATAATGAAAAGGCTACCATCCATTGGAGTAACAAAAATCTCGATAATAGATTACCTTCCATAATGACAAGGCTACCATCCATTAGAGTAACAAAAATATGAACAAAAGACTACCTTCTATGATGACAAGGCTACCATCAATTGGAGTAACAGAAATCACAACGACCGACTTCCTTCAATAATGACAAGGCCACTATCCATTGGAGTAACAAAAATCTGAAGAAAAGACTACCTTCCATAATTACAAGGTTTCCATCCATTGGAGTAACAAAAATCTCGACAAAAGACTACCTTCCATAATGACAAGGCTACCATCTATTGGAGTAACAAAAATATTGACAACATAGTACCTTCCATAATGACAAGGCTACCATCCATTGGAGTAACAAAAATCTCGACATAGAGTACCTTCCATAATGACAAGGCTACAATCCATTGGAGTAACAAAAATATTGACAACAGACTACGTTCCATAATGACAAGGCTACCATCCATTTGAGTAACAAAAATCTCGACAACAGACTACCTTCTATAATGACAAGGCTACCCTCCATTGGAGTAACAAAAATCTCCACAATAGACTACCTTCAAAAATGACAAAGTTAACATCCTTTGGAATAACAAAAATCTAGACAACAGACTACCTTCCATAATGACAAGGCTACCAACCATTGGATTAACAAAAATTTGAACAACGGAGTACCTTCCATAATGAAAAGGCTACCAAAATATCAAGGATACCATCCATTGGAGTAACAAAAATATTAACAACAGACTACCTTCCAAAATGACAAGGCTACCATCCATTGTAGTAACGAAAATCTCGACAACAGACTACCTTCCAAATGACAAGGCTATCACCCATTGGAGTAAAAAAGATATCTACAATATACTACCTTCCATAATGATAAGGCTACCGTCCATTGGAATAACAAAAATATCGATAATAGACTACCTTATGTAATGACAAGGCTACCATCCATTGGAGTAACAAAAATCTGAACAAAAGACTACCTTCCATAAGGACTAGGCTACCATCCATTGGAGTAACAAAAATCTCGACAACAGACTACCTTCCATAATGACAAGGCTACCATCCATTGGAGTAACAAAAATCTCGAAAACTGACTACCTTCCATAATGACAAGGCTACCATCCATTGGAATAACAAAAATATCGACAACAGAGTACCTTCAATAATGACAAGGCTACCATCCATTGGAGTAACAAAAATCTAGACAACAGAGTACCTTCCATAATGACAAGGCTACAATCCATTGGAGTAACAAAAATATTGACAATAGACTACGTCCCATAATGACAAGGCTACCATCCATTGGAGTAACAAAAATCTCGACAACAAACTACCTTCCAAAATGAAAAGGTTACCATACATTGGAATAACAAAAATCTTGACATCAGACTACCTTCCATAATGACAAGGCCACCATCCATTGGAGTAACAAAAATATCGACTACAGACTACCTTCCATAATGAAAAGGATACCATCCATTGGAGTAATAAAAATCTCGACAACAGACTGGCTTCCATAATCAAAAGGCAACCATCCATTAGAGTAACAAAAATCTTGACAATATAATACCTTCCATAATGACAAGGCTACCATCCATTGGAGTAACAAAAATCTCTACAATATACTACCTTCCAAAATGATAAGGCTACCATCCAATGGAGTAACAAAAATATCGAGAACAAAATACCTTATGTAATGACAAGTCTACCTTCCATTGGAGTAACAAAAATAAGAACAAAAGACTAGCTTCCGTAATGACAAGGATACCATCCATTGGAGTAACAAAAATCTAAACAAAAGAATACCTTCCATAATTACAAGGCTACCATCCATTGGAGTAACAAAAATCTCGACAACAAACTACCTTCCATAATGACAAGGCTACCCTCAATTGGAGTAACAAAAATCTCGACAACAGACTACCTTCCATAATGACAAGGCTACCATCCATTGGATTAACAAAAATCTGAACAAAAGCCTACCTTCCATAATGAAAAGGCTACCATCCATTGGAGTAACAAAAATCTCGACAATAGACTACCTTCCATAGTGACAAGGCTACCATCCATTGGAGTCACAAAAATCTCGAAAACAGACTACCTTCTATAATGACAACGCTATCATGAATTGGAATAACAAAAATATCGAGAACATAGTACCTTCCATAATGACAAGGCTACCATCCATTGGAGTAACAAAAATATCAACAACAGACTACCTTCCAGAATGACAAGGGTTCCATCCATTGTAGTAACGAAAATATTGACAATAGACTACGTCCCATAATGACAAGGCTACCATCCATTGGAGTAACAGAAATATGAACAAAAGACTACCTTCCATAATGACAAGGCTACCATCCATTGGAGTAACATAAATCATAACAACAGACTACCTTCAATAATGACAAGGCTATTATCCATTGGAGTAACAAAAATCTAAACAAAAGACTACCTTCCATAATTAAAAGGCTACCATCCATTGGAGTAACAAAAATCTCGACAACAGATTACCTTATATAATGACAAGGCTACCCTCCATTGGTATAACAAAAATCTCGACGACAGACTACCTTCCAAAATTACAAGGTTACCATCCTTTGGAATAACAAAAATCTCGACATCAGACTACCTTTCATAATGACAAGGTACCATCCAATGGAAAAACAAAAATCTCGACAACAGACTACCTTCCATAATGACAAGGCTACCATCCATTGGATTAACAAAAATCTGAACAAAATACTACCTTCCATAATGAAAAGGCTACCATCAATTGGAGTAACAAAAATCTCGACATCATACTACCTTCCATAATGACAAGGCTACCATCCAGAATGACAAGGGTACCATACATTGTAGTAACGAAAATCTCGACAACAAACTACCTTCCATAATGATAAGGCTACCATCCATTGGAATAATAAAAATATCGACAACAGACTACCTTCTGTAATGACAAGGCTACCATCCATTGGAGTAACAAAAATCTGAACAAAAGACTACCTTCCATAATGACAAGGCTACCATCCATTTGGAGTAACAAAAATCTCGACAACAGACTACCTTCCATAATGACAAGGCTACCATCCATTGGAGTAACAAAAATCTCGAAAACAGACTACCTTCTATATTGAAAATGCTACCATCAATTGGAGTAACAAAAATATCGACAACATAGTACCTTCCATAATGACAAGGCTACCATCCATTGGAGTAACAAAAATCTCGACAACAGAGTACCTTCCATAATGATAAGGCTACAATTCATTGGAGTAACAAAAATATTGACAATAGACTACGTCCCATAATGACAAGGCTACCATCCATTGGAGTAACAAAAATATCGACAACAAACTACCTTCCAAAATGACAAGGTTACCATACATTGGAATAACAAAAATCCTGACATCAGACTACCTTCCATAATTCCAAGGCTACCATCCATTGGATTAACAAAAATTTGAACAACAGACTAGCTTCCATAATGAAAAGGCTACCATCCATTGGAGTAACAAAAATCTCGATAATAGATTACCTTCCATAATGACAAGGCTACCATCCATTAGAGTAACAAAAATATGAACAAAAGACTACCTTCTATGATGACAAGGCTACCATCAATTGGAGTAACAGAAATCACAACGACCGACTTCCTTCAATAATGACAAGGCCACTATCCATTGGAGTAACAAAAATCTGAAGAAAAGACTACCTTCCATAATTACAAGGTTTCCATCCATTGGAGTAACAAAAATCTCGACAAAAGACTACCTTCCATAATGACAAGGCTACCATCTATTGGAGTAACAAAAATATTGACAACATAGTACCTTCCATAATGACAAGGCTACCATCCATTGGAGTAACAAAAATCTCGACATAGAGTACCTTCCATAATGACAAGGCTACAATCCATTGGAGTAACAAAAATATTGACAACAGACTACGTTCCATAATGACAAGGCTACCATCCATTTGAGTAACAAAAATCTCGACAACAGACTACCTTCTATAATGACAAGGCTACCCTCCATTGGAGTAACAAAAATCTCCACAATAGACTACCTTCCAAAATGACAAAGTTAACATCCTTTGGAATAACAAAAATCTAGACAACAGACTACCTTCCATAATGACAAGGCTACCAACCATTGGATTAACAAAAATTTGAACAACGGAGTACCTTCCATAATGAAAAGGCTACCAAAATATCAAGGATACCATCCATTGGAGTAACAAAAATATTAACAACAGACTACCTTCCAAAATGACAAGGCTACCATCCATTGTAGTAACAAAAATCTCGACAACAGACTACCTTCCAAATGACAAGGCTATCACCCATTGGAGTAAAAAAGATATCTACAATATACTACCTTCCATAATGATAAGGCTACCGTCCATTGGAATAACAAAAATATCGATAATAGACTACCTTATGTAATGACAAGGCTACCATCCATTGGAGTAACAAAAATCTGAACAAAAGACTACCTTCCATAAGGACTAGGCTACCATCCATTGGAGTAACAAAAATCTCGACAACAGACTACCTTCCATAATGACAAGGCTACCATCCATTGGAGTAACAAAAATCTCGAAAACTGACTACCTTCCATAATGACAAGGCTACCATCCATTGGAATAACAAAAATATCGACAACAGAGTACCTTCAATAATGACAAGGCTACCATCCATTGGAGTAACAAAAATCTAGACAACAGAGTACCTTCCATAATGACAAGGCTACAATCAATTGGAGTAACAAAAATATTGACAATAGACTACGTCCCATAATGACAAGGCTACCATCCATTGGAGTAACAAAAATCTCGACAACAGACTACCTTCCAAAATGAAAAGGTTACCATACATTGGAATAACAAAAATCTTGACATCAGACTACCTTCCATAATGACAAGGCCACCATCCATTGGAGTAACAAAAATATCGACTACAGACTACCTTCCATAATGAAAAGGATACCATCCATTGGAGTAATAAAAATCTCGACAACAGACTGGCTTCCATAATCAAAAGGCAACCATCCATTAGAGTAACAAAAATCTTGACAATATACTACCTTCCATAATGACAAGGCTACCATCCATTGGAGTAACAAAAATCTCTACAATATACTACCTTCCAAAATGATAAGGCTACCATCCAATGGAGTAACAAAAATATCGAGAACAAAATACCTTATGTAATGACAAGTCTACCTTCCATTGGAGTAACAAAAATAAGAACAAAAGACTAGCTTCCGTAATGACAAGGATACCATCCATTGGAGTAACAAAAATCTAAACAAAAGAATACCTTCCATAATTACAAGGCTACCATCCATTGGAGTAACAAAAATCTCGACAACAAACTACCTTCCATAATGACAAGGCTACCCTCAATTGGAGTAACAAAAATCTCGACAACAGACTACCTTCCATAATGACAAGGCTACCATCCATTGGATTAACAAAAATCTGAACAAAAGCCTACCTTCCATAATGAAAAGGATACCATCCATTGGAGTAACAAAAATCTCGACATCATAGTACCTTCCATAATGACAAGGCTACCCTCCATTGGAGTAACAAAAATCTCGACAACAGACTACCTTCCAGAATGACAAGGGTACCATCCATTGTAGTAACGAAAATCTCGATAACAGACTATCTTCCATAATGACAAGGCTACCACCCATTGGAGTAAAAAAGATATCTACAATATACTACCTTCCATAATGATAAGGCTACCATCCATTGGAATAACAAAAATATCTACAACATACTACCTTCTGTAATGACAAGGCTACCATCCATTGGAGTAACAAAAATCTGAACAAAAGTCTACCTTCCATAATGACAAGGCTACCATCCATTGGAGTAAAAAAAATCTCGACAACAAACTACCTCCCATAGTGACAAGGCTACCATCCATTGGAGTAACAAAAATCTCGAAAAAAGACTACCTTCTATAATGACAAGGCTACCATCAATTGGAATAACAAAAATATCGACAACAAAGTACCTTCCATAATGACAAGGCTACCATCCATTGGAGTAACAAAAATATCAGCAACAGACTACCTTCTAGAATGACAAGGGTTCCATCCATTGTAGTACCGAAAATCTCAACAACAGACTACCTTCCATAATGACAAGGCTACCACCCATTGGAGTAAAAAAGATATCTACAATATACTACCTTCCATAATGATAAGGCTACCATCCATTGGAATAACAAAAATATCGACAACAGACTACCTTCTGTAATGACAAGGCTACCATCCATTGGAGTAACAAAAATCTGGACAAAAGACTACCTTCCTTAATGACAAGGCTACCATCCATTGGAGTAACAAAAATCTCGACAACAGACTACCTTCCATAGTGACAAGGCTACCATCCATTAGAGTAACAAAAATCTCGAAATCAGACTACCTTCTATAATGACAAGGCTACCATCAATTGGAATAACAAAAATATCGACAACAGAGTACCTTCCATAATGACAAGGCTACCATCCATTGGAGTAACAAAAATATCAACAATAGACTACCTTCCAGAATGACAAGGGTTCCATCCATTGTAGTAACGAAAATCTCAACAACATACTACCTTCCATAATGACAAGGCTACCACCCATTGGAGTAAAAAAGATATCTACAATATACTACCTTCCATAATGACAAGGCTACCATCCATTGGAATAACAAAAATATCGACAACAAACTACCTTCTGTAATGACAAGGCTACCATCCATTGGAGTAACAAAAATATGAACAAAAGACTACCTTCCATAATGACAAGGCTACCATCCATGGGAGTAACAAAAATCTCGACAACAGACTACCTTCCATAATGACAAGGCTACCATACATTGGAGTAACAAAAATCTCGAAAACAGACTACCTTCTATAATGACAAGGCTACCATCAATTGGAGTAACAAAAATATCGACAACAAAGTACCTTCCATAATGACAAGGCTACCATCCATTGGAGTAACAAAAATCTCGATAACAAAGTACCTTCCATAATGACAAGGCTACAATCCATTGGAGTAACAAAAATATTGACAATAGACTACGTCCCATAATGAGAAGGCTACCATCCATTGGAGTAACAAAAATCTCGACAACAGACTACCTTCCAAAATGACATGGTTACCATACATTGGAATAACAAAAATCCTGACATCAGACTACCTTCCATAATGCCAAGGCTACCATCCAATGGAATAACAAAAATCTCGACAAAAGACTACCTTCCATAATGACAAGGCTACCATCCATTGGATTAACAAAAATTTAAACAATATACTAGCTTCCATAATGAAAAGGCTACTACCTATTGGAGTAACAAAAATCTCGACAACAGACTTCCTTCTGTAATGACAAGGCCACTATCCATTGGAGTTACAAAAATATGAACAAAAGACTACCTTCCATAATTACAAGGCTTCCATCCATTGGAGTAACAAAAATCTCGACAATAGACTACCTTCCATAATAACAAGGCTACCATCCATTGGAGTAACAAAAATATTGACAACAGAGTACCTTCTATAATGACAAGGCTTCCATTCATTGGAGTAACAAAAATCTCGACAACAGAGTACCTTGAATAATGGCAAGGCTACAATCCATTGGAGCAACAAAAATATTGACAACAGACTACGTCCCATAATGACAAGGCTACCATCCATTGGAGTAACAAAAATCTCGATAACAGATTACCTTCTATAATGACAAGGCTACCCTCCATTGGAGTAACAAAAATCTCGACAATAAACTACCTTCCATAATGACAAGGTTACCATCCTTTGGAATAACAAAAATCTCGACATCAGACAAGCTTCCAAAATGACAAGGAAACCATCCTTTGGAATAACAAAAATCTCGACATCAGACTACCTTTCATAATGTCAAGGTACCATCCAATGGAAAAACAAAAATCTCGACAACAGAGTACCTTCCATAATGACAAGTCTACCTTCCATAATGAAAAGGTTACCATCCATTGGAGTAACAAAAATATAGACATTATACTACCTTCCATAATGACAAGGCTATCATCCATTGGAGTAACAAAAATAACAACAACAGACTACCTTCCAGAATGACAAGGGTACCATCCATTGTAGTAACGAAAATCTCGACAATAGACTACCTTCCATAATGACAAGGCTACCACCCATTGGAGTAAAAAAGATATCTACAATATACTACATTCCATAATGATAAGGCTACCATCCATTGGAATTACAAAAATATCGACAACATACTACCTTCTGCAATGACAAGGCTACCATCCATTGGAGTAAAAAAAATCTGAACAAAAGACTACCTTCCATAATGACAAGGCTACCATCCATTGGAGTAACAAAAATCTCGACAACAGACTACCTTCCATAGTGACAAGGCTACCATCCATTGGAGTAACAAAAATCTCGAAAAAAGACTACCTTCTATAATGACAAGGCTACCATCAATTGGAATAACAAAAATATCGACAATAGAGTACCTTCCATAATGACAAGGCTACCATCCATTGGAGTAACAAAAATATCAACAACAGACTACCTTCCAGAATGACAAGGGTTCCATCCAATGTAGTACCGAAAATCTCAACAACAGACTACCTTCCATAATGACAAGGCTACCACCCATTGGAGTAAAAAATATATCTACAATATACTACCTTCCATAATGATAAGGCTACCATCCATTGGAATAACAAAAATATCGATAAAGACTACCTTCTATAATGACAAGGCTACCATCCATTGGAGTAACAAAAATCTGAACAAAAGACTACCTTCCATAATGACAAGGCTACCATCAATTGGAGTAACAAAAATCTCGACAACAGACTACCTTTCATAATGACTAGGCTACCATCCATTGGAGTAACAAAAATATTGACAATAGACTACGTCCCATAATGAGAAGGCTACCATCCATTGGAGTAACAAAAATCTCGACAACAGACTACCTCCCATAATGACATGGCTACCATCCAATGGAATAACAAAAATCTCGACAAAAGACTACCTTCCATAATGACAAGGCTACTATCCATTGGATTAAAAAAAATTTAAATAACAGACTAGCTTCCATAATGAAAAGGCTATTACCTATTGGAGTAACAAAAATCTCGACAACAAACTTCCTTCTGTAATGACAAGGCCACTATCCATTGGAGTAACAAAAATATGAACAAAAGACTACCTTCCATAATTACAAGGCTTCCATCCATTGGAGTAAGAAAAATATCGACAACAGACTACCTTCCATAATGACAAGGATACCATCCATTGGAGTAACAAAAATATTGACAATAGAGTACCTTCCATAATGACAAGGCTACCATTCATTAGAGTAACAAAAATCTCGACAACAGAGTACCTTCCATAATGACAAGGCTGCAATCCATTGGAGTAACAGAAATATTGACAACAGACTACGTCCCATAATGACAAGGCTACCATCCATTGGAGTAACAAAAATCTCGAGAACAGATTACCTTCTATAATGACAAGGCTACCCTCCATTGGAGTAACAAAAATCTCGAAAATAAACTACCTTCCATAATGACAAGGCTACCCTCCATTGGAATAACAAAAATCTCGACATCAGACAAGCTTCCAAAATGACAAGGTAACCATCCTTTGGAATAACAAAAATCTCGACATCAGACTACCTTTCATAATGTCAAGGTACCATCCAATGGAAAAACAAAAATCTCGACAACAGAGTACCTTCCATAATGACAAGGCTACCATCCATTGGATTAACAAAAATCTGAACAAAAGACTACCTTCCATAATGAAAAGGTTACCATCCATTGGAGTAACAAAAATCTCGACATTATACTACCTTCCATAATGACAATGCTACCATCCATTAGAGTAATAAAAATATCAACAACAGACTACCTTCCAGAATGACAAGGGTACCATCCATTATAGTAATGAAAATCTCGACAATAGACTACCTTCCATAATGACAAGGCTACCACCCATTGGAGTAAAAAAGATATCTATAATATACTATCTTCCATAATGATAAGGCTACCATCCATTGGAATAACAAAAATATCGACAACATACTACCGTCTGTAATGACAAGGCTACCATCCATTGGAGTAACAAAAATATGAACAAAAGACTACCTTCCATAATGACAAGGCTACCATCCATTGGAGTAACAAAAATCTCGACAACAGACTACCTTCCATAGTGACAAGGCTACCATCCATTGGAGTAACAAAAATCTCGAAAAAAGACTACATTCTATAATGACAAAGCTACCATCAATTGGAATAACAAAAATATCGACAATAAAGTACCTTCCATAATGACAAGGCTACCATCCATTGGAGTAACACAAATATCAACAACATACTACCTTCCAGAATGACAAGGGTTCCATCCATTATAGTACAGAAAATCTCAACAACAGACTACCTTCCATAATGACAAGGCTACCACCCATTAGAGTAAAAAAGATATCTACAATATACTACCTTCCATAATGATAAGGCTACCATCCATTGGAATAACAAAAATATCTACAAAGACTACCTTCTGTAATGACAAGGCTACCATCCATTGGAGTAACAAAAATCTGAACAAAAGACTACCTTCCATAATGACAAGGCTACCATCAATTGGAGTAACAAAAATCTCGACAACAGACTACCTTTCATAATGACTAGGCTACCATCCATTGGAGTAATAAAGATATTGACAATAGACTATGTCCCATAATGACAAGGCTACCATCCATTGGAGTAACAAAAATCTCGACAACAGACTACCTTCTATAATGACAAGGCTACAATCCATTGGAGTAACAAAAATATTGACAACAGACTACGTCCTATAATGACAAGGCTACCATCCACTGGAGAAACAAAAATCTCGACAACAGACTACCTTCTATAATGACAAGGCTACCCTCCATTGGAGTAACAAAAATCTCGACAATAGACTACCTTCCAAAATGACAAGGTTACCATCCTTTGGAATAACAAAAATCTCGACATCAGACTACCTTTCATAATGAAAAGGTACCATCTAATAGAAGAACAAAATCTGGACAACAGACTACCTTCCATAATGACAAGGCTACCATCCATTCGATTAACAAAAATCTGAACAACGGAGTACCTTCCGTAATGAAAAGGCTACCATAATATCAAGGATACCATCCATTGGAGTAACAAAAACCTCGACAACAGACTACCTTCCAAATGACAAGGCTACCACCCATTGGAGTAAAAAAGATATCTACAATATACTACCTTCTATAATGATAAGGCTACCATCCATTGGAATAACAAAAATATCGACAAAGACTACCTTCTGTAATGACAAGGCTACCATCCATTGGAGTAACAAAAATCTGAACAAAAGACTACCTTCCATAATGACAAGGCTACCATCCATTGGAGTAACAAAAATCTCGACATAGAGTACCTTCCATAATGACAAGGCTACAATCCATTGGAGTAACAAAAATATTGACAACAGACTACGTTCCATAATGACAAGGCTACCATCCATTTGAGTAACAAAAATCTCGACAACAGACTACCTTCTATAATGACAAGGCTACCCTCCATTGGAGTAACAAAAATCTCCACAATAGACTACCTTCCAAAATGACAAAGTTAACATCCTTTGGAATAACAAAAATCTAGACAACAGACTACCTTCCATAATGACAAGGCTACCAACCATTGGATTAACAAAAATTTGAACAATAGAGTACCTTCCATAATGAAAAGGCTACCAAAATATCAAGGATACCATCCATTGGAGTAACAAAAATATTAACAACAGACTACCTTCCAAAATGACAAGGCTACCATCCATTGTAGTAACGAAAATCTCGACAACAGACTACCTTCCAAATGACAAGGCTATCACCCATTGGAGTAAAAAAGATATCTACAATATACTACCTTCCATAATGATAAGGCTACCGTCAATTGGAATAACAAAAATATCGATAATAGACTACCTTATGTAATGACAAGGCTACCATCCATTGGAGTAACAAAAATCTGAACAAAAGACTACCTTCCATAAGGACTAGGCTACCATCCATTGGAGTAACAAAAATCTCGACAACAGACTACCTTCCATAATGACAAGGCTACCATCCATTGGAGTAACAAAAATCTCGAAAACTGACTACCTTCCATAATGACAAGGCTACCATCCATTGGAATAACAAAAATATCGACAACAGAGTACCTTCAATAATGACAAGGCTACCATCCATTGGAGTAACAAAAATCTAGACAACAGAGTACCTTCCATAATGACAAGGCTACAATCCATTGGAGTAACAAAAATATTGACAATAGACTACGTCCCATAATGACAAGGCTACCATCCATTGGAGTAACAAAAATCTCGACAACAGACTACCTTCCAAAATGAAAAGGTTACCATACATTGGAATAACAAAAATCTTGACATCAGACTACCTTCCATAATGACAAGGCCACCATCCATTGGAGTAACAAAAATATCGACTACAGACTACCTTCCATAATGAAAAGGATACCATCCATTGGAGTAATAAAAATCTCGACAACAGACTGGCTTCCATAATCAAAAGGCAACCATCCATTAGAGTAACAAAAATCTTGACAATATACTACCTTCCATAATGACAAGGCTACCATCCATTGGAGTAACAAAAATCTCTACAATATACTACCTTCCAAAATGATAAGGCTACCATCCAATGGAGTAACAAAAATATCGAGAACAAAATACCTTATGTAATGACAAGTCTACCTTCCATTGGAGTAACAAAAATAAGAACAAAAGACTAGCTTCCGTAATGACAAGGATACCATCCATTGGAGTAACAAAAATCTAAACAAAAGAATACCTTCCATAATTACAAGGCTACCATCCATTGGAGTAACAAAAATCTCGACAACAAACTACCTTCCATAATGACAAGGCTACCCTCAATTGGAGTAACAAAAATCTCGACAACAGACTACCTTCCATAATGACAAGGCTACCATCCATTGGATTAACAAAAATCTGAACAAAAGCCTACCTTCCATAATGAAAAGGATACCATCCATTGGAGTAACAAAAATCTCGACATCATAGTACCTTCCATATTGACAAGGCTACCATCCATTGGAGTAACAAAAATCTCGACAACAGACTACCTTCCAGAATGACAAGGGTACCATCCATTGTAGTAACGAAAATCTCGATAACAGACTATCTTCCATAATGACAAGGCTACCACCCATTGGAGTAAAAAAGATATCTACAATATACTACCTTCCATAATGATAAGGCTACCATCCATTGGAATAACAAAAATATCTACAACATACTACCTTCTGTAATGACAAGGCTACCATCCATTGGAGTAACAAAAATCTGAACAAAAGTCTACCTTCCATAATGACAAGGCTACCATCCATTGGAGTAAAAAAAATCTCGACAACAAACTACCTCCCATAGTGACAAGGCTACCATCCATTGGAGTAACAAAAATCTCGAAAAAAGACTACCTTCTATAATGACAAGGCTACCATCAATTGGAATAACAAAAATATCGACAACAAAGTACCTTCCATAATGACAAGGCTACCATCCATTGGAGTAACAAAAATATCAGCAACAGACTACCTTCTAGAATGACAAGGGTTCCATCCATTGTAGTACCGAAAATCTCAACAACAGACTACCTTCCATAATGACAAGGCTACCACCCATTGGAGTAAAAAAGATATCTACAATATACTACCTTCCATAATGATAAGGCTACCATCCATTGGAATAACAAAAATATCGACAACAGACTACCTTCTGTAATGACAAGGCTACCATCCATTGGAGTAACAAAAATCTGGACAAAAGACTACCTTCCATAATGACAAGGCTACCATCCATTGGAGTAACAAAAATCTCGACAACAGACTACCTTCCATAGTGACAAGGCTACCATCCATTAGAGTAACAAAAATCTCGAAATCAGACTACCTTCTATAATGACAAGGCTACCATCAATTGGAATAACAAAAATATCGACAACAGAGTACCTTCCATAATGACAAGGCTACCATCCATTGGAGTAACAAAAATATCAACAATAGACTACCTTCCAGAATGACAAGGGTTCCATCCATTGTAGTAACGAAAATCTCAACAACATACTACCTTCCATAATGACAAGGCTACCACCCATTGGAGTAAAAAAGATATCTACAATATACTACCTTCCATAATGATAAGGCTACCATCCATTGGAATAACAAAAATATCGACAACAAACTACCTTCTGTAATGACAAGGCTACCATCCATTGGAGTAACAAAAATATGAACAAAAGACTACCTTCCATAATGACAAGGCTACCATCCATGGGAGTAACAAAAATCTCGACAACAGACTACCTTCCATAATGACAAGGCTACCATACATTGGAGTAACAAAAATCTCGAAAACAGACTACCTTCTATAATGACAAGGCTACCATCAATTGGAGTAACAAAAATATCGACAACAAAGTACCTTCCATAATGACAAGGCTACCATCCATTGGAGTAACAAAAATCTCGATAACAAAGTACCTTCCATAATGACAAGGCTACAATCCATTGGAGTAACAAAAATATTGACAATAGACTACGTCCCATAATGAGAAGGCTACCATCCATTGGAGTAACAAAAATCTCGACAACAGACTACCTTCCAAAATGGCATGGTTACCATACATTGGAATAACAAAAATCCTGACATCAGACTACCTTCCATAATGCCAAGGCTACCATCCAATGGAATAACAAAAATCTCGACAAAAGACTACCTTCCATAATGACAAGGCTACCATCCATTGGATTAACAAAAATTTAAACAATATACTAGCTTCCATAATGAAAAGGCTACTACCTATTGGAGTAACAAAAATCTCGACAACAGACTTCCTTCTGTAATGACAAGGCCACTATCCATTGGAGTTACAAAAATATGAACAAAAGACTACCTTCCATAATTACAAGGCTTCCATCCATTGGAGTAACAAAAATCTCGACAACAGACTACCTTCCATAATAACAAGGCTACCATCCATTGGAGTAACAAAAATATTGACAACAGAGTACCTTCTATAATGACAAGGCTTCCATTCATTGGAGTAACAAAAATCTCGACAACATAGTACCTTGAATAATGGCAAGGCTACAATCCATTGGAGCAACAAAAATATTGACAACAGACTACGTCCCATAATGACAAGGCTACCATCCATTGGAGTAAAAAAAATCTCGATAACAGATTACCTTCTATAATGACAAGGCTACCCTCCATTGGAGTAACAAAAATCTCGACAATAAACTACCTTCCATAATGACAAGGTTACCATCCTTTGGAATAACAAAAATCTCGACATCAGACAAGCTTCCAAAATGACAAGGAAACCATCCTTTGGAATAACAAAAATCTCGACATCAGACTACCTTTCATAATGTCAAGGTACCATCCAATGGAAAAACAAAAATCTCGACAACAGAGTACCTTCCATAATGACAAGTCTTCCTTCCATAATGAAAAGGTTACCATCCATTGGAGTAACAAAAATATAGACATTATACTACCTTCCATAATGACAAGGCTATCATCCATTGGAGTAACAAAAATAACAACAACAGACTACCTTCCAGAATGACAAGGGTACCATCCATTGTAGTAACGAAAATCTCGACAATAGACTACCTTCCATAATGACAAGGCTACCACCCATTGGAGTAAAAAAGATATCTACAATATACTACATTCCATAATGATAAGGCTACCATCCATTGGAATTACAAAAATATCGACAACATACTACCTTCTGCAATGACAAGGCTACCATCCATTGGAGTAAAAAAAATCTGAACAAAAGACTACCTTCCATAATGACAAGGCTACCATCCATTGGAGTAACAAAAATCTCGACAACAGACTACCTTCCATAGTGACAAGGCTACCATCCATTGGAGTAACAAAAATCTCGAAAAAAGACTACCTTCTATAATGACAAGGCTACCATCAATTGGAATAACAAAAATATCAACAACAGACTTCCTTCCAGAATGACAAGGGTTCCATCCAATGTAGTACCGAAAATCTCAACAACAGACTACCTTCCATAATGACAAGGCTACCACCCATTGGAGTAAAAAATATATCTACAATATACTACCTTCCATAATGATAAGGCTACCATCCATTGGAATAACAAAAATATCGATAAAGACTACCTTCTATAATGACAAGGCTACCATCCATTGGAGTAACAAAAATCTGAACAAAAGACTACCTTCCATAATGACAAGGCTACCATCAATTGGAGTAACAAAAATCTCGACAACAGACTACCTTTCATAATGACTAGGCTACCATCCATTGGAGTAACAAAAATATTGACAATAGACTACGTCCCATAATGAGAAGGCTACCATCCATTGGAGTAACAAAAATCTCGACAACAGACTACCTCCCATAATGACATGGCTACCATCCAATGGAATAACAAAAATCTCGACAAAAGACTACCTTCCATAATGACAAGGCTACTATCCATTGGATTAAAAAAAATTTAAATAACAGACTAGCTTCCATAATGAAAAGGCTATTACCTATTGGAGTAACAAAAATCTCGACAACAAACTTCCTTCTGTAATGACAAGGCCACTATCCATTGGAGTAACAAAAATATGAACAAAAGACTACCTTCCATAATTACAAGGCTTCCATCCATTGGAGTAAGAAAAATATCGACAACAGACTACCTTCCATAATGACAAGGATACCATCCATTGGAGTAACAAAAATATTAACAATAGAGTACCTTCCATAATGACAAGGCTACCATTCATTAGAGTAACAAAAATCTCGACAACAGAGTACCTTCCATAATGACAAGGCTGCAATCCATTGGAGTAACAGAAATATTGACAACAGACTACGTCCCATAATGACAAGGCTACCATCCATTGGAGTAACAAAAATCTCGAGAACAGATTACCTTCTATAATGACAAGGCTACCCTCCATTGGAGTAACAAAAATCTCGAAAATAAACTACCTTCCATAATGACAAGGCTACCCTCCATTGGAATAACAAAAATCTCGACATCAGACAAGCTTCCAAAATGACAAGGTAACCATCCTTTGGAATAACAAAAATCTCAACATCAGACTACCTTTCATAATGTCAAGGTACCATCCAATGGAAAAACAAAAATCTCGACAACAGAGTACCTTCCATAATGACAAGGCTACCATCCATTGGATTAACAAAAATCTGAACAAAAGACTACCTTCCATAATGAAAAGGTTACCATCCATTGGAGTAACAAAAATCTCGACATTATACTACCTTCCATAATGACAATGCTACCATCCATTAGAGTAATAAAAATATCAACAACAGACTACCTTCCAGAATGACAAGGGTACCATCCATTATAGTAACGAAAATCTCGACAATAGACTACCTTCCATAATGACAAGGCTACCACCCATTGGAGTAAAAAAGATATCTATAATATACTATCTTCCATAATGATAAGGCTACCATCCATTGGAATAACAAAAATATCGACAACATACTACCGTCTGTAATGACAAGGCTACCATCCATTGGAGTAACAAAAATATGAACAAAAGACTACCTTCCATAATGACAAGGCTACCATCCATTGGAGTAACAAAAATCTCGACAACAGACTACCTTCCATAGTGACAAGGCTACCATCCATTGGAGTAACAAAAATCTCGAAAAAAGACTACATTCTATAATGACAAAGCTACCATCAATTGGAATAACAAAAATATCGACAATAAAGTACCTTCCATAATGACAAGGCTACCATCCATTGGAGTAACACAAATATCAACAACATACTACCTTCCAGAATGACAAGGGTTCCATCCATTATAGTACAGAAAATCTCAACAACAGACTACCTTCCATAATGACAAGGCTACCACCCATTAGAGTAAAAAAGATATCTACAATATACTACCTTCCATAATGATAAGGCTACCATCCATTGGAATAACAAAAATATCTACAAAGACTACCTTCTGTAATGACAAGGCTACCATCCATTGGAGTAACAAAAATCTGAACAAAAGACTACCTTCCATAATGACAAGGCTACCATCAATTGGAGTAACAAAAATCTCGACAACAGACTACCTTTCATAATGACTAGGCTACCATCCATTGGAGTAATAAAGATATTGACAATAGACTATGTCCCATAATGACAAGGCTACCATCCATTGGAGTAACAAAAATCTCGACAACAGACTACCTTCTATAATGACAAGGCTACAATCCATTGGAGTAACAAAAATATTGACAACAGACTACGTCCTATAATGACAAGGCTACCATCCACTGGAGAAACAAAAATCTCGACAACAGACTACCTTCTATAATGACAAGGCTACCCTCCATTGGAGTAACAAAAATCTCGACAATAGACTACCTTCCAAAATGACAAGGTTACCATCCTTTGGAATAACAAAAATCTCGACATCAGACTACCTTTCATAATGAAAAGGTACCATCTAATAGAAGAACAAAATCTGGACAACAGACTACCTTCCATAATGACAAGGCTACCATCCATTCGATTAACAAAAATCTGAACAACGGAGTACCTTCCGTAATGAAAAGGCTACCATAATATCAAGGATAACATCCATTGGAGTAACAAAAACCTCGACAACAGACTACCTTCCAAATGACAAGGCTACCACCCATTGGAGTAAAAAAGATATCTACAATATACTACCTTCTATAATGATAAGGCTACCATCCATTGGAATAACAAAAATATCGACAAAGACTACCTTCTGTAATGACAAGGCTACCATCCATTGGAGTAACAAAAATCTGAACAAAAGACTACCTTCCATAATGACAAGGCTACCATCCATTGGAGTAACAAAAATCTCGACAACAGACTACCTTTCATAATGACTAGGCTACCATCCATTGGAGTAACAAAGATATTGACAACAGACTACGTCCCATAATGACAAGGCTACCTTCCATTGGAGTAACAAAAATCTCGACAACAGACTACGTTCTATAATGACAAGGCTACAATCCATTGCAGTAACAGAAATATTGACAATAGACTACGTTCCAAAATGACAAGGTTACCATCCTTTGGAATAACAAAAATCTCGACATCAGACTACCTTTCATAATGAAAAGGTACCATATAATAGAACAACAAAATCTGAACAAAAGACTACCTTCCATAATGAAAAGGTTACCATCCATTGGAGTAACAAAAATCTTGACATTATACTACCTTCCATAATGACAATGCTACCATCCATTGGAGTAACAAAAATATCAACAACAGACTACCTTCCAGAATGACAAGGGTACCATCCATTGTAGTAACGAAAATCTCGACAATAGACTACCTTCCATAATGACAAGGCTACCACCCATTGGAGTAAAAAAGATATCTAAAATATACTACCTTCCATAATGATAAGGCTACCATCCATTGGAATAACAAAAATATCGACAACATACTACCTTCTGTAATGACAAGGCTACCATCCATTGGAGTAACAAAAATCTGAACAAAAGACTACCTTCCATAATGACAAGGCTACCATCCATTGGAGTAACAAAAATCTCGACAACAGACTACCTTCCATAGTGACAAGGCTACCATCCATTGGAGTAACAAAAATCTTGAAAAAAGACTACATTCTATAATGACAAGGCTACCATCAATTGGAATAACAAAAATATCGACAATAGAGTACCTTCCATAATGACAAGGCTACCATCCATTGGAGTAACAAAAATATCAACAACATACTACCTTCCAGAATGACAAGGGTTCCATCCATTGTAGTACCGAAAATCTCAACAACAGACTACCTTCCATAATGACAAGGCTACCACCCATTAGAGTAAAAAAGATATCTACAATATACTACCTTCCATAATGATAAGGCTACCATCCATTAGAATAACAAAAATATCGACAAAGACTACCTTCTGTAATGACAAGGCTAGCATCCATTGGAGTAACAAAAATCTGAACAAAAGACTACCTTCCATAATGACAAGGCTACCATCAATTGGAGTAACAAAGATATTGACAACAGACTACGTCCCATAATGACAAGGCTACCATCCATTGGAGTAACAAAAATCTCGACAACAGACTACCTTCTATAATGACAAGGCTACAATCCATTGGAGTAACAGAAATATTGACAACAGACTACGTCCCATAATGACAAGGCTACCATCCATTGGAGTAACAAAAATATCGACAACAGACTACCTTCTATAATGACAAGGCTACCCTCCATTGGAGTAACAAAAATCTCGACAATAGACTACCTTCCAAAATGACAAGGTTACCATGCTTTGGAATAACAAAAATCTCGACATCAAACTACCTTCCATAATGAAAAGGTACCATCTAATAGAACAACAAAATCTGGACAACAGACTACCTTCCATAATGACAAGGATACCATCCATTCATTTAACAAAAATATGAACAACGGGGTACCTTCCGTAATGAAAAGGCTACCATAATATCAAGGATACCATCCATTGGAGTAACAAAAACCTCGACAACAGACTACCTTCCAAATGACAAGGCTACCACCCATTGGAGTAAAAAAGATATCTACAATATACTACCTTCCATAATGATAAGGCTACCATCCATTGGATTAACAAAAATATCGACAAAAGACTACCTTCTGTAGTGACAAGGCTACCATCCATTGAAGTAACAAAAATCTGAACAAAAGACTACCTTCCATAATGACAAGGCTACCATCCATTGGAGTAACAAAAATCTCGACAACAGACTACCTTTCATAATGACTAGGCTACCATCCATTGGAGTAACAAAAATATCGACAACAGACTACGTCCCATAATGACAAGGCTACCACCCATTGGAGTAACAAAAATCTCGACAACAGACTACGTTCCATAATGACAAGGCTACAATCCATTGGAGTAACAAAAATATTGACAACATACTACCTTCTGTAATGACAAGGCTACCATCCATTGGAGTAACAAAAATCTGAACAAAAGACTACCTTCCATAATGACAAGGCTACCATCCATTGGAGTAACAAAAATCTCGACAACAAACTACCTTCCATAGTGACAAGGCTACCATCCGGAGTAACAAAAATCCGCAAAAAAGACTACCTTCTATAATGACAAGGCTACCATCCATTAGAATGACAAGGCTACCATCCATTGTAGTAACGAAAATCTCGACAACAGACTACCATCCAAATGACAAGGCTACCACCCATTGGAGTAAAAAAGATATCTACAATATACTACCTTCCATAATGATAAGGCTACCATCCATTGGAATAACAAAAATATCGATAACAGACTACCTTCTGTAATGACAAGGCTACCATCCATTGGAGTAACAAAAATCTGAACAAAAGACTACCTTCCATAAGGACAAGGCTACCATCCATTGGAGTAACAAAAATCTCGACAACAGACTACCTTCCATAGTGACAAGGCTACCATCCATTAGAGTAACAAAAATCTCGAAATCAGACTACCTTCTATAATGACAAGGCTACTATCAATTGGAATAACAAAAATATCGACAACAGAGTACCTTCCATAATGACAAGGCTACCATCCATTGGAGTAACAAAAATATCAACAATAGACTACCTTCCAGAATGACAAGGGTTCCATCCATTGTAGTAACGAAAATCTCAACAACATACTACCTTCCATAATGACAAGGCTACCACCCATTGGAGTAAAAAAGATATCTACAATATACTACCTTCCATAATGACAAGGCTACCATCCATTGGAATAACAAAAATATCGACAACAAACTACCTTCTGTAATGACAAGGCTACCATCCATTGGAGTAACAAAAATATGAACAAAAGACTACCTTCTATAATGCCAAGGCTACCATCCATTGGAGTAACAAAAATCTCGACAACAGACTACCTTCCATAATGACAAGGCTACCATACATTGGAGTAACAAAAATCTCGAAAACATACTACCTTCTATAATGACAAGGCTACCATCAATTGGAGTAACAAAAATATCGACAACAAAGTACCTTCCATAATGACAAGGCTACCATCCATTGGAGTAACAAAAATCTCGATAACAAAGTACCTTCCATAATGACAAGGCTACAATCCATTGGAGTAACAAAAATATTGACAATAGACTACGTCCCATAATGAGAAGGCTACCATCCATTAGAGTAACAAAAATCTCGACAACAGACTACCTTCCAAAATGACATGGTTACCATACATTGGAATAACAAAAATCCTGACATCAGACTACCTTCCATAATGCCAAGGCTACCATCCAATGGAATAACAAAAATCTCGACAAAAGACTACCTTCCATAATGACAAGGCTACCATCCATTGGATTAACAAAAATTTAAACAATATACTAGCTTCCATAATGAAAAGGCTACTACCTATTGGAGTAACAAAAATCTCGACAACAGACTTCCTTCTGTAATGACAAGGCCACTATCCATTGGAGTTACAAAAATATGAACAAAAGACTACCTTCCATAATTACAAGGCTTCCATCCATTGGAGTAACAAAAATCTCGACAACAGACCACCTTCCATAATAACAAGGCTACCATCCATTGGAGTAACAAAAATATTGACAACAGAGTACCTTCTATAATGACAAGGCTTCCATTCATTGGAGTAACAAAAATCTCGACAACAGAGTACCTTCCATAATGACAAGGCTACAATCCATTGGAGCAACAAAAATATTGACAACAGACTACGTCCCATAATGACAAGGCTACCATCCATTGGAGTAACAAAAATTCGATAACAGATTACCTTCTATAATGACAAGGCTACCCTCCATTGGAGTAACAAAAATCTCGACAATAAACTACCTTCCATAATGACAAGGTTACCATCCTTTGGAATAACAAAAATCTCGACATCAGACAAGCTTCCAAAATGACAAGGAAACCATCCTTTGGAATAACAAAAATCTCGACATCAGACTACCTTTCATAATGTCAAGGTACCATCCAATGGAAAAACAAAAATCTCGACAACAGAGTACCTTCCATAATGACAAGTCTACCTTCCATAATGAAAAGGTTACCATCCATTGGAGTAACAAAAATATAGACATTATACTACCTTCCATAATGACAAGGCTATCATCCATTGGAGTAAAAAAAATAACAACAACAGACTACCTTCCAGAATGACAAGGGTACCATCCATTGTAGTAACGAAAATCTCGACAATAGACTACCTTCCATATTGACAAGGCTACCACCCATTGGAGTAAAAAAGATATCTACAATATACTACATTCCATAATGATAAGGCTACCATCCATTGGAATTACAAAAATATCGACAACATACTACCTTCTGCAATGACAAGGCTACCATCCATTGGAGTAAAAAAAATCTGAACAAAAGACTACCTTCCATAATGACAAGGCTACCATCCATTGGAGTAACAAAAATCTCGACAACAGACTACCTTCCATAGTGACAAGGCTACCATCCATTGGAGTAACAAAAATCTCGAAAAAAGACTACCTTCTATAATGACAAGGCTACCATCAATTGGAATAACAAAAATATCAACAACAGACTTCCTTCCAGAATGACAAGGGTTCCATCCAATGTAGTACCGAAAATCTCAACAACAGACTACCTTCCATAATGACAAGGCTACCACCCATTGGAGTAAAAAATATATCTACAATATACTACCTTCCATAATGATAAGGCTACCATCCATTGGAATAACAAAAATATCGATAAAGACTACCTTCTATAATGACAAGGCTACCATCCATTGGAGTAACAAAAATCTGAACAAAAGACTACCTTCCATAATGACAAGGCTACCATCAATTGGAGTAACAAAAATCTCGACAACAGACTACCTTTCATAATGACTAGGCTACCATCCATTGGAGTAACAAAAATATTGACAATAGACTACGTCCCATAATGAGAAGGCTACCATCCATTGGAGTAACAAAAATCTCGACAACAGACTACCTCCCATAATGACATGGCTACCATCCAATGGAATAACAAAAATCTCGACAAAAGACTACCTTCCATAATGACAAGGCTACTATCCATTGGATTAAAAAAAATTTAAACAACAGACTAGCTTCCATAATGAAAAGGCTATTACCTATTGGAGTAACAAAAATCTCGACAACAAACTTCCTTCTGTAATGACAAGGCCACTATCCATTGGAGTAACAAAAATATGAACAAAAGACTACCTTCCATAATTACAAGGCTTTAATCCATTGGAGTAAGAAAAATATCGACAACAGACTACCTTCCATAATGACAAGGATACCATCCATTGGAGTAACAAAAATATTGACAATAGAGTACCTTCCATAATGACAAGGCTACCATTCATTAGAGTAACAAAAATCTCGACAACAGAGTACCTTCCATAATGACAAGGCTGCAATCAATAGGAGTAACAGAAATATTGACAACAGACTACGTCCCATAATGACAAGGCTACCATCCATTGGAGTAACAAAAATCTCAAGAACAGATTACCTTCTATAATGACAAGGCTACCCTCCATTGGAGTAACAAAAATCTCGAAAATAAACTACCTTCCATAATGACAAGGCTACCCTCCATTGGAATAACAAAAATCTCGACATCAGACAAGCTTCCAAAATGACAAGGCAACCATCCTTTGGAATAACAAAAATCTCGACATCAGACTACCTTTCATAATGTCAAGGTACCATCCAATGGAAAAACAAAAATCTCGACAACAGAGTACCTTCCATAATGACAAGGCTACCATCCATTGGATTAACAAAAATCTGAACAAAAGACTACCTTCTATAATGAAAAGGTTACCATCCATTGGAGTAAAAAAAATCTCGACATTATACTACCTTCCATAATGACAATGCTACCATCCATTAGAGTAATAAAAATATCAACAACAGACTACCTTCCAGAATGACAAGGGTACCATCCATTATAGTAACGAAAATCTCGACAATAGACTACCTTCCATAATGACAAGGCTACCACCCATTGGAGTAAAAAAGATATCTATAATATACTATCTTCCATAATGATAAGGCTACCATCCATTGGAATAACAAAAATATCGACAACATACTACCGTCTGTAATGACAAGGCTACCATCCATTGGAGTAACAAAAATATGAACGAAAGACTACCTTCCATAATGACAAGGCTACCATCCATTGGAGTAACAAAAATCTCGACAACAGACTACCTTCCATAGTGACAAGGCTACCATCCATTGGAGTAACAAAAATCTCGAAAAAAGACTACATTCTATAATGACAAGGCTACAATCAATTGGAATAACAAAAATATCGACAATAAAGTACCTTCCATAATGACAAGGCTACCATCCATTGGAGTAACACAAATATCAACAACATACTACCTTCCAGAATGACAAGGGTTCCATCCATTGTAGTACAGAAAATCTCAACAATAGACTACCTTCCATAATGACAAGGCTACCACCCATTAGAGTAAAAAAGATATCTACAATATACTACCTTCCATAATGATAAGGCTACCATCCATTGGAATAACAAAAATATCTACAAAGACTACCTTCTGTAATGACAAGGCTACCATCCATTGGAGTAACAAAAATCTGAACAAAAGACTACCTTCCATAATGACAAGGGTACCATCAATTGGAGTAACAAAAATCTCGACAACAGACTACCTTTCATAATGACTAGGCTACCATCCATTGGAGTAATAAAGATATTGACAATAGACTATGTCCCATAATGACAAGGCTACCATCCATTGGAGTAACAAAAATCTCGACAACAGACTACCTTCTATAATGACAAGGCTACAATCCATTGGAGTAACAAAAATATTGACAACAGACTACGTCCCATAATGACAAGGCTACCATCCACTGGAGAAACAAAAATCTCGACAACAGACTACCTTCTATAATGACAAGGCTACCCTCCATTGGAGTAACAAAAATCTCGACAATAGACTACCTTCCAAAATGACAAGGTTACCATCCTTTGGAATAACAAAAATCTCGACATCAGACTACCTTTCATAATGAAAAGGTACCATCTAATAGAACAACAAAATCTGGACAACAGACTACCTTCCATAATGACAAGGCTACCATCCATTCGATTAACAAAAATCTGAACAACGGAGTACCTTCCGTAATGAAAAGGCTACCATAATATCAAGGATACCATCCATTGGAGTAACAAAAACCTCGACAACAGACTACCTTCCAAATGACAAGGCTACCACCCATTGGAGTAAAAAAGATATCTACAATATACTACCTTCCATAATGATAAGGCTACCATCCATTGGAATAACAAAAATATCGACAAAGACTACCTTCTGTAATGACAAGGCTACCATCCATTGGAGTAACAAAAATCTGAACAAAAGACTACCTTCCATAATGACAAGGCTACCATCCATTGGAGTAACAAAAATCTCGACAACAGACTACCTTTCATAATGACTAGGCTACCATCCATTGGAGTAACAAAGATATTGACAACAGACTACGTCCCATAATGACAAGGCTACCTTCCATTGGAGTAACAAAAATCTCGACAACAGACTACGTTCTATAATGACAAGGCTACAATCCATTGCAGTAACAGAAATATTGACAATAGACTACGTTCCAAAATGACAAGGTTACCATCCTTTGGAATAACAAAAATCTCGACATCAGACTACCTTTCATAATGAAAAGGTACCATATAATAGAACAACAAAATCTGAACAAAAGACTACCTTCCATAATGAAAAGGTTACCATCCATTGGAGTAACAAAAATCTTGACATTATACTACCTTCCATAATGACAATGCTACCATCCATTGGAGTAACAAAAATATCAACAACAGACTACCTTCCAGAATGACAAGGGTACCATCCATTGTAGTAACGAAAATCTCGACAATAGACTACCTTCCATAATGACAAGGCTACCACCCATTGGAGTAAAAAAGATATCTAAAATATACTACCTTCCATAATGATAAGGCTACCATCCATTGGAATAACAAAAATATCGACAACATACTACCTTCTGTAATGACAAGGCTACCATCCATTGGAGTAACAAAAATCTGAACAAAAGACTACCTTCCATAATGACAAGGCTACCATCCATTGGAGTAACAAAAATCTCGACAACAGACTACCTTCCATAGTGACAAGGCTACCATCCATTGGAGTAACAAAAATCTTGAAAAAAGACTACATTCTATAATGACAAGGCTACCATCAATTGGAATAACAAAAATATCGACAATAGAGTACCTTCCATAATGACAAGGCTACCATCCATTGGAGTAACAAAAATATCAACAACATACTACCTTCCAGAATGACAAGGGTTCCATCCATTATAGTACCGAAAATCTCAACAACAGACTACCTTCCATAATGACAAGGCTACCACCCATTAGAGTAAAAAAGATATCTACAATAAACTACCTTCCATAATGATAAGGCTACCATCCATTAGAATAACAAAAATATCGACAAAGACTACCTTCTGTAATGACAAGGCTAGCATCCATTGGAGTAACAAAAATCTGAACAAAAGACTACCTTCCATAATGACAAGGCTACCATCAATTGGAGTAACAAAGATATTGACAACAGACTACGTCCCATAATGACAAGGCTACCATCCATTGGAGTAACAAAAATCTCGACAACAGACTACCTTCTATAATGACAAGGCTACAATCTATTGGAGTAACAGAAATATTGACAACAGACTACGTCCCATAATGACAAGGCTACCATCCATTGGAGTAACAAAAATATCGACAACAGACTACCTTCTATAATGACAAGGCTACCCTCCATTGGAGTAACAAAAATCTCGACAATAGACTACCTTCCAAAATGACAAGGTTACCATCCTTTGGAATAACAAAAATCTCGACATCAAACTACCTTCCATAATGAAAAGGTACCATCTAATAGAACAACAAAATCTGGACAACAGACTACCTTCCATAATGACAAGGATACCATCCATTCATTTAACAAAAATATGAACAACGGGGTACCTTCCGTAATGAAAAGGCTACCATAATATCAAGGATACCATCCATTGGAGTAACAAAAACCTCGACAACAGACTACCTTCCAAATGACAAGGCTACCACCCATTGGAGTAAAAAAGATATCTACAATATACTACCTTCCATAATGATAAGGCTACCATCCATTGGATTAACAAAAATATCGACAAAAGACTACCTTCTGTAGTGACAAGGCTACCATCCATTGGAGTAACAAAAATCTGAACAAAAGACTACCTTCTATAATGACAAGGCTACCATCCATTGGAGTAACAAAAATCTCGACAACAGACTACCTTTCATAATGACTAGGCTACCATCCATTGGAGTAACAAAAATATCGACAATAGACTACGTCCCATAATGACAAGGCTACCACCCATTGGAGTAACAAAAATCTCGACAACAGACTACGTTCCATAATGACAAGGCTACAATCCATTGGAGTAACAGAAATATTGACAACATACTACCTTCTGTAATGACAAGGCTACCATCCATTGGAGTAACAAAAATCTGAACAAAAGACTACCTTCCATAATGACAAGGCTACCATCCATTGGAGTAACATAAATCTCGACAACAGACTACCTTCCATAGTGACAAGGCTACCATCCGGAGTAACAAAAATCCGCAAAAAAGACTACCTTCTATAATGACAAGGCTACCATCCATTAGAATGACAAGGCTACCATCCATTGTAGTAACGAAAATCTCGACAACAGACTACCATCCAAATGACAAGGCTACCACCCATTGGAGTAAAAAAGATATCTACAATATACTACCTTCCATAATGATAAGGCTACCATCCATTGGAATAACAAAAATATCGATAACAGACTACCTTCTGTAATGACAAGGCTACCATCCATTGGAGTAACAAAAATCTGAACAAAAGACTACCTTCCATAAGGACAAGGCTACCATCCATTGGAGTAACAAAAATCTTGACAACAGACTACCTTCCATAATGACAAGGCTACCATCCATTGGAGTAAAAAAAATCTCGAAAACTGACTACCTTCCATAATGACAAGGCTACCATCCATTGGAATAACAAAAATATCGACAACAGAGTACCTTCCATAATGACAAGGCTACCATCCATTGGAGTAACAAAAATCTCGACAACAGAGTACCTTCCATAATGACAAGGATACAATCCATTGGAGTAACAAAAATATTGACAATAGACTACGTCCCATAATGACAAGGCTACCATCCATTGGAGTAACAAAAATATCGACAACAGACTACCTTCCAAAATAACAAGGTTACCATACATTGGAAAAACAAAAGTCTTGACATCAGACTACCTTCCATAATGACAAGGCCACCATCCATTGGAGTAACAAAAATATCGATAACAGACTACCTTCCATAATGAAAAGGATACCATCCATTGGAGTAACAAAAATCTCGACAACAGACTGGCTTCCATAATCAAAAGTCCACCATCCATTAGAGTAACAAAAATCTTGTCAATATACTACATTCCATAATGACAAGGTTTCCATCCATTGGAATAACAAAAATCAAGAAAGCAGGCTACCTTCCACAATCACAAGGCTACCCTCCAATGGAATAACAATAATCTAGACAACAGACTATGTTTCATAATGACAAGGCTACCACCCATTGGAGTAAAAAAGATATCTACAATATACTACCTTCAAAAATGATAAGGCTACCATCCAATGGAGTAACAAAAATATCGACAACAAGCTACCTTCTTTAATGACAAGTCTACCATCCATTGGATTAAAAAAATATGAACAAAAGACTAGCTTCCGTAATGACAAGGCTACCATCCATTGGAGTAACAAAAATCTAAACAAAAGACTACCTTCCATAATTACAAGGCTACCATCCTTTGGAATAACAAAAATCTCGACATCAGACTACCTTTCATAATGACAAGGTACCATCCAATGGAAAAACAAAAATCTCGACAATAGACTACCTTACATAATGACAAGGCTACCATCCATTGGATTAACAAAAATCTGAACAAAAGACTACCTTCCATAATGAAAAGGCTACCATCCATTGGAGTAACAAAAATCTCGACATCATACTACCTTCCATAATGACAAGGCTACCATCCATTGGAGTAACAAAAATATCAACAACAGACTTCCTTCCAGAATGACAAGGCTACCATCCATTGTAGTAACGAAAATCTCGACAACAGACTACCTTCCAAATGACAAGGCTACAACCCATTGGAGTAAAAAAGATATCTACAATATACTAACTTCCATAATGATAAGGCTACCATCCATTGGAATAACAAAAATATCGATAACAGACTACCTTCTGTAATAACAAGGCTACCATCCATTGGAGTAACAAAAATCTGAACAAAAGACTACCTTCCATAAGGACAAGGCTACCATCCATTGGAGTAACAAAAATCTCGACAATAGACTACCTTCCATAATGACAAGGCTACCATCCATTGGAGTAACAAAAATCTCAAAAACTGACTACCTTCCATAATGACAAGGCTACCATCCATTGGAATAACAAAAATATCGACAACAGAGTACCTTCCATAATGACAAGGATACAATCCAATGGAGTAACAAAAATATTGATAATAGACTACGTCCCATAATGACAAGGCTACCATCCATTGGAGTAACAAAAATCTCGACAACAGACTACCTTCAAAAATGACAAGGTTACCATACATTGGAATAACCAAAATCTTGACATCAGACTACCTTCCATAATGACAACGCCACCATCCATTGGAGTAACAAAAATATCGATAACAGACTACCTTCCATAATGAAAAGGATACGATCCATTGGAGTAACAAAAATCTCGACAATAGACAGGCTTCCATAATCAAAAGACAACCATCAATTAGAGTAACAAAAATCTTGACAATATACTACCTTCCATAATGACAAGGTTTCCATCCATTGGAATAACAAAAATCAAGAAAGCAGGCTACCTTCCATAATCACAAGGCTACCCTCCAATGGAATAACAATAATCTAGACAACAGACTACGTTTCATAATGACAAGGCTACCACCAATTGGAGTAAAAAAGATATCTATAATATACTACCTTCCAAAATGATAAGGCTACCATCCAATTGAGTAACAAAAATATCGACAACAGACTACCTTCTTTAATGACAAGTCTACCATCCATTGGAGTAACAAAAATATGAACAAAAGACTAGCTTCCGTAATGACAAGGCTACCATCCATTGGAGTAACAAAAATCTAAACAAAAGACTACCTTCCATAATTACAAGGCTACCATCCTTTGGAATAAAAAAAATCTCGACACCAGACTACCGTTCATAATGACAAGGTACCATCCAATGGAAAAACAAAAATCTCGACAGAGACTACCTTCCATAATGACAGGGCTACCATCCATTGGATTAACAAAAATCTGAACAAAAGACTACCTTCCATAATGAAAAGGCTACCATCTATTGGAGTAACAAAAATCTCGACATCATACTACCTTCCATAATGACAAGGCTACCATCCATTGGAGTAACAAAAATATCAACAACAGACTACCTTCCAGAATGACAAGGCTACCATGCATTGTAGTAACGAAAATCTCGACAACATACTAATTTCCAAATGACAAGGCTACCACCCATTGGAGTTAAAAAGATATCTACAATATACTACCTTCCATAATGATAAGGCTACCATCCATTGGAATAACAAAAATATCGATAACAGACTACCTTCTGTAATGACAAGGCTACCATCCATTGGAGTAACAAAAATCTTAACAAAAGACTACCTTCCATAAGGACAAGGCTACCATCCATTGGAGTAACAAAAATCTCGACAACAGACTACCTTCCATAATGACAAGGCTACCATCCATTGGAGTAACAAAAATCTCGAAAACTGACTACCTTCCATAATGACAAGGCTACCATCCATTGGAATAACAAAAATATCGACAACAGAGTACCTTCCATAATAACAAGGCTACCATCCATTGGAGTAACAAAAATCTCGACAACAGAGTACCTTCCATAATGACAAGGCTACAATCCATTGGAGTAACAAAAATATTGACAATAGACTACGTCCCATAATGACAAGGCTACCACCCATTGGAGTAAGAAAGATATCTACAATATACTACCTTTCATAATGATAAGGCTACCATCCATTAGAATAACAAAAATATCGACAACAGACTACCTTCCATAATGACAAGGCTACCATCCATTGGAGTAACAAAAATATCGATAACAGACTACCTTCCATAATGAAAAGGATACCATCCATTAGAGTAACAAAAATCTCAAAAATAGAATGGCTTCCATAATCAAAAGGCAACCATCCATTAGAGTAACAAAAATCTTGACAATATACTAACTTCCATAATGACAAGGTTTCCATCCATTGGAATAACAAAAATCAAGAAAGCAGGCTACCTTCCTTAATCACAAGGCTACCATCCAATGGAATAACAATAATCTAGACAACGGACTATGTTTCATAATGACAAGGCTACCATCCATTGGAGTAACAAAAATCTCGACAAGAGACTACCTTCCATAATGACAAGGCTACCACACATTGGAGTAAAAAAGATATCTACAATATACTACCTTCCAAAATAATAAGGCTACCATCCAATGGAGTAACAAAAATATCGACAACAGACTACCTTCTGTAATGACAAGTCTACCATCCATTGGAGTAACAAAAATATGAACAAAAGACTACCTTCCATAATTACATGGCTACCATCCTTTGGAATAACAAAAATCTCGACATCAGACTACCTTTCATAATGACAAGGTACCATCCAATGGAAAAACAAAAATCTCGACAACAGACTACCTTCCATAATGAGAAGGCTACCATCCATTGGATTAACAAAAATCTGAACAAAAGACTACCTTCCATTATGAAAAGGCTACCATCCATTGGAGTAACAAAAATCTCGACATCATACTACCTTCCATAATGACAAGGCTACCATCCATTGGAGTAACATAAATATCAACAACAGACTACCTTCCAGAATGACAAGGGTACCATCCATTATAGTAACGAAAATCTCGATAACAGACTACCTTCCATAATGACAAGGCTACCACCCATTGGAGTAATAAAGGTATCTACAATATACTACCTTCCATAATGATAAGGCTACCATCCATTGGAATAACAAAAATATCGACAACATACTACCTTCTGTAATGACAAGGCTACCATCCATTGGAGTAACAAAAATCTGAACTAAAGACTACCTTCCATAATGACAAGGCTACCATCCATTGGAGTAACAAAAATCTCGACAACAGACTACCTTCCATAGTGACAAGGCTACCATCCATTGGAGTAACAAAAATCTCGAAAAAAGACTACCTTGTATAATGAAAAGGCTACCATCAATTGGAATAACAAAAATATCGACAACAAAGTACCTTCCATAATGACAAGGCTACCATCCATTGGAGTAACAAAAATATCAACAACAGACTACCTTCCAGAATGACAAGGGTTCCATCCATTGTAGTAACGAAAATCTCAACAACAGGCTACCTTCCATAATGAGAAGGCTACCACCCATTGGAGTAAAAAGATATCTACAATATACTACCTTCCATAATGATAAGGCTACCATCCATTGGAATAACAAAAATATCGATAACAGCAAATACACATCTATGAGTTGGTCAAGGTTAGGGAACAATACCAAACCATACACTATAAGAGCCAAGACTTCTTCAAAAGCTTGCAAATACATAGCCTCCCAAAATAGTCTAGCCTTCTCTAACAGAAATTTATCTAGAAAACCCTTGACTCCGCTCCTTGTTTCCCAATTGGCCACAATGTCAGACCGCTTCAAATGTAAGGCCGATGCAATTTATTCAGGTTGTGGATCTTTCTCTAAACTAGTGAAGGGCATTTGATTAATAACATGTACTCCTAATAGTTTAGATAACTCTTCCATTGTGGGCACCAATTGATAATCGAGAAAGGTAAAACAATGATGTACAGGATCAAAGAACTGAAAGAGAACACACATCATGTCTTTTTCAAAGCTTGAGGTAACCATAATGAGAAGTCGACCATATCTTTTGGTGAATGGAGAATTTTCAGGAACCCTTATGCTAACTCTTTGATTTCAGGAGGCACCCTTACAAAGCTAATTCAGATGGTATTTCTGCAAGCGGAAGTCATATCCTACAAAACAGAACAAAAATAAATCCCTAGGTCCTTGAAATGGTTTGTGAAAATGCTATGGCATGATGTCATAATGTTTAGGATGTCATGAATAATTAATCACAAACAAAACACACAAGGCCTTAGGCTTAGGCTTGCATGGGGTTTATAGGTAAGTACCCTCTTGAAGTTTCAGTTGGTTCAACCTGTCCTAAAAGAAGTAACCAGGTTCTAAGGAATCTCAATATCATTAATCTTTCTTCATCGGGCATTGTTTCAGCACAAGCATCGAACTATGATCGAAATATCCTGAAAGTCTGATCTTAATCAGTGTAGTGTCGTGTATTAACCAACTTCAGTCTGCACCAAAGCAAACTATCTCACTACTTTCTAATGGCCAAGTTGTTTAACCAAGGTTCTATGGTTAGTTAGTGCTTTATGACACTACACAGCAGCCCCGTATTCTCCTTGATTTAACTCAAGGGACACCGGTACTAACAAATGTGTCACACTAACGTAACCATCACTTCAACCATATCTTTCTATGTCATATAGTCTCCACGGTCTATTGCTACTTACCTATAATGCTCCAAATTCGAGTATAGGATCTATACAAGAAATAAGCCCAAGCATAACCCAAAATGTAAAGCAAACAAGGAAAACAAGTAAAGCAATAAAGGTGACCTAGCTCTTAAGGTAACCCCACTTTTAGTTTCTCCCCAGCAAAGTCTTCAGTTCTGTAATACGGTGGGAGAATTGACTTGGGTGTTTTGCGTTTTATCGCAAATATTGCGGATCGCAAGAGTCGCCACCGACTTTTCTTTTATCCAATAAAGGAAATGGTGAAACGAACAGGATACATTGGAGTAACAAAAATATCGACAACAAGCTACCTTCTGTAATGACAAGTCTACCATCCATTGGAGTAACAAAAATATGAACAAAAGACTAGCTTCCGTAATGACAAGGCTACCATCCATTGGAGTAACAAAAATCTAAACAAAAGACTACCTTCCATAATTACAAGGCTACCATCCTTTGGAATAACAAAAATCTCGACATCAGACTACCTTTCATAATGACAAGGTACCATCCAATGGAAAAACAAAAATCTCGACAACAGACTACCTTCCATAATGACAAGGCTACCATCCATTAGAATAACAAAAATCTGAACAAAAGACTATCTTCCATAATGAAAAGGCTACCATCCATTGGAGTAACAAAAATCTCAACATCATACTACCTTCCATAATGACAAGGCTACCATCCATTGGAGTAACAAAAATATCAACAACAGACTTCCTTCCAGAATGACAAGGCTACCATCCATTGTAGTAACGAAAATCTCGACAACAGACTACCTTCCAAATGACAAGGCTACCACCCATTGGAGTAAAAAAGATATCTACAATATACTAACTTCTATAATGATAAGGCTACCATCCATTGGAATAACAAAAATATCGATAACAGACTACCTTCTGTAATAACAAGGCTACCATCCATTGGAGTAACAAAAATCTGAACAAAAGACTACCTTCCATAAGGACAAGGCTACCATCCATTGGAGTAACAAAAATCTCGACAACAGACTACCTTCCATAATGACAAGGCTACCATCCATTGGAGTAACAAAAATATCGACAACAGAGTACCTTCCATAATGACAAGGCTACCATCCATTGGAGTAACAAATATCTCGACAACAAAGTACCTTCTATAATGACAAGGATACAATCCATTGGAGTAACAAAAATATTGACAATAGACTACGTCCCATAATGACAAGGCTACCATCCATTGGAGTAACAAAAATCTCGACAACAGACTACCTTCAAAAATGACAAGGTTACCATACATTGGAATAACCAAAATCTTGACATCAGACTACCTTCCATAATGACAAGGCCACCATCCATTGGAGTAACAAAAATATCGATAACAGACTACCTTCCATAATGAAAAGGATACGATCCATTGGAGTAACAAAAATCTCGACAACAAACAGGCTTCCATAATCAAAAGGCAACCATCCATTAGAGTAACAAAAATCTTGACAATATACTACCTTCCATAATGACAAGGTTTCCATCCATTGGAATAACAAAAATCAAGAAAGCAGGCTACCTTCCATAATCACAAGGCTACCCTCCAATGGAATAACAATAATCTAGACAACAGACTACGTTTCATAATGACAAGGCTACCATCCATTGGAATAACAAAAATATCGACAACAGAGTACCTTCCATAATAACAAGGCTACCATCCATTGGAGTAACAAAAATCTCGACAACAGAGTACCTTCCATAATGACAAGGCTACAATCCATTGGAGTAACAAAAATATTGACAATAGACTACGTCCCATAATGACAAGGCTACCACCCATTGGAGTAAGAAAGATATCTACAATATACTACCTTTCATAATGATAAGGCTACCATCCATTGGAATAACAAAAATATCGACAACAGACTACCTTCCATAATGACAAGGCTACCATCCATTGGAGTAACAAAAATATCGATAACAGACTACCTTCCATAATAAAAAGGATACCATCCATTAGAGTAACTAAAATCTCAAAAATAGAATGGCTTCCATAATCAAAAGGCAACCATCCATTAGAGTTACAAAAATCTTGACAATATACTAACTTCCATAATGACAAGGTTTCCATCCATTGGAATAACAAAAATCAAGAAAGCAGGCTACCTTCCATAATCACAAGGCTACCATCCAATGGAATAACAATAATCTAGACAATGGACTATGTTTCATAATGACAAGGCTACCATCCATTGGAATAACAAAAATATCGACAACAGAGTACCTTCCATAATGACAAGGCTACCACACATTGGAGTAAAAAAGATATCTACAATATACTACCTTCCAAAATAATAAGGCTACCATCCAATGGAGTAACAAAAATATCGACAACAGACTACCTTCTGTAATGACAAGTCTACCATCCATTGGAGTAACAAAAATATGAACAAAAGACTACCTTCCATAATTACATGGCTACCATCCTTTGGAATAACAAAAATCTCGACATCAGACTACCTTTCATAATGACAAGGTACCATCCAATGGAAAAACAAATATCTCGACAACAGACTACCTTCCATAATGACAAGGCTACCATCCATTGGATTAACAAAAATCTGAACAAAAGACTACCTTCCATAATGAAAAGGCTACCATCCATTGGAGTAACAAAAATCTCGACATCATACTACCTTCCATAATGACAAGGCTACCATCCATTGGAGTAACATAAATATCAACAACAGACTACCTGCCAGAATGACAAGGGTACCATCCATTATAGTAACGAAAATCTCGATAACAGACTACCTTCCATAATGACAAGGCTACCACCCATTGGAGTAAAAAAGGTATCTACAATATACTACCTTCCATAATGATAAGGCTACCATCCATTGGAATAACAAAAATATCGACAACATACTACCTTCTGTAATGACAAGGCTACCATCCATTGGAGTAACAAAAATCTGAACTAAAGACTACCTTCCATAATGACAAGGCTACCATCCATTGGAGTAACAAAAATCTCGACCACAGACTACCTTCCATAGTGACAAGGCTACCATCCATTGGAGTAACAAAAATCTCGAAAAAAGACTACCTTGTATAATGACAAGGCTACCATCAATTGGAATAACAAAAATATCGACAACAAAGTACCTTCCATAATGACAAGGCTACCATCCATTGGAGTAACAAAAATATCAACAACAGACTACCTTCAAGAATGACAAGGGTTCCATCCATTGTAGTAACGAAAATCTCAACAACAGACTACCTTCCATAATGACAAGGCTACCACCCATTGGAGTAAAAAGATATCTACAATATACTACCTTCCATAATGATAAGGCTACCATCCATTGGAATAACAAAAATATCGATAACAGACTACCTTCTGTAATGACAAGGCTACCATCCATTGGAGTAACAAAAATCTGAACAAAAGACTACCTTCCATAATGACAAGGCTACCATCCATTAGAGTATCAAAAATCTCAACAACAGACTACCTTCCATAATGACAAGGCTACCATCCATTAGAGTAACAAAAATCTCGAAAACAGACTACCATCTATAATGACAAGGCTACCATCAATTGGAGTAACAAAAATATCGACAACAGAGTACCTTCCATAATGACAAGGCTACCATCCATTGGGGTAACAAAAATCTCGACAACAGAGAACCTTCCATAATGACAAGGCTACAATCCATTGGAGTAACAAAAATCTTGACAACAAACTACCTTCCAAAATGACAAGGTTACCATACATTGGAATAACAAAAATCATGACATCAGACTACCTTCCATAATGCCAAGGCTACCATCCAATGGAATAACAAAAATCTCGACAAAAGACTACCTTCCATAATGACAAGGCTACCATCCATTAGATTAACAAATATTTGACCGACAGACTAGCTTCCATAATGAAAAGGCTACCACCCATTGGAGTAACAAAAATCTCGACAACAAACTTCCTTCTGTAATGACAAGGATACCATCCATTGGAGTAACAAAAATATGAACAAAAGTCTACCTTCCATAATGACAAGGCAACCATCCATTGGAGTAATAGAAATCATAACGACAAACTTCCTTCAATAATGACAAGGCCACTATCCATTGGAGTAACAAAAATCTGAAGAAAAGACTACCTTCCATAATAACAAGGCTTCCATCCATTGGAGTAACAAAAATCTCGACAACAGACTACCTTCCATAATGACAAGGCTACCATCCATTGGAGTAACAAAAATCTCGACAACAGACTACCTTCTATAATGACAAGGCTACCACCAATTGGAGTAACAAAAATCTGAACAAATGACTACCTTCCATAAGGACAAGGCTACCATCCATTGGAGTAAAAAAAATCTCGACAACAGACTACCTTCCATAATGACAAGGCTACCATCCATTGGAGTAACAAAAATCTCGACAACAGACTACCTTCCATGATGACAAGGCTACCATCCATTAGAGTAACAAAAATATAGACAATAGAGTACCTTCCATAATGACAAGGCTACCATCCATTGGAGTAACAAAAATCTCGATAATAGAGTACCTTCCATAATGACAAGGCTACAATCCATTAGGGTAACAAAAATATTGACAATAGACTACGTCCCATAATGACAAGGCTACCATTCCTTGGAGTAACAAAAATCTCGACAACTGACTACCTTCCATAATGACAAGACTACCATCCATTGGAGTAACAAAAATATTGACAATAGACTACGTCCCATAATGACAAGGCTACCATCCATTGGAGTAACAAAAATCTCGACAACAAACTACCTTCCAAAATTACAAGGTTACCATACATTGGAATAAAAAAAATCTTGACATCAGACTACCTTCCATAATGACAAGGCCACCATCCATTGGAGTAACAAAAATATCGACAACAAACTACCTTCCATAATTAAAAGGATACCATCCATTGGAGTAACAAAAATCTCGACAACAGATTGGCTTCAATAATCAAAAGGCAACCATCCATTAGACTAACAAAAATCTTGACAATATACTACCTTCCATAATGACAAGGTTTCCATCCATTGGAATAACAAAAATCAAGAAAGCAGGCTACCTTCCATAATCACAAGGCTACCCTCCAATGGAATAACAATAATCTAGACAGACTATGTTTCATAATGACAAGGCTACCATCTATTAGAGTAACAAAAATCTCGACAAGAGAATACCTTCCATAATGACAAGGCTACCACCTATTGAAGTAAAAAAGATATCTAAAATATACTACCTTCCAAAATAATAAGGCTACCATCCAATGGAATAACAAAAATATCGAAAACAAATACCTTCTATAATGACAAGTCTACCATCCATTGGAGTAACAAAAATATGAACAAAAGACTAGCTTCCGTAATGACAAGGCTACCATCCATTGGAGTAACAAAAATCTAAACAAAAGACTACCTTCCATAATTACAAGGCTACCATCCATTGGAGTAACAAAAATCTCGACAACAGACTACCTTCCATTATGACAAGGCTACCCTCCATTGGAGTAACAAAAATCTCGACAACAGACTACCTTCCAGAATGACAAGGGTACCATCCATTGTAGTAACGAAAATATCGACAATAGAATACCTTCCATAATGACAAGGCTACCACCCATTGGAGTAAAAAATATATCTACAATATACTACCTTCCATAATGATAAGGCTACCATCCATTGGAATAACAAAAATAACGACAACATACTACCTTCTGTAATGACAAGGCTACCATCCATTGGAGTAACAAAAATCTGAACAAAAGACTACCTTCCATAATGACAAGGCTACCATCCATTGGAGTAACAAAAATCTTGACAACAGACTACCTTTCATAGTGACAAGGCTACCATCCATTTGAGTAACAAAAATCTCGAAAAAAGACTAACTTCTATAATGACAAGGCTACCATCAATTGGAATAACAAAAATATCGACAACAAAGTACCTTCCATAATGACAAGGCTACCATCCATTTGAGTAACAAAAATATCAACAACAGACTACCTTCCAGAATGACAAGGGTTCCATCCATTGTAGTACCGAAAATCTCAACAACAGACTACCTTCCATAATGATAAGGCTACCACCCACTGGAGTAAAAAAGATATCTACAATATACTACCTTCCATAATGATAAGGCTAACATCCATTGGAATAACAAAAATATCGACAACAGACTACCTTCTGTAATCACAATGCTACCATCCATTGGAGTAACAAAAATCTGAACAAAAGACTACCTTCCATAATGACAAGGCTACCATCCATTAGAGTAACAAAAATCTCGACAACATACTACCTTCCATAATGACAAGGCTACCATCCATTAGAGTAACCAAAATATCGAAAACAGACTACCTTCTATAATGACAAGGCTACCATCAATTAGAGTAACAAAAATATCGACAACAAAGTACCTTTCATAATGACAAGGCTACCATCCATTGGAGTAACAAAAATCTCGACAACAAAGTACCTTCCATAATGACAAGGCTACAATCCATTGGAGTAACAAAAATATTGACAATAGTCTACGTCCCATAATGACAAGGCTACCATCCATTGGAGTAACACAAATCTTGACAACAGACTACCTTCCATAATGACAAGGCTACCATCCATTGGAGTAACAAAAATATTGAAAATAGAGTACCTTCCATAATGACAAGGCTACCATCCATTGGAGTAACAAAAATCTCGACAACAAACTACCTTCTATAATGACAAGGCTACCATCCATTGGAGTAACAAAAATCTGAACAAAAGACTACCTTCCAAAAGGACAAGGCTACCATCCATTGGAGTAACAAAAATCTCAACAACAGACTACCTTCCATAATGACAAGGCTACCATCCATTGGAGTAACAAAAATCTCGACAACAGACTACCTTCCATAATGACAAGGCTACCATCCATTAGAGTAACAAAAATATAGACAATAGAGTACCTTCCATAATGACAAGGCTACAATCCATTGGAGTAACAAAAATATTGACAATAGACTACGTCCCATAATGACAAGGCTACCATTCATTGGAGTAACAAAAATATCGACAACTGACTACCTTCCATAATGACAAGGCTACCATCCATTGGAGTAACAAAAATGTTGACAATAGACTACGTCCCATAATGACAAGGCTACCATCCATTGGAGTAACAAAAATCTCGGCAACATACTACCTTCCAAAATGACAAGGTTACCATACATTGGAATAAAAAAAATCTTGACATCAGACTACCTTCCATAATGACAAGGCCACCATCCATTGGAGTAACAAAAATATCGACAACAGACTACATTCCATAATTAAAAGGATACCATCCATTGGAGTAACAAAAATCTCGACAACAGATTGGCTTCAATAATCAAAAGGCAACCATCCATTAGAGTAACAAAAATCTTGACAATATACTACCTTCCATAATGAAAAGGTTTCCGTCCATTGGAATAACAGAAATCAAGAAAGCAGGCTACCTTCCATAATCACAAGGCTACCCTCCAATGGAATAACAATAATCTAGACAACAGACTACGTTTCATAATGACAAGGCTACCATCCATTGGAGTAACAAAAATCTCGACAAGAGACTACCTTCCATAATGACAAGGCTACCACCCATTGAAGCAAAAAAGATATCTACAATATACTACCTTCCAAAATGATAAGGATACCATCCAATGGAGTAACAAAAATATCGACAACAGACTACCATCCATTGGAGTAACAAAAATATGAACAAAAGACTAGCTTCGGTAAAGACAAGGCTACCATCCATTGGAGTAACAAAAATCTAAACAAAAGACTACCTTCCATAATTAAAAGGCTACCATCCATTGGAGTAACAAAAATCTCGACAACATACTACCTTCCATAATGACAAGGCTACCCTCCATTGGAGTAACAAAAATCTCGACAACAGACTACCTTCCAAAATGACAAGGTTACCATCCTTTGGAATAACAAAAATCTCGACAACAGACTACCTTCCAAAATGACAAGGTTACCATCCTTTGGAATAACAAAAATCTCGACATCAGACTACCTTTCATAATGACAAGGTACCATCCAATGGAAAAACAAAAATCTCGACAACAGACTACCTTCCATAATGACAAGGCTTCCATCCATTGGATTAACAAAAATCTAAACAAAAGACCACCTTCCATAATGAAAAGGCTACCATCCATTGGAGTAACAAAAATCTCGACATCATACTACCTTCCATAATGACAAGGCTACCATCCATTGGAGTAACAAAAATATCAACAACAGACTACCTTCCAGAATGACAAGGGTACCATCCATTGTAGTAACAAAAATCTCAACAACAGACTACCTTCCATAATGATAAGGCTACCACCCATTGGAGTAAAAAATATATCTACAATATACTACCTTCCATAATGATAAGGCTAACATCCATTGGAATAACAAAAATATCGACAACAGACTACCTTCTGTAATGACAATGCTACCATCCATTGGAGTAACAAAAATCTGAACAAAAGACTACCTTCCATAATGACAAGGCTACCATCCATTAGAGTAACAAAAATCTCGACAACAGACTACCTTCCATAATGACAAGGCTACCATCCATTAGAGTAACCAAAATATCGAAAACAGACTACCTTCTATAATGACAAGGCTACCATCAATTGGAGTAACAAAAATATCGACAACAAAGTACCTTCCATAATGACAAGGCTACCATCCATTGGAGTAAAAAAAATCTCGACAACAAAGTACCTTCCATAATGACAAGGCTACAATCCATTGGAGTAACAAAAATATTGACAATAGTCTACGTCCCATAATGACAAGGCTACCATCCATTGGAGTAACAAAAATCTTGACAACAGACTACCTTCCATAATGACAAGGCTACCATCCATTGGAGTAACAAAAATATTGAAAACAGAGTACCTTCCATAATGACAAGGCTACCATCCATTGGAGTAACAAAAATCTCGACAACAAACTACCTTCTATAATGACAAGGCTACCATCCATTGGAGTAACAAAAATCTGAACAAAAGACTACCTTCCAAAAGGACAAGGCTACCATCCATTGGAGTACCAAAAATCTCAACAACAGACTACCTTCTATAATGACAATGCTACCATCCATTGGAGTAACAAAAATCTCGACAACAGACTACCTTCCATAATGACAAGGCTACCATCCATTAGAGTAACAAAAATATAGACAATAGAGTACCTTCCATAATGACAAGGCTACCATCCATTGGAGTAACAAAATCTCGACAACAGAGTACCTTCCATAATGACAAGGCTACAATCCATTAGAGTAACAAAAATATTGACAATAGACTATGTCCCATAATGACAAGGCTACCATTCATTGGAGTAACAAAAATATTGACAACTGACTACCTTCCATAATGACAAGGCTACCATCCATTGGAGTAACAAAAATATTGACAATAGACTACGTCCCATAATGACAAGGCTACCATCCATTGGAGTAACAAAAATCTCGGCAACATACTACCTTCCAAAATGACAAGGTTACCATACATTGGAATAAAAAAAATCTTGACATCAGACTACCTTCCATAATGACAAGGCCACCATCCATTGGAGTAACAAAAATATCGACAACAGACTACATTCCATAATTAAAAGGATACCATCCATTGGAGTAACAAAAATCTCGACAACAGATTGGGTTCAATAATCAAAAGGCAACCATCCATTACAGTAACAAAAATCTTGACAATATACTACCTTCCATAATGAAAAGGTTTCCGTCCATCGGAATAACAGAAATCAAGAAAGCAGGCTACCTTCCATAATCACAAGGCTACCCTCCAATGGAATAACAATAATCTAGACAACAGACTACGTTTCATAATGACAAGGCTACCATCCATTGGAGTAACAAAAATCTCGACAAGAGACTACCTTCCATAATGACAAGGCTACCACCCATTGAAGTAAAAAAGATATCTACAATATACTACCTTCCAAAATGATAAGGATACCATCCAATGGAGTAACAAAAATATCGACAACAGACTACCATCCATTGGAGTAACAAAAATATGAACAAAAGACTAGCTTCGGTAATGACAAGGCTACCATCCATTGGAGTAACAAAAATCTAAACAACAGACTACCTTCCATAATTAAAATGCTACCATCCATTGGAGTAACAAAAATCTCGACAACATACTACCTTCCATAATGACAAGGCTACCCTCCATTGGAGTAACAAAAATCTCGACAACAGACTACCTTCCAAAATGACAAGGTTACCATCCTTTGGAATAACAAAAATCTCGACAACAGACTACCTTCAAAAATGACAAGGTTACCATCCTTTGGAATAACAAAAATCTCGACATCAGACTACCTTTCATAATGACAATGTACCATCCAATGGAAAAACAAAAATCTCGACAACAGACTACCTTCCATAATGACAAGGCTTCCATCCATTGGATTAACAAAAATCTAAACAAAAGACGACCTTCCATAATGAAAAGGCTACCATCCATTGGAGTAACAAAAATCTCGACATCATACTACCTTCCATAATGACAAGGCTACCATCCATTGGAGTAACAAAAATATCAACAACAGACTACCTTCCAGAATGACAAGGGTACCATCCATTGTAGTAACAAAACTCTCGACAACAGATTACCTTCCATAATGACAAGGCTACCACCCATTGGAGTAAAAAAGATATCTACAATATACTACCTTCCATAATGATAAGGCTACCATCCATTGGAATAACAAAAATATCGACAACATACTACCTTCTGTAATGACAAGGCTACCATCCATTGGAGTAACAAAAATCTGAACAAAAGACTACCTTCCATAATGACAAGACTACCATCCATTGGAGTAACAAAAATCTCGACAACAGACTACCTTCCATAGTGACAAGGCTACCATCCATTGGAGTAACAAAAATCTTGAAAAAAGACTACCTTCTATAATGACAAGGCTACCATCAATTGGAATAACAAAAATATCGACAACAAAGTACCTTCCATAATGACAAGGCTACCATCCATTGGAGTAACAAAAATATCGACAACAAAGTACCTTGCATAATGACAAGGGCTCCATCCATTATAGTACAGAAAATCTCAACAACAGACTACCTTCCATAATGATAAGGCTAACACCCATTGGAGTAAAAAAGATATCTACAATATACTACCTTCTATAATGACAAGGCTACCATCCATTAGAGTAAGAAAAATCTCGACAACAGACTACCTTCCATAATGACAAGGCTACCATCCATTAGAGTAACAAAAATCTCGAAGACAGACTACCTTATATAATGACAAGGCTACCATCAATTGGAGTAACAAAAATATCGACAACAGATCGATACTGATAAGGCTACCATCCATTGGAGTAAGAAAAATCTCGACAACAAAGTACCTTCCATAATGACAAGGCTACAATCCATTGGAGTAACAAAAATATTGACAATAGTCTACGTCCCATAATGACAAGGCTACCATCCATTGGAGTAACAAAAATCTCGACAACAGACTACCTTCCAAAATGACAAGGTTACCATACATTGGAATAACAAAACTTTGAACGACAGACTAGCTTCCATAATGAAAAGGCTACCACCCATTGGAGTAACAAAAATCTCGACAACATACTTTCTTCTGTAATGACAAGGATACCATCCATTGGAGTAACAAAAATATGAACAAAAGACTACCTTCCATAATGACAAGGCTACCATCCATTGGAGTAACAGAAATCATAACGACAGACTTCCTTCAATAATGACAAGGCCATTATCCATTGGAGTACCAATTATCTGAAGAAAAGACTACCTTCCATAATTACAAGGCTTCCATCCATTGGAGTAACAAAAATCTCGACAACAGACTACCTTCCATAATGACAAGGCTACCATCCATTGGAGTAACAAAAATATTGACAACAGAGTACCTTCCTTAATGACAAGGCTACCATCCATGGGAGTAACAAAAATCTCGACAACAGACTACCTTCTATAATGACAAGGCTACCATCCATTGGAGTAACAAAAATATTGACAATAGACTACCTTCCATAAGGACAAGGCTACCATCCATTGGAGTAACAAAAATCTCGACAACAGACTACCTTCCATAATGACAAGGCTACCATCCATTGGAGTAACAAAAATCTCGACAACAGACTGCCTTCCATAATGACAAGGCTACCATCCATTAGAGTAAAAAAAAATAGACAACAAAGTACCTTCCATAATGACAAGGCTACCATCCATTGGAGTAACAAAAATCTCGACAACAGAGTACCTTCCATAATGACAAGGCTTCAATCCATTAGAGTAACAAAAATATTGACAATAGACTACGTCCCATAATGACAAGGCTACCATTCATTGGAGTAACAAAAATCTTGACAACTGACTACCTTCCATAATGACAAGGCTACCATCCATTGGAGTAACAAAAATATTGACAATAGACTACGTCCCATAATGACAAGGCTACCATCCATTGGAGTAACAAAAATCTCGACAACAAATTACCTTAAAAAATGACAAGGTTACCATACATTGGAATAAAAAAATCTTGACATCAGACTACCTTCCATAATGACAAGGCCACCATCCATTGGAGTAACAAAAATATTGACAACAGACTACCTTCCATAATTAAAAGGATACCATCCATTGGAGTAACAAAAATCTCGACAACATATTGGCTTCAATAATCAAAAGGCAACCATCCATTAGAGTAACAAAAATCTTGACAATGTACTACGTTCCATAATGACAAGGTTTCCATCCATTGGAATAACAAAAATCAAGAAAGAAGGCTACCTTCCATAATCATAAGGCTACGTTTCATAATGACAAGGCTACCATCCATTGGAGTAACAAAAATCTCGACAAGAGACTACCTTCCATAATGACAAGGCTACCACCCATTGAAGTAAAATAGATATCTACAATATACTACCTTCCAAAATGATAAGGCTACCATCCAATGGAGTAACAAAAATATCGACAACAAACTACCTTCTGTAATGACAAGTCTACCATCCATTGGAGTAACAAAAATATGAACAAAAGACTAGCTTCCGTAATGACAAGGCTACCATCCATTAGAGTAACAAAAATCTAAACAAAAGACTACCTTCCATAATTACAAGGCTACCATCCATTGGAGTAACAAAAATCTCGACAACAGACTACCTTCCATAATGACAAGGCTACCCTCCATTGGAGTAACAAAAATCTCGACAACAGACTACCTTTCATAATGACAAGGTACCATCCAATGGAAAAACAAAAATCTCGACAACAGACTACCTTCCATAATGACAAGGCTACAATCCATTGGATTAACAAAAATCTGAACAAAAGACTACCTTCCATAATGAAAAGGCTACCATCCATTGGAGTAACAAAAATCTCGACATCATACTACCTTCCATAATGACAAGGCTACCATCCATTGGAGTAACAAAAATATCAACAACAGACTAACTTTCAGAATGACAAGGGTACCATCCATTGTTGTAACAAAAATCTCGACAATAGACTACCTTCCATAATGACAAGGCTACCACCCATTGGAGTAAAAAAGGTATATACAATATACTACCTTCCATAATGATAAGGCTACCATCCATTGGAATAACAAAAATATCGACAACATACTACCTTCTGTAATGACAAGGCTACCATCCATTGGAGTAACAAAAATCTGATCAAAAGACTACATTCCATAATGACAAGGCTACCATCCATTGGAGTAACAAAAATCTCGACAAGAGACTACCTTCTATAGTGACAAGGCTACCATCTATTGGAGTAACAAAAATCTCGAAAAAAGACTACTTTCTATAATGACAAGGCTACCATTAATTGGAATAACAAAAATATCGACAACATACTACCTTCTGTAATGACAAGGCTACCATCCATTGGAGTAACAAAAATCTGATCAAAAGAGTACCTTCCATAATGACAAGGCTACCATCCATTGGAGTAACAAAAATCTCAACAACAGACTACCTTCTATGGTGACAAGGCTACCATCAATTGGAGTAACAAAAATCTCGAAAAAAGACTACCTTCTATAATGACAAGGCTACCATCAATTGGAATAAAAAAAATATCGACAACAGAGTACCTTCCATAATGACAAGGCTACCATCCATTGGAGTAACAAAAATATCAACAACATACTACCTTCCAAAATGACAAGGGTTACATCCATTATAGTACCGAAAATCTCAACAACAGACTACCTTCCATAATGACAAGGCTTCCACCCATTGGAGTAAAAAAGATATCTACAATATACTACCTTCCATAATGATAAGGCTACCATCCATTGGAATAACAAAAATATCGACAACAGACTACCTTCTGTAATGACAAGGCTACCATCCATTGGTGTAACAAAAATCTGAACAAAAGACTACCTTCCATAATGACAAGGATACCATCCATTGGAGTAACAAAAATCTCGACAACAGACTACCTTCCGTAATGATAAGGCTACAATCCATTTGAGTAAAAAAAATCTCGAAAATAGACTACCTTCTATAATGATAAGGCTACCATCAATTGGAGTAACAAAAATATCGACAACAAAGTACCTTCCATAATGACAAGGCTTCCATCCATTGGAGTAACAAAAATCTCGACAACAGAGTACCTTCCATAATGACAAGGCTTCAATCCATTGGAGTAACAAAAATATTGACAATAGACTACGTCCCATAATGACAAGGCTACCATCCATTGGAGTAACAAAAATCTCGACAACAGACTACCTTCCAAAATGACAAGGTTACCATATATTGGAATAACAAATATCCTGACATCAGACTACCTTCCATAATTCGAAGGTTACCATCCAATGGAATAACAAAAATATCGACAAAAGACTACCTTCCATAATGACAAGGCTACCATCCATTGGATTAACAAAAATTTGAACAACATACTAGCTTCCATAATGAAAAGGCTACCACCCATTGGAGTAACAAAAATCTCGACAACAAACTTCCTTCTGTAATGACAAGGCTACCATCCATTGGAGTAACAAAAATATGAACAAAAGAATACCTTCCATAATGACAAGGCTACCATCCATTGGAGTAACAGAAATCATAACGGCAGACTTCCTTCAATAATGACAAGGCCACTATCCATTGGAGTAACAAAAATCTGAAGAAAGACTACCTTCCATAATTACAAGGCTTCCATCCATTGGAGTAACAAAAATCTCGACCACAGACTACCTTCCATAATGACAAGGCTACCATCCATTGGAGTAACAAAAATATCGACAAGAGAGTACCTTCCATAATGACAAGGCTACAATCCATTGGAGTAACAGAAATATTGACAACAGACTACGTCCCATAATGACAAGGCTACAATCCATTGGAGTAACAAAAATATCGACAACATACTACCTTCTGTAATGACAAGGCTACCATCCATTGAGTAACAAAAATCTGAACAAAAGACTACCTTCCATAATGACAAGGCTACCATCCATTGGAGTAACAAAAATCTCAACAACAAACTACCTTCCATAATGACAAGGCTACAATCCATTGGAGTAACAAAAATATTGACAATAGTCTACGTCCCATAATGACAAGGATACCATCCATTGGAGTAACAAAAATCTCGACAACAGACTACCTTCCAAAATGACAAGGTTACCATACATTGGAATAACAAAACTTTGAACGACAGACTAGCTTCCATAATGAAAAGGCTACCACCCATTGGAGTAACAAAAATCTCGACAACAGAATTTCTTCTGTAATGACAAGGCTACCATCCATTGGAGTAACAAAAATATGAACAAAAGACTACCTTCCATAATGACAAGGCTACCATCCATTGGAGTAATAGAAATCATAACGACAGACTTCCTTCAATAATGACAAGGCCACTATCCATTGGAGTAACAAAAATCTGAAGAAAAGACTACCTTCCATAATTACAAGGCTTCCATCCATTGGAGTAACAAAAATCTCGACAACAGACTACCTTCCATAAGGACAAGGCTACCATCCATTGGAGTAACAAAAATCTCGACAACAGACTACCTTCCATAATGACAAGGCTACCATCCATTGGAGTTACAAAAATCTCGACAACAGACTGCCTTCCATAATGACAAGGCTACCATCCATTAGAGTAAAAAAAAAGACAACAGAGTACCTTCCATAATGACAAGGCTACCATCCATTGGAGTAACAAAAATCTCGACAACAGAGTACCTTCCATAATGACAAGGCTTCAATCCATTAGAGTAACAAAAATATTGACAATAAACTACGTCCCATAATGACAAGGCTACCATTCATTGGAGTAACAAAAATCTCGACAACTGACTACCTTCCATAATGACAAGGCTACCATCCATTGGAGTAACAAAAATATTGACAATAGACTACATCCCATAATGACAAGGCTACCATCCATTGGAGTAACAAAAATCTCGACAACAAACTACCTTCAAAAATGACAAGGTTACCACACATTGGAATAAAAAAAATCTTGACATCAGACTACTTTCCATAATGACAAGGCCACCATCCATTGGAGTAACTAAAATATTGACAACAGACTACCTTCCATAATTAAAAGGATACCATCCATTGGAGTAACAAAAATCTCGACAACATATTGGCTTCAATAATCAAAAGGCAACCATCCATTAGAGTAACAAAAATCTTGACAATATACTACCTTCCATAATGACCAGGTTTCCATCCATTGGAATAACAAAAATCAAGAAAGCAGGCTACCTTCCATAATCACAAAGCTACCCTCCAATGGAATAACAATAATCTAGACAACAGACTACATTTCATAATGACAAGGCTACCATCCATTGGAGTAACAAAAATCTCGACAAGAGACTACCTTCCATAATGACAAGGCTACCACCCATTGAAGTAAAAAAGTCATCTACAATATACTACCTTCTAAAATGATAAGGCTACCATCCAATGGAGTAACAAAAATATCGACAACAAACTACCTTCTGTAATGACAAGTCTACCATCCATTGGAGTAACAAAAATATGAACAAAAGACTAGCTTCCGTAATGACAAGGCTACCATCCATTGGAGTAACAAAAATCTAAACAAAAGACTACCTTCCATAATTACAAGGCTACCATCCATTGGAGTAACAAAAATCTCGACAACAGACTACCTTCAATAATGACAAGGCTACCCTCCATTGGAGTAACAAAAATCTCGACAACAGACTACCTTCCAAAATGACAAGGTCACCATCCTTTGGACTAACAAAAATCTCGACATCAGACTACCTTTCATAATGACAAGGTACCATCCAATGGAAAAACAAAAATCTCGACAACAAACTACCTTCCATAATGACAAGGCTACAATCCATTGAATTAACAAAAATCTGAACAAAAGACTACCTTCCATAATGAAAAGGCTACCATCCATTGGAGTAACAAAAATCTCGACATCATACTACCTTCCATAATGACAAGGCTACCATCCATTGGAGTAACAAAAATATCAACAACAGACTACTTTCCAAAATGACAAGGGTACCATCCATTGTAGTAACGAAAATCTCGACAATAGACTACCTTCCATAATGTCAAGGCTACCACCCATTGGAGTAAAAAAGACATATACAATATACTACCTTCCATAATGATAAGGCTACCATCCATTAGAATAACAAAAATATCGACACCATACTACCTTCTGTAATGACAAGGCTACAATCCATTGGAGTAACAAAAATCTGATCAAAAGACTACCTTCCATAATGACAAGGCTACCATTCATTGGAGTAACAAAAATCTCGACAACAGACTACCTTCTACAGTGACAAGGCTACCATCCATTGGAGTAACAAAAATCTCGAAAAAAGACTACCTTCTATAATGACAAGGCTACCATCAATTGGAATAAAAAAAATATCGACAACATACTACCTTTTGTAATGACAAGGCTACCATCCATTGGAGTAACAAAAATCTGATCAAAAGACTACCTTCCAAAATGACAAGGCTACCATCCATTGGAGTAACAAAAATCTCGACAACAGACTACCTTCTATGGTGACAAGGCTACCATCAATTTGAATAAAAAAAATATCGACAACAGAGTACCTTCCATAATGACAAGGCTACCATCCATTGGAGTAACAAAAATATCAACAACAGACTACCTTCCAGAATGACAAGGGTTCCATCCATTGTAGTACCGAAAATCTCAACAACAGACTACCTTCCATAATGACAAGGCTACCACCCATTGGAGTAAAAAAGAAATCTACAATATACTACCTTCCATAATGATAAGGCTACCATCCATTGGAATAACAAAAAATATCGACAACAGACTACCTTCTGTAATGACAAGGCTACCATCCATTGGTGTAACAAAAATCTGAACAAAAGACTACCTTCCATAATGACAAGGATACCATCCATTGGAGTAACAAAAATCTCGACAACAGACTACCTTCCATAATGACAAGGCTACCATCCATTTGAGTAAAAAAAATCTCGAAAATAGACTACCTTCTATAATGAGAAGGCTACCATCAATTGGAGTAACAAAAATATCGACAACAAAGTACCTTCCATAATGACAAGGCTTCCATCCATTGGAGTTACAAAAATCTCGACAACAGAGTACCTTCCATAATGACAAGGCTACAATCCATTGGAGTAACAAAAATATTGACAATAGACTACGTCCCATAATGACAAAGCTACCATCCATTGGAGTAACAAAAATCTCGACAACAGACTACCTTCCAAAATGACAAGGTTACCATACATTGGAATAACAAAAATCCTTACATCAGACTACCTTCCATTATGCGAAGGTTACCATCCAATGGAATAACAAAAATATCGACAAAAGACTACCTTCCATAATGACAAGGCTACCATCCATTGGATTAACAAAAATTTGAACAACATACTAGCTTCCATAATGAAAAGGCTACCACCCATTGGAGTAACAAAAATCTCGACAACAAACTTCCTTCTGTAATGACAAGGCTACCATCCATTGGAGTAACAAAAATATGAACAAAAGACTACCTTCCATAATGACAAGGCTACCATCCATTGGAGTAACAGAAATCATAACGACAGACTTCCTTCAATAATGACAAGGCCACTATCCATTGGAGTAACAAAAATCTGAAGAAAAGACTACCTTCCATAATTACAAGGCTTCCATCCATTGGAGTAACAAAAATCTCGACCACATACTACCTTCCATAATGACAAGGCTACCATCCACTGGAGTAACAAAAATATTGACAACAGAGTACCTTCCATAATGACAAGGCTACCATCCATTGGAGTAACAAAAATCGCGACAAGAGAGTACCTTCCATAATGACAAGGCTACAATCCATTGGAGTAACAGAAATATTGACAACAGACTACGTCCCATAATGACAAGGATACCATCCATTGGAGTAACAAAAATCTCGACAACAGACTAACTTCTATAATGACAACGCTACCATCCATTGGAGTAACAAAAATCTGAACAAAAGACTACCTTCCATAAGGACAAGGCTACCATCCATTGGAGTAACAAAAATCTCGACAACAGACTACCTTCCATAATGACAAATATACCATCCATTAGAGTAACAAAAATATAGAAAACAGAGTACCTTCCATAATGACAAGGCAACCATCCATTGGAGTAACAAAAATCTCGACAACAGAGTAGCTTCCATAATGACAAGGCTACAATCCATTAGAGTAACAAAAATCTTGACAATATAGTACCTTCCATAATGACAAGGCTACCATCCATTGGAATAACAAAAATATAGACAACTAAGTACCTTCCATAATGACAAGGCTACCATCCATTGGAGTAACAAAAATCTCGACAACAGAGTACCTTCCATAATGACAAGGATACAATCCATTGGAGTAACAAAAATATTGACAATAGACTACGTCCCATAATGAAATGGCTACCATCCATTGGAGTAACAAAAATCTCGACAACAGACTACCTTCCAAAATGACAAGGTTACCATACATTGGAATAACAAAAATATTGACATCAGACTACCTTCCATAATGACAAGGCCACCATCCATTGGAGTAACAAAAATATCGAAAATAGACTTCCTTCCGTAATGAAAAGGATACCATCCATTGGAGTAACAAAAATCTCGACAACAGATTGGCTTCCATAATCAAAAGGCAACCATCCATTAGAGTAACAAAAATCTTGACAATATACTACCTTCCATAATGACAAGGTTTCCATCCATTGGAATTACAAAAATCAAGAAAGCAGGCTACCTTCCATAATCACAAGGCTACCCTCCAATGGAATTACAAAAATCTAGACAACAGACTACGTTTCATAATGACAAGGCTACCATCCATTGGAGTAACAAAAATCTCGACAAGAGACTACCTTCCATAATGACAATGCTACCACCCATTGGAGTAAAAAAGATATCTACAATATACTACCTTCCAAAATGATAAGGCTACCATCCATTGGAGTAACAAAAATATTGACAATAGACTACCTTCTGTAATGACAAGGCTACCATCCATTAGAGTAACAAAAATATGAACAAAAGACTAGCTTCCGTAATGACAAGGCTACCATCCATTGGAGTAACAAAAATCTTGAAAACAGACTACCTTCCATAATGACAAGGCTACCCTCCATTGGAGTAACCAAAATCTCGACAACAGACTACCTTCCAAAATGACAAGGTTACCATCCTTTAGAATAACAAAAATCTCGAAATCAGACTAACTTTCATAATGACAAGGTACCATCCAATGGAAAAACAAAAATCTCGACAACAGACTACCTTCCATAATGACAAGGCTACCATCCATTGGATTACCAAAAATTTGAACAAAAGACTACCTTCCATAATGAAAAGGCTACCATCCATTGGAGTAACAAAAATCTCGACATCATACTACCTTCCATAATGACAAGGCTACCATCCATTGGAGTAACAAAAATATCAACAATAGACTACCTTCCAGAATGACAAGGGTACCATCCATTATAGTAACGAAAATCTCGACAATAGACTACCTTCCATAATGACAAGGCTACCACCCATTGGAGTAAAAAAGATATCTACAATATACTACCTTCCATAATGATAAGGCTACCATCCATTGGAATAACAAAAATATCGACAACATACTACCTTCTGTAATGACAAGGCTACCATCCATCGGAGTAACAAAAATCTGAACGAAAGACTACCTTCCATAATGACAAGGCTACCGTCCATTGGAGTAACAAAAATCTCGACAATATACTACCTTCCATAGTGACAAGGCTACCATCCATTGGAGTAACAAAAATCTCGAAAACAGACTACCTTCTATAATGACAAGGCTTCCATCAATTGGAATAACAAAAATATCGACAACAGAGTACCTTCCATAATGACAAGGCTACCATCCATTGAAGTAACAAAATTATCAACAACAAACTACCTTCCATAATCACAAGGCTTCCATCCATTGTAGTAATGAAAATCTCAACAACATACTACCTTCCATAATGACAAGGCTAGCAACCATTGGAGTAAAAAAGATATTTACAATATACTACCTGTCATATTGATAAGGCTACCATCCATTGGAATAACAAAAATATCAACAATAGACTACCTTATGTAATGACAAGGCTACCATCCATTGGAGTAACAAAAATCTAAACAAAAGACTACCTTCCATAATGACAAGGCTACCATCCATTGGAGTAACAAAAATCTCGACAACAGACTACCTTCCATAATGACAAGGCTACCATCCATTGGAGTAACAAAAATCTCGAAAACAAACTACCTTCTATAATGACAAGGCTACCATCAATTGGAGTAACAAAAATATCGAAAACAGCGTACCTTCCATAATGACAAGGCTACCATCCATTGGAGTAACAAAAATCTCGACAACAGAGTAACTTCCATAATGACAAGGCTACCATCCATTGGAGTAACAAAAATATCAACAACAGACTACCTTCCAGAATGACAAGGCTACCATCCCTTGTAGTAACGAAAATCTCGACAACATGCTATCTTCCATAATGACAAGGCTACCATCCGTTGGAGTAACAAAAATCTCGACAACAAATTACATTCCAAAATGACAAGGTTACCATACATTGGAATAAGAAAAATCCTGACATCAGACTACCTTCCATAATGCCAAGGCTACCATCCAATGGAATAAAAAAAATCTCGACAAAAAACTACCTTCCATAATGACAAGGCTACCATCCATTGGATTAACAAAAATTTGAACAACAGACTAGCTTCCATAATGAAAAGGCTACCACCCATTGCAGTAACAAAAATCTCGACAATAGACTTCCTTCTGTAATGACAAGGCTACCATCCATTGGAGTAACAAAAATATGAACAAAAGACTACCTTCCATAATGACAAGGCTACCATCCATTGGAGTCACAGAAATCATAACGACAGACTTCCTTCAATAATGACAAGGCCACTATCCATTGGAGTAACAAAAATCTGAAGAAAAGAGTACCTTCCATAATTACAAGGCTTCCATACATTGGAGTAATAAAAATCTCGACAACAGAATACCTTCCATAATGACAAGGCTACCATCCATTGGAGTAACAAAAATATTAACAACAAAGTACCTTCCATAAGGACAAGCCTACAATCCATTAGAGTAAGAGAAATATTTACAACAGACTACGTCCCATAATGACAAGGCTACCATCCATTGGAGTAAAAAATATCTCGACCACAGACTACCTTCTATAATGACAAGGCTACCCTCCATTGGAGTAACAAAAATCTCGACAATAGACTACCTTCCAAAATGAGAAGGGTACCATCCTTTGGAATAACAAAAATCTCGACATCAGACTACCTTCTATAATGAAAAGGTACCATTTAATGGAACAACAAAATCTGGACAACAGACTACCTTCCATAATGACAAGGCTACCATCCATTGGATTAACAAAAATCTGAACAACAAAGTACCTTCCATAATGAAAAGGCTACCATAATATCAAGGCTACCATCCATTGGAGTAACAAAAATATTAACAACAGACTACCTTCCAAAATGACAAGGCTACCATCCATTGTAGTAACGAAAATCTCGACAACAGACTACCTTCCAAATGACAAGGCTACCACCCATTAGAGTAAAAAAGATATCTACAATATACTACCTTCCACAATGATAAGGCTACCATCCATTGGAATAACAAAAATATCGACAACAGACTACCTTCTGTAATGACAAGGCAACCATCCATTTGAGTAACAAAAATATGAATAAAAGACTAGCTTCCGTAATGACAAGGCTACCTTCCATTGGAGTAACAAAAATCATAACGACAGACTAACTTCCATAATGACAAGGCTACCATCCATTTGAGTAACAAAAATCTCGACAACAGACTACCTTCCATAATGACAAGGCTACCATCCATTAGAGTAACAAAAATCTCGACAGCAAACTACCTTCCATAATGACAAGGCTACCATCCATTGGAGTAACAAAAATATTGACAATAGACAACGTCCCATAATGACAAGGCTACCATCCATTAGAGTATTAAAAATCTCGACAACAGACTACCTTCCATAAGGAAAAGGCTACCATCCATTGGAGTAACAAAAATCTCGACAACAGACTCCCTTCCAAAATGACAAGGTTACCCTACATTGGAATAACAAAAATCCTGATATCAGACTACCTTCCATAATGACAAGGCTACCATCCAATGGAATAACAAAAACTCGACAACATAATACCTTCCATAATGACAAGGTTACCATCCATTGGATTAACAAAAATCTAAACAACAGACTAGGTTCCATAATGACAAGGCTACCACACATTGGAGTAACAGATATCTCAACAACAAACTACCTTCCATAAAGAAAAGGATACCATCCATTGGAGTAACAAAAATCTCGACAGCAGACTGGCTTCCATAATGGAAAGGCTACCATCCATTGGAATAACAAAATTCAAGAAAATAGACTACCTTCCATAATCACAACGCTACCATCCAATTGAATAACAAAAATATAGACAACAAACTACGTTTCATAATGACAAGGCTACCATCCATTGGAGTAACAAAAATCTCGACAAGAGACTACCTTCCATAATGGCAAGGCTACCATCCATTAGAGTAACAAAAATCTCGACAACAAACTGCCTTCCATAACAACAATAAACTACCTTCTAGATTGACAAGGCTACCATCCATTGGAGTTACAAAAATATGAACAAAAGACTACCTTCCATAATGACAAGGTTACCATCCATTGGAACAAGAAAAATCTCGACAACAGACTACGTTCCATAATGACAAGGCTACCATCCAATGGAGTAACAAAAATTCCGATAACAGACTACCTTCCATAATTCAAAGGGTACCATCCGTTGGAGTAACAAAAATCTGGACAACAAACTACTTTCCATAATGACAAGTATACAATCCATTGGAATAACAAAAATATCGACAACAACCTACATTCCATAATGACAAGGCTACAATCCAATGAAGTAACAAAAATCTTGAAAACAGACTACCTTCCATAATTACAAGTCTACCATCCACTGGAGTAACAAAAATATCGACAACAGACTACCTTCTAAAATGACAAGGTTACCATCCTTTGGAATAACAAAAATCTCGACATCAGACTACCTTCCATAATGACAAGGTATCATCCAATGGAACAACAAAAATCTCGACAACATGCTACCTTCCATAATGACAAGGCTACCATCCATTGGATTAACAAAAATATAAACAAAAGACTACCTTCCATAATGAAAAGTCTACCATCCATTGGAGTAACAAAAATCTCGACATCATACTACCTTCCATAATGACAAGGCTACCATCCATTGGAGTAACAAAAATATCAACAACAAACTACCTTCCAGAATGACAAGGCTACCATCCATTGTAGTAACGAAAATCTCGACAACATACTATCTTCCATAATGACAAGGATTCCATCCATTGGAATAACAAAAATATCGACAACAGAGTACCTTCCATAATGACAAGGCTACCATCCATTGGAATAACAAAAATATCGACAACAGAGTACCTTCCATAATGACAAGGCTACCATCCATTGGAGTAACAAAAATATTGACAAAAGAGTACCTTCCATAATGACAAGGCTACAATCCATCGGAGTAACAAAAATATTGACAATAGACTACGTCCCATAATGACAAGGCTACCATCAATTGGAATAACAAAAATCGTGACATCAGACTACCTTCCACAATGCCAAGGCTACCATCCAATGGAATAAAAAAAATCTCGACAAAAAACTACCTTCCATAATGACAAGGTTACCACCCATTGGAGTAACAAAAATCTCGACAACAGACTTCCTTCTGTAATGACAAGGCTTCCATCCATTGGAGTAACAAAAATATGAACAAAACACTACCTTCCATAATGACAAGGCTACCATCCATTGGAGTCACAGAAATCATAACGACAGACTTCCTTCAATAATGACAAGGCCACTATCCATTGGAGTAACAAAAATCCTAAGAAAAGACTACCTTCCATAATTAAAAGGCTTCCATCCATTAGAGTAATAAAAATCTCGACAATAGACTACCTTCCATAATGACAAGGCTACCATCCATTGGATTAACAATAATATTGACAACAAAGTACCTTCCATAATGACAATGCTACAATCCATTGGAGTAAGAGAAATATTTACAACAGACTACATCCCATAATGACAAGGCTACCATCCATTGGAGTAACAAATATCTCGACAACAGACTACCTTCTATAATGACAAGGCTACCCTCCATTGGAGTAACAAAAATCTCGTCAACAGACTACCTTCCAAAATGACAAGGTTACCATCCTTTGGAATAACAAAAATCTCGACATCAGACTACCTTCCATAATGAAAAGGTACCATCTAAGGGAACAACAAAATCTGGACAACAGACTACCTTCCATAATGACAAGGCTACCATCCATTGGATTAACAAAAATCTGAACAACAGAGTACTTTCCATAATGAAAAGGCTACCATAATATCTAGGCTACCATCCATTGGAGTAACAAAAATATTAACAACAGACTACCTTCCAAAATGACAAGGCTACCATCCATTGTAGTAACGAAAATCTCGACAACAGACTACCTTCCAAATGACAAGGCTACCACCCATTGGAGTAAAAAAGATATCTACAATATACTACCTTCCATAATGATAAGGCTACCATCCATTGGAATAACAAAAATATCGACAACAAACTACCTTCTGTAATGACAAGGCTACCATCCATTGGAGTAACAAAAATATGAATAAAAGACTAGCTTCCGTAATGACAAGGCTACCTTCCATTGGAGTAACAAAAATCATAACGACAGACTACCTTCCATAATGACAAGGCTACCATCCATTTGAGTAACAAAAATCTCGACAACAGACTACCTTCCATAATGACAAGGCTGCCATCCATTGGAGTAACCAAAATAACGACAATAGAGTACCTTCCATAATGACAAGGCTACCATCCAACTGAGTAACAAAAATCTCGACAACAGAGTACCTTCCATAATGACAAGGCTACAATCCATTGGAGTAACAAAAATATTGACAACAGACAACGTCCCATAATGACACGGCTACCATCCATTAGAGTATTAAAAATCTCGACAACAGACTACCTTCCATAATGATAAGGCTACCATCCATTGGAGTAACAAAAATCTCGACAACAGACTACCTTCCAAAATGACAAGGTTACCATACATTGGAATAACAAAAATCCTGACATCAGACTACCTTCCATAATGACAACGCTACCATCCAATGGAATAACAAAAACTCGACAACATAATACCTTCCATAATGACAAGGCTACAATCCATTAGATTAACAAAAATCTACAGACTAAGTTCCATAATGACAAGGCTACCACACATTGGAGTAACAGATATCTCAACGACAAACTACCTTCCATAATGAAAAGGATACCATCCATTGGAGTAACAAAAATCTCGACAACAGACTGTCTTCCATAATGAAAAGGCCACCATCCATTAGAATAACAAAAATCAAGAAAACATACTACCTTACATAATCACAACGCTACCATCCAATGGAATAACAAAAATCTAGTAAACAGACTACGTTTCATAATGACAAGGCTACCATCCATTGGAGTAACAAAAATCTCGACAAGAGACTACCTTCCATAATGGCAAGGCTACCATCCATTAGAGTAACAAAAATCTCGACAACAAACTACCTTCCATAACAACAACAAACTACCTTCTAGATTGACAAGGCTACCATCCATTGGAGTTACAAAAATATGAACAAAAGACTACCTTCCATAATGACAAGGCTACCATCCATTGGAATAAGAAAAATCTCGACAACAGACTACCTTCCATAATGACAAGGCTACCATCCAATGGAGTAACAAAAATTCCGACAACATACAACCTTCCATAATTAAAAGGGTACCATCCATTGGAGTAACAAAAATCTCGACAACAGACTACTTTCCATAATGACAAGTATACAACCCATTGGAATAACAAAAATCTCGACAACAGCCTACCTTCCATAATGACAAGGCTACAATCCAATGAAGTAAAAAAAATGTCGACATCAGACTACCTTCCATAATGACAAGGTACCATCCAATGGAACACCAAAAATCTCGACAACATGCTACCTTCCATAATGACAAGGCTACCATCCATTGGATTAACAAAAATATAAACAAAAGACTACCTTCCATAATGAAAAGTCTATCATCCATTGGAGTAACAAAAATCTCGACATCATACTACCTTCCATAATGACAAGGCTACCATCCATTGGAGTAACAAAAATATCAACAACAGACTACCTTCCAGAATGACAAGGCTACCATCCATTGTAGTAACGAAAATCTCGACAACATACTATCTTCCATAAGGACAAGGATACCATCCATTGGAATAACAAAAATATCGAAAACAGAGTACCTTCCATAATGACAAGGCTACCATCCATTGGAATAACAAAAATATTGACATCAGAGTACCTTCCATAATGACAAGGCTACCATCCATTGGAGTAACAAAAATATCGACAATAGAGTACCTTCCATAATGACAAGGGTACAATCCATCGGAGTAACAAAAATATTGACAATAGACTACGTCCCATAATGACAAGGCTACCATCAATTGGAGTAACAAAAATCTCGACAACAGACTACCTTCCAAAATTACAAGGCTACCATACATTGGAATAACAAAAATCCTGACATCAGACTACCTTCCATAATGAATAGGCCACCATCCATTGGAGTAACAAAAATATCGACAACAGACTACCTTCCATAATTAAAAGGATACCATCCATTCGAGTAACAAAAATCTCGACAACAGACTGGCTTCCATAATCAAAAGGCTACCATCCATTAGAGTAACAAAAATCTTGACAATATACTACCTTCCATAATGACAAGGTTTCCATCCATTGGAATAACAAAAATGAAGAAAGCAGACTACCTTCCATAATCACAAGGCTACCTTCCAAGGGAATAACAAAAATCTAGACAACAGACTACATTTCATAATGACAAGGCTACCATCCATTGGAGTAACAAAAATCTCGACAAGAGACTACCTTCCATAATGACAAGGCTACCACCCATTTGAGTAAAAAACATATCTACAATATACTACCTTCCATAATGACAAGGCTGCCATCCATTGGAGTAACAAAAATATCGACAACAGAGTACCTTCCATAATGACAAGGCTACCTTCCAACTGAGTAACAAAAATCTCAACAACAGAGTACCTTCCATAATGACAAGGCTACAATCCATTGGAGTAACAAAAATATTGACAACAGACAACGTCCCATAATGACAAGGCTATTATCCATTAGAGTATGAAAAATCTCGACAACAGACTACCTTCCATAATGACAAGGCTACCATCCATTGGAGTAACAAAAATCTCGACAACAGAATACCTTCCAAAATTAAAAGGTTACCATACATTGGAATAACAAAAATCCTGACATTAGACTACCTTCCATAATGACAAGGCTACCATCCAATGGAATAAGAAAAACTCTACAACAGACTACCTTCCATAATGACAAGGCTACCATCCATTGGATTATCAAAAATCTAAACAACAGACTAGCTTCCATAATGACAAGGCTACCACACATTGGATTAACATATATCTCAACGACAAACTACCTTCCATAATGACAAGGCTACCATCCATTGGAGTAACAAAAATATCGACAACAGACTACCTTCCATAATGAAAAGGATACCATCCATTGGAGTAACAATAATCTACACAACAGACTGGCTTCCATAATGAAAAGGCTACCATCCAATGGAATAACAAAAATCAAGAAAACAGACTACCTTCCATAATCACAAGGCTACCATCCAATGGAATAACAAAAATCTAGAAAATAGACTACGTTTCATAATGACAAGGCTACCATGCATTGGAGTAACAAAAATCTCGACAAGAGACTACCTTCCATAATGGCAAGGCTACCATCCATTAGAGTAACAAAAATCTCGACGACAAACTACCTTCCATAACAACAACAAACTACCTTCTAGATTGACAAGGCTACCATCCACTGGAGTTACTAAAATATGAACAAAAGACTACCTTCCATAATGACAAGGCTACCATCCATTGGAATAAGAAAAATCTCGACAACAGACTATCTTCCATAATGACAAGGCTACCATCCAATGGAGTAACAAAAATTCCGACAACAAACTACCTTCCATAATGACAAGGCTACCAGCCATTGGAGTAACAAAAATATCGACAACAGTGTACCTTCCATAATGACAAGGCTACCATCCAACTGAGTAACAAAAATCTCGACAACAGAGTACGTTCCATAATTACAAGGCTACAATCCACCATCGGAGTAACAAAAATATTGACAACAGAATACCTTCCAAAATGACATGGTTACGATACATTGGAATAACAAAAATCCTGACATCAGACTACCTTCTATAATGACAAAGCTACCATCCAATGGAATAACAAAAACTTGACAACAGACTACCTTCCATAATGACAAGGCAACCAACCATTGGATTAACAAAAATCTAAACAACAGACTAGCTTCCATAATGACAAGGCTACCACAAATTGGAGTAACAGATATCTCAAAGACAAACTACCTTCCATAATGACAAGGCTACCATCCATTGGAGTAACAAAAATGTCGACAACAAACTACCTTCCATAATGAAAAGGATACCATCCATTGGAGTAACAAAAATCTTGACAATAGACTACCTTCCATAATGAAAAGGCTACCATCCATTGGAATAACAAAAATCAAGAAAATAGACTACCTTCCATAATCACAAGGCTACCATCCAATGGAATAAAAAAATCTAGACAACAGACTACGTTTCATAATGACAAGGCTACTATCCATTGGAGTAAAAAAAATCTCGACAAGAGACTACCTTCCATAATGGCAAGGCTACCATCCATTAGAGTAACAAAAATCTCGACAACAAACTGCCTTCCATAATGACAACAAACTACCTTCTAGATTGACAAGGCTACCATCCATTGGAGTTACAAAAATCTGAACAAAAGACTACCTTCCATAATGACAAGGCTACCATCCAATGGAGTAACAAAACTTCTGACAACAGACTACCTTCCATAATGAAAAGGGTAACATCCATTGGAGTAACAAAAATCTCAACAACAGACTACTTTCGATAATGACAAGTCTACAATCCATTGGAATAACAAAAATCTTGACAACAGACTACCTTCCATAATGACAAGGCTACAATCCAATGAAGTGACAAAAATCTTGACAACAGACTACCTTCCATACTGACAAGTCTACAATCCACTGGAGTAACAAAAATCTCGATAACAGACTACCTTCTAAAATGACAAGGTTACCATCCTTTAAAATAACAAAAATCTCGACATCAGACTACCTTCCATAATGACAAGGTACCATCTAATGGAACAACAAAAATCTCGACAACAGACTACCTTCCATAATGACAAGTCTACCATCCATTGGATTAACAAAAATCTGAACAAAAGACTACCTTCCATAATGAAAAGGCTACCATGCATTGGAGTAACAAAAATCTCGACATCATACTACCTTCCATAATGACAAGGCTACCATACATTGGAGTAACAAAAATATCAACAACAAACTACCTTCCAGAATGACAAGGCTACCATCCATTGTAGTAACAAAAATCTCGACAACATACTACCTTCCATAATTACAAGGCTACCACCCATTGGAGTAAAAAAGATATCTACAATATACTACCTTCCATAATTATAAGGCTACCATCCATTAGAATAACAAAAATATCGACAACAGACTGCCTTCTGTAATGACAAGGCTACCATCCATTGGATTAACAAAAATCTGAACAAAAGACTACCTTCCATAATGAAGGCTACAACCCATTGGAGTAACAAAAATCTCGACATCATACTACCTTCCATAATGACAAGGCTACCATACATTGGAGTAACAAAAATTTCGACAACAGACTACCTTCCATAATGACAAGGCTACCATCCATTGGAGTAACAAAAATCTCGAAAACATAGTACCTTTCATAATGACAAGGCTACAATCCATTGGAGTAACAAAAATATTGACAATAGACTACGTCCCATAATGACAAGGCTACCATCCATTGGAGTAAAAAAAATCTCGACAACAAACTACCTTCTAAAATGACAAGGTTACCATACATTGGAATAACAAAAATCCTGACATCAGACTACCTTCCATAATGACAAGGCTACCATCCAATGGAATAACAAAAATCTCGACAACAGACTACCTTCAATAATGAGAAGGCTATCATCCATTGGATTAACAAAAATCTGAACAACAGACTAGCTTCCATAATGAAAAGGCTACCACACATTGGAGTAACAAAAATGTCGACAACAGACTTCCTTCTTTAATGACAACGCTACCATCCATTGGAGTAACAAAAATATGAACAAAAGACTACCTTCCATAATGACAAGGCTACCATCCATTGGAGTAACAGAAATCATAACGACAGACGACCTTCAATAATGACAAGGCCACTATCCATTGCAGTAACAAAAATCTGAACAAAAGACCACCTTCCATTATTACAAGGCTACTATCCATTGGAGTAACAAAAATATCGACAACAGACTACCTTCCATAATGACAAGGCTACCATCCATTGGAGTAACAAAAATATCAACAGACTACCTTCCAGAATGACAAGGCTACTATCCATTGTAGTAACGAAAATCTCGACAACAGACTACCTTCCATAATGACAAGGCTACCACCCATAGGAGTAAAAAAAATATCTACAATATACTACCTTCCGTAATGATAAGGCTACCATCCATTGGAATAATAAAAATATCGACAGCAGACTACCTTCTGTAATGACAAGGCTACCATCCATTGGAGTAACAAAAATCTGAACAAAAGACTACCTTCCATAATGACAAGTGTTGTACCCCAAAATTTGCCCTCCCATATTCTTCAAAATTTGCCAAGTCAAAGCTTCAAAATCCCCCCAAGGGTTGCACAGTTCAAGGGCCTCCTAACAGTAAAAAATTAGGGTTTTGGTTCTGACAAAGAAGTTGAAGTTTCCAAGGGTCCAATCAAGTCCCACATGCCTACAAACATGGTCAAGAACCCTCATACCAAGTTTCAAGACTTACAACACAAAATTGCACAGTCAAAAACCCTAATTGCCCAACAGTCAACTGTAGAGGCAAAATGGTCATTTGACAGTCAAAAGTTAAAATTTTTGGTCAACATCTCATTTTGAAGCCACAAACATCATTTGATCAATGCTTGATCATGATTCTCAAAGCTTGGCTCAAAAAGTCTCAAGATGCAAAAGTTTCTATTTTTGGACAGTTGAAAAAGTCAACTGTAACTTGACCAAGGCATAACTTTCACATGGATTATCAGAAAAATTCCATCCAAAGCTCATTTTGAAGAGGAAGGCATTTCCTACAACTCCTCTTGACACTTCAAGTCCAATAAAAGCTCTCACAAAAAGTTATCAATTTCAACATTATAGGTCATTTTCAAAAGTCAACAAAAAGGGACTTTAAGTCAAAGGCCATAACTTGAGATTGGTAAATCAAAATGACATGGGACCAAAGGCATTGGTTAGAGGACTCAAAGACCTTTCCAAAATGTCCAAGAACATGAGCAAAGCGTAAAAATTGAGCAAGATATTCCTTGTGGAAGTTGGGAACTTTTTGGATATTTTGAAAAGTCAACATTGCTTCAAATGTCTTAAAAATGCTAACGGGCCTCTTTTTCTTCCACAATTCATCATCCAAGGCATGTGCACGACCATTTGGCCCAAAGGGAAGTTTTTTATCATTTTTATTTATTTATTTGGGTTTTTAATTATTAATAATTCATTTAATTAAATTAAATATGTGGAAAATACTAAACCTAACTTTTTAAATCTTTTTGTGCATGGAATAGGCTTAAGATTTCGTGTATGATCAGATTTGGAAGGAATTATGGTGATTGGATATGATTGAGAGGTCAAAATAGCATGAAAAAGATTGAAAACTCATGGCTTGAAAATCAAATATCTTCTCCATCAATTAAGGATTCTTTGGACAAAAAATTGAACCCTAATCATTCACACATAAGTACTGATGCAAACCCTATTCCAAATGACCATAAAGCTGCGCTAGAAATCCATAGCCAAACTCGAGTTTTTGACAAAAATTCCCAACACTGAAAACTGTCTTCCAGTGCGATTCAAGCCAAGATAATTATCTCATCACCTTCCTGAGACATCAAGAAACGTGTTTGAATCATTTTCCATGTCCCTAACGCCCAGAATTGGTGAATAGAACTCAAGCTTTTTCACTTTTTTTGCATAAATCGTATTTTATCATTCATGGCATGATTTTAAATTCTAATACTTGTTTTGTGTTGCTCTCATGATTCTGAAGCTAACCCTATAATTTGATTGAGTTTTTATGAACTGTACGCGATTTCACCATTGATATAGGCTAGGGTTCTTTGAGTTCTAATTTGGGCGTTTATGAATGCTGTAAAATTAGAACACCATAATACCATGAATGAACTCAGCATGCTTGGACGAAAACAACACACCCCTCACGCCTAATTTATATAGCCCCATGGCCTAGTCGCTATTCTTGGATAAAGCATATTTTGGGGGGGTTCAAAACCCCCGCTTACCTTTTCATGTTTCAGGGAAAAATAAAACGAGGAGGAAGATGATGAAATGTCAAGGCATGATTGGTTGATTTGAAAATTCGCGCTAAAAAGTCCACTAACTCTTATTTTCTCTTATGTTAATGGTTAGTTATATTATAAACAAAGAGCGCAAGTGGAGCAGTTGGCAAGGCATAGCGTTGGTAATCTCTAGGACCTGGGTTCGAACCCCAGGTCCCCATCCCTTTCCAATATTATTTTTCTACTCACGCTTCTGTGCAGTTTCATTACAAAGGAACATCATACATCCACAATATCAAGCCATCCACGTGCCTACTGAGATGAATCAAAGGGCCATAATTGGAAGAGTGCCATGGGCTGCAGTTAACGCACATACATGCCAGCATCAAAGTCAAATGAGGCCATAGCTTAATGGGCCTGGATTACTGGACTTCACCTCCCAATTTGGGGACAGACCCCCCTAGGGTTTGCTTCTTTTATTCTTTTTTTATATTTTTCTTTTCTTTGTTTTAATTAATTTCCTTTAATTCTTTGATTTAATATTTTCATAAAAAACATAAAAACAATATAAAAATCAGAAAAAGACAAAAATAAGTATTTTTATTTAATTAATATATTTTTTGTAAATAAACCTCACTAATTAATTAGATTTAATCTTAGGTTTAATTTTAATATCTTTTCTTAATAAATTTAAAATTGGTAGAATTAGGTTTTTTAAGAATTTTTATCCTTTTTTTCTTTTCTTTCACAATAATTAATTATTAAATATTATTTTTGTAATTAAATCACCATGTAAATAATTAGATTAATCTTACGTTTAATTTTAACATGTTTTCTTAATAAATAAAAAAATTAGAATTAGGGTTAATATTTTAATTTCATTTAATCTTTCTCATAAAAATTCATAAATCCAAAAAATACCAAAATAATTTCCTTTTTTTATTTTAATTTAATTAATTTAATCATTTAATTTAATTTCATTAAAGGGTCCAACGCCCTCGCTTCTAATTTTGATTTAATTAGCGCGTTTTATTTTGTTTCTTTTAATTATTTATGTAATTCTCCCAAAGCCGTGTAATATTTATCTTTCGCACTTTATTTCTTTATTTTCTGTCAAATCGGGTCCTGGGTTAAATTTTGGCGATGTGGACCCGCGCCTTTGTAATATTCTAGGAATTTTATATTTCTCGCAACTTTTTAATTGTTAAATAAATGCATGCAAGAATGAATGATTAAATAAAAACAAACGCGTAGACCACCTATGACATGACAAGACAAAAATATCTGAATCTGACACACGAATCACACACCACCCCTAGGGTACGCCTCACTGTTGCCTTGCCTCGAAAGGTGATCGTCGAGTAGAGGATGTCTTAGTAAGTCCTCATGATCCGGGAACCTGGCATGAGGGTAGCTTCTAGGGTGTCTTCCCATTGCTCTGGTGATCACCATGTCCCGAACCTCGAATTGACCCGAACACCTCCAACGGTGATGCTACCTACCTCTCAATGGTGGGATGGCATTACTTTAAGGACATTTACACAGACGAATTCCTTAGGGTAGGTAGACAACTCTAGATACTTTCTCTAATTTCAAAACAAAATTCAAAAATACTTTTCACACCGACACCTTTTTAAAAAGCTTTCGAAAGCAATTTTTCAAACACTCTTGAGGACCGATACAAGAGTCGAACTGGAATTTTCAAAGAAACTTTTTAAAACCCACATTGAAAAGCAAACAAACAATTTTGAAAACACAAATGAGCAAGTATCTAAGAGCCCATTGATAACCATGGATAGAAAGGGTGCTAACACCTTCCCTTTCTATAATCTACCTCCCGAACCGAGAGCAATCTCTATAAGGAATTTTTCTGTGCTTTTGTCCTTTCTATTTGGAGAAAATAAAAGACGGTGGCGACTCTTGCTTCCGCGACATTTCGCGAACCAGCGTTAAACAATCAGTTCCAGATCCACCGATCACAAAACTGGCGACTCTGCTGGGGACTTAAACTTAAAGTGAGGTGTACCTTAGGACTAAGATCATTGTGTTTTCAATTGCTTTCCTTGCTTGCTTTATTATTGTGGGACTGTCTTGGGAGTTCTATAGATCCTAACCCGGATCTGGGGGATACCTTCTTAGAAAGTAGCAACAAGGCTATGAGGGAACTGTGCGGGGTATACCGACATGGTTGAAACAGTCTGCTACGTTGATGTGGCACTTTGGTGTGTACCGGTAACCCTTGAGTTCAGTCAAGGAGAGTACGGGGCCTCCGCGTGGTGTCGTGAAGCATCAACAGACCTTAGGAACCTTAATTGAACTATCTTGGCCTCTTTAGGGTAGTGAGATAACTGACTTTGGTGCAGTCCGAGGTTGGTTGATACTCGATACTACACTCAATTGAGGGTTGCTTTCCTGGAATATTTCGGTCGCCAGTTCAGTGGCTAAATCGAAACGATGAACAATGAAAGCAATCCCGTGATATTGGGACCCTTAGAACGCGGTTACTTCTAATAGGACAGGTTGAACCCACCAACTTCAAGAGGGTACTACCCAGACCCCATGCTAGCCTTAAACCCTAAGGGATTGTCTTGTGTGCCTTGTGTGCCTTACATGTTTGTCTTTGTAAATATCTGCAGTATGTTTAATCATAGCATCATGACATCATCCAGCATCATATGCATTGACTAACCATTTCAGGGGTTCGAATTTTCATCTTTGTTCTTGTTTTGTAGGACATGGAAAATGTTCGCAGAAAGACAATTCAAATCAGTCTTGTAAGGGTCCCTCCTCAGCTTAAGGAGCTTATATCCAGGATTCCCGAGAGTTCTTAATTCAGTGAGAGACATGGAAGACTCATTAGCTTGGTCAACACCAACATTGAGGAAGATATGATAAAGGTCCTATTCCAATTCTTTGACCCTCTGCATCACTGTTTCACCTTCTTGGATTATCAGTTGGTACCTACATTGGAGGAGTTCTCCCGGCTCCTGAAGATCCCTATCCTTGATCAACTACCCTACAACGGTACGGAAAAGGAACCCAAGCTTGAAGAGATTGCTGAAGCCTTGCACCTACAGTCATCTGACCTCAAGGGACATTGGGAAGTTAGAAGTGGCATCAAAGGGTTCTTAGCCAGGTTTCTGTTTGAAAAGGCCCATGAATGTTGGAACTCCCTTGACTTACAAGCTTTTGAAGAAGTTGTGGCCCTCCTTGTCTATGGTTTGGTGTTGTTCCCTAACCCAGATCAACTTATAGATATCAGTGCTGTCCAGATCTTCATGTCCAGGAACCCTATACCTACGTTGCTGGGGGACATCCTTCACTCATGTTACACTTGAACCATGAGAAAAAGAGGTGTCCTTATGTGTTGCACTCCTCTCCTGGGAAGCTGGTTTATTTCGCACCTTCCACAATCAGTCTTGAAGAACGAGCGGGGTTTGAGATGGTCACAACGGTTGATGAATCTTACACATGCAGATATCCATTGGTGCCCTCGGTCCAGAGAAGATGTCACTATCATTGATCGTTGTGGGGAGTACCCTAATGTTCCTTTACTTGGAATCAGAGGAGGTATTACTTACAACCCATGCCTGGCTTGGAGACAGTTTGGTTATGCTCAGAGTGATGGCCCTCATGACATGTTAATTCCTGACATAGTTTTTAACTTCGACAACGATGCGCAAGGACTTCGCCAGAGATTTATCAGAGCCTGGAGGATGCCAAGTAGGATAGACAGCAAGACACTGGGGCACAGGAATTCCATCCCATTGGAACCTTATCTCAAGTGGGTACGCGCCTGCTCCCAGAAGTTAGTAATGCCTTATCCTCATATGCTCCCAGTAATCAAAGAGCCAGTCTTGGAAGGAGAAGTGTCCTACACCATTAAGCACCCTGACATGCCCACATCCTGGGAAGATATGCAGAAAAGCTGGATCCAGCTTAAGGAAGAACGGAATTCTCTTGAGACCAGTCTACATGCTAGTGAAAAGAAGGTCTTGGAGCTCACTCGCCTGTTGCATGAGGAGAGGAATCTCAACACCTACATAGCTCCAAAGAGGATGCGTAGTGTCTTCTGGGATTGATGTGCTTTTGTATTATTTTGCCCATGAGGCTCTGATGTACTGAACAATTATTTCCTTAATGATAACGTGTGTTCTTTTTTGTCTACAACAAATTTGAACTTTCGAACCCCTGAATGCATTAACACATATCATTCATCATGTGCATAGCAGGTTTTCTTCTTTTCAGGTTACTTACCGTTCTTCGCTGTTTATTTCAGCATCATGAATCCTGACTCATCATCAACTGAGATGTCCATCAAGGCTCTTCAGGCACAGAATGCGCAATTTCAGGAACTAATCATGGGTTTGGCTCATGGCCAAGAAGAGTTGAAGGCTCTGCTCCTGAAGAAGGAGAAGAAGAAGAAGAAGAGAACTATTCTGTTCAACTCGGGCCGAAGGTTTGGCAACACTCTGCAGAATGAAGAGGCTGGTTCTTTTATAGGCAAGGGTAGTCCTCAAGAGGGAAAAGGTCCAAGTCCGGTAGTCTCCGACAACGAGACTGATTTTGATGAAGAGCAATATCCTCCTGCAGAAGACAGATACAAGCAGCTGGAGGACAGGCTGAATGCTATGGAGATCCAACAAGTGCCTGGGCTGGATTTCGGAGACTTGGGTTTGTCTACTGGTGTGATTATTCCTCATAAGTTCAAAGCACCATCCTTTACTAAGTATGACGGGGCTTCTTGTCCCAAGCTGCACCTCAGGTCCTACGTGCGGAAGATTCAACCGTACTCAGTGGACAAGAATTTGTGGATCCACTTCTTCCAGGAGAGTCTTTCAGGGACTCATCTCGAATGGTTCTATCAGCTGGATGGGACCAAGGTTCGTAACTGGGAGGAGTTGGCTACTGCTTTCTATAAGCAGTATCAATATAATGCCGACCTTGCCCCTACGCGTACCCAACTCCAGGGTATGTCGTTAGGTTCAAGCGAAGGTTTTAAGGAGTACGCTCAGAAGTGGAGGGATCTGGCTGGCAGGGTGCAGCCTCCGTTGACTGATCGGGAGTTGGTAGACATGTTCTTGGGGACCCTATCTGGGCCATTTTTCAACCATCTTATCGGTAACTCATCTGCAGGGTTTACTGATCTTATTCTGACCGGAGAGAGAATTGAGGCTGGGTTGAAGTCTGGTAAGATTCCGAAGGGTGCATCATCTAGTTCTAAGAAGAAACCCTTCAAAAAGGAGGCCATTGCTGTATATGGCTCCAGACGACAAGAGAAACCTGAGCGCCGCCAGTCTGTCAACGCGGTGATGATTGCCAAGCCTGCTGCCGCTCCTCGGCAAACCAATCCACCAAGGGCTGAAAGACCCCGGAGAGAGTTTACCCGTTTGAGCATGACTTTGTCGCAGATCTTGCCACAGTTGCTATCCACCAACCTAGTAACTGTCAGGGAGGCCCCAAAGGTTGTAAACACTGCCTCCCCCAAATACAATCCAAATGCCCGCTGTGCTTATCACTCCGATAGCCCGGGGCATTCCACTGATGACTGTTGGGCATTAAGGAATAAGGTGCAAAACCTTATTGACGCAAAAGAGATACAGTTTGAAGCGCCTGAGAAGCCGAATGTGGTAACTGCTCCTATGCCCCAGCATGGAGTAAATGCGGTCGATGAAAATGTTTATGCTGTTTCTGTGGATGATCTAGCCACTCCCTTAAGGACTGTCAAGAGGAACCTACTGCTGGCCGGTTTATTTCCGGGTTGCAGTGAGGGTTGCCTGTTCTGTGATGTTTCTCTCTCCGGTTGTCCTTTGCTGAAGTTGGGCATCCAAAGCCTAATGGACAGCAAAGAGATTCTGTTTAAGAAGTCTGCTGTTCAGTTGGTTCCGGTAGAAGAAGTTGCTGTTGTTACAATCTTCAATAATCCAATCAAGGCTCTCCCAAGGAAGCCTGTTCAAATCATGACGGTCGTACCTGTTGTTATTACTGTTCCGGGGCCTCTCCCCTTCGTATCTGATAAAGCTGTCCCCTGGAACTATGGGGCAGATGTGTATGTGAATGGAATCAAACAAGAGTTCAACGCTGGCGCCAATATCTGCGATATCACTGGTCCAGCCAAGGTTACCCGCAGTGGCAGGCTCTTCTCGCCTGACATTGCACCACCCGCTATTCAAAGACCCCTCCTCATAACACCTACAAGTGTACCTGTTTCTGTTTCTGACCAAGTTGTTTCCCCTGCTACCGAGTCATCTAATGCTCGGGGCAAAGGGATTGAAGACGAGCCTGCCCGGATGGAGGCACCAATACCTATAAATGCTGAGGCCTCCCAACAAGAGATGGAGGAAATCCTGAAAATAATAAAGAAGAGTGACTTTAATGTTGTCGAGCAGCTGGGGCATACGCCCTCCAAGATCTCCATGCTCTCCTTACTACTGTGTTCAGAGGCCCATGCTAAGGCCTTGATCTCATTCCTCAAGACGGCCCACGTGCCACAGGAAACATCTGCAGTTCAGTTCACTGATTGCGTAGCAAATCTGACAGCGGATAATGGTTTGGGTTTCTCAGATGCTGACCTTACTGCCAAGGGAAGAGACCACAATGATGCTCTGCATGTCTCTATTGAATGCAGGGGCACTACTCTGGCGCACGTGTTGGTGGACACTGGTTCTTCCCTAAATGTGCTACCCAAGAAGGCCTTAGACTGTTTGGATTGTGAAGGCCTGGAATTAAAACCTAGCAATATCATCGTCAGAGCTTTTGACGGTTCAAAGAGGATGGTTCATGGAGAGGTTAACATTCCTATTCGTGTGGGCTCTCAGGTATTCGACTCCACTTTCTATGTGATGGATATCCGTCCATCGTATTCTTGTCTACTGGGTCGACCTTGGATCCACAAAGCTGGGGCAGTGACCTCTACCTTGCACCAGAAGCTGAAATACCCTGTCAGAGGGAAGATTGTCACTGTGCAAGGAGAGGAGGAGTATATGGTGAGCCATTTGAATTCCTTCAGATATATTGAGATGGACGGGGAGTTTATTGAAACCCCCTTTCAGCATTTCGAGGAGGTACTTCCAATTTCAGCAGCAGCAGAAACAACAGTCGAAGAGGATGTTCCTTTGAAGATGGCTTCCCTGAAGGATGCCCGGGCTGTGGTTCAGAAAGGTGAATGTGCTAACTGGGGAAGGCTTCCCGACTTTACACAGAAAACTGACAAGTTTGGATTGGGCTTTACTGCAGAGGGTCAGAAAGCTATGCGGAAGGCCAAGATCAGAAGACCTCCTGTGCTCATTACCAATCCAGGAGTGAATGCTGTTGGGGAGGATGATGAAGTGGATGAAGCTGAGTTCAATAGCTGGATCTACCCGACAACTGATGGCGGATTGACCAATTGGATTGCCAAAGACCATACTCCCGTTACTTTTTTTACGCAATAATAAACTTCTTTGTTTTGTTATTTGTAATAAACAATAAATTGAACTCTATGGCCCGGTGTCTTACCCGAGGCACCGTGGTTTCATTTGTGAGGGCATATAAATTGTCATTTCATATATCATGAATGAAAATCTTGGACGTTTTCTCGCATTTCAAATCTTATGCTCCTTTTCTGTCTTTCCTTCCTCTATATATTTCAAAACAGCTGTATTTACACACACTCACTCATACAGGTTTCAATCCACTCTGGATCTCGCTGGTAACCACTCTGCTACTGCCAGTTATGACTTCGAAAATCCGATCAACTTAGCCGAAGACGAAGGTGAAGATGATTGCGAAGTGCCTGGCGAGCTTGCAAGACTGTTGCTTCAGGAAGAGAGGGCAACTCAACCACATGAAGAGCCAATGGAGACAATAAATCTGGGTACTGAGGCAGACAGGAAAGAGGTAAAGATTGGTGCCAACCTAGAGCTCAGCGTGAAACAACGGTTGACTAAGATGCTACATGATTATATGGAGATCTTTGCCTGGTCCTACGAAGACATGCCCGGGTTGGATACCGATATTGTAGTCCATCACTTGCCTACTAAGGAAGACTGCCCTCCGGTTAAGCAAAAGGTCCGCCGTATACGTCCAGAGATGTCTGAGAAGATCAAAGCCGAGGTTATGAAACAGTTTGATGCCGGGTTCCTTGCAGTGACTTCTTACCCTCAGTGGGTTGCTAATGTGGTGCCAGTACCAAAAAAGGACGGTAAGGTCAGAATGTGTGTCGACTACAGGGATCTGAACAGGGCCAGCCCCAAAGATGACTTCCCTTTACCTCACATTGATGTCCTTGTTGACAACACAGCTCAGCATAAAGTGTTCTCTTTCATGGATGGTTTCTCAGGGTACAATCAGATCAAGATGGAACCTGAAGACATGGAGAAGACTACATTTGTGACTCAATGGGGGACCTTCTGCTACAAGGTCATGCCTTTTGGACTGAAGAACGCTGGGGCAACCTACCAACGTGCCATGGTTGCTTTGTTTCATGATATGATCCATCATGAGATAGAAGTGTATGTTGATGATATGATTGCAAGGTCCCAGACGGAGGAAGAGCACCTTGATCATCTGCAGAAATTGTTTGACCGTTTGAAACTGTACAAGCTGAGGTTAAACCCGAACAAGTGCACCTTCGGGGTAAGATCCGGGAAGTTGCTAGGCTTCGTTGTAAGTGATAAGGGTATTCAAGTGGACCCTGCCAAGGTCAAAGCTATTCAAGAGATGCCGGTTCCTAAGACAGAGAAGGAAGTCAGAGGTTTTTTAGGACGCCTGAATTACATTGCTCGATTCATCTCGCACCTAACTGCTACCTATGAGCCAATCTTCAAGCTGCTGAAGAAAGATCAGGTAGTACGTTGGAATGATGAATGTCAGGCTGCTTTCGACAGAATCAAGGAGTATCTCAAAGAACCACCCATCCTTATGCCACCGGTTGAAGGGAGACCTCTGATATTATACCTGACAGTACTTGACAACTCAATGGGGTGTGTGCTGGGGCAGCATGACGAGTCTGGCCGAAAAGAGCATGCCATTTATTACCTTAGCAAAAAGTTTACCGATTGTGAGACCCGATACTCACTGCTTGAGAAAACTTGCTGCGCTTTGGTATGGGCTGCTCGCCGGCTGAGACAGTATATGCTGACTCACACTACCTTGTTGATCTCAAAGATGGATCCTATAAAGTACATATTTGAAAAGCCTGCTCTGTCTGGGAGAATAGCAAGATGGAAAATGATCTTGACGGAATACGACATTCAATACACAACCCAGAAAGCCATCAAAGGAAGTGTATTGGCAGACCACTTGGCACATCAGGCAGTAGACGACTATCAGTCAATGAACTTCGAGTTTCCAGATGAGAGCATCATGATTGTGACTGATTGTGAAGTACTTGGACCGGATGAAGGACCTGAGGAAGGATCCCGATGGTCTATGCACTTTGATGGAGCCTCCAATGCTTTGGGTAACAGTATCGACGCTTTGATCATATCTCCTCAAGGCACTCATACTCCACTCACTGCCCGGCTATGTTTCAACTGCACCAACAACATGGCGGAGTATGAGGCGTGCATCATGGGTCTTCAAGCTGCGATCGACCTAAGGATCAAGTTTCTGAGTGTCTTCGGAGATTCCGCTCTTGTGATCAATCAGATCAAAGGAGAGTGGGATACGAAACATCCGAATCTTATTCCTTACAAAGAATGTGTGTTAACCTTGATCCCCCACTTCACAAAGATAACCTTTGAACACTTCCCGAGAGAGGAGAATCAGCTGGCGGACGCGTTAGCTACAATGTCTTCTATGTTCAAGGTCAAATGGGATAATAAGGCTCCCCGGATCATCATCTGGAAACTGGACGAACCGGCATACTGTTGTGATCTCGAGACTGAATTGGTGACTGAGAAGCCTTGGTACCATGAGGTGAAGAGATATTTGGAAGCTCAGGAATACCCTGAAGGTGCCTCTGTCAATGATAAAAAGTTTCTGAGAAGGTTCGCAGCTAAGTTCTTCCTTAGCAATGGCATCTTGTACAAGCGAAACCATGATTCGACCTTACTGCGTTGTGTGGATAAGACGGAAGCAGAAAGGATCATGGAAGAGCTACATGAAGGGACCTTCGGAACACATTCCAGTGGACACACTATGGCTAAGAAAATCCTTCGGGCTGGATATTTCTGGTCCACGATGGAAGCTGACTGCTATCAGCACTCTCGGACATGCCACAAATGCTAGATATATGCAGACAAGGTGCATGTTCCGCCAGTTCCTCTGAATGTTCTGACTGCGCCTTGGCCGTTTGCAATGTGGGGCATAGACATGATCGGTGAGATTAAACCTACGACATCCAATGGGCATCGCTTCATCCTGGTAGCGATTGATTACTTCACGAAGTGGGTTGAAGCAGCTTCCTACGCTACGGTAACCAAGACTGTTGTGGCACGGTTCATTCGGCATAATCTGATCTGTCGATACGGCGTCCCTGAAAGAATTATTACAGACAACGGTACCAATCTCAATAACAAGATGATCACTGAGCTCTGCGAGCAGTTCAAGATACAGCACCACAACTCTTCTCCTTACAGACCGAAGATGAATGGGGCTGTAGAAGCAGCGAATAAAAATATTAAGAAAATCGTGCAGAAGATGACAGTGACATATAAGGATTGGCACGAGATGTTACCGTTCGCTCTACATGGGTACCGTACCTCAGCCATAACGTCAACCGGGGAAACTCCTTTCTCCTTGGTTTATGGTATGGAGGCAGTCTTACCGATCGAAGTGCAAATACCCTCTCTCCGGATAATGAAGGATGCAAATCTGAACGAAGATGATTGGATCCAGACACGACTTGATCAGCTAAACCTTATTGATGAAAAGAGACTTGCTGCTATCTGTCATGGTCAGACGTACCAAAAACGGATGATCAGGGCATTTAACAAAAAGGTCAGACCACAAGAGTATCAAGTTGGGGATCTGGTAATCAAGCGAATCATCCTTCCTCAGAGTGATCCAAGGGGCAAATGGACCCCTACGTACGAAGGGCCGTTTGTGGTTAAGCATGTGTTCTCAAGAGGAGCCATGATTCTAACCAACATGGATGGTGACGACCTTCCTCACCCCGCCAATGCAGACATAGTAAAAAGATACTACGCATGAAAAAGACCCGCTAGGCTGACATGCCTAGGCAAAAATTAGGGCTTCCCGGCGAACCAAAAGGGTTCGGGAAAAATGAAGGGATGAAATGAAAAAATCTGTACACCCGGCAAGTCGAAAACCTGAAAAGGCGGCTTGGGAAAAAATGGGTATCCTGGTGGACTGAAAACCCGAAAGGGCGGTCCAGGCAAAAGTTAGGGATAAAGCGTAATACTATGTCTCATTGGATCACTTTGCATCCAGAATCCGGTATCTACATCAAGTTCAGACAGCATCGATCAGTCAGCTTCATCTTCAACTAAGGTCATCAAGTGATGAGACGCCCGGAGATATAAAGGCAATAGCAGAGTTGAAACCCAGTGGGATCATTCATTTCACACAGCTGTTTTATTTTCTCTTGTACAAAATTTGTATAAACTCTTTTGTTCGGCGGCGTTCTCTTACTAGGACGTCAGCCTCTTGTATATAAACGCCTATTTGCAGGCAAATTCAAAATCAATACAAATACACTTTTCAGTTAAAATTACCAATTGTTTTTCCTTTTCTGTTTTGTTTTGCGAAGAACGTCCAAGGTTCAATTTGTGATATATGCATTGACAATAATTTGCTAACTCATGAATATTTGCATACGAAACAAAGGATTAATTACAGGTAACATTAGAAACAGGGGCAATGAAGAGTTGTCCAGGCAATCTAATTGTTCTATCCTCCAAGGTACCAAGGTAGGTTCAGCTAAAGAACACAACCAAACATCTTAATTCCCTAGAGAGTGAGCCAGCAAGTTAGTGCACTCTCCTCAAGCCGAGCTATATCATCAACCTTAAGGAAGTTGGGTATCCTCCAGCAGATCTCAACACTCCCCAGCAGCATATATACATTCTTAACAAGCATCCCCAGCAGTCTTGATCTAAGATTGTTCCCCGGCAGTATACCAGGCATTCAATGGAGTCACTTCCCCGATACATATCAAATAAACTTCCCCAGGAGAGTCCAATCCAGTTCCCTAGGAAAGTTGGAATCCATCTCCCAAAGCAGTAAGCTTATCCCCAGTAGATTCTGGAAGCTTATCCTTGCAGAGCACGAACGCATCGCCCGGCTTTATTCAAAGAGTTATTTCCTTACCAGGATATAACTGGGTTATCCTCAGCCAAAAGCCACGGAAAGAGCGTCCTCGACGAAGTCCTCTTATCCCCAGCGAAGTCTATTAACGCTTCCAACACAACAAGGGTATCCCCAGCAAGTTATTATCAACACTCAGCAAAGTACCTCTCTCCCCACTGAGTATTGCTTCCCAGCAAGATCACTAGAGTATTTTTCTCCCCGCAGAGTAATCCATTCGCCAAGTTCATTCCCCAACGGAGTTATCTTCTCCTACCGGTATTCTTGCAACTACCATCCCCAGCGGAAGCAAAAATCTATTCTTCAACATCAGCCCAGGAGTGACCTCCCGGCACCTGTCAAGGATTTACTTTCCTAGACGACAAAGATACATTCATAAACATCGCATGTCCATACATTATAGCATGCATATACGCATCATATCTTACAAATCTCATTTATGTTGAGAACATCATTGCTTGATTCATATCATGCATTGCATATGACTGACCTTTACCTTTCAGGAAAGATCTAGTTAAGTTCTCAACTATGTCCAAGACCTAGACCGGTTCAGTTAAGTCGACCCTAAGACTTTTCTGTTTCTTATCCAGTCCAAGGCCTTCTCTGGTTCAGTCAGATCGACCCTAAGATCTCCCTGTTTCTTATCCAGTTGAAGACATTTCAAGACCTAGATCGGTTCAGTTAAATCGACCCTAAGATTTTTCTGTTTCTTATCCAGTCAAAGGCCTTCTCTAGTCCAGCTAAATCGACCCCTAACAGATTTTCCTGATAAAGTCTCAGTAGAAGTTATCCAAGATTCTCTCAATGATTACTGTTGAGGTTGTAGTCGCCTGTGGTTCTCTCCCCGATACTGCGGAGGTAGTAATCATCCCAAGTTTCTCTCAGCGTTACTGTTGAAGTAGAAGTTATCCAAGATTCTCTCAATGATTACTGTTGAGGTTGTAGTCGCCTGTGGTTCTCTCCCCGATACTGCGGAGGTAGTAATCATCCCAAGTTTCTCTCAGCGTTACTGTTGAAGTAGAAGTTATCCAAGATTCTCTCAATGATTACTGTTGAGGTTGAAGTCGTCCAAGATTCTCTCAATGATTACTGTTGAGGTTGAAGTCGCCCAAGATTCTCTCAATGATTACTGTTGAGGTTGAAGTCTCCTGTGGTTCTCTCCCCGATATTGCGGAGGTAGTAATCATCCCCAGATTCTCTCAATGATTGCTGTTTAGGTTGAAGATATCCAAGATTCTCTCAATGTTTGCTGTTGAGGTTGAAGTCGCCCAAGATTCTCTCAATGATTGCTGTTGAGGTTGAAGTCGCCCAAGATTCTCTCAATGATTGCTGTTGAGGTTGAAGTCATCCAAAGTTCTCTCACTGTTCCTGTTGAGGTAGTAACCATCCCTGGTTCATTCATCACCTTTTGAAGCTCCAGATCCAGCTCCTGTAACCAGTCAGGACACATCTACACAAAGAGTTTGAAGACCGGCTCCTGTAACAGGTCAAGTACTCATTTCTTCCTTTTGCAGGTACGCAAGTTCTCGCTCAGGAATCTCTTACGCGATCAACACCAACATGGCATCTATAAGCCCATCCACCTATCCATCATCTCTTAGCATGGCATCTATAAGCCCATCATCCTATTCATCAATCTCCAAATGGCATCTGTAAGCCCATTCCCCCATCACACTACTATGTGAGCACAAATTTCTGGGCACTCTAGTGTTCAATCATCTTCCACCTTAGGATTACGAAAGGCACGTCAGCCAATCTGCATCCTCAAGTTTAAGAAGATTGAATAGGGGCAACTGTTGTACCCCAAAATTTGCCCTCCCATATTCTTCAAAATTTGCCAAGTCAAAGCTTCAAAATCCCCCCAAGGGTTGCACAGTTCAAGGGCCTCCTAACAGTCAAAAATTAGGGTTTTGGTTCTGACAAAGAAGTTGAAGTTTCCAAGGGTCCAATCAAGTCCCACATGCCTACAAACATGGTCAAGCACCCTCATACCAAGTTTCAAGACTTACAACACAAAATTGCACAGTCAAAAACCCTAATTGCCCAACAGTCAACTATAGGGGCAAAATGGTCATTTGACAGTCAAAAGTTCAAATTTTTGGTCAACATCTCATTTTGAAGCCACAAACATCATTTTATAAATGCTTGATCATGATTCTCAAAGCTTGGCTCAAAAAGTCTCAAGATGCAAAAGTTTCTATTTTTGGACAGTTGAAAAAGTCAACTGTAACTTGACCAAGGCATAACTTTCACATGGATTATCAGAAAAATTCCATCCAAATCTCATTTTGAAGAGGAAGGCATTTCCTACAACTCCTCTTCACACTTCAAGTCCAAGAAATACTCTCACAAAAAGTTATCAATTTCAACATTATAGGTCATTTTCAAAAGTCAACATATAGGGACTTTAAGTCAAAGGCCATAACTTGAGATTGGTAAATCAAAATGACATGGGACCAAAGGAATTGGTTATAGGACTCAAAGACCTTTCCAAAATGTCCAAGAACATGAGCAAAGCTTAAAAATTGAGCAAGATATGCCTTGTGGAAGTTGGGAAATTTTTGGATATTTTGAAAAGTCAACATTGCTTCAAATGTCTTAAAAATGCTAATGGGCCTCTTTTTCTTCCACAATTCATCATCCAAGGCATGTGCACGACCATTTGGCCCAAAGGGAAGTTTTTTTTATCATTTTTATTTATTTATTTGGGTTTTTAATTATTAATAATTCATTTAATTAAATTAAATATGTGGAAAATACTAAACCTAACTTTTTAAATCTTTTTGTGCATGGAATAGGCTTAAGATTTCGTGTATGATCAGATTTGGAAGGAATTATGGTGATTGGATATGATTGAGACCAAAATAGCATGAAAAAGATTGAAAACTCATGGCTTGAAAATCAAATATCTTCTCCATCAATTCAAGGATTCTTTGGACAAAAAATTGAACCCTAATCATTCACACATAAGTACTGATGCAAACCCTATTCCAAATGACCACAAAGCTGCGCTAGAAATCCATAGCCAAACTTGAGTTTTTGACAAAAATTCCCAACACTGAAAACTGTCTTCCAGTGCGATTCAAGCCAAGATAATTATCTCATCACCTTCCTGAGACATCAAGAAACGTGTTTGAATCATTTTCCACGTCCCTAACGCCCAAAATTGGTGAATAGAACTCAAGCTTTTTCACTTTTTTGCATAAATCGTATTTTATCATTCATGGCATGATTTAAAATTCTAATACTTGTTTTGTGTTGCTCTCATGATTCTGAAGCTAACCCTATAATTTGATTGAGTTTTTATGAACTGTACGCGATTTCACCATTGATACAGGCTAGGGTTCTTTGAGTTCTAATTTGGGCGTTTATGAATGCTGTAAAATTAGAACACCATAATACCATGAATGAACTCAGCATGCTTGGACGAAAACAACACACCCCTCGCGCCTAATTTATATAGCCCCATGGCCTAGTCGCTATTCTTGGATAAAGCATATTTTGGGGGGGTTCAAAACCCCCGCTAACCTTTTCATGTTTCAGGGAAAAATAAAACGAGAAGGAAGATGATGAAATGTCAAGGCATGATTGGTTGATTTGAAAATTCGTGCTAAAAAGTCCACAAACTCTTATTTTCTCTTATGTTAATGGTTAGTTATATTATAAACAAAGAGCGCAAGTGGAGCAGTTGGCAAGGCATAGCGTTGGTAATCTCTAGGACCTGGGTTCGAACCCCAGGTCCCCATCCCTTTCCAATATTATTTTTCTACTCACGCTTCTGTGCAGTTTCATTACAAAGGAACATCATACATCCACAATATCAAGCCATCCACGTGCCTACTGAGATGAATCAAAGGGCCATAATTGGAAGAGTGCCATGGGCTGCAGTCAATGCACATACATGCCAGCATCAAAGTCAAATGAGGCCATAGCTTAATGGGCCTGGATTACTGGACTTCACCTCCCAATTTGGGGGCAGACCCCCCTAGGGTTTGCTTCTTTTATTCTTTTTTTATATTTTTCTTTTCTTTGTTTTAATTAATTTCCTTTAATTCTTTGATTTAATATTTTCATAAAAAACATAAAAACAATATAAAAATCAGAAAAAGACAAAAATAAGTATTTTTATTTAATTAATATATTTTTTGTAAATAAACCTCACTAATTAATTAGATTTAATCTTAGGTTTAATTTTAATATCTTTTCTTAATAAATTTAAAATTGGTAGAATTAGGTTTTTTAAGTATTTTTTATCCTTTTTTTCTTTTCTTTCACAATAATTAATTATTAAATATTATTTTTGTAATTAAATCACCATGTAAATAATTAGATTAATCTTAGGTTTAATTTTAACATGTTTTCTTAATAAATAAAAAAATTAGAATTAGGGTTAATATTTTAATTTCATTTAATCTTTCTCATAAAAATTCATAAATCCAAAAAATACCAAAATAATTTCCTTTTTTTATTTTAATTTAATTAATTTAATCATTTAATTTAATTTCATTAAAGGGTCCAACGCCCTCGCTTCTAATTTTGATTTAATTCGCGCGTTTTATTTTGTTTCTTTTAATTATTTATGTAATTCTCCCAAAGCCGTGTAATATTTATCTTTCGCACTTTATTTCTTTATTTTCTGTCAAATCGGGTCCTGGGTTAAATTTTGGCGATGTGGACCCGCGCCTTTGTAATAGTCTAGGAATTTTATATTTCTCGCAACTTTTTAATTGTTAAATAAATGCATGCAAGAATGAATGATTAAATAAAAACAAACGCGTAGACCACCTATGACATGACAAGACAAAAATATCTGAATCTGACACACGAATCACACACCACCCCTAGGGTACGCCTCACTGTTGCCTTGCCTCGAAAGGTGATCGTCGAGTAGAGGATGTCTTAGTAAGTCCTCATGATCCGGGAACCTGGCATGAGGGTAGCTTCTAGGGTGTCTTCCCATTGCTCTGGTGATCACCATGTCCCGAACCTCGAATTGACCCGAACACCTCCAACGGTGATGCTACCTACCTCTCAATGGTGGGATGGCATTACTTTAAGGACATTTACACACACGAATTCCTTAGGGTAGGTAGACAACTCTAGATACTTGCTCTAATTTCAAAACAAAATTCAAAAATACTTTTCACACCGACACCTTTTCAAAAAGCTTTCGAAAGCAATTTTTCAAACACTCTTGAGGACCGATACAAGAGTCGAACTGGAATTTTCAAAGAAACTTTTTAAAACCCACATTGAAAAGAAAACAAACCATTTTGAAAACACAAATGAGCAAGTATCTAAGAGCCCATGGATAACCATGGATAGAAAGGGTGCTAACACCTTCCCTTTCTATAATCTACCTCCCGAACCGAGAGCAATCTCTATAAGGAATTTTTCTGTGCTTTTGTCCTTTCCATTTGGAGAAAATAAAAGACGGTGGCGACTCTTGCTTCCGCGACATTTCGCGAACCAGCGTTAAACAGTCAGTTCCAGATCCACCGATCACAACAAGGCTATCATCCATTAGAGTAACAAAAATCTCGACAACCGACTACCTTCCATAATGACAAGGCTACCATCCATTGGAGTAACAAAAATCTCGACAACAGACTACCTTCCATAATGACAAGGCTACCATCCATTGCAGTAACAAAAATATCGACAACAGAGTACCTTCCAAAATGACAAGGCTACCATCCATTGGAGTAACAAAAATCTCGACAACAAAGTACCTTCCATAATGACAAGGCTACAATCCATTGGAGTAACAATAATATTGACAATAGACTACGTCCCATAATTACAACGCTACCATCCATTGGAGTAACAAAACTCTCGATAACCGACTACCTTCCAAAATGACAAGGTTACCATACATTGGAATAACAAAAATACTAACATCAGTCTACCTTCCATAATGACAAGGCTACCATCCATTGGAATAACAAAAATATCGACAACAGACTACCTTCCATAATGACAAGGCTACCATCCATTGGATTAACAAAAATCTAAACAACAAACTACCTTCCATAATGAAAACGCTACCACACATTGGAGTAACAAAAATCTCGACAACAAACTCCCTTCTGTAATGAAAAGGCTACCATCCATTGGAGTAAAAAAAATATGAACAAAAGACTACCTTCCATAATGACAAGGCTACCATCCATTGGAGTAACAGAAATCATAACGACAGACAACCTTCAATAATGACAAGGCTACCATCCATTGGAGTAACAAAAATCTGAACAAAAGACTGCCTTCCATAATTACAAGGCTACCATCAATTGGAGTAACAAAAATCTCGACAACAAACTACCTTCCATAATGACAAGGCTACCATCCATTGGAGAAACAAAAATATTGACAACAGAGTACCTTCCATAATGACAAGGCTACAATCCATTGGAGTAACATAAATATTGACAAAAGACTACATCCCATAATGATAAGGCTACCATTCATTAGAGTAACAAAAATCTCGACAACAGACTACCTTCCATAATGACAAGGCTACCCTCCATTATAGTAACCAAAATTTCGATAACAGACTACCTTCCAAAATGACAAGGTTACCATCCTTTGGAATAACAAAAATCTCGACATCAGACTACCTTCTATAATGACAAGGTACCATCTAATGGAACAACAAAAATCTCGACCTCAGACTACCTTCCATAATGATAAGGCTACCATCCATTAGATTAACAAAAATCTGAACAACAGACTACCTTCCATAATGAAAAGGCTACCATCCATTGGAGTAACAAAAATATTGACAACAGACTACCTTCCATAATGACAAGGCTACCATCCATTGGAGTAACAAAAATATCAACAACAGACTACCTTCCAGAATGACAAGGCTACCATCCATTGTAGTAACCAAAATCTCGACAACAGACTACCATCCATAATGACAAGGCTACCACCCATAGGAGTAAAAACGATATCTACAATATACTACCTTCAATAATGATAAGGCTACCATCCATTGGAATAACAAAAATATCGACAACAGACTACCTTCTGTAATGACAAGGCTACCATTCATTGTAGTAACAAAAGACTACCTTCCATAATGACAAGGATACCATCCATTGGAGTAGCAAAAATCTCGACAACAGACTACCTTCCATAATGACAAGGCTACCATCTATTGGAGTAACATAAATCTCGACAACAGACTACCTTCCATAATGACAAGGCTACCATCCATTGGAGTAACAAAAATCTCGACAACAGACTACCTTCAATAATGACAAGGCTACCATCCATTGGAGTAACAAAAATATCGACAATAGAGTACCTTCCATAATGACAAGGCTACCATCCATTGGGTTAACAAAAATCTGAACAGCAAACTAGCTTCCACAATGAAAAGGCTACCACACATTGGAGTAACAAAAATCTCGACAACAGACTTCCTTCTGTAAAGACAAGGCTACCATCCATTGGAGTAACAAAAATATGAACAAAAGACTACCTTCCATAATGACAAGGCTACCATCCATTGGAGTAACAAAAATCATAACGATAGACTACCTTCAATAATGACAAGGCTACCATCTATTGGAGTAACAAAAATCTCGACAACAGACTACCTTCCATAATGACAAGGCTACCATCCATTGGAGTAACAAAAATCTCGACAACAGACTACCTTCCATAATGACAAGGCTACCATCCATTGGAGTAACAAAAATATCGACAACAGAGTACCTTCCATAATGACAAGGCTACAATCCATTGGAGTAACAGAAATATTGACACCAGACTACGTCGCATAATGACAAGGCTACCATCCATTGGAGTAACAAAAATCTCGACAACAGACTACCTTCTATAATGACAAGGCTACCCTCCATTGGAGTAACAAAAATCTCGACAACAGACTACCTTCCAAAATGACAAGGTTACCATCCTTTGGAATAACAAAAATCTCGACATCAGACTACCTTCCATAATGACATGGTACCATCTAATGGAACAACAAAAATCTCGACAACAGACTACCTTCCATAATGACAAGGGTACGATCCATTGGATTAACAAAAATTTGAATAACAGACTACCTTCCATAATGAAAAGGCTACGATCCATTGGAGTAACAAAAATATCGACAAAAGACTACCTTCCATAATGACAAGGCTACCATCCATTGGAGTAACAAATATATCAACAACAGACTACCTTCCAGAATGACAAGGCTACCATCCATTGTAGTAACGAAAATCTCGACAACAGACTACCATCCATAATGACAAGGCTACCACCCATAGGAGTAAAAATGATATCTACAATATACTACCTTCAATAATGATAAGGCTACCATCCATTGGAATAACAAAAATATCGATAACAGACTACCTTCTGTAATGACAAGGCTACCATCCATTGTAGTAACAAAAGACTACCTTCCATAATGACAAGGATACCATCCATTGGAGTAGCAAAAATCTCGACAACAGACTACCTTCCATAATGACAAGGCTACCATCTATTGGAGTAACAAAAATCTCGACAACAGACTACCTTCCATAATGACAAGGCTACCATCTATTGGAGTAACAAAAATCTCGACAACAGACTACCTTCCATAATGACAAGGCTACCATCCATTGGAGTAACAAAAATATCGACAACAGAGTACCTTCCATAATGACAAAGCTACCATCCATTGGAGTAACAAAAATCTCGACAACAGAGTACCTTCCAGAATAACAAGGCTACCATCCATTGTAGTAACGAAAATCTCGACAACAAACTACCATCCATAATGACAAGGCTACCACCCATAGGAGTAAAAACGATATCTACAATATACTACCTTCAATAATGATAAGGCTACCTTCCATTGGAATAACAAAAATATCGACAACAGACTACCTTCTGTAATGACAAGGCTACCATCCATTGTAGTAACAAAAGACTACCTTCCATAATGACAAGGATACCATCCATTGGAGTAGCAAAAATCTCGATAACAGACTACCTTCTGTAATGACAACGCTACCATCTATTGAAGTAACAAAAATCTCGACAACAGACTACCTTCCATAATGACAAGGCTACCATCCATTGGAGTAACAAAAATCTCGACAACAGACTACCTTCCATAATGACAAGGCTACCATCCATTGGAGTAACAAAAATATCGACAATAGAGTACCTTCCATAATGACAAAGCTACCATCCATTGGAGTAACAAAAATCTCGACAACAGAGTACCTTCCATAATGACAAGGCTACCATCCATTGGGTTAACAAAAATCTGAACAACAAACTAGCTTCCACAATGAAAAGGCTACCACACATTGGAGTAACAAAAATCTCGACAACAGACTTCCTTCTGTAAAGACAAGGCTACCATCCATTGGAGTAACAAAAATATGAACAAAAGACTACCTTCCATAATGACAAGGCTACCATCCATTGGAGTAACAAAAATCATAACGACAGACTACCTTCAATAATGACAAGGTCACAATCCATTGGAGTAACAAAAATCTGAACAAAAGACTACCTTCCATAATTACAAGGCTACCATGCACTGGAGTAACAAAAATATTGACAAGAGAGTACCTTCCATAATGACAAGGCTACCATCCATTGGAGTAACAAAAATCTCGACAACAGAGTACCTTCCATAATGACAAGGCTACAATCCATTGGAGTAACAGAAATATTGACACCAGACTACGTCCCATAATGACAAGGCTACCATCCATTGGAGTAACAAAAATCTCGACAACAGACTACCTTCTATAATGACAAGGCTACCCTCCATTGGAGTAACAAAAATCTCGACAACAAACTACCTTCCATAATGACAAGGCCACCATCCATTGGAGAAACAAAAATATTGACAACAGAGTACCTTCCATAATGACAAGGCTACAATCCATTGGAGTAACATAAATATTGACAAAAGACTACATCCCATAATGATAAGGCTACCATTCATTAGAGTAACAAAAATCTCGACAACAGACTACCTTCCATAATGACAAGGCTACCCTCCATTATAGTAACCAAAATTTCGATAACAGACTACCTTCCAAAATGACAAGGTTACCATCCTTTGGAATAACAAAAATCTCGACATCAGACTACCTTCCATAATGACAAGGTACCATCTAATGGAACAACAAAAATCTCGACCTCAGACTACCTTCCATAATGATAAGGCTACCATCCATTAGATTAACAAAAATCTGAACAACAGACTACCTTCCATAATGAAAAGGCTACCATCCATTGGAGTAACAAAAATATTGACAACAGACTACCTTCCATAATGACAAGGCTACCATCCATTGGAGTAACAAAAATATCAACAACAGACTACCTTCCAGAATGACAAGGCTACCATCCATTGTAGTAACGAAAATCTCGACAACAGACTACCATCCATAATGACAAGGCTACCACCCATAGGAGTAAAAACGATATCTACAATATACTACCTTCAATAATGATAAGGCTACCATCCATTGGAATAACAAAAATATCGACAACAGACTACCTTCTGTAATGACAAGGCTACCATTCATTGTAGTAACAAAAGACTACCTTCCATAATGACAAGGATACCATCCATTGGAGTAGCAAAAATCTCGACAACAGACTACCTTCCATAATGACAAGGCTACCATCTATTGGAGTAACATAAATCTCGACAACAGACTACCTTCCATAATGACAAGGCTACCATCCATTGGAGTAACAAAAATCTCGACAACAGACTACCTTCAATAATGACAAGGCTACCATCCATTGGAGTAACAAAAATATCGACAATAGAGTACCTTCCATAATGACAAAGCTACCATCCATTGGAGTAACAAAAATATCGACAATAGAGTACCTTCCATAATGACAAGGCTACCATCCATTGGGTTAACAAAAATCTGAACAGCAAACTAGCTTCCACAATGAAAAGGCTACCACACATTGGAGTAACAAAAATCTCGACAACAGACTTCCTTCTGTAAAGTCAAGGCTACCATCCATTGGAGTAACAAAAATATGAACAAAAGACTACCTTCCATAATGACAAGGCTACCATCCATTGGAGTAACAAAAATCATAACGACAGACTACCTTCAATAATGACAAGGTCACAATCCATTGGAGTAACAAAAATCTGAACAAAAGACTACCTTCCATAATTACAAGGCTACCATGCACTGGAGTAACAAAAATATTGACAAGAGAGTACCTTCCATAATGACAAGGCTACCATCCATTGGAGTAACAAAAATCTCGACAACAGAGTACCTTCCATAATGACAAGGCTACAATCCATTGGAGTAATAGAAATATTACCACCAGACTATGTCCCATAATGACAAGGCTACCATCCATTGGAGTAACAAAAATCTCGACAACATTCTACCTTCTATAATGACAAGGCTACCCTCCATTGGAGTAACAAAAATCTCGACAACAGACTACCTTCCAAAATGACAAGGTTACCATCCTTTGGCATAACAAAAATCTCGACATCAGACTACCTTCCATAATGACAAGGTACCATCTAATGGAACAAAAAAAATCTCGACAACAGACTACCTTCCATAATGGCAAGGCTACCATCCATTGGATTAACAAAAATCTGAACAACAGACTACCTTCCATAATGAAAAGGCTACCATCCATTGGAGTAACAAAAATATCGACAAAAGACTACCTTCCATAATGACAAGGCTACCATCCATTGGAGTAACAAAAATATCAACAACAGACTACCTTCCAGAATGACAAGGCTACCATCCATTGTAGTAACGAAAATCTCGACAACAGACTACCATCCATAATGACAAGGCTACCACCCATAGGAGTAAAAATGATATCTACAATATAGTACCTTCAATAATGATAAGGCTACCATCCATTGGAATAACAAAAATATCGACAACAGACTACCTTCTGTAATGACAAGGCTACCATCCATTGTAGTAACAAAAGACTACCTTCCATAATGACAAGGATACCATCCATTGGAGTAGCAAAAATCTCGACAACAGACTACCTTCCATAATGACAAGGCTACCATCTATTGGAGTAACAAAAATCTCGACAACAGACTACCTTCCATAATGACAAGGCTACCATCCATTGGAGTAACAAAAATCTCGACAACAGACTACCTTCCATAATGACAAGGCTACCATCCATTGAAGTAACAAAAATATCGACAACAGAGTACCTTCCATAATGACAAAGCTACCATCCATTGGAGTAACAAAAATCTCGAAAACAGAGTACCTTCCAGAATGACAAGGCTACCATCCATTGTAGTAACGATAATCTCGACAACAGACTACCATCCATAATGACAAGGCTACCACCCATAGGAGTAAAAACGATATCTACAATATACTACCTTCAATAATGATAAGGCTACCATCCATTGGAATAACAAAAATATCGACAACAAACTACCTTCTGTAATGACAAGGCTACCATCCATTGTAGTAACAAAAGACTAACTTCCATAATAACAAGGATACCATCCATTGGAGTAGAAAAAATCTCGACAACAGACTACCTTCCCTAATGACAAGGCTACCATCTATTGGAGTAACAAAAATCTCGACAACAGACTACCTTCCATAATGACAAGGCTACCATCCATTGGAGTAACAAAAATCTCTACAACAGACTACCTTCCATAATGACAAGGCTACCATCCATTGGAGTAACAAAAATATCGACAATAGAGTACCTTCCATAATGACAAAGCTACCATCCGTTGGAGTAACAAAAATCTCGACAATAGAGTACCTTCCATAATGACAAAGCTACCACCCATAGGAGTAAAAACGATATCTACAATATACTACCTTCAATAATGATAAGGCTACCATCCATTGGAATAACAAAAATATCGACAACAGACTACCTTCTGTAATGACAAGGATACCATCCATTGTAGTAACAAAAGACTAACTTCCATAATAACAAGGATACCATCCATTGGAGTAGAAAAAATCTCGACAACAGACTACCTTCCATAATGACAAGGCTACCATCTATTGGAGTAACAAAAATCTCGACAACAGACTACCTTCCATAATGACAAGGCTACCATCCATTGGAGTAACAAAAATCTCGACAACAGACTACCTTCCATAATGACAAGGCTACCATCCATTGGAGTAACAAAAATATCGACAACAGAGTACCTTCCATAATGACAAGGCTACAATCCATTGGAGTAACAGAAATATTGACACCAGACTACGTCCCATAATGACAAGGCTACCATCCATTGGAGTAACAAAAATCTCGACAACAGACTACCTTCTATAATGACAAGGCTACCCTCCATTGGAGTAATAAAAATCTCGACAACAGACTACCTTCCAAAATGACAAGGTTACCATCCTTTGGAATAAAAAAAATCTCGACATCAGACTACCTTCCATAATGACAAGGTACCATCTAATGGAACAACAAAAATCTCGACAAAAGACTACCTTCCATAATGACAAGGCTACGATCCATTGGATTAACAAAAATCTGAACAACAGACTACCTTCCATAATGAAAAGGCTACCATCCATTGGAGTAACAAAAATATTGACAACAGACTACCTTCCATAATGACAAGGCTACCATCCATTGGAGTAACAAAAATATCAACAACAGACTACCTTCCAGAATGACAAGGCTACCATCCATTGTAGTAACGAAAATCTCGACAACAGACTACCATCCATAATGACAAGGCTACCACCCATAGGAGTAAAAACGATATCTACAATATACTACCTTCAATAATGATAAGGCTACCATCCATTGGAATAACAAAAATATCGACAACAGACTACCTTCTGTAATGACAAGGCTACCATTCATTGTAGTAACAAAAGACTACCTTCCATAATGACAAGGATACCATCCATTGGAGTAGCAAAAATCTCGACAACAGACTACCTTCCATAATGACAAGGCTACCATCTATTGGAGTAACATAAATCTCGACAACAGACTACCTTCCATAATGACAAGGCTACCATCCATTGGAGTAACAAAAATCTCGACAACAGACTACCTTCAATAATGACAAGGCTACCATCCATTGGAGTAACAAAAATATCGACAATAGAGTACCTTCCATAATGACAAAGCTACCATCCATTGGAGTAACAAAAATATCGACAATAGAGTACCTTCCATAATGACAAGGCTACCATCCATTGGGTTAACAAAAATCTGAACAGCAAACTAGCTTCCACAATGAAAAGGCTACCACACATTGGAGTAACAAAAATCTCGACAACAGACTTCCTTCTGTAAAGTCAAGGCTACCATCCATTGGAGTAACAAAAATATGAACAAAAGACTACCTTCCATAATGACAAGGCTACCATCCATTGGAGTAACAAAAATCATAACGACAGACTACCTTCAATAATGACAAGGTCACAATCCATTGGAGTAACAAAAATCTGAACAAAAGACTACCTTCCATAATTACAAGGCTACCATGCACTGGAGTAACAAAAATATTGACAAGAGAGTACCTTCCATAATGACAAGGCTACCATCCATTGGAGTAACAAAAATCTCGACAACAGAGTACCTTCCATAATGACAAGGCTACAATCCATTGGAGTAATAGAAATATTACCACCAGACTATGTCCCATAATGACAAGGCTACCATCCATTGGAGTAACAAAAATCTCGACAACATTCTACCTTCTATAATGACAAGGCTACCCTCCATTGGAGTAACAAAAATCTCGACAACAGACTACCTTCCAAAATGACAAGGTTACCATCCTTTGGCATAACAAAAATCTCGACATCAGACTACCTTCCATAATGACAAGGTACCATCTAATGGAACAACAAAAATCTCGACAACAGACTACCTTCCATAATGGCAAGGCTACCATCCATTGGATTAACAAAAATCTGAACAACAGACTACCTTCCATAATGAAAAGGCTACCATCCATTGGAGTAACAAAAATATCGACAAAAGACTACCTTCCATAATGACAAGGCTACCATCCATTGGAGTAACAAAAATATCAACAACAGACTACCTTCCAGAATGACAAGGCTACCATCCATTGTAGTAACGAAAATCTCGACAACAGACTACCATCCATAATGACAAGGCTACCACCCATAGGAGTAAAAACGATATCTACAATATAGTACCTTCAATAATGATAAGGCTACCATCCATTGGAATAACAAAAATATCGACAACAGACTACCTTTTGTAATGACAAGGCTACCATCCATTGTAGTAACAAAAGACTACCTTCCATAATGACAAGGATACCATCCATTGGAGTAGCAAAAATCTCGACAACAGACTACCTTCCATAATGGCAAGGCTACCATCTATTGGAGTAACAAAAATCTCGACAACAGACTACCTTCCATAATGACAAGGCTACCATCCATTGGAGTAACAAAAATCTCGACAACAGACTACCTTCCATAATGACAAGGCTACCATCCATTGGAGTAACAAAAATATCGACAACAGAGTACCTTCCATAATGACAAAGCTACCATCCATTGGAGTAACAAAAATCTCGAAAACAGAGTACCTTCCAGAATGACAAGGCTACCATCCATTGTAGTAACGATAATCTCGACAACAGACTACCATCCATAATGACAAGGCTACCACCCATAGGAGTAAAAACGATATCTACAATATACTACCTTCAATAATGATAAGGCTACCATCCATTGGAATAACAAAAATATCGACAACAAACTACCTTCTGTAATGACAAGGCTACCATCCATTGTAGTAACAAAAGACTAACTTCCATAATAACAAGGATACCATCCATTGGAGTAGAAAAAATCTCGACAACAGACTACCTTCCCTAATGACAAGGCTACCATCTATTGGAGTAACAAAAATCTCGACAACAGACTACCTTCCATAATGACAAGGCTACCATCCATTGGAGTAACAAAAATCTCTACAACAGACTACCTTCCATAATGACAAGGCTACCATCCATTGGAGTAACAAAAATATCGACAATAGAGTACCTTCCATAATGACAAAGCTACCATCCGTTGGAGTAACAAAAATCTCGACAATAGAGTACCTTCCATAATGACAAAGCTACCACCCATAGGAGTAAAAACGATATCTACAATATACTACCTTCAATAATGATAAGGCTACCATCCATTGGAATAACAAAAATATCGACAACAGACTACCTTCTGTAATGACAAGGATACCATCCATTTTAGTAACAAAAGACTGACTTCCATAATAACAAGGATACCATCCATTGGAGTAGAAAAAATCTCGACAACAGACTACCTTCCATAATGACAAGGCTACCATCTATTGGAGTAACAAAAATCTCGACAACAGACTACCTTCCATAATGACAAGGCTACCATCCATTGGAGTAACAAAAATCTCGACAACAGACTACCTTCCATAATGACAAGGCTACCATCCATTGGAGTAACAAAAATATCGACAACAGAGTACCTTCCATAATGACAAGGCTACAATCCATTGGAGTAACAGAAATATTGACACCAGACTACGTCCCATAATGACAAGGCTACCATCCATTGGAGTAACAAAAATCTCGACAACAGACTACCTTCTATAATGACAAGGCTACCCTCCATTGGAGTAATAAAAATCTCGACAACAGACTACCTTCCAAAATGACAAGGTTACCATCCTTTGGAATAACAAAAATCTCGACATCAGACTACCTTCCATAATGACAAGGTACCATCTAATGGAACAACAAAAATCTCGACAACAGACTACCTTCCATAATGACAAGGCTACGATCCATTGGATTAACAAAAATCTGAACAACAGACTACCTTCCATAATGAAAAGGCTACCATCCATTGGAGTAACAAAAATATCGACGAAAGACTACCTTCCATAATGACAAGGCTACCATCCATTGGAGTAACAAAAATATCAACAACAGACTACCTTCCAGAATGACAAGGCTACCATCCATTGTAGTAACGAAAATCTCGACAACAGACTACCATCCATAATGACAAGGCTACCACCCATAGGAGTAAAAATGATATCTACAATATACTACCTTCAATAATGATAAGGCTACCATCCATTGGAATAACAAAAATATCGACAACAGACTATCTTCTGTAATGACAAGGCTACCATCCATTGTAGTAACAAAAGACTACCTTCCATAATGACAAGGATACCATCCATTGGAGTAGCAAAAATCTCGACAACAGACTACCTTCCATAATGACAAGGCTATCATCTATTGGAGTAACAAAAATCTCGACAACAGACTACCTTCCATAATGACAAGGCTACCATCTATTGGAGTAACAAAAATCTCTACAACAGACTACCTTCCATAATGACAAGGCTACCATCCATTGGAGTAACAAAAATATCGACAACAGAGTACCTTCCATAATGACAAAGCTACCATCCATTGGAGTAACAAAAATCTCGACAACAGAGTACCTTCCAGAATAACAAGGCTACCATCCATTGTAGTAACGAAAATCTCGACAACAAACTACCATCCATAATGACAAGGCTACCACCCATAGGAGTAAAAACGATATCTACAATATACTACCTTCAATAATGATAAGGCTACCTTCCATTGGAATAACAAAAATATCGACAACAGACTACCTTCTGTAATGACAAGGCTACCATCCATTGTAGTAACAAAAGACTACCTTCCATAATGACAAGGATACCATCCATTGGAGTAGCAAAAATCTCGATAACAGACTACCTTCTGTAATGACAACGCTACCATCTATTGAAGTAACAAAAATCTCGACAACAGACTACCTTCCATAATGACAAGGCTACCATCCATTGGAGTAACAAAAATCTCGACAACAGACTACCTTCCATAATGACAAGGCTACCATCCATTGGAGTAACAAAAATATCGACAATAGAGTACCTTCCATAATGACAAAGCTACCATCCATTGGAGTAACAAAAATCTCGACAACAGAGTACCTTCCATAATGACAAGGCTACCATCCATTGGGTTAACAAAAATCTGAACAACAAACTAGCTTCCACAATGAAAAGGCTACCACACATTGGAGTAACAAAAATCTCGACAACAGACTTCCTTCTGTAAAGACAAGGCTACCATCCATTGGAGTAACAAAAATATGAACAAAAGACTACCTTCCATAATGACAAGGCTACCATCCATTGGAGTAACAAAAATCATAACGACAGACTACCTTCAATAATGACAAGGTCACAATCCATTGGAGTAACAAAAATCTGAACAAAAGACTACCTTCCATAATTACAAGGCTACCATGCACTGGAGTAACAAAAATATTGACAAGAGAGTACCTTCCATAATGACAAGGCTACCATCCATTGGAGTAACAAAAATCTCGACAACAGAGTACCTTCCATAATGACAAGGCTACAATCCATTGGAGTAACAGAAATATTGACACCAGACTACGTCCCATAATGACAAGGCTACCATCCATTGGAGTAACAAAAATCTCGACAACAGACTACCTTCTATAATGACAAGGCTACCCTCCATTGGAGTAACAAAAATCTCGACAACAGACTACCTTCCAAAATGACAAGGTTACCATCCTTTGGAATAACAAAAATCTCGACATCAGACTACCTTCCATAATGACAAGGTACCATCTAATGGAACAACAAAAATCTCGACAACAGACTACCTACCATAATGACAAGGCTACCATCCATTGGATTAACAAAAATCTGAACAACAGACTACCTTCCATAATGAAAAGGCTACCATCCATTGGAGTAACAAAAATATCGACAAAAGACTACCTTCCATAATGACAAGGCTACCATCCATTGGAGTAACAAAAATATCAACAACAGACTACCTTCCAGAATGACAAGGCTACCATCCATTGTAGTAACGAAAATCTCAACAACAGACTACCATCCATAATGACAAGGCTACCACCCATAGGAGTAAAAACGATATCTACAATATACTACCTTCAATAATGATAAGGTTACCATCCATTGGAATAACAAAAATATCGACAACAGACTACCTTATGTAATGACAAGGCTACCATCCATTGTAGTAACAAAAGACTACCTTCCATAATGACAAGGATACCATCCATTGGAGTAGCAAAAATCTCGACAACAGACTACCTTCCATAATAACAAGGCTACCATCTATTGGAGTAACAAAAATATCGACAACAGACTACCTTCCATAATGACAAGGCTACCATCCATTGGAGTAACAAAAATCTCGACAACAGACTACCTTTCATAATGACAAGGCTACCATCCATTGGAGTAACAAAAATATCGACAATAGAGTACCTTCCATAATGACAAAGCTACCATCCATTGGAGTAACAAAAATCTCGACAACAGAGTACCTTCCATAATGACAAGGCTACCATCCATTGGGTTAACAAAAATCTGAACAACAGACTAGCTTCCACAATGAAAAGGCTACCACACATTGGAGTAACAAAAATCTCGACAACAGACTTCCTTCTGTAAAGACAAGGCTACCATCCATTGGAGTAACAAAAATATGAACAAAAGACTACCTTTCATAATGACAAGGCTACCATCCATTGGAGTAACAAAAATCATAACGACAGACTACCTTCAATAATTACAAGGCCACAATCCATTGGAGTAACAAAAATATGAACAAAAGACTACCTTCCATAATTACAAGGCTACCATGCATTGGAGTAACAAAAATATTGACAACAGAGTACCTTCCATAATGACAAGGCTACAATCCATTGGAGTAACAGAAATATTGACACCAGACTATGTCCCATAATGACAAGGCTACCATCCATTGGAGTAACAAAAATCTCGACAACAGACTACCTTCTATAATGACAAGGTATCATCTAATGGAACAACAAAAATCTCGACAACAGACTACCTTCCATAATGACAAGGCTACCATCCATTGGATTAACAAAAATCTGAACAACAGACTACCTTCCATAATGAAAAGGCTACCATCCATTGGAGTAACAAAAATATCGACAACATACTACCTTCCATAATGACAAGGCTACCATCCATTGGAGTAATAAAAATATCAACAACAAACTACCTTCCAGAATGACAAGGCTACCATCCATTGTAGTAACGAAAATCTCGACAACAGACTACCTTCCATAATGACAAGGCTACCACCCATATGAGTAAAAAAGATATCTACAATAGACTACCTTCCATAATGATAAGGCTACCATCCATTGGAATAACAAAAATATCGACAACAGCCTACCTTCTGTAGTGACAAGGCTACCGTCCATTGCAGTAACAAAAATATGAACAAAAGACTGCCTTCCATAATGACAAGGCTACCATCCATTGGAGTAACAAAAATCACGACAACAGACTACCTTCCATAATGACAAGGCTACCATCCATTGGAGTAACAAAAATCTCGACACTAGACTACCTTCCATGATGACAAGGCTACCATCCATTGGAGTAACTAAAATATCGACAACAGAGTACCTTTCATAATGACAAGGCTACCATCCATTGGAGTAACAAAAATCTCGACAACAGACTACCTTCCATAATGACAAGGCTACCATCCATTGGAGTAACAAAAATCTCAACAACAGACTACCTTCCATAAGGACAAGGCTACCATCCATTGGAGTAAAAAAGATATCGACAACATACTACCTTCCATAATGACAAAGCTACCATCCAATGGAGTAACAAAAATATCGATAACGGACTACCTTCCATAATGACAAGGCTACCATCCAATGGAGTAACAATAATCTGGACAACAGGCTACCTTCCGTAATGACAAGGCTACAATCCATTGGAGTAACAAAAATCTCGACACCAGACTACCTTCCATAATGACAAGGCTACCATCCATTGGAGTAACAAAAATATCGACAACAGACTACCTTCCATAATGACAAGTCTATCATCCATTGGAGTAACAAAAATCACGACAACAGACTACCTTCCATAATGACAAGGCTACCATCCATTGGAGTAACAAAAATCTCAACAACAAACTACCTTCCATAAGGAAAAGGCTACCATCCATTGGAGTAAAATAGATATCGACAACATACTACCTTCCATAATGACAAGGCTACCATCCAATGGAGTAACAAAAATATCGATAACGGACTACCTTCCATAATGACAAGGCTACCATCCAATGGAGTAACAATAATCTGGACAACAGACTACCTTCCATAATGACAAGGCTACCATCCATTGGAGTAACAAAAATCTCGACAACAGACTACCTTCCATAATGACAAGGCTACAATCCAATGGAGTAAAAAAAATCTCGACAACAGACTACCTTCCATAAATAAAAGTCTACCATCCATTGGAGTAACAAAAATCTGAACAACAGACTACCTTCCATAATGACAAGGCTACCATCCATTGGAGTAACAGAAATTACAACGACATACTACCTTCCATAATGAGAAGGCTACCATCCATTTGAGTAACAAAAATTGGGACAACAGACTACCTTCCATAATCAGATAACTATCATCCATTGGAGTAACAAAAATATCAACAAGAGACTAACTTCCATAATGACAAGGCTACCATCCATTGGAGTAACAAAAATATCGACAACATACTACCTTCCATAATGACAAGGCTACCATCCATTGGAGTAACAAAATCCACGACAATAGACTACCTTCCATAATGACAAGGCTACCATCCATTGGAGTAACAAAAATCTCAACAACAGCCTACCTTCCATAAGGACAAGGCTACCATCCATTGGAGTAAAAAAGATATCGACAACTTACTACCTTCTATAATGACAAAGCTACCATCCAATGGAGTAACAAAAATATCGATAACGGACTACCTTCCATAATGACAAGGCTACCATCCAATGGAGTAACAATAATCTGGACAACAGGCTACCTTCCATAATGACAAGGCTACCATCCATTGGAGTAACAAAAATCTCGACACCAGACTACCTTCCATAATGACAAGGCTACCTTCCATTGAAGTAACAAAAATATCGACAACAGACTACCTTCCATAATGACAAGTCTACCATCCATTGGAGTAACAAAAATCACGACAACAGACTACCTTCCATAATGACAAGGCTACTGTAGGTGTTTAGGTATTGGCTTGCATTTTTGGTAAATCCCAAGTGTATGTGTGAATGTCATGACTGATGTCATAACATTCTAGTTCAGGTTGTACTAACTCAATAGGTACATGTGCAGAAAAATATTGTAATTCAAATACTGATGTTTATAAGTGTGTATCTGAGCATGTTTGCAAAATGATCACATTTTGCTAAATCAGTAGACAGGTTTTCTCAGATGTCATAACAGATGTTATGACATCCTGTTCTGAACTAACAGGATTGCAGGATTGGATAAGTCTGAGTTTTTTCAGGAAATAACTCAGTCCCTTCTAAACAGAATCCTGCGTTTTCTGAGGAGTAACCTAGCTCAATCCTAACCTGATCAATAAAGTAATGTGACCTGGTCTTTAGGTCAAACGGAATCAACCCTAGGTTTTTGGAAACCCTAACTGAAGTTGCAGCTGCTATATATTCAACAGAGCTGCGGTTTTTCAAGACATCCCTGCTGATTGATTAGAAGATCAATTTTGTAATTTGTATAGATTTGTTTATTGTACTCCAAGCAATTATCATTATGATAAGTGCCTTGGAATAGGTTTCAATTGTAAGGGTTGTGTAGCACTCAAAGCTTTGAAGCAAGAGTGTTTGAATGTTACTTGACTAAAGCTGTGAAGCAGAGTCAAGTTAGTTGTGTACATCACTCAAAGCTGTGAAGCACGAGTGATTGTGTTACTTGATTAAAAAGCTGTGAAGCTTAATCAAGTGTGTGTTTTGAAGAGTGTCTTCATCAATTCTCAAGTCAAATTTGTTTATGTATCACTGCTGTGATTGAGGGGGAGTGAGTAGGAACTCATGTTTAAGTTGTTACTTAGATTAGAATTGCATTGGGTAGGTCTTAAGTGAAGGAGATAAACTGGTTGGTTTATTCCTGAATTAACATCTCTTATAGTGGATTCTCTCCCTGGCTTGGTAGCCCCCAGAGTAGGTGTTGTTGCACACTGAACTGGGTAAACAATTGACTGTGTTATTTACTGCTTTTGTATTTACTGTCATATAGTAAGTCAGATACGGTGTCATAACATTGGACGTGACATTGAGTATCTGTAGCCAGAATTTCAATTGGCATCAGAGCAGGCACCCTGCCTGTATTACTGGGTGAGATCTAGGGATATCACTTTCTGGCACTATGGACAAAGAAGGAGTTTTTGGAAATAGACCACCCATTCTGGATGGAACTAATTATGACTACTGGAAACCTCGTATGATTGCCTTCCTAAAATCTCTGGACAAAAAGGCTTGGAGAGTTGCTGATAAAGGATGGATACATCCCACCATAACTGAAAGAGATGGGACAATCAGTCTGAAGCCTGAGGAAGATTGGAGTAAAGAAGAAGATGAGTTAGCTCTGGGAAATTCAAAAGCCTTAAATGCCTTGTTCAATGGAATTGATAGAAACATCTTCAGACTAGTACATCAATATAAACTGGCCAAGGAAGTTTGGGACACCCTCAAAACTACTCATGAGGGAACTTCCAAAGTAAAGATGTCAAGGCTTCAGATGTTGACCACTAAGTTTGAGAATCTAAAAATGATGGAAGATGAAACCATTCATGAGTTTCACATGAACATCTTGGAGATTGCCAACACCTCAGGAGCACTGGGAGAAAAAATGTCAGAAGAAAAACTGGTGAGGAAGATTCTCAGATCCTTGCCTAAAAGATTTGCAATGAAGGTAACTGCCATAGAGGAAGCCCAGGACATTAGCAAGTTAAAAGTGGATGAACTTATTGGGTCTCTTCAGACTTTTGAGATGGGGATCACTGATAATGGTGACAAGAAGAACAAAAGCATAGCACTTGTATCCAACACTGATGTTGAATACAAGGAGGATGAAGAAGAAAACATATCAGAAGCCATTGCCATGCTTGGAAGACAGTTCAACAGGCTCATCAAAAGAATGGACCCAAAGTCAAGGTCTAATGTTCATAACATTCCTTCTGACATTGACAGTTCCAGCAGAAGACCAAGGTCAGAAGATAAGGAAAACCAAGGCAGAGGTATTCAATGCCATGGATGTGAAGGATATGGACATATTCGAGCTGAATGTCCTACCTTTCTTAAGAAGAAAAAGAAAGGAATGACTGTTACTTGGTCTGACTATGATTCAGAAAGCAATTCTGAAGAAGAATCTGCCAAACTAGTTACTGCCCTAACTAGTGTTTGTACTTCTGAAAGTGACAGCAGTGATGAAGAAGTAACATTTGAAGAACTGGCTGATACCTACAAGAAATTGTGTATCAGAAGTGGTGAAGTCTGTGTGCAAAATGAGAAACAATCAAAACTCATTTTAAAGCTGGAGGCTGAAAAGAGGGCAAATCTTGAAACTATAAGTCATTTAGAAGGAGAAGTTCAACTGCTGAACTCACAATTGAATCAAATGACCAAATCTGTCAAGATGTTGACCAATGGAACAGACAAATTGGAAGAGATCCTTCAGGCTGGTCAAAATATGGGAAATAAATCTGGCCTAGGATTTGTGGAAACAAAGAAATTTGGTACCGGGAAGCAAATGTCAAAACGGATGTCTCAACATTACTCTCAACATCAGGGACAGAGACATATGAAGAAAAGGTACCAAAGATGGAGATGTCATCATTGTGGGAAATATGGTCACATAAAGCCCTTCTGCTTCAGATTACATGGATATCCTAATCAGAACTCAGATGTCAAACCTAAGTCTAAAAAGGTACCACACGCTCCTCAATGGAAGAAAAAGGCTACTGCACTGATAGCACACACTTCCCTGAAGATCTCTGCAAAGGAAGATTGGTACTTTGACAGTGGATGTTCCAGACACATGACTGGATTCAAAAATCTCCTCAATAATGTTATGCCTCACACCACCAGTTTTGTGACCTTTGGAGATGGTGCTAAAGGAGAAATCAAAGGAGTTGGTAATTTGGACTACCCTGGAGTTCCAAATCTGAATAAGGTACTGCTGGTAAAAGGGTTGACTACTAATCTCATCAGCATCAGTCAATTATGTGATCTAGGATTCATGGTCAACTTCTCAAGATCTGAATGTCTAGTGTTTAATGAAAAACTAGATGTTGTAATGAGAGGAATCAAATCCAAAAATAACTGTTATGTGTGGCAGCCTGAGAACACTGATATCTCCACTATGAGTCAAATCATCAAAGAAGAAAAAGAGATGAAACAGTGGCAGCATAAGCTTGAAGGAATGAAAAGAGCTATTCCTATGGAAGATGTCAGAAGAACTCCTAAACTACAGGCTGATAATATATGTGATGTGGCAAAGAACAAGTCTCATAAATTCTGTTCTCAAAAATTCTTGTCAAAACAGATGCTACCTGAGGACAATGTTACACAAGATGTTGTGACATTGTGGTGTGATAATCTGAAAACATTCAACATTTCCTTGAACCCTATTGACTTTGGAGAGAAGAAGTCATTTGAACTGGAACATAGTTTCTCTAAGCTTCAGCTAACTGATTCTTCTACCAAGGCGCTTGTTGGAAATAAACTTGAAAATTTGAGGGGCAGATTGGGTATTCACCAACATGAGAAATTATAGCAATTAGTTTTGCTGAAAACAAGGGTTGAAGGGATTAATTTTATTAAGTCTATATTTAGTGGGTTAATCATATTCATTCACAATTCCTTCAAAAGCCTTAAGAAGTTGAAGAGACTCCCTTGTACTCCCTACCTCTCTCATCCTTGCAACCTGTTTCCTCCTCCCAATCAAAGAGTTTTCTCAAACTGCTACTATCACTCAACGTTAAACACAATGTCTCAGACATCGTCTTCCACCATGGCGGCTTCGTCTCACTCATCATCGTCATCATCTGATCAAGATTCTAGGGCAATCACTACATGCATAGAATCTGAAGTTCTTGAGGTCACTCCTCTCAGGGAGATGGCAACTGACCCAGCCAGAGTCAAAAAGCTCAAGACCAAACATGCAGGAAGAGCTCAAGCTACAATCTCTGGTAATTCTTCTCTTCCTTCGTCTTCTACACCTAATAAAGAAGGATCAGTTCAAGTACACCAAGCTATTGCTAGACTGGTTTCTAGCATTCTGAGTGGCAACCAATCTGTACCGTAGATTTCTATCCCTTTGAATCAATCAGAAAGTCCAAATGTGGAAGGTTCTGAAAATATAGATGTCACTGAGGATGTTGTGACACCAAAAGACAACATTCAGAATCCCTCTGAAAAGGCTGCTGATCCACCTATCATTGATGTGGATGAAGATTACTCAGATAATGAACTGATTGCTAATGTGAACCCTAGCATTGCTAGGAGATTGATGAAAAGAAAGAGTAGTGAGACTGTTAAACCTGATGCTAAGAAATCCAAGGCTGAAGGGATGGCTGAGAAAATTCAGACAAAAGGGAAGAAGGCACAGGTGCAGACTGCTAGACAACCAATCTCCAAGAAAAGTAAAGAACCTGAAACTTCTGACTCTGATGATGAATCAGAATTTGAGATTGACATTGACAATACTCCCATCAGAAGGAAGCTCCCCTCCAGCAAGATTGCTAGAGTGCCTGAAGTGCCAACAGACAACATCTCCTTTCATCATCCTGATAATGCAAACAGATGGAAGTATGTTTGCTTGAAGAGAATAGCCTTGGAGAGAGAACTCAACAATGATGCCTTGGAGTGCAAAGACATCATGGAGCTGATCAGGAATGCTGGGCTAATGAAGACAGTGATGAAGTTTAGCAAATGTTATGAAAATCTGGTTAAAGAGTTTGTAGTGAACTTGTCCAATGATTGTGCTGATGGGAGGTCAGCTGACTTTGAGAGTGTGTTTGTTAGAGGAAGAAGGGTCAAGTTCTCTCCATCAGAAATCAACAAGTTTCTTGGAAGAACAAATAAGGACTGTCCTGATCTAGAGGCAACTGACAATGAAGTATGTTTGACCATCACTGCCAGGCAAGTAAAGTGCTGGCCCTTGAAAGGGAAGTTGAATGCTAGTAAACTCAGCATGAAATTTGCCATCTTGCATAAAATAGGTGCAGCAAACTGGGTGCCTACAAATCACAAATCAACCATCTCCACAGGATTGGGGAGATTCATCTATGCTGTAGGAACCAAGACTGCCTTTGACTATGGAAGGTACATATTTGAACAAACCTTGAAGCATGCTGGCAGTTATGCTGTCAAAGGACCAATTGCTTTTCCCTCCCTCCTTTGTGGAATCATCCTTGCACAATACCCTGACATCCTTGTAGCAAGAGATACAGTCTCCAAAAGAGCCCCTGCCCTTGGCCTGCACTACAAACTGTTTCAGGGATCCCATGCTCCAGACATTATCATAACATCAGTTGAGACATCGTCTGCAAAGATCCAGTCCAAAACATCAGATGTCATAGCTGTTTTAAAAGAAACTTGCAAAGATCTGGATGCTAGAAAAAGGACCCTAGAAGCTCTAATTGCCAGGCTAGAAAAGGAAGAAGCTGAAGAAAGCAGAAGGGAAGAAGATGAAGGACAGCTCAACATTGAAGAAATTGGCTCCTCTGAGTCTGATGACAGTGCTTGAAGGTTGATTGCTGCTTGGTGGTGTTGCTGGTGGAGTTTGGAAGTGTGTTCTGCTGTTGTCTGCTGCTGATCTCATTATTTTGTTTTGGATAACTGTATAACTTTATAAACATGTAATCTTTGGCCCATTTGTGGCTAAAGTGGGGGAGAATATTTTTGGTACTGCTTAATTAGTACTTGACACTATATTTTTCTGCTGTCACTTATTTCTGCTGCTATCTATCTATCTCTGATTGTTGAGGGACTTTAGCCAAAAATATGCCAAAGGGGGAGTTTGTAGGTGTTTAGGTATTGGCTTGCATTTTTGGTAAATCCCAAGTGTATGTGTGAATGTCATGACTGATGTCATAACATTCTAGTTCAGGTTGTACTAACTCAATAGGTACATGTGCAGAAAAATATTGTAATTCAAATACTGATGTTTATAAGTGTGTATCTGAGCATGTTTGCAAAATGATCACATTTTGCTAAATCAGTAGACAGGTTTTCTCAGATGTCATAACAGATGTTATGACATCCTGTTCTGAACTAACAGGATTGCAGGATTGGATAAGTCTGAGTTTTTTCAGGAAATAACTCAGTCCCTTCTAAACAGAATCCTGCGTTTTCTGAGGAGTAACCTAGCTCAATCCTAACCTGATCAATAAAGTACTGTGACCTGGTCTTTAGGTCAAACGGAATCAACCCTAGGTTTTTGGAAACCCTAACTGAAGTTGCAGCTGCTATATATTCAACAGAGCTGCGGTTTTTCAAGACATCCCTGCTGATTGATTAGAAGATCAATTTTGTAATCTGTATAGATTTGTTTATTGTACTCCAAGCAATTATCATTGTGATAAGTGCCTTGGAATAGGTTTCAATTGTAAGGGTTGTGTAGCACTCAAAGCTTTGAAGCAAGAGTGTTTGAATGTTACTTGACTAAAGCTGTGAAGCAGAGTCAAGTTAGTTGTGTACATCACTCAAAGCTGTGAAGCACGAGTGATTGTGTTACTTGATTAAAAAGCTGTGAAGCTTAATCAAGTGTGTGTTTTGAATAGTGTCTTCATCAATTCTCAAGTCAAATTGGTTTATGTATCACTGCTGTGATTGAGGGGGAGTGAGTAGGAACTCAGGTTTAAGTTGTTACTTAGATTAGAATTGCATTGGGTAGGTCTTAAGTGAAGGAGATAAACTGGTTGGTTTATTCCTGAATTAACATCTCTTATAGTGGATTCTCTCCCTGGCTTGGTAGCCCCCAGAGTAGGTGTTGTTGCACACTGAACTGGGTAAAAAATTGACTGTGTTATTTACTGCTTTTGTATTTACTGTCATATAGTAAGTCAGATACGGTGTCATAACATTGGACGTGACATCGAGTATCTGTAGCCAGAATTTCAGCTACCATCCATTGGAGTAACAAAAATCTCAACAACAGACTACCTTCCATAAGGACAAGGCTACCATCCATTGGAGTAAAAAAGATATCGACAACATACTACCTTCCATAATGACAAGGCTACCATCCAATGGAGTAACAAAAATATCGATAACGGACTACCTTCCATAATGACAAGGCTACCATCCAATGGAGTAACAATAATCTAGACAACAGACTACCTTCCATAATGACAAGGCTACCATCCATTGGAGTAACAAAAATCTCGACAACAGACTACCTTCCATAATGACAAGGCTACAATCCAATGGAGTAAAAAAAATCTCGACAACAGACTACCTTCCATAATGAAAAGTCTACCATCAATTGGAGTAACAAAAATCTGAACAACAGACTACCTTCCATAATGACAAGGCTACCATCCATTGGAGTAACAGAAATTACAACGACAGACTACCTTCCATAATGAGAAGGCTACCATCCATTTGAGTAACCAAAATTGGGACAACAGACTACCTTCCATAATCAGAAGACTATCATCCATTGGAGTAACAAAAATATCAACAAGAGACTAACTTCCATAATGACAAGGCTACCATCCATTGGAGTAACAAAAATATCGACAACATACTACCTTCCATAATGACAAGGCTACCATCCATTGGAGTAACAAAATCCACGACAACAGACTACCTTCCATAATGACAAGGCTACCATCCATTGGAGTAACAAAAATCTCAACAACAGACTACCTTCCATAAGGACAAGGCTACCATCCATTGGAGTAAAAAAGATATCGACAACATACTACCTTCCATAATGACAAGGCTACCATCCAATGGAGTAACAAAAATATCGATAACAGAATACCTTCCATAATGAAAAGGCTACCATCCAATGGAGTAACAATAATCTGGACAACAGACTACCTTCCATAATGACAAGGCTACCATCCATTGGAGTAACAAAAATCTCGACAACAGACTACCTTCCATAATGACAAGGCTACAATCCAATGGAGTAACAAAAATCTCGACAACAGACTACCTTCCATAATGAAAAGTCTACCATCCATTGGAGTAACAAAAATCTGAACAGCAGATTACCTTCCATAATGACAAGACTACCATCCATTGGAGTAACAGAAATTACAACGACAGACTACCTTCAATAATGAGAAGGCTACCATCCATTTGAGTAACAAAAATTGGGACAACAGACTACCTTCCATAATGACAAGGCTACAATCAATTGGAGTAACAAAAATATTGACAACATAATACCTTCCATAATGACAAGGCTACAATCCATTGGAGTAACAGAAATATTGACACTAGACTACGTCCCATAATGACAAGTCTACCATCCATTGGAGTAACAAAAATATCGACAACATACTACCTTCTATAATGACAAGGCTACCCTCCGTTGGAGTAACAAAAATCTCGACAACAGACTACCTTCCAAAATGACAAGGTTACCATCCTTTGGAATAACAAAAATCTCGACATCAGACTACCTTCCATAATGACAAGGCTACCATCCATTGGAGTAGCAAAAATCTCGACAACAGACTACCTTCCATAATGACAAGGCTACCATCCATTGGAGTAACAAAAATCTCGACAACATACTACCTTCTATAATGACAAGGCTACCATCCATTGGAGTAACAAAAATCTCGACAACATAGTACCTTCCATAATGACAAGGCTTCCATCCATTGGAGTAACAAAAATATTGACAACAGACTACCTTCCATAATGACAAGGCTACCATCCATTGGAGTAACAAAAATATCAATAACAAACTACCTTCCAGAATGACAAGGCTATCATCCATTGTAGTAACGAAAATCTCGACAACAGACTACCATCCATAATGACAAGGCTACCACCCATAGGAGTAAAAATGATATCTACAATATACTACCTTCCATAATGATAAGGCTACCATCCATTGGAATAACAAAAATAACGACAACAGACTACCTTTTGTAATGACAAGGCTACCATCCAATGTAGTAACAAAAGACTACCTTCCATAATGACAAGGCTACCATCCATTGGAGTAGCAAAAATCTCGACAACAGACTACCTTCCATAATGACAAGGCTACCATCCATTGGAGTAACAAAAATCTCGACAATAGACTACCATTCCATAATGACAAGGCTACCATCCATTGGAGTAACAAAAATCTCGACAATAGACTACCTTCCTTAATGAAAAGGCTACCATCCATTGGAGTAACAAAAATATCGACAACAGAGTACCTTCCATAATGACAAGGCTACCATCCATTGGAGTAACAAAAATCTCGACAACAGAGTACCTTCCATAATGACAAGGCTACCATCCATTGGGTTAACAAAAATCTGAACAACAAACTAGCTTCCACAATGAAAAGGCTACCACACATTGGAGTAACAAAAATCTCGACAACAGACTTCCTTCTGTAAAGACAAGGCTACCATCCATTGGAGTAACAAAAATATGAACAAAAGACTACCTTCCATAATGACAAGGCTACCATCAATTGGAGTAACAGAAATCATAACGACAGACTACCTTCAATAATGACATGGCCACAATCCATTGGAGTAACAAAAATCTGAACAAAAGACTACCTTCCATAATTACAAGGCTACCATCCATTGGAGTAACAAAAATCTCGACAACAGACTACCTTCCATAATGACAAGGCTACCATCAATTGGAGTAACAAATATATTGACAACAGAGTACCTTCCATAATGACAAGGATACCATCCATTTGAGTAACAAAAATCTCGACAACAGAGTACCTTCCATAATGACAAGGCTACAATCCATTGCAGTAACAGAAATATTGACACCAGACTACATCCCATAATGACAAGGCTACCATCCATTGGAGTAACAAAAATCTCGACAACAGACTACCTTCTATAATGACATGGCTTCCCTCCATTGGAGTAACAAAAATCTCGACAACAGACTACCTTCCAAAATAACAAGGTTACCATCCTTTGGAATAACAAAAATCTCGACATCAGACTACCTTCCATAATGACAAGGTACCATCTAATGGAACAACAAAAATCTCGACAACAGACTACCTTCAATAATGACAAGGCTCCCATCCATTGGATTAACAAAAATCTGAACAACAGACTACCTTCCATAATGAAAAGGCTACCATCTATTGGAGTAACAAAAATATCGACAACAGACTACCTTCCAGAATGACAAGGCTACCATCCATTGTAGTAACGAAAATCTTGACAACAGACTACCTTCCATAATGACAAGGCTACCATCCATTGGAGTAACAAAAATCTCGACAACAGACTACCTTCCATAATGACAAGGCTACCATCCATTGGAGTAACAAAAATCTCGACAACATAGTACCTTCCATAATGACAAGGCTTCCATCCATTGGAGTAACAAAAATATTGACAACAGACTACCTTCCATAATGACAAGGCTACCATCCATTGGAGTAACAAAAATATCAACAATAAACTACCTTCCAGAATGACAAGGCTACCATCCATTGTAGTAACGAAAATCTCGATAACAGACTACCATCCATAATGACAAGGCTACCACCCATAGGAGTAAAAGCGATATCTACAATATACTACCTTCCATAATGATAAGGCTACCATCCATTGGAATAACAAAAATATCGACAACAGACTACCTTCTGTAATGACAAGGCTACCATCCATTGTAGTAACAAAAGACTACCTTTCATAATGACAAGGCTACCATCCATTTAGTAGAAAAAATCTCGACAACAGACTACCTTCCATAATGACAAGGCTACCATCCATTGGAGTAACAAAAATCTCGACAATAGTCTACCATTCCATAATGACAAGGCTACCATCCATTGGAGTAACAAAAATCTCGACAACAGACTACCTTCCATAATTACAAGGCTACCATCCATTGGAGTAACAAAAATATCGACAACAGAGTACCTTCCATAATGACAAGGCTACCATCCATTGGAGTAACAAAAATCTCGACAACAGAGTACCTTCCATAATGACAAGGATACCATCCATTGGGTTAACAAAAATCTGAACAACAGACTAGCTTCCACAATGAAAAGGCTACCACACATTGGAGTAACAAAAATCTCGACAACATACTTCCTTCTGTAAAGACAAGGCTACCATCCATTGGAGTAACAAAAATATGAACAAAAGACAACCTTCCATAATGACAAGGCTACCATCCATTGGAGTAACAGAAATCATGACGACAGACTACCTTCAATAATGACAAGGCCACAATCCATTGGAGTAACAAAAATCTGAACAAAAGACTACCTTCCATAATTACAAGGCTACCATCCATTGGAGTAACAAAAATCTCGACAACAGACTACCTTCCATAATGACAAGGCTACCATCAATTAGAGTAACAAATATATTGACAACAGAGTACCTTCCATAATGACAAGGATACCATCCATTGGAGTAACAAAAATCTCGACAACAGAGTACCTTCCATAATGACAAGGCTACAATCCATTGCAGTAACAGAAATATTGACACCAGACTACGTCCCATAATGACAAGGCTACCATCCATTGGAGTAAAAAAAATCTCGAGAACAGACTTCCTTCTATAATGACAAGGCTACCCTCCATTGGAGTAACAAAAATCTCGACAACAGACTACCTTCCAAAATGACAAGGTTACCATCCTTTGTAATAACAAAAATCTCGACATCAGACTACCTTCCATAATGACAAGGTACCATCTAATGGAACAACAAAAATCTCGACAACAGACTACCTTCCATAATGACAAGGCTACCATCCATTGGATTAACAAAAATCTTAACAACAGACTACCTTCCATAATGAAAAGGCTACCATCCATTGGAGTAACAAAAATATCGACAAAAGACTACCTTCCATAATGACATGGCTACCATCCATTGGAGTAACAAAAATATCAACAACAGACTACCTTCCAGAATGACAAGGCTACCATCCATTGTAGTAACGAAAATCTCGACAACAGACTACCTTCCATAATGACAAGGCTACCACCCATAGGAGTAAAAAAGATATCTACAATATACTACCTTCCATAATGATAAGGCTACCATCCATTGGAATAACAAAAATATCGACAACAGACTACCTTCTGTAGTGACAAGGCTACCATCCATTGCAGTAACAAATATATGAACAAAAGACTACCTTCTATAGTGACAAGGCTACCAGCCATTGGAGTAACAAAAATCACGACAACAAACTACCTTCCATAATGACAAGGCTACCATCCATTGGAGTAACAAAAATATCGACAACAGACTACCTTCCATAATGACAAGGCTACCATCCATTGGAGTAACAAAAATATCGACAACAGAGTACCTTATATAAGGACAAGGCTACCATCCGTTGGAGTAACAAAAATCTCGACAACAGAGTACCTTCCATAATGACAAGGCTACAATCCATTGGAGTAACAAAAATATTGACAATAGACTACGTACCATAATGACAAGGCTACCATACATTGGAATAACAAAAATCCTAACATCAGACTACCTTCCATAATGACAAGGCTACCATCCAATGGAATAACAAAAATCTCGACAACAGACTACCTTCCATAATGACAAGGCTACCATCCATTGGATTAACAAAAATCTGAACAACAGACTAGCTTCCATAATGGAAAGGCTACCACACATTGGAGTAAGAAAAATCTCGAAAACAGACTTCCTTCTGTAATCACAAGGCTACCATCCATTGGAGTAACAAAAATTAGTACAAAAGACTACCTTCCATAATGACAAGGCTACCATCCATTGGAGTAACATAAATCATAACGACAGACTACCTTCAATAATGACAAGGCCACTATCCATTGGAGTAATAAAAATATGAACAAAAGACTACCTTCCATAATGACAAGGCTACCATCCATTGGAGTAACAAAAATATCGACAACAGACTACCTTCCATAATGACAAGGCTACCATCAATTGGAGTAACAAAAATATTGACAACAAAGTACCTTCCATAATGACAAGGCTACCATCCATTGGAGTAACAAAAATCTTGACAACAGAGTACCTTCCATAACGACAAGGCTACAATCCATTGGAGTAACAGAAATATTGACACCAGACTACGTCCCATAATTACAAGGCTACCATCCATTGGAGTAACAAAAATCCCGACAACAGACTACCTTCTATAATGACAAGACTACCCTCCAATGGAGTAACTAAAATCTCGACAACAGACTACCTTCCAAAATGACAAGGGTACCATCCTTTGGAATAACAAAAATCTCGACATCAGACTATCTTCCATAATGACAAGGTACCATCTAATGGAACAACAAAAATCTCGACACCAGACTACCTTCCATAATGACAAGGCTTCCATCCATTGGATTAACAAAAATATGAAAAACAGACTACCTTCCATAATGAAAAGGCTACCATCCATTGGAGTAACAAAAATATCGACAACATACTATCTTCCATAATGACAAGGCTACCATTCATTGGAGTAACAAAAATATCAACAAAATACTACCTTCCAGAATGACAAGGCTACCATCCATTGTAGTAACGAAAATCTCGACAATAGACTACCTTCTATAATGACAAGGCTACCACCCATAGGAGTAAAAAAGATATCTACAATATACTACCTTCCATAATGATAAGGCTACCATCCATTGGAATAACAAAAATATCGACAATAGACTACCTTCTGTAGTGACAAGGCTACCGTCCATTGCAGTAACAAAAATATGAACAAAAGACTACCTTCCATAATGACAAGGCTACCATCCATTGGAGTAACAAAAATCACGACAACAGACTACCTTCCATAATGACAAGGCTACCATCAATTGGAGTAACAAATATATTGACAACAAAGTACCTTCCATAATGACAAGGATACCATCCATTGGAGTAACAAAAATCTCGACAACAGAGTACCTTCCATAATGACAAGGCTACAATCCATTGCAGTAACAGAAATATTGACACCAGACTACGTCCCATAATGACAAGGCTACCATCCATTGGAGTAAAAAAAATCTCGACAACAGACTTCCTTCTATAATGACAAGGCTACCCTCCATTGGAGTAACAAAAATATCGACAACAGACTACCTTCCAAAATGACAAGGTTACCATCCTTTGGAATAACAAAAATCTCGACATCAGACTACCTTCCATAATGACAAGGTACCATCTAATGGAACAACAAAAATCTCGACAACAGACTACCTTCCATAATGACAAGGCTACCATCCATTGGATTAACAAAAATCTTAACAACAGACTACCTTCCATAATGAAAAGGCTACCATCCATTGGAGTAACAAAAATATCGACAAAAGACTACCTTCCATAATGACATGGCTACCATCCATTGGAGTAACAAAAATATCAACAACAGACTACCTTCCAGAATGACAAGGCTACCATCCATTGTAGTAACGAAAATCTCGACAACAGACTACCTTCCATAATGACAAGGCTACCACCCATAGGAGTAAAAAAGATATCTACAATATACTACCTTCCATAATGATAAGGCTACCATCCATTGGAATAACAAAAATATTAACAACAGACTACCTTCTGTAGTGACAAGGCTACCATGCATTGCAGTAACAAAAATATGAACAAAAGACTACCTTCTATAATGACAAGGCTACCAGCCATTGGAGTAACAAAAATCACGACAACAAACTACCTTCCATAATGACAAGGCTACCATCCATTGGAGTAACAAAAATATCGACAACAGACTACCTTCCATAATGACAAGGCTACCATCCATTGGAGTAACAAAAATATCGACAACAGAGTACCTTATATAAGGACAAGGCTACCATCCGTTGGAGTAACAAAAATCTCGACAACAGAGTACCTTCCATAATGACAAGGCTACAATCCATTGGAGTAACAAAAATATTGACAATAGACTACGTACCATAATGACAAGGCTACCATACATTGGAATAACAAAAATCCTAACATCAGACTACCTTCCATAATGACAAGGCTACCATCCAATGGAATAACAAAAATCTCGACAACAGACTACCTTCCATAATGACAAGGCTACCATCCATTGGATTAACAAAAATCTGAACAACAGACTAGCTTCCATAATGGAAAGGCTACCACACATTGGAGTAAGAAAAATCTCGACAACAGACTTCCTTCTGTAATCACAAGGCTACCATCCATTGGAGTAACAAAAATATGTACAAAAGACTACCTTCCATAATGACAAGGCTACCATCCATTGGAGTAACATAAATCATAACGACAAACTACCTTCAATAATGACAAGGCCACTATCCATTGGAGTAATAAAAATATGAACAAAAGACTACCTTCCATAATGACAAGGCTACCATCCATTGAAGTAACAAAAATATCGACAACAGACTACTTTCCATAATGACAAGGCTACCATCAATTGGAGTAACAAAAATATTGACGACAAAGTACCTTCCATAATGACAAGGCTACCATCCATTGGAGTAACAAAAATCTTGACAACAGAGTACCTTCCATAACGACAAGGCTACAATCCATTGGAGTAACAGAAATATTGACACCAGACTACGTCCCATTATTACAAGGCTACCATCCATTGGAGTAACAAAGATCCCGACAACAGACTACCTTCTATAATGACAAGACTACCCTCCAATGGAGTAACTAAAATCTCGACAACAGACTACCTTCCAAAATGACAAGGGTACCATCCTTTGGAATAACAAAAATCTCGACATCAGACTATCTTCCATAATGACAAGGTACCATCTAATGGAACAACAAAAATCTCGACAACAGACTACCTTCCATAATGACAAGGCTACCATCCATTGGATTAACAAAAATCTGAAAAACAGACTACCTTCCATAATGAAAAGGCTACCATCCATTGGAGTAACAAAAATATCGACAACATATTATCTTCCATAATGACAAGGCTACCATTCATTGGAGTAACAAAAATATCAACAAAATACTACCTTCCAGAATGACAAGGCTACCATCCATTGTAGTAACGAAAATCTCGACAATAGACTACTTTCTATAATGACAAGGCTACCACCCATAGGAGTAAAAAAGATATCTACAATATACTACCTTCCATAATGATAAGGCTACCATCCATTGGAATAACAAAAATATCGACAATAGACTACCTTCTGTAGTGACAAGGCTACCGTCCATTGCAGTAACAAAAATATGAACAAAAGACTACCTTCCATAATGACAAGGCTACCATCCATTGGAGTAACAAAAATCACGACAACAGACTACCTTCCATAATGACAAGGCTACCATCCATTGGAGTAACAAAAATCTCGACAAGAGACTACCTTCCATAATGACAAGGCTACCATCCATTGGAGTAACAAAAATATCGACAACATAGTACCTTCCATAATGACAAGGCTACCATCCATTGGAGTAACAAAAATCTCGACACCAGAGTACCTTCCATAATGACAAGGCTACAATCCATTAGAGTAACAAAAATATTGACAATAGACTACGTCCCATAATGACAAGGCTACCATCCATTGGAGTAACAAAAATCTCGACAACAGACTACCTTCCAAAATTACAAGGTTACCATACATTGGAATAACAAAAATCCTAACATCATACTACCTTCCATAATGACAAGGCTACCATCCAATGAAATAACAAAAATCTCGACAACATACTACCGTCACAAATTACAAGGCTACCATCCATTGGAGTAACAAAAATCTCGACAACAGACTACCTTCCATAATGACAAGGCTACCATCAATTGGAGTAACATAAATCATAACGACAGACTACCTTCCATAATGACAAGGCTACCATCCATTGGAGTAACATAAATCATAACGACAAACTACCTTCAATAATGACAAGGCCACTATCCATTGGAGTAATAAAAATATGAACAAAAGACTACCTTCCATAATGACAAGGCTACCATCCATTGGAGTAACAAAAATATCGACAACAGACTACCTTCCATAATGACAAGGCTACCATCAATTGGAGTAACAAAAATATTGACAACAGAGTAGCTTCCATAATGACAAGGCTACCATCCATTGGAGTAACAAAAATCTTGATAACAGAGTACCTTCCATAATGACAAGGCTACAATCCATTGGAGTAAAAGAAATATTGACACTAGACTACGTCCCATAATGACAAGGCTACCATCCATTGGAGTAACAAAAATCTCGACAACATATTACCTTCCATAATGACAAGGCTACCATCCATTGGAGTAACAAAAATATCAACAAAAGACTACCTTCCAGAATGACAAGGCTACCATCCATTGTAATAACGAAAATCTCGACAATAGACTACCTTCCATAATGACAAGGCTACCACCCATAGGAGTAATAAAGATATCTACAATATACTACCTTCCATAATGATAAGGCTACCATCCATTGGAATAACAAAAATATCGAAAATAGACTACCTTTTATAGTGACAAGGCTACCGTCCATTGCAGTAACAAAAATATGAACAAAAGACTACCTTCCATAATGACAAGGCTACCATCCATTGGAGTAACAAAAATCACGACAACAGACTACCTTCCGTAATGACAAGGCTACCATCCATTGGAGTAACAAAAATATCGATAACAGACTACCTTCCATAATGACAAGGCTACCATCCATTGGAGTAACAAAAATATCGACAACAGAGTACCTTCCATAATGACAAGGCTACCATCCATTGGAGTAACAAAAATCTCGACACCAGAGTACCTTCCATAATGACAAGGCTACAATCCATTAGAGTAACAAAAATATTGACACTAGACTACGTCCCATAATGACAAGGCTACCATCCATTGGAGTAAAAAAAATCTCGACAACAGACTACCTTCCAAAATTACAAGGTTACCATACATTGGAATAACAAAAATCCTAACATCATACTACCTTCCATAATGACAAGGCTACCATCCAATGGAATAACAAAAATCTCGACAACATACTACCTTCCATAATTACAAGGCTACCATCCATTGGAGTAACAAAAATCTCGACAACAGACTACCTTCCATAATGACAAGGCTACCATCCATTGGAGTAACAAAAATATCGACAACAGACTACCTTCCATAATGACAAGGCTACCATCCATTGGAGTAACAAAAATATCGACAACAGAGTACCTTCCATAATGACAAGGCTACCATCCGTTGGAGTAACAAAAATCTCGACAACAGAGTACCTTCCATAATGACAAGGCTACAATCCATTGAAGTAACAAAAATATTGACAATAGACTACGTACCATAATGACAAGGCTACCATACATTGGAATAACAAAAATCCTAACATCAGACTACCTTCCATAATGACAAGGCTACCATTCAATGGAAAAACAAAAATCTCGACAACAGACTACCTTCCATAATGACAAGGCTACCATCCATTGGATTAACAAAAATCTGAACAACAGACTAGCTTCCATAATGGAAAGGCTACCACACATTGGAGTAAGAAAAATCTCGACAACAGACTTCCTTCTGTAATCACAAGGCTACCATCCATTGGAGTAACAAAAATATGTACAAAAGACTACCTTCCATAATGACAAGGCTACCATCCATTGGAGTAACATAAATCATAACGACAGGCTACCTTCAATAATGACAAGGCCACTATCCATTGGAGTAATAAAAATATGAACAAAAGACTACCTTCCATAATGACAAGGCTACCATCCATTGGAGTAACAAAAATATCGACAACAGACTACCTTCCATAATGACAAGGCTACCATCAATTGGAGTAACAAAAATATTGACAACAAAGTACCTTCCATAATGACAAGGCTACCATCCATTGGAGTAACAAAAATCTTGACAACAGAGTACCTTCCATAACGACAAGGCTACAATCCATTGGAGTAACAGAAATATTGACACCAGACTACGTCCCATAATTACAAGGCTACCATCCATTGGAGTAACAAAAATCCCGACAACAGACTACCTTCTATAATGACAAGACTACCCTCCAATGGAGTAACTAAAATCTCGACAACAGACTACCTTCCAAAATGACAAGGGTACCATCCTTTGGAATAACAAAAATCTCGACATCAGACTATCTTCCATAATGACAAGGTACCATCTAATGGAACAACAAAAATCTCGACAACAGACTACCTTCCATAATGACAAGGCTACCATCCATTAGATTAACAAAAATCTGAAAAACAGACTACCTTCCATAATGAAAAGGCTACCATCCATTGGAGTAACAAAAATATCGACAACATACTATCTTCCATAATGACAAGGCTACCATTTATTGGAGTAACAAAAATATCAACAAAATACTACCTTCCAGAATGACAAGGCTACCATCCATTGTAGTAACGAAAATCTCGACAATAGACTACCTTCTATAATGACAAGGCTACCACCCATAGGAGTAAAAAAGATATCTACAATATACTACCTTCCATAATGATAAGGCTACCATCCATTGGAATAACAAAAATATCGACAATAGACAACCTTCTGTAGTGACAAGGCTACCGTCCATTGCAGTAACAAAAATATGAACAAAAGGCTACCTTCCATAATGACAAGGCTACCATCCATTGGAGTAACAAAAATCACGACAACAGACTACCTTCCATAATGACAAGGCTACCATCCATTGGAGTAACAAAAATCTCGACAAGAGACTACCTTCCATAATGACAAGGCTACCATCCATTGGAGTAACAAAAATATCGACAACAGAGTACCTTCCATAATGACAAGGCTACCATCCATTGGAGTAACAAAAACTCGACACCAGAGTACCTTCCATAATGACAAGGCTACAATCCATTAGAGTAACTAAAATATTGACAATAGACTACGTCCCATAATGACAAGGCTACCATCCATTGGAGTAACAAAAATCTCGACAACAGACTACCTTCCAAAATTACAAGGTTACCATACATTGGAATAACAAAAATCCTAACATCATACTACCTTCCATAATGACAAGGCTACCATCTAATGGAATAACAAAAATCTCGACAACATACTACCTTCACAAATTACAAGGCTACCATCCATTGGAGTAACAAAAATCTCGACAACAGACTACCTTCCATAATGACAAGGCTACCATCCATTGGAGTAACATAAATCATAACGACAAACTACCTTCAATAATGACAAGGCCACTATCCATTGGAGTAATAAAAATATGAACAAAAGACTACCTTCCAAAATGACAAGGCTACCATCCATTGGAGTAACAAAAATATCGACAACAGACTACCTTCCATAATGACAAGGCTACCATCAATTGGAGTAACAAAAATATTGACAACAGAGTAGCTTCCATAATGACAAGGCTACCATCCATTGGAGTAACAAAAATCTTGATAACAGAGTACCTTCCATAATGACAAGGCTAAAATCCATTGGAGTAAAAGAAATATTGACACTAGACTACGTCCCATAATGACAAGGCTACCATCCATTGGAGTAACAAAAATCTCGACAACATACTACCTTCCATAATGACAAGGCTACCATCCATTGGAGTAACAAAAATATCATCAAAAGACTACCTTCCAGAATGACAAGGCTACCATCCATTGTAGTAACGAAAATCTCGACAATAGACTACCTTCCATAATGACAACGCTACCACCCATAGGAGTAAAAAAGATATCTACAATATACTATCTTCCATAATGATAAGGCTACCATCCATTGGAATAACAAAAATATCGACAATAGAGTACCTTCTGTAGTGACAAGGCTACCGTCCATTGCAGTAACAAAAATATGAACAAAAGACTACCTTCCATAATGACAAGGCTACCATCCATTGGAGTAACAAAAATCACGACAACAGACTACCTTCCGTAATGACAAGGCTACCATCCATTGGAGTAACAAAAATCTCGATAACAGACTACCTTCCATAATGACAAGGCTACCATCCATTGGAGTAACAAAAATATCGACAACAGAGTACCTTCCATAATGACAAGGCTACCATCCATTGGAGTAACAAAAATCTCGACACCAGAGTACCTTCCATAATGACAAGGCTACAATCCATTAGAGTAACAAAAATATTGACACTAGACTACGTCCCATAATGACAAGGCTACCATCCATTGGAGTAACAAAAATCTCGACAACAGACTACCTTCCAAAATTACAAGGTTACCATACATTGGAATAACAAAAATCCTAACATCATACTACCTTCCATAATGACAAGGCTACCATCCAATGGAATAACAAAAATCTCGACAACATACTACCTTCCATAATTACAAGGCTACCATCCATTGGAGTAACAAAAATGTCGACAACAGACTACCTTCCATAATGACAAGGCTACCATCAATTGGAGTAACAAAAATATTGACAACAGAGTAGCTTCCATAATGACAAGGCTACCATCCATTGGAGTAACAAAAATCTTGATAACAGAGTACCTTCCATAATGACAAGGCTATAATCCATTGGAGTAAAAGAAATATTGACACTAGACTACGTCCCATAATGACAAGGCTACCATCCATTGGAATAACAAAAATCTCGACAACAGACTACCTTCTATAATGACAAGGCTACCCTCCGTTGGAGTAACAAAAATCTCGACAACAGACTACCTTCCAAAATGACAAGGTTACCATCCTTTGGAATAACAAAAATCTCGACATCAGACTACCTTCCATAATGACAAGGTACCATCAAATGGAACAACAAAAATCTCGACAACAGACTACCTTCCATAATGACAAGGCTACCATCCATTGGATAAACAAAAATCTGAACAACAGACTACCTTCAATAATGAAAAGGCTACCATCCATTGGAGTAACAAAAATATCGACAACAAACTACCTTCCATAATGACTAGGCTACCATCCATTGGAGTAACAAAAATATCGACAACATACTACCTTCCATAATGACAAGGCTACCATCAATTGGAGTAACAAAAATATTGACAACAGAGTAGCTTCCATAATGACAAGGCTACCATCCATTGGAGTAACAAAAATCTTGACAACAAAGTACCTTCCATAATGACAAGGCTACAATCCATTGGAGTAAAAGAAATATTGACACTAGACTACGTCACATAATGACAAGGCTACCATCCATTGGAGTAACAAAAATATCGATAATATACTACCTTCCATAATGACAAGGCTACCATCCATTGGAATAACAAAAATATCAACAAAAGATTACCTTCCAGAATGACAAGGCTACCATCCATTGTAGTAAGGAAAATCTCGACAATAGACTACCTTCCATAATGACAAGGCTACCACCCATAGGAGTAAAAAAGATATCTACAATATACTACCTTCCATAATGATAAGGCTACCATCCATTGGAATAACAAAAATATCGACAATAGACTACCTTCTGTAGTGACAAGGCTACCGTCCATTGCAGTAACAAAAATATGAACAAAAGACTACCTTCCATAATGACAAGGCTACCATCCATTGGAGTAACAAAAATCACGACAACAGACTACCTTCCGTAATGACAAGGCTACCATCCATTGGAGTAACAAAAATCTCGACAACAGACTACCTTCCATAATGACAAGGCTACCATCCATTGGAGTAACAAAAATATCGACAACATAGTACCTTCCATAATGACAAGGCTACCATCCATTGGAGTAACAAAAATCTCGACACCAGAGTACCTTCCATAATGACAAGGCTACAATCCATTAGAGTAACAAAAATATTGACACTAGACTACGTCCCATAATGACAAGGCTACCATCCATTGGAGTAACAAAAATCTCGACAACAGACTACCTTCTAAAATTACAAGGTTACCATACATTGGAATAACAAAAATCCTAACATCATACTACCTTCCATAATGACAAGGCTACCATCCAATGGAATAACAAAAATCTCGACAACATACTCCCTTCCATAATTACAAGGCTACCATCCATTGGAGTAACAAAAATCTCGACAACAGACTACCTTCCATAATGACAAGGCTACCATCAATTGGAGTAACATAAATCATAACGACATACTACCTTCCATAATGACAAGGCTACCATCCATTGGAGTAACATAAATCATAACGACAGACTACCTTCAATAATGACAAGGCCACTATCCATTGGAGTAATAAAAATATGAAAAAAGACTACCTTCCATAATGACAAGGCTACCATCCATTGGAGTAACAAAAATATCGACAACAGACTACCTTCCATAATGACAAGGCTACCATCAATTGGAGTAACAAAAATATTGACAACAGAGTAGCTTCCATAATGACAAGGCTACCATCCATTGGAGTAACAAAAATCTTGATAACAGAGTACCTTCCATAATGACAAGGCTACAATCCATTGGAGTAAAACAAATATTGACACTAGACTACATCCCATAATGACAAGGCTACCATCCATTGGAGTAACAAAAATCTCGACAACATACTACCTTCCATAATGACAAGGCTACCATCCATTGGAGTAACAAAAATCTCGACAACAGACTACCTTCCAAAATTACAAGGTTACCCTACATTGGAATAACAAAAATCCTAACATCATACTACCTTCCATAATTACAAGGCTACCATCCAATGGAATAACAAAAATCTCGACAACATACTACCTTCCATAATTACAAAGCTTCCATCCATTGGAGTAACAAAAATCTCGACAACAGACTACCTTCCATAATGACAAGGCTACCATCAATTGGAGTAACATAAATCATAACGACATACTACCTTCCATAATGACAAGGCTACCATCCATTGGAGTAACATAAATCATAACGACAGACTACCTTCAATAATGACAAGGCCACTATCCATTGGAGTAATAAAAATATGAAAAAAGACTACCTTCCATAATGACAAGGCTACCATCCATTGGAGTAACAAAAATATCGACAACAGACTACCTTCCATAATGACAAGGCTACCATCAATTGGAGTAACAAAAATATTGACAACAGAGTAGCTTCCATAATGACAAGGCTACCATCCATTGGAGTAACAAAAATCTTGATAACAGAGTACCTTCCATAATGACAAGGCTACAATCCATTGGAGTAAAACAAATATTGACACTAGACTACGTCCCATAATGACAAGGCTACCATCCATTGGAGTAACAAAAATCTCGACAACATACTACCTTCCATAATGACAAGGCTACCATCCATTGGAGTAACAAAAATATCAACAAAAGACTACCTTCCAGAATGACAAGGCTACCATCCATTGTAGTAACGAAAATCTCGACAATAGACTACCTTCCATAATGACAAGGCTACCACCCATAGGAGTAAAAAAGATATCTAAAATATACTACCTTCCATAATGATAAGGCTACCATCCATTGGAATAACAAAAATATCGACAATAGAATACCTTCTGTAGTGACAAGGCTACCGTCCATTGCAGTAACACAAAAATATGAACAAAAGACTACCTTCCATAATGACAAGGCTACCATCCATTGGAGTAACAAAAATCACGACAACAGACTACCTTCCGTAATGATAAGGCTACCATCCATTGGAGTAACAAAAATCTCGACAACAGACTACCTTCCATAATGACAAGGCTACCATCCATTGGAGTAACAAAAATATCGACAACAGAGTACCTTCCATAATGACAAGGCTACCAACCATTGGAGTAACAAAAATCTCGACACCAGAGTACCTTCCATAATGACAAGGCTACAATCCATTAGAGTAACAAAAATATTGACACTAGACTACGTCCCATAATGACAAGGCTACCATCCATTGGAGTTACAAAAATCTCGACAACAGACTACCTTCCAAAATTACAAGGTTACCATACATTGGAATAACAAAAATCCTAACACCATACTACCTTCCATAATGACAAGGCTACCATCCAATGGAATAACAAAAATCTCGACAACATACTACCTTCCATAATTACAAGGCTACCATCCATTGGAGTAACAAAAATCTCGACAACAGACTACCTTCCATAATGACAAGGCTACCATCAATTGGAGTAACATAAATCATAACGACATACTACCTTCCATAATGACAAGGCTACCATCCATTGGAGTAACATAAATCATAACGACAGACTACCTTCAATAATGACAAGGCCACTATCCATTGGAGTAATAAAAATATGAAAAAAGACTACCTTCCATAATCACAAGGCTACCATCCATTGGAGTAACAAAAATATCGACAACAGACTACCTTCCATAATGACAAGGCTACCATCAATTGGAGTAACAAAAATATTGACAACAGAGTAGCTTCCATAATGACAAGGCCACCATTCATTGGAGTAACAAAAATCTTGATAACAGAGTACCTTCCATAATGACAAGGCTATAATCCATTGGAGTAAAAGAAATATTGACACTAGACTACGTCCCATAATGACAAGGCTACCATCCATTGGAATAACAAAAATCTCGACAACAGACTACCTTCTATAATGACAAGGCTACCCTCCGTTGGAGTAACAAAAATCTCGACAACAGACTACCTACCAAAATGAGAAGGTTACCATCCTTTGGAATAACAAAAATCTCGACATCAGACTACCTTCCATAATGACAAGGCTACCATCCAATTGAATAACAAAAATCTCGACAACATACTACCTTCCATAATTACAAAGCTACCATCCATTGGAGTAACAAAAATCTCGACAACAGACTACCTTCCATAATGACAAGGCTACCATCCATTGGAGTAACAAAAATATCAACCACAGACTACCTTCCAGAATGACAAGTCTACCATCCATTGTAGTAACGAAAATCTTGACAACAGACTACCTTCCATAATGACAAGGCTACCACCCATAGGAGTAAAAAAGATATCTACAATATACTACATTCCATAATGACAAGGCCACCATCCATTGGAATAACAAAAATATCGATAACATACTACCTTCTGTAGTGACAAGGCTACCATCCATTGCAGTAACAAATATAGTAACAAAAGACTACCTTCCATAATGACAAGTCTACCATCCATTGGAGTAACAAAAATCACGACAACAGACTAGCTTCCATAATGACAAGGCTACCATCCATTGGAGTAACAAAAATCTCGAAAACAGACTACCTTCCATAATGACAAGGCTACCATCCATTGGAGTAACAAAAATATCGACAACAAAGTACCTTCCATAATGACAAGGCTACCATCCATTGGAGTAACAAAAATCTCGACAACAGAATACCTTCCATAATGACAAGGTTACCATACATTGGAATAACAAAAATCCTAACATCAGACTACCTTCCATACTGACAAGGCTACCATCCAATGGAATAACAAAAATCTTGACAACAGACTACCTTCTATAATGACAAGGCTACCTTCCATTGGATTAACAAAATTCTGAACAACAGACTAGCTTCCATAATGAAAAGGCTACCACACATTGGAGTAACAAAAATTTCGACAACAGACTTCCTTCTGTAATCACAAGGCTACCATCCATTGGAGTAATAAAAATATGAACAAAAGACTACCTTCCATAATGACAAGGCTACCATCCATTGGAGTAACAGAAATCATAACTAAATACTACCTTAAATAATGACAAGGCTACCATCCATTTGGATAACAAAAATCTGAACAAAAGACTACCTTCCATAATTACAAGGCAACCATCCATTGGAGTAACAAAAATCTCGACAACAGACTACCTTCCATAATGACAAGGCTACCATCCATTGGAGTAATAAAAATATTGACAACGAAGTACCTTCCATAATGACAAGGCTACCATCCATTGGTGTAACAAAAATCTCAACAACAGAGTACCTTCCATAATTACAAGGCTACAATCCATTGGAGTAACAGAAATATTGACAATAGACTACGTCCCATAATTATAAGGCTACCATTCATTAGAGTAACAAAAATCTCGACAACAAACTACCTTCCATAATGATAAGGCTACCCTCCATTATAGTAACCAAAATTTCGATAATAGAATACCTTCCAAAATGATAAGGTTAACATCCTTTGGAATAACAAAAATCTCGACAACAGACTACCTTTCATAATGTCAAGGCTACCATCCATTGGATTAACAAAAATCTGAACAACAGACTACCTTCCATAATGAAAAGGCTACCATAATATCAAGGCTACCATCCTTGGAGTAACAAAAATATAGACAATAAAGTACCTTCCATAATGACAAGGCTACCATCCACTGGAGTAACAAAAATCTCGACAACAGAGTAACTTCCATAATGACAAGGCTACAATCCATTAGAGTAACAAAAATATTGACAATAGACTACGTTCCATAATGACAAGGCTACCATCCATTGGAGTAACAAAAATCTCGACAATAGACTACCTTCCATAATGACAAGGCTACCATCCCTTGGAATAACAAAAATATCGACAACAGAGTACCTTCCATAATGACAAGGCTACCATCCATTAGAGTAACAAAAATCTCGACAATAGAGTACCTTCCATAATGACAAGGATACAATCCATTGGAGTAACAAAAATATTGACAATAGACTACGTCCCATAATGACAAGGCTATCATACATTGGATTAACAAAAATCTGAACAAAAGACTACCTTCCATAATAACAAGGCTACCATCCATTGGAGTAACAAAAATCTCGACAACAGACTTTCTTCAATAATGACAAGGCTACCATCCATTGGAGTAACAAAAATCTCGACAACAGACTATCTTCCATAATGACAAGGCTACCATCCATTGGAGTAACAAAAATATAGACAACATAGTACCTTCCATAATGACAAGGCTACCATCCATTGGAGTAACAAAAATCTCGACAACAGACTATCTTCCATAATGACAAGGCTACCATCCATTGGAGTAACAAAAATATAGACAATAGAGTACGTTCCATAATGACAAGGCTACCATCCATTGGAGTAACAAAAATCTCGACAACAGAGTAACTTCCATAATGACAAGGCTACAATCCATTAGAGTAACAAAAATATTGACAATAGACTAAGTCCCATAATGACAAGGCTACCATCCATTGGAGTAACAAAATTCTCTACAACAGACTACCATCCATAATGACAAGGCTACCATCCATTGGAGTAACAAAAATATAGACAACAGAGTACCTTCCATAATGACAAGGATACCATCCATTGGAGTAAAAAAAATCTCGACAATAGAGTAACTTCCATAATGACAAGGCTACAATCCATTGGAGTAACAAAAATCTCGAAAACAGACTACCTTTCATAATGACAAGGCTACCATCCATTAGATTAACAAAAATATGAACAACAGACTACCTTCCATAATGAAAAGGCTACCATAATATCAAGGCTACCATCCAATGGAGTAACAAAAATCTGAACAAAAGACTACCTTCCATAATGACAAGGCTACCATCCATTGAAGTAACAAAAATCTCGACAACAGACTTCCTTCCATAATGACATGGCTACCATCCATTGGAGTAACAAAAATCTCGACAACAGACTATCTTCCATAATGACAAGGCTACCATTCGTTGGAGTAACAAAAATATAGACAACAGAGTACCTTCCATAATGACAAGGCTACCATCCATTGGAGTAACAAAAATCTCGACAACAGAGTAACTTCCATAATGACAAGGCTACAATCCATTAGAGTAACAAAAATATTGGCAATAGACTACGTCCCATAATGACAAGGCTACCATCCATTTGAGTAACAAAAATCTCGACAACAGACTACCTTTCATACTGACAAGGATACCATCCATTAGATTAACAAAAATTTGAACAACAGACTACCTTCCATAATGAAAAGGTTACCATAATATCAAGGCTACCATCCATTGGAGTAACAAAAATATTAACAACAGACTACCTTCCAAAATGACAAGGCTACCATCCATTGTAGTAACCAAAATCTCGACAACAGACTACCTTCCATAATGAAAAGGCTACCACCCATTGGAGTAAAAAAGATATCTACAATATACTTCCTTCCATAATGACAAGGCTACCATCCATTGGAGTAACAAAAATATCGACAACAGACTATCTTCCATAATGGCAAGGCTACCATCCATTGGAGTAACAAAAATATAGACAACAGAGTACCTTCCATAATGACAAGGCTACCATCCATTGTATTAACAAAAAGCTCGACAACAGAGTAACTTTTATAATGACAAGGCTACAATCCATTGGAGTAACAAAAATATTGACAACAGACTTCCTTCCATAATGACAAGGCTACCATCCATTGGAGTAACAAAAATCTCGACAACCGACTACCTTCCATAATGACAAGGCTACCAATCATTAGATTAACAAAAATGTGAACAACCGACTACCTTCCATAATGAAAAGGCTACCATCCATTGGAGTAACAAAAGACTACCTTCCATAATGACAAGGCTACCATCCATTGAAGTAACAAAAATCTCGACAACAGACTTCCTTCCATAATGACAAGGCTACCATCCATTGGAGTAACAAAAATCTCGACAATAGACTATCTTCCATAATGACAAGGCTACCATTCGTTGGAGTAACAAAAATATAGACAACAGAGTACCTTCCATAATGACAAGGCTACCATCCATTGGAGTAACAAAAATATCGACAAGAGACTTCCTTCCATAATGACAAGGCTACCATCCATTGGAGTAACAAAAATCTCGACAACACACTATCTTCCATAATGGCAAGGCTACCATCCATTGGAGTAACAAAATTATAGACAACAGAGTACCTTCCATAATGACAAGGATACCATCCATTGGAGTAACAAAAATCTCGACAACAGAGTAACTTCCATAATGACAAGGCTACAATCCATTTGAGTAACAAAAATATTGACAATAGACTACATCCCATAATGACAAGGCTACCATCCATTGGAGTAACAAAAATCTCGACAACAGACTACCTTCCATAATGACAAGGCTACCATCCATTGGAGGAACAAAAATATAGACAACAAAGTACCTTCCATAATGACAAGGCTACCATCCATTGGAGTAACAAAAATCTCGACAACAGAGTAACTTCCATAATGACAAGGCTACAATCCATTGGAGTAACAAAAATATCGACAATAGACTATGTCCCATAATGACAAGGCTACCATCCATTGGAGTAACAAAAATCTCGATAACAGACTACCTTCCAAAATGACAAGGTTACCATACATTGGAATAACAAAAATCCTGACATCAGACTACCTTCCATAATGACAAGGACACCATCCATTGGAGTAACAAAAATATCGACAACAGACTACCTTCCTTAATGAAAAGGATACCATCCATTAGAGTAACAAAAATCTCGACAACAGACTGGCTTCCATAATCAAAAGGCTACCATCCATTAGATTAACAAAAATCTTGACAATATACTACCTTCCATAGTGACATGGTTTCCATCCATTGGAATAATAAAAATCAAGAAAGTAGACTACCTTCCATAATCACAAGGCTACCCTCCAATGGAATAACAAAAATCTTGACAACATACTACGTTTCATAATGATAAGGCTACCATCCATTGGAGTAACAAAAATCTCGACAAGAGACTACCTTCCATAATGACATGTGTACCATCCAATTGAATAACAAAATTCTCGACAACAGACTACAATCCATGATGACAAGGCTACCGCACATTGGAGTAACAGACATCTCAATGACAAACTACCTTCCATAATGACAACGATACCATCCATTAGAGTAAAAAAATATCGACGACAAACTACCTTGCATAATGACAAGGCTACCACCCATTGAGTAAAAAAGATATCTATAATATACTACCTTCCTTAATGATAAGGCTACCATCCATTGGAGTAACAAAAATATCGACAACAGACTACCTTCTGTAATAACAAGGCTACCATCCATTGGAGTAACAAAAACTGAACAAAAGACTAGCTTCCGTAATGACAAGGCTACCATCCATTGGAGTAACAAAAATCATAACGACAGACTTCCTTCCATAATGACAAGGCTACCATCCATTGGAGTAACAAAAATCTAGACAACAGACTACCTTCCATAATGACACGGCTACCATCCATTGGAGTAACAAAAATCTCGACAACATACTACCTTCCATAATGACAAGGCTACCATCAATTGGAGTAACAAAAATATAGACAACAAAGTACCTTCCATAATGACAAGGCTACCATCCATTGGAGTAACAAAAATATTGACAACAGAATAACTTCCATAATGACAAGGCTACAATCCATTGGAGTACCAAAAATATCGACAATAGACTACGTCCCATAATGACAAGGCTACAATCCATTGGAGTAACAAAAATATCGACAACAAACTACCTTCCAAAATGACAAGGTTACCATACATTGGAATAACAAAAATCCTGACATCAAACTACCTTCCATAATGACAAGGACACCATCCATTGGAGTAACAAAAATATCGACAACAGACTACCTTCCTTAATGAAAAGGATACCATCCATTAGAGTAACAAAAATCTCGACAACAGACTGGCTTCCATAATCAAAAGGCTACCATCCATTAGATTAACAAAAATCTTGACAATATACTACCTTCCATAGTGACATGGTTTCCATCCATTGGAATAATAAAAATCAAGAAAGCAGACTACCTTCCATAATCACAAGGCTAACCTCCAATGGAATAACAAAAATATAGACAACATACTACGTTTCATAATGATAAGGCTACCATCCATTGGAGTAACAAATATCTCGACAAGAGACTAACTTCCATAATGACATGTCTACCATCCAATGGAATAACAAAATTCTCGACAACAGACTACAATCCATGATGACAAGGCTACCATCCATTAGAGTAACAAAAATCTCGACAACAGAGAACCTTTGATAATGACAAGGATACAATCCATTGGAGTAACAAAAATATTGACAATAGACTACGTCCCATAATGACAAGGCTATCATACATTGGATTAACAAAAATCTGAACAAAAGACTACCTTCCAAAATAACAAGGCTACCATCCATTGGGGTAACAAAAATCTCGACAACAGACTTCCTTCCATAATGACAAGGCTACCATCCATTGGAGTAACAAAAATCTCGACAACAGACTATCTTCCATAATGACAAGGCTACCATCCATTGGAGTAACAAAAATATAGACAACATAGTACCTTCCATAATGACAAGGCTACCATCCATTGGAGTAACAAAAATCTCGACAACAGACTATCTTCCATAATGACAAGGCTACCATCCATTGGAGTAACAAAAATATAGACAATAGAGTACCTTCCATAATGACAAGGCTACCATCCATTGGAGTAACAAAAATCTCGACAACAGAGTAACTTCCATAATGATAAGGCTACAATCCATTAGAGTAACAAAAATATTGACAATAGACTAAGTCCCATAATGACAAGGCTACCATCCATTGGAGTAACCAAAATCTCGACAACAGACTACCATCCATAATGATATGGCTATCATCCATTGGAGTAACAAAAATATAGACAACAGAGTACCTTCCATAATGACAAGGATACCATCCATTGGAGTAAAAAAAATCTCGACAATAGAGTTACTTCCATAATGACAAGGCTACAATCCATTGGAGTAACAAAAATCTCGAAAACAGACTACCTTTCATAATGACAAGGCTACCACCCATTAGATTAACAAAAATCTGAACAACAGACTACCTTCCATAATGAAAAGGCTACCATAATATCAAGGCTACCATCCAATGGAGTAACAAAAATCTGAACAAAAGACAACCTTCCATAATGACAAGGCTACCATCCATTGAAGTAACAAAACTCTCGAAAACAGACTTCCTTCTATAATGACAAGGCTACCATTCGTTGGAGTAACAAAAATATAGACAACAGAGTACCTTCCATAATGACAAGGCTACCATCCATTGGAGTAACAAAAATCTCGACAACAGAGTAACTTCCATAATGACAAGGCTACAATCCATTAGAGTAACAAAAATATTGGCAATAGACTACGTCCCATAATGACAAGGCTACCATCCATTGCAGTAACAAAAATCTCGACAACAGACTACCTTTCATACTGACAAGGATACCATCCATTAGATTAACAAAAATTTGAACAACAGACTACCTTCCATAATGAAAAGGCTACCACCCATTGGAGTAAAAAAGATATCTACAATATACTTCCTTCCATAATGACAAGGCTACCATCCATTGGAGTAAAAAAAATATCGACAACAGACTATCTTCCATAATGGCAAGGCTACCATCCATTGGAGTAACAAAAATATAGACAACAGAGTACCTTCCATAATGACAAGGCTACCATCCATTGGAGTAACAAAAATCTCGACAACAGAGTAACTTTCATAATGACAAGGCTAAAATCCATTGGAGTAACAAAAATATTGACAACAGACTTCCTTCCATAATGACAAGGCTACCATCCATTGGAGTAACAAAAATCTCGACAACCGACTACCTTCCATAATGACAAGGCTACCATCCATTAGATTAACAAAAATCTGAACAACAGACTACCTTCCATAATGAAAAGGCTACCATCCATTGGAGTAACAAAAATCTGAACAAAAGACTACCTTCCATAATGACAAGGCTACCATCCATTGAAGTAACAAAAATCTCGACAACAGACTTCCTTCCATAATGACAAGGCTACCATCCATTGAAGTAACAAAAATCTCGACAATAGACTATCTTCCATAATGACAAGGCTACCATTCGTTGGAGTAACAAAAATATAGACAACAGAGTACCTTCCATAATGACAAGGCTACCATTCATTGGATTAACAAAAATATCGACAAGAGACTTCCTTCCATAATGACAAGGCTACCATCCATTGGAGTAACAAAAATCTCGACAAGAGACTATCTTCCATAATGGCAAGGCTACCATCCATTGGAGTAACAAAATTATAGACAATAGAGTACCTTCCATAATGACAAGGATACCATCCATTGGAGTAACAAAAATCTCGACAACAGAGTAAATTCCATAATGACAAGGCTACAATCCATTGGAGTAACAAAAATATTGACAATAGACAACGTCCCATAATGACAAGGATACCATCCATTGGAGTAACAAAAATCTCGACAACAGACTACCTTCCATAATGACAAGCTACCATCCATTGGAGTAACAAAAATATAGACAACAAAGTACCTTCCATAATGACAAGGCTACCATCCATTGGAGTAACAAAAATCTCGACAACAGAGTAACTTCCATAATGACATGGCTACAATCCATTGGAGTAACATAAATATCGACAATAGACTATGTCCCATAATGACAAGGCTACCATCCATTGGAGTAACAAAAATCTCGACAACAGACTACCTTCCAAAATGACAAGGTTACCATACATTGGAATAACAAAAATCCTGACATCAGACTACCTTCCATAATGACAAGGACACCATCCATTGGAGTAACAAAAATATCGACAACAGACTACCTTCCTTAATGAAAAGGATACCATCCATTAGAGTAACAAAAATCTCGACAACAGACTGGCTTCCATAATCAAAAGGCTACCATCCATTAGATTAACAAAAATCTTGACAATATACTACCTTCCATAGTGACATGGTTTCCATCCATTGGAATAATAAAAATCAAGAAAGTAGACTACCTTCCATAATCACAAGGCTACTCTCCAATGGAATAACAAAAATCTTGACAACATACTACGTTTCATAATGATAAGGCTACCATCCATTGGAGTAACAAAAATCTCGACAAGAGACTACCTTCCATAATGACATGTCTACCATCCAATTGAATAACAAAATTCTCGACAACAGACTACAATACATGATGACAAGGCTACCGCACATTGGAGTAACAAATATCTCAATGACAAACTACCTTCCATAATGACAACGATACCATCCATTAGAGTAAAAAAATATCGACGACAAACTACCTTGCATAATGACAAGGCTACCACCCATTGAGTAAAAAAGATATCTATAATATACTACCTTCCTTAATGATAAGGCTACCATCCATTGGAGTAACAAAAATATCGACAACAGACTACCTTCTGTAATAACAAGGCTACCATCCATTGGAGTAAATAAAAACTAAACAAAAGACTAGCTTCCGTAATGACAAGGCTACCATCCATTGGAGTAACAAAAATCATAACGACAGACTTCCTTCCATAATGACAAGGCTACCATCCATTGGAGTAACAAAAATCTAGACAACAGACTACCTTCTATAATGACACGGCTACCATCCATTGGAGTAACAAAAATCTCGACAACAGACTACCTTCCATAATGACAAGGCTACCATTCATTGGAGTAACAAAAATATAGACAACAAAGTACCTTCCATAATGACAAGGCTACCATCCATTGGCGTAACAAAAATATTGACAACAGAATAACTTCCATAATGACAAGGCTACAATCCATTGGAGTAACAAAAATATCGACAATAGACTACGTCCCATAATGACAAGGCTACCATCCATTGGAGTAACAAAAATCTCGACAACAGACTACCTTCCAAAATGACAAGGTTACCATACATTGGAATAACAAAAATCCTGACATCAGACTACCTTCCATAATGGCAAGGATACCATCCATTGGAGAAACAAAAATATCGACAACAGACTATCTTCCTTAATGAAAAGGATACCATCCATTAGAGTAATAAACATCTCGACAATAGACTGGCTTCCATAATCAAAAGGCTACCATCCATTAGATTAACAAAAATCTTGACAATATACTACCTTCCATAGTGACATGGTTTCCATCCATTGGAATAATAAAAATCAAGAAAGCAGACTACCTTCCATAATCACAAGGCTAACCTCCAATGGAATAACAAAAATCTAGACAACATACTACGTTTCATAATGATAAGGCTACCATCCATTGGAGTAACAAAAATCTCGACAAGAGACTACCTTCCATAATGACATGTCTACCATCCAATGGAATAACAAAATTCTCGACAACAGACTACAATCCATGATGACAAGGCTACCGCACATTGGAGTAACAGATATCTCAATGACAAACTACCTTCCATAATGACAACGATACCATCCATTAGAGTAAAAAAAATATCAACGACAAACTACCTTCCATAATGACAAGGCTACCACCCATTGAGTAAAAAAGATATCTACAATATACTACTTTCCTTAATGATAAGGCTACCATCCATTGGAGTAACAAAAATATCGAAAACAGACTACCTTCTGTAATAACAAGGCTACCATCCATTGGAGTAACAAAAACTGAAAAATAGACTAGCTTCCGTAATGACAAGGCTACCATCCATTGGAGTAACAAAAATCATAACGACAGACTACCTTCTATAATGACAAGGCTACCATCCATTGGAGTTACAAAGATATCGACAACATACTACCTTCCATAATGACAAGGCTAACATCCATTGGAGTAACAAAAATCACGACAAAAAACTACCTTACATAATGACAAGGCTACCATCCATTGGAATAACAAAAATCTCGACAACAAACTACCTTCCATAATGACAAAGCTACCATCCAATAGAGTAAAAAAAGAATCGACAATAGACTACCTTCCATAATGACAAGGCTACAATCCATTGGGGTAACAAAAATCACGACAACAGACAACCTTCCATAATGACAAGGCTACCATCTATTGGAATAACAGAAATCTCGACAACAGACTTCCTTCCATAATGACAAGGCTACCATCCATTAGAGTAAGAAAAATCACGACAACAAACTACCTTCCATAATGACAAGGCTACCATCCATGGGAATAACGAAAATCTCGACAACATACTACCTTCCATAATGACAAGGGTACCATCCAATGGAGTAACAAAAATCTAGACAACAAAATACCTTCCATAATTAGAAGGCTACCATCCATTGGAGTAGCAAAAATCTCGATAAAAAACTACCTTCCATAATGACAAGGGTACCATCCATTGGAGTAACAAAAATCTCGACAACAGACTACCTTCCACAATGGCAAAGCTACAATCCAATGGAGTAACCAAAATCTCGACAACAGACTTCCTTCCATAATGGCAAGTCTACCATCCATTGGAGTAACAAAAATCTGAACAAAGAATTACCTTCCATAATGACAAGGCTACCATCCATTGGAGTAACAAAAATCACAACGACAGACTACCTTCTATAATTAGAAGGCTACCATCCATTGGAGTAACAAAAATCTTGACAACAGACTACCTTTTATAATGACAAGGCTACCATCCATTGGAGTAACAAAAATCATGACAAAAGACTACCTTACATAATGACAAGGCTACCATACATTGGAATAACAAAAATCTTGACAACAAACTACCTTCCATAATGACAAGGCTACCATCCAATAGAGTAAAAAAAATATCGACAACAGACTACCTTCAATAATGACAAGGCTACCATCCATTAAAGTAACAAAAATTTGTACAATAGACTACCTTCCATAATGACAAGGCTACCATCCATTGGAGTATCAAAAATATCAACAATAGACTACCTTCCATAATGACAAGGCTACCATCCAATGGAGTAACAAAATTTATGAAAACAAACAACCTTTCATAATGACTAGGCTACCATCCATTGGAGTATAAATAATTTGGACAACAAAGTACCTTCCATAATGACAAGGCTACCATCCATTGGAGTAACAAAAATATCGACAACAGACTACCTTCCATAATAACAAGGCTACCATCCATTGGAGTAACAAAGATATCGACAACATACTAACTTTCATAATGACAAGGATATAATCCATTGGAGTAACAAAAATCACGATAATAGACTACCTTCCATAATGACAAGGATACCATCTATTGGAATAACAGAAATCTCGACAGCAGACTTTCTTCCATAATGACAAGGCTACCATCCATTAGAGTAAGAAAAATCACGACAACAAACTACCTTCCATAATGACAAGGCTACAATCCATTGGAGTAACAAAAATCTCGACAACAAACTACCTTCCATAATGACAAGGCTAACATCTATTGGAATAACATAAATCTCGACAATAGACTTCCTTCCATAATGACAAGGCTACCATCCATTTGAGTAACAAAAATCATGACAATAGACTACATTCCATAATGACAAGTCTACAATCCAATGGAGTAACAAAAATCTTGACAACAGACTACCTTCCATAATGACAAGTCAACCATCCACTGGAGTAACAAAAATATCAACAACATAATACCTTCCATATTGACAAGGCTACCATCCATTGGAGTAACATAAATTACAACGATAAACAACCTTCCATAATGACAAGGCTACCATCCATTTGAGTAACAAAAATCGGGACAACAGACTACCTTCCATAATGACAAGGCTACCATCCATTGGAGTAACAGAAATCACAACGACATACTACCTTCCATAATCAGAAGGCTACCATCCATTGGAGTAACAAAGATATCAACAACATACTACCTTCCATAATTACAAGGCTACAATCCATTGGAGTAACAAAAATCACGACAACAGACTACCTTCCATAATGACAAGGTTACCATCTATTGGAATAACAGAAATCTCGACAACAGACTTCCTTCCATAATGACAAGGCTACCATTCATTAGAGTAAGAAAAATCACGACAACAGATTACCTTCCATAATGACAAGGCTACCATCCATTGGAATAACAAAAATCTAGACAACAGAATACCATCCATAATTACAAGGCTACCATCCATTGGAGTAACAAAAATCTCGACAACAAACTACCTTCCATAATGACAAGGGTACCATCCATTGGAGTAACAAAAATCTCGACAACAGACTACCTTCCATAATGAGAAGGCTACCATCCATTGGAGTAACAAAGATATCGACAACATACTACCTTCCATAATGACAAGGCTACAATCCATTGGTGTAACAAAAATCACAACAACAGACTACCTTCCATAATGTCAAGTCTACCATCCATTGGAGTAACAAAAATCTGAACAACAAATTACCTTCCATAATGACAAGGCTACCATCCATTGGAGTAACAAAAATCACAACAATAGACTACCTTCTATAATGAGAAGGCTACCAACCATTTGGAGTAACTAAAATATCACAAGAGACTACCTTCCATAATGACAAGGCTACCATCCATTGGAGTAACAAAAATCTTGACAACAGACTACCTTCTATAATCACAAGGCTACCATCCATTGGAGTAACAAAGATATCGACAACATACTACCTTCCATAATTACAAGGCTACCGTCCATTGGAGTAACAAAAATCACGACAAAAAACTACCTTACATAATGACAAGGCTACCATCCATTGGAATAACAAAAATCTCGACAACAAACTACCTTCCATAATGACAAGGCTACCATCCAATAGAGTAAAAAAAATATCGACAACAGACTACCTTCCATAATGACAAGGCTACCATCCATTAGAGTAACAAAACTATGTACAATAGACTACCTTCCATAATGACAAGGCTACCATCCATTGGAGTATAAAAAATATCAACAATAGACTACCTTCCATAATGACACGGCTACCATTATTGGAATAACAGAAATCTCGACAATAGACTTCCTTCCATAATGACAAGGCTACCATCCATTGGAGTAACAAAAATCACAACGACAGACTACCTTCTGTAATGAGAAGGCTACCACCCATTTGGAGTAACTAAAATATCACAAGAGACTACCTTCCATTATGACAAGGCTACCATCCATTGGAGTAACAAAAATCTTGACAACAGACTACCTTCTATAATGACAAGGCTACCATCCATTGGAGTAACAAAGATATCGACAACATACTACCTTCCATAATGACAAGGCTACCATCCATTGGAGTAAAAAAAATCACGACAAAAAACTACCTTACATAATGGCAAGGCTACCATCCATTGGAATAATAAAAATCTCGACAACAAACTACCTTCCATAATGACAAGGCTACCATCCATTAGAGTAACAAAACTCTGTACAATAGACTACCTTCCATAATGACAAGGCTACCATCCATTGGAGTATCAAAAATATCAAAAATAGACTACCTTCCATAATGACAAGGCTACCATCCAATGGAGTAACAAAAATATTGAAAACAAACTACCTTTCATAATGACTAGGCTACCATCCATTGGAGTATAAATAATTTGGACAACATAGTAACTTCCATAATGACAAGGCTACCATCCATTGGAGTAACAAAAATCTCGACAACAGACTACCTTCAATAATGAGAAGGCTACCATCCATTGGAGTAACAAAGATATCGACAACATACTACCTTCCTTAATGACAAGGATACAATCCATTGGAGTAACAAAAATCACGACAACAGACTACCTTCCATAATGACAAGGCTAACATCTATTGGAATAACATAAATCTCGACAATAGACTTCCTTCCATAATGACAAGGCTACCATCCATTTGAGTAACAAAAATCATGACAATAGACTACATTCCATAATGACAAGTCTACAATCCAATGGAGTAACAAAAATCTTGACAACAGACAACCTTCCATAATGACAAGTCTACCATCCACTGGAGTAACAAAAATATCAACAACAGAATACCTTCCATATTGACAAGGCTACCATCCATTGGAGTAACATAAATTACAACAACAAACAACCTTCCATAATGACAAGGCTACCATCCATTTGAGTAACAAAAATCGAGACAACAGACTACCTTCCATAATGACAAGGCTACCATCCATTGGAGTAACAGAAATCACAACGACAGACTACCTTCCATAATGACAAGGCTACCATCCATTAGAGTAACAAAAATAGGGACAACAGACTACCTTCCATAATGACAGGGCTACCATCCATTGGAGTAACAAAAATGTCAACAAGAGACTACCTTCCATAATGACAAGGCTAACATCCATTGGAGTAACAAAAATCTCGACAACAGACTACCTTCCATAATCAGAAGGCTACCATCCATTGGAGTAACAAAGATATCAACAACATACTACCTTCCATAATTACAAGGCCACAATCCATTGGAGTAACAAAAATCACGACAACAGACTACCTTCCATAATGACAAGGCTACCATCTATTGGAATAACAGAAATCTCGACAACAGACTTCCTTCCATAATGACAATGCTACCATCCATTAGAGTAAGAAAAATCACGACAACAGATTACCTTCCATAATGACAAGGCTACCATCCATTGGAATAACAAAAATCTAGACAACAGAATACCTTCCATAATTACAAGGCTACCATCCATTGGAGTAACAAAAATCTCGACAACAAACTACCTTCCATAATGACAAGGGTACCATCCATTGGAGTAACAAAAATCTCGACAACAGACTACCTTCCATAATGAGAAGGCTACCATCCATTGGAGTAACAAAGATATCGACAACATACTACCTTCCATAATGACAAGGCTACAATCCATTGGAGTAACAAAAATCACAACAACAGACTACCTTCCATAATGGCAAGTCTACCATCCATTGGAGTAACAAAAATCTGAACAACAGATTACCTTCCATAATGACAAGGGTACCATCCATTGGAGTAACAAAAATCACAACAACAGACTACCTTCTATAATGAGAAGGCTACCAACCATTTGGAGTAACTAAAATTTCACAAGAGACTACCTTCCATAATGACAAGGCTACCATCCATTGGAGTAACAAAAATCGTGACAACAGACTACCTTCTATAATGACAAGGCTACCATCCATTGGAGTAACAAAGATATCGACAACATACTACCTTCCATAATTACAAGGCTACCATTCATTGGAGTAACAAAAATCACGACAAAAAACTACCTTACATAATGACAAGGCTACCATCCATTGGAATAACAAAAATCTCGACAACAAACTACCTTCCATAATGACAAGGCTACCATCCAACAGAGTAAAAAAAATATCGACAACAGACTACCTTCCATAATGACAAGGCTACCATCCATTAGAGTAACAAAACTCTGTACAATAGACTACCTTCCATAATGACAAGGCTACCATCCATTGGAGTATAAAAAATATCAACAATAGACTACCTTCCATAATGACACGGCTACCATCCAATGTAGTAACAAAAATATTGAAAACAAACTACCTTTCATAATGACTAGGCTACCATCCATTGGAGTATAAATAATTTGGACAAAAAAGTACCTTCCATAAAGACAAGGCTAACATCCATTGGAGTAACAAAAATCTCGACAACAGACTACCTTCCATAATAACAAGGCTACCATCCATTGAAGTAACAAAGATACGACAACATACTACCTTCCATAATGACAAGGATACAATCCATTGGAGTAAAAAAAATCACGACAATAGACTACCTTCCATAATGACAAGGCTACCATCTATTGGAATAACAGAAATCTCGACAGCAGACTTCCTTCCATAATGACAAGGATACCATCCATTAGAGTAAGAAAAATCACGACAACAGACTACCTTCCATAATGACAAGGCTACCATCCATTGGAATAACAAAAATCTCGACAACAGACTACCTTCCATAATGACAAGGCTACCATTCAATGGAGTAACAAAAATCTCGACAACAGACTACCTTCAATAATGAGAAGGCTACCATCCATTGGAGTAACAAAGATATCGACAACATACTACCTTCCATTATGACAAGGCTACAATCCATTGGAGTAACAAAAATCACGACAACAGACTACCTTCCATAATGACAAGTCTACCATCCATTGGAGTAACAAAAATCTGAACAACAGATTACCTTCCATAATGACAAGGCTACCATCCATTGGAGTAACAAAAATCAAAATGACAGACTACCTTCTATAATGAGAAGGCTACCAACCATTTGGAGTAACTAAAATATCACAAGAGACTACCTTACATAATGACAAGGATACCATCCATTGGAGTAACAAAAATCTCAACAACAGACTACCTTCCATAATGACAAGGCTACCATCCATTGGAGTAACAAAGATATCGACAACATACTACCTTCCATAATGACAAGGCTACCATCCATTGGAGTAACAAAAATCATGACAAAAAACTACCTTCTATAATGACAAGGCTACCATCCATTGGAATAACAAAAATCTCGACAAAAAACTACCTTCAATAATGACAAGGCTACAATCCATTAGAGTAACAGAAATTTGTACAACAGACTACCTTCCATAATGACAAGGCTACCATCCATTGGAGTAACAAAAATATCAACAAGAGACTACCTTTCATAATGACAAGGCTACCATCTAATGTAGTAAAAAAAATCTTTAAAACAAACTACCTTCCATAATGACTAGGCTACCATCCATTAGAGTAACAAAAATCTGGACAACATACTACCTTCCATAATGACAGGGCTATCATCCATTGAAGTAACAAAAATGTCAACAAGAGACTACCTTCCATAATAACAAGGCTACCATCCATTGGAGTAACAAAAATCTCGACAACAAACTACCTTCCATAATGAGAAGGCTACCATCCATTGGAGTAACAAATATATCGAAAACATACTACCTTCCATAATGACAAGGCTACAATCCAATGGAGTAACAAAAATTATGACAATAGACTACCTTCAATAATGACAAGGCTACCATCCATTGGAATAACAAAAATCTCAACAACATACTACCTTCCATAATGACAAGGCTACCATTCAATGGAGTAACAAAAATCTAGACAGCAGACTACCTTCAATAATGACAAGGCTACCATCCAATGGAGTAACAAAAATCTAGACAACAAACTACCTTCCATAATGACAAGGCTACCATCCAATGGAGTAACAAAAATCTCGACAACAGACTACCTTCCATAAAGACAAGTCTACAATCCATTGGAATAACAAAAATCTCGACAACAAACTAACTTCCATAATGAAAAGGCTACAATCCAATGGAGTAACAAAAATCTCGACAACAAACTACCTTCCATAATAACAAGTCTACCATCCATTGGAGTAACAAAAATCTGAACAATAGACTACCTTCCATAATGACAAGGCTACCATCCATTGGAGTAACAAAAATTACAACGACATACTACCTTCCATAATGACAAGGCTACCATCCATTTGAGTAACAAAAATCGTGACAACATACTACCTTCCATAATGAGAAGACTACCATCCATTGGAGTAAAAAAAATATCAACAAGAGACTACCTTCCATAATGACAAGGCTACCATACATTGGAGTACCAAAAATCTTGACAACAGACTACTTTCCATAATGACAAGGGTACCATCCATTGGAGTAACAAAAATCTCGACAACAGACTACCTTCCATATTGACAAATCTACAATCCATTGGAATAACAAAAATCTCGACAACAAACTACCTTCCATAATGACAAGGGTACAATCCAATGGAATAACAAAAATCTCGACAATAGACTACCTTCCATAATGAGAAGTCTACCATCCACTTGAGTAACAAAAATTTGAACAATAGACTATCTTCCATAATGACAAGGTTACCATCCATTGAAGCAACAAAAATATCAACAAGAGACTACCTTCCATAATGACAAGGCTACCATCCAATGGAGTAACAACAATCTCAACAATAGACTACCTTCCAAAATGAGAAGTCTATAATCCATTGGAATAAAAAAAATCTCGACAACATACTACCTTCCATGATGACAAGGCTACAATCCAATGGAGTAACAAAAATATCGACAACAGACTACCTTCCATAATGACAAGGCTACCATCCATTGGAGTAACAAAAATCTAGACAACAAACTACCTTCCATAATGACTAGGCTACCATCCGTAGGAGTAACAAAAATCACAATGACAAACAACCTTCCATATTGACAGGGCTACCATCCATTGGAGTAACAAAAATGTCAACAAGAGACTACGTTCCATAATGACAAGGCTACCATCCATTGGAGTAACAAATATCTCGACAACAGACTACCTTCCATAATGAGAAGGCTACAATCCATATGAGTAACAAAAATCACGACAATAGACTACCTTCCATAATGACAAGGCTACCATCCATTCGAATAACAAAAATCTCGACAACAGACTACCTTCCATAATGACAAGGCTACCATCCAATGGAGTAACAAAAATCTAGACAACAGACTACCTACTATAACGACAGGGCTACCATCCATTGGAGTAACAAAAATCTCGACAAGAGACTACCTTCCATAATGACAAGGCTACAATCCAATCGAGAAACAAAAATCTTGACAACAGACTACCTTCCATATTGACAAGTCTACAATCCATTGGAATAACAAAAATCTCGACAACAATCTACCTTCCATAATGACAAGGGTACAATCCAATGGAATAACAAAAATCTCGACAATAGACTACCTTCCATAATGACAAGTCTACCATCCACTTGAGTAACAAAATTTTGAACAATAGACTATCTTCCATAATGAAAAGGCTACCATCCATTGAAGCAACAAAAATATCAACAAGAGACTACCTTCCATAATGACAAGGCTACCATCCAATGGAGTAACAACAATCTCGACAATAGACTACCTTCCAAAATGAGAAGTCTATAATCCATTGGAATAACAAAAATCTCGACAACATACTACCTTCCATGATGACAAGGCTACAATCCAATGGAGTTAATAAAATAAAAGAATTATTGATATTTGGATAATTGAATGAAAACTAGAGAAAATAAGAAAATATTGGGTTTTTAAGTTATTGGGCTTGGATGTCGTTAGTAAAGAGTGGGGGTGCAAAAGAAATAAGGATATATATTTTGGAACTTAAGTTATTTCTCATTTTTCACGATAAAACAGAATTTGGAGATATTTGGGATTGGAGCTCTGAAGAACGAAGAACAATTGCTCAAGAGTTCAAAGCTGCAATTTGATAAGGTAAGGGGGGCTACTACTCGATTTACTTTTGCTTATGGGTTTAGGTACGGTTGATTTTGGATAATCGTAGGGAGAAACCCCAATTTTTAGATGTTCTTAGGGATCAATAACCTTAGGGTTGAACCTTGTTAGAAAAGGTTTAGGTTCCCAAATTTTATGAATCAATTAGGGATTTTAGATTCCTATGGTGGATTTGGAGTATATTTGTATGATCGAGAGTTTCCCTTAGGTAATTCTAGGAATAACCTCAATGTTGTTAGGATTTCCCTAAAGGACGGGTAATATGTAACTTAAGGTCAATTTTATAAAACTTGTTGTTGATAAATGAATTGTTGATAAAATAGGATGTTTTGAGACGAAAATTCTGAGTTGTGTATGATTTGAAAAATAAGACCTTAAGTGAAGTAATGCTGTTCTTAAGATTGGAAATTGACTAACTTAGAAGGGGATTGTGTTTCCAATTGATGTGTTGCTTTGAGTTATGCAAAATTGATGTTGTTATGTACCGAAATGCACGTTTTGGCTGGTATTTTTCGTGTTGGTTGCTGTTCTGAGCATGCTGCAGGTACAGGAATATTTTGTACGCGCTCATCAACACGGGCCGTGTTGCTGCACACGGGCACCCGTGTTGATCTTCTGTGTTGGTAAAAATAATGTGTTTCTGGACACATTTCCACACGGGCAGTGTTGCTGCACACGGGCACCCGTGTTGATCTTCTGTATTGGTAAAAATAACGTGTTTCTGGACACATTTCCACATGGGCAGTGTTGCTGCACATGGGCACCCGTGTTGATCTTCTGTATTGGTAAAAATAACGTGTTTCTGGACACATTTCCACACGGACCGTGTTGCTGCACACGGGCACCCGTGTTGAACCTCCTGTGTTGGCTTCTGAACTCTGTTTTCTGTGCATGCTGTTATGTACGGAATTGATTCTGTTTTGATGTGCAGTGGTTTATATGTTTGGAATATGCTGCTTATTGATTCCCTAGTGTTGTTTGATGCTTGTATCGAATAATGTTTGTATGTTATGATACCAACACTACGTGGATGTTATTGTCATGCTTTTGGATGATGTTATCAAGCATGAATTATGATATAACTTGATATGATTGGTTGATGTTTAATAGTATGCTGAGTGATTACATGCTATCCATATCCTGTTATGATTGATATTGTTGATGTTGCATGATATGTTTTCTTGATGTTAATAGTATGCTGAGTGTTACATACTTTACATATCATGTTGCATTTGTTAATTCCCATTGTGTGGAATTAACATGGTGGCCAATATACGTGTCCGCGATTTAATGGAACATTGAGGTGGTAGCCGTGTCCGCGATATAATGGAACCGTGAGTTATCCGTGACCCGAGATTTAATGGGGCGGTAAAATGGTACCACATGCATGGGTGTGTTGCATTATATTGAATATAACATGAATGGATGATTTTCCAATGTTGTATTTAATTGATTGTATGCATGTATTGTTGCTGAATTGTTAATGATGTTTGATGTTATTTATAAGTATGAAAAGTAATATATTATGAATATATGAATTGTAAAGGTTTCGTAAACTATGAAACATGTTAACTGTTCGGGTGATGCTTATGGTTTTTCTGAATTGATTGTTATGAACGTATAATCAAAGGTATAATTGAGATGCTCACCCTTACTGTTGAACATTTCAGATTGTGGAGCTTCGCTCAGATGATTGGCGAAGACTTGCTGTTTCTAGTTTATTTCGGTCTAAGTATTGTCCGGGTCATGCTCTGATAGTTGTAACTCCGGGAACGTTTGTTTGTCGAGCTGCTTTAGTCAGACTCGTTTATTTCCTTAGTATTTGGTTATAATATGATGTTGATATTTTCCAGGTGTTAATCCCTGATGATTGAAAATATTATAACTTTGGTTTTATTAAATATAATATTCCGCTGTGTAAACATGTATGAGTTGCTTCTATGTTATGCATGACAGGAACTTGTTTTTATTAAAAGAGAATTGTGACATCCTCGTTAATACATGTACTCTGAAAATATGATTTTAATTATTTGCGAAATTTTATGTGGGGTTTTAGAGGGTGTTACAATAGTGGTATCAGAGCATAGTCGGTCGTTGCGACCAGAGTCTTGAGTCAGTCATTCCTTTTGTATGCGACTAGTGTAAGGCAACACTGTCGATACTGTATTCTGATGAGGAGTATGTTTTAATTCTCAGGAATATGGATGGAAGAGGTAACGGATGAAATGATGCTGCACTCGCTGAGGCTTTGGGGATGTTAGCTGGTGTACTTGCTGGAAACCCAAATGGAGGCGTGATTGGTGCGGATAGGCAATTGGGGAACTTCCAAAGAAACAATCCTCCGTTGTTCAAAGGTACACATGACCCTGAAGGTGCTCAGAAGTGGCTGAAGGAAATCGAAAGGATTTTCTGTGTGATTGATTGTGCTGAAGATCTGAAAGTCAGATATGGTACACATATGTTGGCAGAAGAGGCCGACGACTGGTGGGTTGCAACAAGGACTGCAATGGTTCAGGATGGAGAGGCACTGACTTGGGCTAACTTCAGAAGGGCTTTTCTGAGGAGGTACTTTCCTGAAGATGTTCGGGGAAGAAAGGAAATTGAATTTTTGGAGCTTAAGCAGGGCAATCTGACTGTTAGTGAGTATGCTACTAAGTTCACTGAGCTGGCAAAGTATTATGCACACTACAACAATGATGAGGCTGGATAATTCTCTAAATGTATCAAATTTGAGAATGGTCTCCGAGATGAGATTAAGCAGGGAATCAGGTACCAGCGTATTCGTAGATTTTCTGATCTGGTGGATTGTAGCAGGATCTTGGAAGAAGATATTACCAAGACTAGGTCGTCTCACTCTCGTGGGGCTGTTGATAAAAGAGGAAAGCAACATATGGACCGTGGCAAGCCATATGGTAGAGGTAACCAGAAATCAGGTGGATGGAAAAGGCCTAGTGGGGGAGATTCTAAGGCTCCTATCAGATGCTACAGGTGTGGTGAGTTTGGTCATCATATTCGAGATTGCAAGAGTGATGAGAAGAAGTGCTATAAATGTGGAAAGACTGGTCATTTGTCTATTGATTGCAAAGGGAAGTCTGTTACTTGTTACAATTGTGGTGAAGAAGGTCACATTCGTCCGCAGTGTCCTAAACCTAAGAAGGATCAGTCAGGTGGAAAAGTGTTCGCTTTGTCTGGATCTGAGACTACTCCAGAGGATCGATTGATTAAAGGTACATGTTTTATTCATGGCACACCTTTAGTTGCAATTATTGATACTGGTGCAACTCATTCTTTCATTTCTTTGGATTGTGCTGAGAGGTTGAAACTAGACATATCTGATATGCGAGGTAGCATGGTTATTGATACTCCTGCATTGGGTTCAGTGACAACTTCGCTAGTATGTAGGAATTGTCCTATTGAGATTTTTGGTAGATGTTTCGGTATGGATTTAGTGTGCCTACCGCTTGAACAAATTGATATTATCCTTGGGATGAACTGGTTGGAATTCAACCGGGTTCATCTGAACTGTTTTGCTAAGACGGTGATTTTCCCAGAGGCAGTTGGTGTCGAGAATTTGACTATGACTGCTAGGCAGGTACAAGAAGCAATGGAAGACGGTGCTAATGTGTTTATGTTACTTGCTTCGTTAGATGCAACAGGAAAGGTCGGGAGTGGTGAATTGCCAGTGGTGTGTGATTTTCCAGAAGTCTTTCCTGATGATGTTGGTGAGTTACCTCCTGAGAGAGAAGTGGAATTTTCTATAGATTTGATTCCTGGTACGAGACCGGTGTCGATGTCACCATATCGTATGTCTGCGTCTGAGTTGGCTGAATTGAAGAGTCAGTTGGAAGATTTACTGGAGAAGAAGTTTATTCGTCCAAGTGTTTCGCCTTGGGGTGCTCCGGTATTGTTGGTTAAGAAGAAAGAAGGTTCTATGAGACTGTGTGTTGATTACAGGCAATTGAACAAAGTAACCATTAAAAATCGGTATCATTTACCGAGGATTGATGATTTAATGGATCAGCTAGTTGGAGCCAGTGTATTCAGTAAGATTGACTTGAGATCTGGATATCATCAGATTCGTGTGAAAGCGGAAGATATTCAAAAGATTGCTTTTCGAACGAGGTATGGGCATTATGAATATTCTGTTATGCCGTTCGGAGTTACTAATGCACCTGGTGTTTTCATGGAGTACATGAACAGGATTTTTCATCCGTATCTGGATAAGTTTGTTGTGGTTTTTATTGATGACATTCTGATTTATTCCAAGAATGACGAAGAGCATGCAGAACATCTCAGAATTGTGTTAGAGCTGTTGAAAGATAAGAAGTTGTATGCAAAGTTGTCCAAATGTGAGTTCTGGCTGAATGAAGTTAGTTTTCTTGGACATGTGATTTCTGAGAATGGTATTGCAGTGGATCCTACAAAAGTAGAAGCAGTATCTCAGTGGGAAGCGCCGAAGACTGTTTTTGAAATCGGAAGTTTTCTTGGTCTTGCAGGTTATTACAGAAAGTTTATCGAAGGATTCTCAAAGTTAGCATTGCCGTTGACGAAGTTGACTCGTAAAGGACAAGCGTTTATTTGGGATTCTGATTGTGAGAAAGGTTTCCAAGAATTGAAGCGGAGATTGACTAGTGCTCCTATTCTGATTTTGCCGAATCTGGTGGAATCTTTTGTGGTTTATTGTGATGCATCTCTGATGGGATTAGGTGGTGTTCTAATGCAGAATCAACAGGTAGTTGCGTATGCTTCTAGACAGTTGACGGTTCATGAAAGAAACTATCCTACTCATGACTTAGAGTTAGCAGCAGTTGTGTTTGTCTTGAAATTGTGGAGACATTATCTGTATGGTTCGAGATTTGAAGTGTATAGTGATCATAAGAGTTTGAAGTATCTTTTCGATCAGAAAGAGCTCAATATGAGGCAAAGAAGGTGGTTGGAATTTCTCAAAGATTATGATTTTGGTTTGAATTACCATCCTGGTAAGGCAAATGTGGTTGCAGATGCTTTGAGCAGGAAATCCTTGCATATGTCTATGATGATGGTTCGTGAATTGGAGTTAATTGAACAATTCCGAGATTTGAGTTTAAATTATGAAAGTACTCCGAAGTATGTTCGTTTGGGTATGTTGAAACTTTCTAGTGTTATTCTAGAAGAGATCAGGATCGGGCAGAAGTCTGATGTTAATTTAGTTGATAAATTGACATTGATCAACCAAGGTCAAGGTGGTGAGTTTAGAATTGATGAAAATGATGTTATGAGATTTGGCGATAGAGTTTGTGTTCCTGATGTTGCAGAAATCAAGAAGAGTATATTAGAGGAAGGACATCGCAGTGGGATGAGTATTCATCCGGGTGCCACGAAAATGTATCATGATTTGAAGAAATTGTTTTGGTGGCCGGGAATGAAAAAGGAAATAGCTGAATTTTTGTATGCATGTTTAATCTGTCAGAAATCGAAGATTGAGCATCAGAAGCCGTCTGGATTTATGCAACCGATGTTTATTCCAGAATGGAAGTGGGATAGTATTTCTATGGATTTTGTGTCTGGGTTGCCGAGAACTCCTAAGAATTTTGAAGCGATATGGGTTATTGTGGATAGACTGACTAAGTCTGCTCATTTTATACCGGTGCAAATTGATTACTCAATGGAGAGATTGGCCCAGTTGTATATTGAGAAAATAGTGAGTTTGCATGGAGTTCCTTCTAGTATTGTGTCAGATAGAGATCCGAGGTTCACTTCGAAATTTTGGGAAGGATTGCAGAAGGCTTTGGGTACTAAATTGAGGTTGAGTTCAGCTTACCATCCTCAGACTGATGGACAGACGGAGAGGACGATTCAATCGTTAGAAGATTTATTGCGTGCTTGTGTTTTAGAGAAGGGTGGAGCTTGGGATAGCTATTTGCCATTGATTGAATTTACTTATAACAATAGTTACCATTCGAGTATTGGTATGGCTCCGTTTGAGGCATTGTATGGTAGACGGTGTAGAACGCCTTTGTGTTGGTATGAATCTGGAGAGAGTTCAGTAATTGGGCCAGAGATTGTTCAGCAGACTACTGAAAAGATCAAATTGATTCAAGAGAAGATGAGAGCTTCTCAGAGTCGTCAGAAGAGTTATCATGACAAGAGGAGAAAGAATTTAGAATTCAGTGCTGGAGATCATGTGTTTATGAGAGTTACTCCGATGACGGGTATTGGTCGAGCGTTGAAATCTAAGAAGTTGACTCCGCGTTTTATTGGTCCGTTTCAGATTACGGAAAGAGTTGGAGAAGTTGCTTATCGTATTGCTTTACCTCCGAGACTTGCGAATTTGCACGATGTTTTTCATGTTTCTCAGTTGAGGAGATACATTCCAGACCCATCTCATGTAATCCAAATAGATGATGTACAGGTGAGAGATAACCTGACAGTAGAAACATTGCCTAAGAGGATAGAAGATCGGGAAGTGAAACAGTTAAGAGGTAAAGAGATAGCATTAGTGAAGGTTGCTTGGGGAGGTCCAGCAGATGGAAATGTTACTTGGGAACTGGAGAGCCAGATGAAAGAGGCTTATCCGGAACTGTTCGTCTAAGGTATGTTTTCGAGGACGAAAACTCTTTTAGTGGGGGAGAGTTGTAACACCCCAGTTTTAATTATTTGATTTATTTTAATGGGAAAATTATTTTATTGGAGTTAATAAAATAAAAGAATTATTGATATTTGGATAATTGAAGGAAAACTAGAGAAAATAAGAAAATATTGGGTTTTTAAGTTATTGGGCTTGGATGTCGTTAGTAAAGAGTGGGGGTGCAAAAGAAATAAGGATACATATTTTGGAACTTAAGTTATTTCTCATTTTTCACGATAAAATAGAATTTGGAGATATTTGGGATTGGAGCTCTGAAGAACGAAGAACAATTGCTCAAGAGTTCAAAGCTGCAATTTGATAAGGTAAGGGGGGCTACTACTCGATTTACTTTTGCTTATGGGTTTAGGTACAGTTGATTTTGGATAATCGTAGGGAGAAACCCCAATTTTTAGATGTTCTTAGGGATCAATAACCTTAGGGTTGAACCTTGTTAGAAAAGGTTTAGGTTCCCAAATTTTATGAATCAATTAGGGATTTTAGATTCCTATGGTGGATTTGGAGTATATTTGTATGATCGAGAGTTTCCCTTAGGTAATTCTAGGAATAACCTCAATGTTGTTAGGATTTCCCTAAAGGACGGGTAATATGTAACTTAAGGTTAATTTTATAAAACTTGTTGTTGATGAATGAATTGTTGATAAAATAGGATGTTTTGAGACGAAAATTCTGAGTTGTGTATGATTTGAAAAATAAGACCTTAAGTGAAGTAATGCTGTTCTTAAGATTGGAAATTGACTAACTTAGAAGGGGATTGTGTTTCCAATTGATGTGTTGCTTTGAGTTATGCAAAATTGATGTTGTTATGTACCGAAATGCACGTTTTGGCTGGTATTTTTCGTGTTGGTTGCTGTTCTGAGCATGCTGCAGGTACAGGAATATTTTGTACGCGCTCATCAACACGGGCCGTGTTGCTGCACACGGGCACCCGTGTTGATCTTCTGTGTTGGTAAAAAGAATGTGTTTCTGGACACATTTCCACACGGGCAGTGTTGCTGCACACGGGCACCCGTGTTGATCTTCTGTATTGGTAAAAATAACGTGTTTCTGGACACATTTCCACACGGGCAGTGTTGCTGCACACGGGAACCCGTGTTGATCTTCTGTATTGGTAAAAATAACGTGTTTCTGGACACATTTCCACACGGCCCGTGTTGCTGCACACGGGCACCCGTGTTGAACCTCCTGTGTTGGCTTCTGAACTCTGTTTTCTGTGCATGCTGTTATGTACGGAATTGATTCTGTTTTGATGTGCAGTGGTTTATATGTTTGGAATATGCTGCTTATTGATTCCCTAGTGTTGTTTGATGCTTGTATCGAATAATGTTTGTATGTTATGATACCAACACTACGTGGATGTTATTGTCATGCTTTTGGATGATGTTATCAAGCATGAATTATGATATAACTTGATATGATTGGTTGATGTTTAATAGTATGCTGAGTGATTACATGCTATCCATATCCTGTTATGATTGATATTGTTGATGTTGCATGATATGTTTTCTTGATGTTAATAGTATGCTGAGTGTTACATACTTTACATATCATGTTGCATTTGTTAACTCCCATTGTGTGGAATTAACATGGTGGCCAATATACGTGTCCGCGATTTAATGGAACGTTGAGGTGGTAGCCGTGTTCGCGATATAATGGAACGGTGAGTTATCCGTGACCCGAGATTTAATGCGGCGGTAAAATGGTACCACATGCATGGGTGTGTTGCATTATATTGAATATAACATGAATGGATGATTTTCCAATGTTGTATTTAATTGATTGTATGCATGTATTGTTGCTGAATTGTTAATGATGTTTGATGTTATTTATAAGTATGAAAAGTAATATATTATGAATATATGAATTGTAAAGGTTTCGTAAACTATGAAACATGTTAACTGTTCGGGTGATGCTTATGGTTTTTCTGAATTGATTGTTATGAACGTATAATCAAAGGTATAATTGAGATGCTCACCCTTACTGTTGAACATTTCAGATTGTGGAGCTTCGCTCAGATGATTGGCGAAGACTTGCTGTTTCTAGTTTATTTCGGTCTAAGTATTGTCCGGGTCATGCTCTGATAGTTGTAACTCCGGGAACGTTTGTTTGTCGAGCTGCTTTAGTCAGACTCGTTTATTTCCTTAGTATTTGGTTATAATATGATGTTGATGTTTTCCAGGTGTTAATCCCTGATGATTGAAAATATTATAACTTTGGTTTTATTAAATATAATATTCCGCTGTGTAAACATGTATGAGTTGCTTCTATGTTATGCATGACAGGAACTTGTTTTTATTAAAAGAGAATTGTGACATCCTCGTTAATACATGTACTCTGAAAATATGATTTTAATTATTTGCGAAATTTTATGTGGGGTTTTAGAGGGTGTTACACCATCCAAAGGAGTAACAAAAATCTAGACAACATACTACCTTCCATAATGCTAAGGCTACCATCCATTGGAGTAACAAAAATATCGACAATAGACTACTTTCCATAATGACAAGCGTACCATCCATTGGAGTAACAAAAATATCGACAACATACTACCTTCCATAATGACAAGGCTACCATCCATTGGAGTAAAAAAAATTTCAACAAGAGACTACCTTCCATAATGACAAGGCTACCATCCATTGGAGTAACAAAGATATCGACAAAATACTACCTTCCATAATGACAAGGCTACCATCCATTGGAGTAACAAAAATAACGACAACATACTACCTTCCATAATGACAAGGCTACCATCCATTGGAATAACAAAAATCTCGACAACAGACTACATTCCATAATTACAAGGCTACCATCCAATGGAGTAACAAAAATCTAGACAACATACTACCTTCCATAATGACAAGGCTACCATCCATTGGAGTAACAAAAATATCGACAATAGACTACTTTCCATAATGACAAGGGTACCATCCATTGGAGTAACAAAATTCTCGACAACAAACTACCTTCCATAATGACAAGTCTACAATCCATTGGAATAACAAAAATCTCGACAACAAACTACCTTCCATAATGACAAGGCTAACATCCATTAGAGTAACAAAAATCGGGACAACAAACTACCTTCCATAATGACAGGGCTACCATCCATTGAAGTAACAAAAATGTCAACAAGAGACTACCTTCCATAATGACAAGGCTACCATCCACTGGAGTAACAAAAATCTGAACAATAGACTACCTTCCATAATGACAAGGCTACCATCCATTGGAGTAACAGAAATCACCACGACAGACAACCTTCCATAATGACAAGGATACCATCCATTTGAGTAACAAAAATTGGGACAACAGACTACCTTCTATAATGACAAGGCTACCATCCATTGGAGTAACAAAAATATCAACAAGAGACTACCTTCAATAATGACAAGGCAACCATCCATTGGAGTAACAAAAATCTCAATAACACACTACCTTCAGTAATGACAAGGCTACCATCCATTGGAGTAACAAAGATATCGACAACACACTACCTTCCATAATGGCAAGGCTACCATCCAATGGACTAAAAAAAATATCGACAACATACTACCTTCCATAATGACAAGGCTACCATCCATTAGAGAAACAAAAATCTAGGCAACAGACTACCTTCCATAATGACAAGGCTACCATCCATTGGAGCAACAAAAATCTGGACAACAGACTACCTTCGATAATAAGAAGGCTACCATCCATTTGAGTAACAAAAAATGGAAAACAGACTACCTTCCATAATGACAAGGCTACCATCCATTGGAGTAACAAAAATATCAACAAGAGACTACCTTCCATAATGACAAGGCTACCATCCATTGGAGTAACAAAAATATCAACAAGAGACTACCTTCCATAATGACAAGGCTACCATCCATTGGAGTAACAAAGATATCGATAACATATTACCTTCCATAATGACAAGGCTACCATCCAATGGAGTAAAAAAAATATCGACAATAGATTACCTTGCATAATGACCATGCTACCATCCATTAGAGTAACAAAAATCTGGACAACAGACTACCTTCCATAATGACAAGGCTACCATCCATTGGATTAACAAAGATATCGACAACATACTACCTTCCATAATGACAAGGCTACCATCCATTGGATTAACAAAGATATCGACAACATACTACCTTCCATAATGACAAGGCTACCATCCATTTGAGTAACAAAAATCACGACAATAGAATACCTTCCATAATGACAAGGCTACCATCCATTGGAGTAACAAAAATCTCGACAACAGACTACCTTCCATAATGACAAGGGTACCGTCCATTGAATTAACAAAAATCTCGGGAACAGACTACCTTCCATATTGACAAGTCTACAACTATTGGAATAACAAAAATCTCGACAACAGACTACCTTCCATAATGACAAGGCTATAATCCAATGGAGTAACAAAAATCTTGATAACAGACTACCTTCCATAATTATAAGTCCACCATCAACTGGAGTAACAAAAATCTGAACAATAGACTACCTTTCGTAATGGCAAGGCTACCATCCATTCGAGTAACAGAAATCACAATGGCAGACAACCTTCCATAATGACAAGGATACCATCCATTTGAGTAACAAAAATTGGGACAACAAACTACCTTTCATAATGACAAGGCTACCATCCATTGGAGTATCGAAGATATCGACAACATACTACCTTCCATAATGACAAGGCTACAATCAATTGGAATATCAAAAATCTCAACAACAAACTACCTTTCATAATGACAAGGCTACAATCCAAGGGAGTAACAAAAATATCGACAACAGACTACCTTCCATAATGACAAGGCTACCATCCATTTGAGTCACAAAAATCACAATGACAGACAACCTTCCATAATGACAAGGCTACCATCCATTAGAGTAAAAAAAATCAGGACAACAGACTACCCTTCATAATGACAGGGCTACCATCCATTGGAGTAACAAAAATTTCAACAAGAGACTACCTTCCATAATGACAAGGCTACCATCCATTGGAGTAACAAAGATATCGACAACATACTACCTTCCATAATGACAAGGCTACAATCCATTGGAGTAACAAAAATCACGACAACAGACTACCTTCCATAATGACAAGACTACCATCCATTGGAATAACAAAAATCTCTACAACAGACTACCTTCCATAATGACAAGGCTACCATCCAATGGAGTAACAAAAATCTAGACAACAGACTACCTTCCATAATGACAAGGCTACCATCCATTGGAGTAACAAAAATATCGACAATCGACTACCTTCCATAATGACAAGGGTACCATCCATTGGAGTAACAAAATTCTCGACAACAAACTATATTCCATAATGACAAGGCTACCATCCAATGGAGTAAACTAAAATATCGATAATAGACTACCTTCCATAATGACAAGGCTATCATCCATTAGAGTAACAAAAATCTGGACAAAAGACTCCCTTCCATATTGACAAGGCTACCATCCATTTGAGTAACAAAAATCACAATGACAGACAACCTTCCATAATTACAAGGCTACCATCCATTAGTGTAACAAAAATCTGGAAAACAGACTACCTTCCATAATGACAGGGCTACCATCCATTGGAGTAACAAAAATTTCAACAAGAGACTACCTTCCATAATGACAAGGCTACCATCCATTGGAGTAACAAAGATATCGACAAAATACTACCTTCCATAAGGACAAGGCTACGATCCATTGGAGTAATAAAAATAACGACAACAGACTAACTTCCATAATGACAAGGCTACCATCCATTGGAGTAACAAAGATATCGACAAAATACTACCTTCCATAATGACAAGGCTACGATCCATTGGAGTAACAAAAATAACGACAATGGACTACCTTCCATAATGACAAGGCTACCATCCATTGGAGTAACAAAGATATCGACAACATACTACCTTCCATAATGACAAGGCTACAATCCATTGGAGTTACAAAAATAACGACAACAGACTACCTTCCATAATGACAAGGCTACCATCCATTGGAATAACAAAAATCTCGATAACAGACTACATTCCATAATGACAAGGCTACCATCCAATGGAATAACAAAAATCTAGAAAACAGACTACCTTCCATAATGACAAGGCTACCATCCATTGGAGTAACAAAAATCTCGACAATAGACTACTTTCCATAATGACAAGGGTACCATCCATTGGAGTAACAAAATTCTCGACAACAAACTACCTTCCACAATGACAAGTCTACAATCCATTGGAATCACAAAAATCTCGACAACAAACTACCTTCCATAATGACAAGGCTACCATCCATTAGAGTAACAAAAATCGGGACAACAAACTACCTTCCATAATGACAGGGCTACCATCCATTGGAGTAACAAAAATATCAACAAGAGACTACCTTCCATAATGACAAGGCTACCATCCACTGGAGTAACAAAAATCTGAACAATAGACTACCTTCCATAATGACAAGGCTACCATCCATTGGAGTAACAGATATCACCACGATAGACAACCTTCCATAATGACAAGGATACCATCCATTTGAGTAACAAAAATTGGGACAACAGACTACCTTCCATAATGACAAGGCTACCATCCATTGGAGTAACAAAAATATCAACAAGAGACTACCTTCAATAATGAGAAGGCAACCATCCATTAGAGTAACAAAAATCTCAACAACAGACTACCTTCCTTAATGACAAGGCTACCATCCATTGGAGTAACAAAGATATCGACAACATACTACCTTCCATAATGACAAGGCTACCATCCATTGGAGTAACAAAAATATCAACAAGAGACTACATTCCATAATGACAAGGCTACCATCCGTTGGAGTAACAAAACTCTCGACAACAGACTACCTTCCATATTGACAAGGCTACCATCCATTGGAGTAACAAAGATATCGATAGCATACTACCTTCCATAATGACAAGGCTACCATCCAATGGAGTAACAAAAATATCGACAACAGACTACCTTCCATAATGACAAGGCTACCATCCATTGGAGTAACAAAAATCTCGACAACAGACTACCTTCCATATTGACAAGTCTACAACTATTAGAATAACAAAAATCTCGACAACAGACTACCTTCCATAATGACAAGGCTAGAATCCAATGGAGTAACAAAAATCTCGATAACAGACTACCTTCCATAATGATAAGTCCACCATCAACTGGAGTAACAAAAATCTGAACAATAGACTACCTTCCATAATGGCAAGGCTACCATCCATTGGAGTAACAGAAATCACAATGACAGACAACCTTCCATAATGACAAGGATACCATCCATTTCAGTAACAAAAATTGGGACAACAAACTACCTTTCATAATGACAAGGCTACCATTTATTGGAGTATCAAAGATATCGACAACATACTACCTTCCTTTGGAGTAACAAAATTCTCGACAACAAACTACATTCCATAATGACAAGGCTACCATCCAATGGAGTAACAAAAATATCGACAATAGACTACCTTCCATAATGACAAGGCTACCATCCATTAGAGTAAAAACAATCGGGACAACAGACTACCTTCCATAATGACAGGGCTACCATCCAAAGGAGTAACAAAAATCTAGACAACATACTACCTTCCATAATGCTAAGGCTACCATCCATTGGAGTAACAAAAATATCGACAATAGACTACTTTCCATAATGACAAGGGTACCATCCATTGGAGTAACAAAAATATCGACAACATACTACCTTCCATAATGACAAGGCTACCATCCATTGGAGTAACAAAAATTTCAACAAGAGACTACCTTCCATAATAACAAGGCTACCATCCATTGGAGTAACAAAGATATCGACAAAATACTACCTTCCATAATGACAAGGCTACCATCCATTGGAGTAACAAAAATAATGACAACAGACTACCTTCCATAATGACAAGGCTACCATCAATTGGAATAACAAAAATCTCGACAACAGACTACATTCCATAATTACAAGGCTACCATCCAATGGACTAACAAAAATCTAGACAACATACTACCTTCCATAATGACAAGGCTACCATCCATTGGAGTAACAAAAATATCGACAATAGACTAATTTCCATAATGACAAGGGTACCATCCATTGGAGTAACAAAATTCTCGACAACAAACTACCTTCCATAATGACAAGTCTACAATCCATTGGAATAACAAAAATCTCGACAACAAACTACCTTCCATAATGACAAGGCTACCATCCATTAGAGTAACAAAAATCGGGACAACAAACTACCTTCCATAATGACAGGGCTACCATCCATTGGAGTAACAAAAATGTCAACAAGAGACTACCTTCCATAATGACAAGGCTACCATCCACTGGAGTAACAAAAATCTGAACAATAGACTACCTTCCATAATGACAAGGCTACCATCCATTGGAGTAACAAAGATATCGACAAAATACTACCTTCCATAATGACAAGGCTACGATCCATTGGAGTAATAAAAATAACGACAACAGACTAACTTCCATAATGACAAGGCTACCATCCATTGGAGTAACAAAGATATCGACAAAATACTACCTTCCATAATGACAAGGCTACGATCAATTAGAGTAACAAAAATAACGACAATAGACTACCTTCCATAATGACAAGGCTACCATCCATTGGAGTAACAAAGATATCGACAACATACTACCTTCCATAATGACAAGGCTACAATCCATTGGAGTTACAAAAATAATGACAACAGACTACCTTCCATAATGACAAGGCTACCATCCATTGGAATAACAAAAATCTCGATAACAGACTACATTCCATAATGACAAGGCTACCATCCAATGGAATAACAAAAATCTAGACAACAGACTACCTTCCATAATGACAAGGCTATCATCCATTGGAGTAACAAAAATCTCGACAATAGACTACTTTCCATAATGACAAGGGTACCATCCATTGGAGTAACAAAATTCTCGACAACAAACTACCTTCCACAATGACAAGTCTACAATCCATTGGAATCACAAAAATCTCGACAACAAACTACCTTCCATAATGACAAGGCTACCATCCATTAGAGTAACAAAAATCGGGACAACAAACTACCTTCCATAATGACAGGGCTACCATCCATTGGAGTAACAAAAATGTCAACAAGAGACTACCTTCCATAATGACAAGGCTACCATCCACTGGAGTAACAAAAATCTGAACAATAGACTACCTTCCATAATGACAAGGCTACCATCCATTGGAGTAACAGATATCACCACGATAGACAACCTTCCATAATGACAAGGATACCATCCATTTGAGTAACAAAAATTGGGACAACAGACTACCTTCCATAATGACAAGGCTACCATCCATTGGAGTAACAAAAATATCAACAAGAGACTACCTTCAATAATGAGAAGGCAACCATCCATTAGAGTAACAAAAATCTCAACAACAGACTACCTTCCTTAATGACAAGGCTACCATCCATTGGAGTAACAAAGATATCGACAACATACTACCTTCCATAATGACAAGGCTACCATCCATTGGAGAAACAAAAATATCAACAAGAGACTACATTCCATAATGACAAGGCTACCATCCGTTGGAGTAACAAAACTCTCGACAACAGACTACCTTCCATATTGACAAGGCTACCATCCATTGGAGTAACAAAGATATCGATAACATACTAGCTTCCATAATGACAAGGCTACCATCCAATGGAGTAACAAAAATATCGACAACAGACTACCTTCCATAATGACAAGGCTACCATCCATTGGAGTAACAAAAATCTCGACAACAGACTACCTTCCATATTGACAAGTCTACAACTATTAGAATAACAAAAATCTCGACAACAGACTACCTTCCATAATGACAAGGCTAGAATCCAATGGAGTAACAAAAATCTCGATAACAGACTACCTTCCATAATGATAAGTCCACCATCAACTGGAGTAACAAAAATCTGAACAATAGACTACCTTCCATAATGGCAAGGCTACCATCCATTGGAGTAACAGAAATCAAAATGATAGACAACCTTCCATAATGACAAGGATACCATCCATTTCAGTAACAAAAATTGGGACAACAAACTACCTTTCATAATGACAAGGCTACCATTTATTGGAGTATCAAAGATATCGACAACATACTACCTTCCTTTGGAGTAACAAAATTCTCGACAACAAACTACATTCCATAATGACAAGGCTACCATCCAATGGAGTAACAAAAATATCGACAATAGACTACCTTCCATAATGACAAGGCTACCATCCATTAGAGTAAAAACAATCGGGACAACAGACTACCTTCCATAATGACAGGGCTACCATCCAAAGGAGTAACAAAAATCTAGACAACATACTACCTTCCATAATGCTAAGGCTACCATCCATTGGAGTAACAAAAATATCGACAATAGACTACTTTCCATAATGACAAGGATACCATCCATTGGAGTAAGAAAAATATCGACAACATACTACCTTCCATAATGACAAGGCTACCATCCATTGGAGTAACAAAAATTTCAACAAGAGACTACCTTCCATAATGACATGGCTACCATCCATTGGAGTAACAAAGATATCGACAAAATACTACCTTCCATAATGACAAGGCTACCATCCATTGGAGTAACAAAAATAACGACAACAGACTACCTTCCATAATGACAAGGCTACCATCCATTGGAATAAAAAAAATCTCGACAACAGACTACATTCCATAATTACAAGGCTACCATCCAATGGACTAACAAAAATCTAGACAACATACTACCTTCCATAATGACAAGGCTACCATCCATTGGAGTAACAAAAATATCGACAATAGACTACTTTCCATAATGACAAGGGTACCATCCATTGGAGTAACAAAATTCTCGACAACAAACTACCTTCCATAATGACAAGTCTACAATCCATTGGAATAACAAAAATCTCGACAACAAACTACCTTCCATAATGACAAGGCTACCATCCATTAGAGTAACAAAAATCGGGACAACAAACTACCTTCCATAATGACAGGGCTACCATCCATTGGAGTAACAAAAATGTCAACAAGAGACTACCTTCCATAATGACAAGGCTACCATCCACTGGAGTAACAAAAATCTGAACAATAGACTACCTTCCATAATGACAAGGCTACCATCCATTGGAGTAACAGAAATAACCACGATAGACAACCTTCCATAAGGACAAGGATACCATCCATTTGAGTAACAAAAATTGGGACAACAGACTACCTTCTATAATGACAAGGCTACCATCCATTGGAGTAACAAAAATATCAACAAGAGACTACCTTCAATAATGACAAGGAAACCATCCATTGGAGTAACAAAAATCTCAATAACACACTACCTTCAGTAATGACAAGGCTTCCATCCATTGGAGTAACAAAGATATCGACAACACACAACCTTCCATAATGACAAGGCTACCATCCAATGGACTAAAAAAATATCGACAACAGACTACCTTCCATAATGACAAGGCTACCATCCATTAGAGTAACAAAAATCTAGACAACAAACTACCTTCCATAATGACAAGGCTACCATCCATTGGAGTCACAAAAATCTGGACAACAGACTACCTTCGATAATAAGAAGGCTACCATCCATTTGAGTAACAAAAAATGGAAAACAGACTACCTTCCATAATGACAAGGCTACCATCCATTGGAGTAACAAAAATATCAACAAGAGACTACCTTCCATAATGACAAGGCTACCATCCATTGGAGTAACAAAAATATCAACAAGAGACTACCTTCTATAATGACAAGGCTACCATCCATTGGAGTAACAAAGATATCGATAACATACTACCTTCCATAATGACAAGGCTACCATCCAATGGAGTAAAAAAATATCGACAATAGATTACCTTCCATAATGACCATGCTACCATCCATTAGAGTAACAAAAATCTGGACAACAGACTACCTTCCATAATGACAAGGCTACCATCCATTGGATTAACAAAGATATCGACAACATACTACCTTCCATAATGACAAGGCTACCATCCATTTGAGTAACAAAAATCACGACAATAGACTACCTTCCATAATGACAAGGCTACCATCCATTGGAGTAACAAAAATCTCGACAACAAACTACCTTCCATAATGACAAGGGTACCGTCCATTGAATTAACAAAAATCTCGACAACAGACTACCTTCCATATTGACAAGTCTACAACTATTGGAATAACAAAAATCTCGACAACAGACTACCTTCCATAATGACAAGGCTATAATCCAATGGAGTAACAAAAATCTCGATAACAGACTACCTTCCATAATGATAAGTCCACCATCAACTGGAGTAACAAAAATCTGAACAATAGACTACCTTCCGTAATGGCAAGGCTACCATCCATTCGAGTAACAGAAATCACAATGGCAGACAACCTTCCATAATGACAAGGATACCATCCATTTGAGTAACAAAAATTGGGACAACAAACTACCTTTCATAATGACAAGGCTACCATCCATTGGAGTATCGAAGATATCGACAACATACTACCTTCCATAATGACAAGGCTACAATCCATTGGAATATCAAAAATCTCGACAACAAACTACCTTTAATAATGACAAGGCTACAATCCAAGGCAGTAACAAAAATATCGGCAACAAACTACCTTCCATATTGACAAGGATACCATCCATTTGAGTAACAAAAATCACAATGACAGACAACCTTCCATAATGACAAGGCTACCATCCATTAGAGTAAAAAATATCAGGACAACAGACTACCCTTCATAATGACAGGGCTACCATCCATTGGAGTAACAAAAATTTCAACAAGAGACTACCTTCCATAATGACAAGGCTACCATCCATTAGAGTAACAAAGACATCGACAACATACTACCTTCTATAATGACAAGGCTACAATCCATTGGAGTAACAAAAATCACGACAACAGACTACCTTCCATAATGACAAGGCTACCATCCATTGGAATAACAAAAATCTCTACAACAGACTACCTTCCATAATGACAAGGCTACCATCCAATGGAGTAACAAAAATCTAGACAACAGACTACCTTCGATAATGACAAGGCTACCATCCATTGGAGTAACAAAAATATCGACAATCGACTACCTTCCATAATGACAAGGGTACCATCCATTGGAGTAACAAAAATCTCGACAACAAACTACATTCCATAATGACAAGGCTACCATCCAATGGAGTAAACTAAAATATCGACAATAGACTACCTTCCATAATGACAAGGCTATCATCCATTAGAGTAACAAAAATCTGGACAAAAGACTACCTTCCATATTGACAAGGCTACCATCCATTTGAGTAACAAAAATCACAATGACAGACAACCTTCCATAATTACAAGGCTACCATCCATTAGAGTAACAAAAATCTGGACAACAGACTACCTTCCATAATGACAGGGTTACCATCCATTGGAGTAACAAAAATTTCAACAAGAGACTACCTTCCATAAGGACAAGGCTACCATCCATTGGAGTAACAAAGATATCGACAAAATACTACCTTCCATAATGACAAGGCTACAATCCATTGGAGTAACAAAAATAACGACAACAGACTAACTTCCATAATGATAAGGCTACCATCCATTGGAGTAACAAAGATATCGACAAAATACTACCTTCCATAATGACAAGGCTACGATCCATTGGAGTAACAAAAATAACGACAATAGACTACTTTCCATAATGACAAGGCTACCATCCATTGGAGTAACAAAGATATCGACAACATACTACCTTCCATAATGACAAGGCTACAATCCATTGGAGTTACAAAAATAACGACAACAGACTACCTTCCATAATGACAAGGCTACCATCCATTGGAATAACAAAAATCTCGATAACAGACTACATTCCATAATGACAAGGCTACCATCCAATGGAATAACAAAAATCTAGACAACAGACTACCTTCCATAATGACAAGGCTACCATCCATTGGAGTAACAAAAATCTCGACAATAGACTACTTTCCATAATGACAAGGATACCATCCATTGGAGTAACAAAATTCTCGACAACAAACTACCTTCCACAATGACATGTCTACAATCCATTGGAATCACAAAAATCTCGACAACAAACTACCTTCCATAATGACAAGGCTACCATCCATTAGAGTAACAAAAATCGGGACAACAAACTACCTTCCATAATGACAGGGCTACCATCCATTGGAGTAACAAAAATGTCAACAAGAGACTACCTTCCATAATGACAAGGCTACCATCCACTGGAGTAACAAAAATCTGAACAATAGACTACCTTCCATAATGACAAGGCTACCATCCATTGGAGTAACAGATATCACCACGATAGACAACCTTCCATAATGACAAGGATACCATCCATTTGAGTAACAAAAATTGGGACAACAGACTACCTTCCATAATGACAAGGCTACCATCCATTGGAGTAACAAAAATATCAACAAGAGACTACCTTCAATAATGAGAAGGCAACCATCCATTAGAGTAACAAAAATCTCAACAACAGACTACCTTCCTTAATGACAAGGCTACCATCCATTGGAGTAACAAAGATATCGACAACATACTACCTTCCATAATGACAAGGCTACCATCCAATGGACTAAAAAAAATATCGACAATAGACTACCTTCCATAATGACAAGCTACCATCTATTAGAGTAACAAAAATCTAGACAACAGACTACCTTCAATAATGACAAGGCTACCATCCACTGGAGTCACAAAAATCTGGACAACAGACTACCTTCGATAATAAGAAGGCTACCATCCATTGGAGTAACAAAGATATCGACAACATACTACCTTCCATAATGACAAGGCTACAATCCATTGGAGTAACAAAAATCACAACAACAGACTACCTTCCATAATGACAAGGCTACCATCTATTGGAATAACATAAATCTTGACAACAAACTTCCTTCCATAATGACAAGGCTACCATCCATTAGAGTAAGAAAAATCACGACAACAGACTACCTTCCATAATGACAAGGCTACCATCCATTGGAATAACAAAAATCTCGACAACAAACTACCTTCCATAATGACAAGTCTACCATCCATTGGAGTAACAAAAATCTGAACAACAGACTACCTTCCATAATGACAAGGCTACCATCCATTGGAGTAACAGAAATCACAACGACAGACTACCTTCCATAATGACAAGGCTACCATCCATTTGAGTAACAAAAATAGGGACAACAGACTACCTTCCATAATGACAAGGCTAGCATCCATTGGAGTAACAAAGATATCGACAAAATACTACCTTCCATAATGACAAGGCTACAATCCATTGGAGTAACAAAAATAACGACAACAGACTAACTTCCATAATGACAAGGCTACCATCCATTGGAGTAACAAAGATATCGAAAAAATACTACCTTCCATAATGACAAGGCTACGATCCATTGGAGTAACAAAAATAACGACAATAGACTACCTTCCATAATGACAAGGCTACCATCCATTGGAGTAACAAAGATATCGACAACATACTACCTTCCATAATGACAAGGCTACAATCCATTGGAGTTACAAAAATAACGACAACAGACTACCTTCCATAATGACAAGGCTACCATCCATTGGAATAACAAAAATCTCGATAACAGACTACATTCCATAATGACAAGGCTACCATCCAATGGAATAACAAAAATCTAGACAACAGACTACCTTCCATAATGACAAGGCTACCATCCATTGGAGTAACAAAAATCTCGACAATAGACTACTTTCCATAATGACAAGGGTACCATCCATTGGAGTAACAAAATTCTCGACAACAAACTACCTTCCACAATGACATGTCTACAATCCATTGGAATCACAAAAATCTCGACAACAAACTACCTTCCATAATGACAAGGCTACCATCCATTAGAGTAACAAAAATCGGGACAACAAACTACCTTCCATAATGACAGGGCTACCATCCATTGGAGTAACAAAAATGTCAACAAGAGACTACCTTCCATAATGACAAGGCTACCATCCAATGGAGTAACAAAAATCTGAACAATAGACTACCTTCCATAATGACAAGGCTACCATCCATTGGAGTAACATATATCACCACGATAGACAACCTTCCATAATGACAAGGATACCATCCATTTGAGTAACAAAAATTGGGACAACAGACTACCTTCCATAATGACAAGGCTACCATCCATTGGAGTAACAAAAATATCAACAAGAGACTACCTTCAATAATGAGAAGGCAACCATCCATTAGAGTAACAAAAATCTCAACAACAGACTACCTTCCTTAATGACAAGGCTACCATCCATTGGAGTAACAAAGATATCGACAACATACTACCTTCCATAATGACAAGGCTACCATCCAATGGACTAAAAAAAATATCGACAATAGACTACCTTCCATAATGACAAGCTACCATCTATTAGAGTAACAAAAATCTAGACAACAGACTACCTTCAATAATGACAAGGCTACCATCCACTGGAGTCACAAAAATCTGGACAACAGACTACCTTCGATAATAAGAAGGCTACCATCCATTGGAGTAACAAAGATATCGACAACATACTACCTTCCATAATGACAAGGCTACAATCCATTGGAGTAACAAAAATCACAACAACAGACTACCTTCCATAATGACAAGGCTACCATCTATTGGAATAACATAAATCTTGACAACAAACTTCCTTCCATAATGACAAGGCTACCATCCATTAGAGTAAGAAAAATCACGACAACAGACTACCTTCCATAATGACAAGGCTACCATCCATTGGAATAACAAAAATCTCGACAACAAACTACCTTCCATAATGACAAGTCTACCATCCATTGGAGTAACAAAAATCTGAACAACAGACTACCTTCCATAATGACAAGGCTACCATCCATTGGAGTAACAGAAATCACAACGACAGACTACCTTCCATAATGACAAGGCTACCATCCATTTGAGTAACAAAAATAGGGACAACAGACTACCTTCCATAATGACAAGGCTAGCATCCATTGGAGTAACAAAGATATCGACAAAATACTACCTTCCATAATGACAAGGCTACAATCCATTGGAGTAACAAAAATAACGACAACAGACTAACTTCCATAATGACAAGGCTACCATCCATTGGAGTAACAAAGATATCGAAAAAATACTACCTTCCATAATGACAAGGCTACGATCCATTGGAGTAACAAAAATAACGACAATAGACTACCTTCCATAATGACAAGGCTACCATCCATTGGAGTAACAAAGATATCGACAACATACTACCTTCCATAATGACAAGGCTACAATCCATTGGAGTTACAAAAATAACGACAACAGACTACCTTCCATAATGACAAGGCTACCATCCATTGGAATAACAAAAATCTCGATAACAGACTACATTCCATAATGACAAGGCTACCATCCAATGGAATAACAAAAATCTAGACAACAGACTACCTTCCATAATGACAAGGCTACCATCCATTGGAGTAACAAAAATCTCGACAATAGACTACTTTCCATAATGACAAGGGTACCATCCATTGGAGTAACAAAATTCTCGACAACAAACTACCTTCCACAATGACATGTCTACAATCCATTGGAATCACAAAAATCTCGACAACAAACTACCTTCCATAATGACAAGGCTACCATCCATTAGAGTAACAAAAATCGGGACAACAAACTACCTTCCATAATGACAGGGCTACCATCCATTGGAGTAACAAAAATGTCAACAAGAGACTACCTTCCATAATGACAAGGCTACCATCCAATGGAGTAACAAAAATCTGAACAATAGACTACCTTCCATAATGACAAGGCTACCATCCATTGGAGTAACATATATCACCACGATAGACAACCTTCCATAATGACAAGGATACCATCCATTTGAGTAACAAAAATTGGGACAACAGACTACCTTCCATAATGACAAGGCTACCATCCATTGGAGTAACAAAAATATCAACAAGAGACTACCTTCAATAATGAGAAGGCAACCATCCATTAGAGTAACAAAAATCTCAACAACAGACTACCTTCCTTAATGACAAGGCTACCATCTATTGGAGTAACAAAGATATCGACAACATACTACCTTCCATAATGACAAGGCTACCATCCAATGGACTAAAAAAAATATCGACAATAGACTACCTTCCATAATGACAAGGCTACCATCTATTAGAGTAACAAAAATCTAGACAACAGACTACCTTCAATAATGACAAGGCTACCATCCATTGGAGTCACAAAAATCTGGACAACAGACTACCTTCGATAATAAGAAGGCTACCATCCATTGGAGTAACAAAGATATCGACAACATACTACCTTCCATAATGACAAGGCTACAATCCATTGGAGTAACAAAAATCACGACAACAGACTACCTTCCATAATGACAAGGCTACCATCTATTGGAATAACATAAATCTTGACAACAAACTTCCTTCCATAATGACAAGGCTACCATCCATTAGAGTAAGAAAAATCACGACAACAGACTACCTTCCATAATGACAAGGCTACCATCCATTGGAATAACAAAAATCTCGACAACAAACTACCTTCCATAATGACAAGTCTACCATCCATTGGAGTAACAAAAATCTGAACAACAGACTACCTTCCATAATGACAAGGCTACCATCCATTGGAGTAACAGAAATCACAACGACAGACTACCTTCCATAATGACAAGGCTACCATCCATTTGAGTAAAAAAAATAGGGACAACAGACTACCTTCCATAATGACAAGGCTAGCATCCATTGGAGTAACAAAGATATCAACAACATACTACCTTCCATAATGACAAGGCTACCATCCATTGTAATAACAAAAATATCGACAATAGACTACCTTCCATAATTACAAGGCTACAAACCAATAGAGTAACCAAAATCTTGACAACAGACTACCTTCAGTAATGACAAGTCTACCATCCACTGGAGTAACAAAAATCTCGACAACAAAATACCTTCCATATTGACAAGGCAACCATCCATTGGAGTAACAAAGATATTGAAAAAAATACTACTTTCCATAATGACAAGGCTACCATCCATTGGAGTAAAAAAAATCTCGACAATAGACTACTTTCCATAATGACAAGGGTACCATCCATTGGAGTAACAAAATTCTCGAGAAAAAACTACCTTCCATAATGACAAGTCTACAATCCATTAGAATAACAAAAATCTCGACAACAAACTACCTTCCATAATGACAAGGCTACCATCCATTAGAGTAACAAAAATCAGGACAACAAACTACCTTCCATAATGACAGGGCTACCATCCATTGGAGTAACAAAAATGTCAACAAGAGACTACCTTCCATAATGACAAGGCTACCATCCACTAGAGTAACAAAAATCTGAACAATAGACTAACTTCCATAATGACAAGGCTACCATCCATTGGAGTAACAAAAATCACCACGACAGACAACCTTCCATAATGACAAGGATACCATCCATTTAAGTAACAAAAATTGGGACAACAGACTACCTTTCATAATGACAAGGCTACCATCCATTGGAGTAACAAAAATCTGGACAAGAGACTACCTTCGATAATGACAAGGCTACCATCCATTGGAGTAACAAAAATTTGAACAATAGACTACCTTCCTTAATGACAAGTCTACCATCCATTGGAGTAACAAAGATATCGACAACAGACTACCTTCCATAATGACAAGGCTTCCATCCATTGGAGTAACAAAATATTGACAACAGACTACCTTCCATAATGACAAGGGTACCATCCATTGGAGTAACAAAATTCTCGACGACAAACTACCTTCTACAATGACAAGTCTACAATCCATTGGAATCACAAAAATCTCGACAACAAACTACCTTCCATAATGACAAGGCTACCTTCCATTAGAGTAACAAAAATCGGGACAACAAACTACCTTCCATAATGACAGGGCTACCATGCATTGGAGTAACAAAAATGTCAACAAGAGACTACCTTCCATAATGACAAGGCTACCATCCACTGGAGTAACAAAAATCTGAACAATAGACTACCTTCCATAATGACAAGGCTACCATCCATTGGAGTAACAGAAATCACCACGACAGACAACCTTCCATAATGACAAGGATACCATCCATTTGAGTAACAAAAATTGGGACAACAGACTACCTTCCATAATGACAAGGCTACCATCCATTGGAGTAACAAAAATATCAACAAGAGACTACCTTCAATAATGAGAAGGCAACCATCCATTAGAGTAACAAAAATCTCAACAACAGACTACCTTCCTTAATGACAAGGCTACCATCCATTGGAGTAACAAAGATATCGACAATAGACTACCTTCCATAATGACAAGGCTACCAACTATTAGAGTAACAAAAATCTAGACAACAGACTACCTTCCATAATGATAAGGCTACCATCCATTGGAGTCACAAAAATCTGGACAACAGACTACCTTCGATAATAAGAAGGCTACCATCCATTGGAGTAACAAAGATATCGACAACATACTACCTTCCATAATGACAAGGCTACAATCCATTGGAGTAACAAAGATATTGAAAAAATACTACTTTCCATAATGACAAGGGTACCATCCATTGGAGTAACAAAAATCTGAACAATAGACTACCTTCCATAAAGACAAGGCTACCATCCATTGGAGTAACAGAAATCACCACGACAGACAACCTTCCATAATGACAAGGATACCATCCATTTAAGTAACAAAAATTTCAACAACAGACTACCTTCCTTAATGACAAGGCTACCATCCATTGGAGTAACAAAGATATCGACAATAGACTACCTTCCATAATGACAAGGCTACCATCTATTAGAGTAATAAAAATCTAGACAACAGACTACATTCCATAATGACAAGGCTACCATCCATTGGAGTCACAAAAATCTGGACAACAGACTACCTTCGATAATAAGAAGGCTACCATCCATTGGAGTAACAAAGATATCTACAACATACTACCTTCCATAATGACAAGGCTACAATCCATTGGAGTAACAAAGATATTGAAAAAATACTACTTTCCATAATGACAAGGGTACCATCCATTGGAGTAACAAAAATCTGGACAAGAGACTACCTTCGATAATGACAAGGCTACCATCCATTGGAGTAACAAAAATCTCAACAACAGACTACCTTCCTTAATGACAAGTCTACCATCCATTGGAGTAACAAAGATATCGACAACATACTACCTTCCATAACGACAAGGCTACCATCCAATGGAGTAAAAAAATATCGACAACAAACTACCTTCCATAATGATAAGGCTACCATCCATTAGAGTAACAAAAATCTAGACAACAAACTACCTTCCATAATGACAAGGATACCATCCATTGGAGTCAAAAAAATCTGGACAACAGACTACCTTCGATAATAAGAAGGCTACCATCCATTGGAGTAACAAAGATATCGACAAAAGACTACCTTCCATAATTACAAGGCTACCATCCATTGGAGTAACAAAAATCACGACAATAGACTACCTTCCATAATGACAAGGCAACCATCTATTGGAATAACATAAATCTAAACAACAGACTTCCTTCCATAATGACAAGGCTACCATCCATTAGAGTAAGAAAAATCACGAGAACCGACTCCCTTCTATAATGACAAGGCTACCATCCATTGGAATAACAAAAATCTCGACAACAGACTACCTTCCATAATGACAAGTCTACCATCTATTGGAGTAACAAAAATCTGAACAACTGACTACCTTCCATAATGACAAGGCTACCATCCATTGGAGTAACAAAAATATCGACAGAAGAATACCTTCCATAATCACAAGGCTACCATCCATTGGAGTAACAGAAATCACAACGACCGACTACCTTCCATAATGACAAGGCTACCATCCATTTGAGTAACAAAAATCGGGACAACAAACTACCTTCCATAATGACAAGGCTACCATCCATTGGAATAACAAAAATCTCGACAATAGACTACCTTCCATAATTACAAGGCTACAAACCAATAGAGTAACAAAAATCTCGACAACAAAATACCTTCCATATTGACAAGGCTACCATCCATTGGAGTAACATAAATTACAACGACAAACAACCTTCCATAATGACAAGGCTACCATCCATTTGAGTAACAAAAATTTGCACAACAGACTACCTTCCATAATGACAAGGCTACTATCCATTGGAGTAACAAAAATATCAACAAGAGACTAGCTTCCATAATGACAAGGCTACCATCCATTGGAGTAAAAAAAATCTCAACAACAGACTACCTTCCATAATGATAAGGCTACAATCCATTGGAATAACAAAAATATCGACAACAAACTACCTTTCATAATGACAAGGCTACAATCAAATGCAGTAACAAAAATCTCGACAACAGACTACCTTCCATAATGACAAGGCTACAATCCATTGGAGTATCAAAGATATCGACAACATACTACCTTCCATAATGACAAGGCTACCATCCATTAGAATAACAAAAATCGGGACAACAGACTACCCTTCATAATGACAGGGCTACCATCCATTGGAGTAACAAAAATTTCAACAAGAGACTACCTTCCATAATGACAAGGCTACCATCCATTGGAGTAACAAAGATATCGACAACATACTACCATCCATAATGACAAGGCTACAATCCATTGGAGTAACAAAAATAACCACAACATACTACCTTCCATAATGACAAGGCTACCATCCATTGGAATAACAAAAATCTCGATAACAGACTACATTCCATAATGACAAGGCTACCATCCAATGGAGTAACAAAAATCTAGACAACAGACTACCTTCCATAATGACAAGGCTACCATCCATTGGAGTAACAAAAATCTCGACAATAGACTACCTTCCATAATGACAAGGGTACCATCCATTGGAGTAACAAAATTCTCTACAACAAACTACCTTCCATAATGACAAGTCCACAATCCATTGGAATAACAAAAATCTCGACAACAAATTACCTTCCATAATGACAAGGCTACAATCCAATGCAGTAACAAAAATCTCGACAACAGACTACCTTCCATAATGACAAGTCTACAATCCATTGGAATAACAAAAATCTCAACAACAAACTACCTTCAATAATGACAAGGCTACCATCCATGAGAGTAACAAAAATCGAAACAACAAACTTCCTTCCATAATGACAGGGCTACCATCCATTGGAGTAACAAAAATGTCAACAAGAGACTACCTTCCATAATGACAAGGCTACCATCCACTGGAGTAACAAAAAGCTGAACAATAGACTACCTTCCATAATGACAAGGCTACCATCTATTGGAGTACCAGAAATCACCACGACAGATAACCTTCCATAATGACAAGGATACCATCCATTTGAGTAACAAAAATTGGGACAACATACAACCTTCCATAATGACAAGGCTACCATCCATTGGAGTAACAAAAATATAAACAAGAGACTACCTTCAATAAGGACAAGGCTACCATCCATTGGGGTAACAAAAATCTCAACAATAGACTACCTTCCTTAATGACAAGGCTACCATCCATTGGAGTAACAAAGATATCGACAACATACTACCTTCCATAATGACAAGGCTACCATCCAATAGAGTAAAAAAAATATCGACAACAGACTACCGTCCATAATGACAAGGCAACCATCCATTAGAGTAACAAAAATCTAGACAACAGACTACCTTCCATAATGAAAAGGCTACCATCCATTGGAGTCACAAAAATCTGGACAACAGACTACCTTCGATAATAAGAAGGCTACCATCCATTGGAGTAACAAATATATCGACAATATACTACCTTCCATAATGACAAGGCTACAATCCATTGGAGTGACAAAAATCATGACAATAGACTACCTTCCATAATGACAAGGCTACCATCTATTGGAATAACATAAATATCGACAACAGACTTCCTTCCACAATAACAAGGCCATCATCCATTAGAGTAAGCAAAATCATGACAACAGACTACCTTCCATAATGACAAGGCTACCATCCATTGGAATAACAAAAATCTGAACAACAGACTGCCTTCCATAATGACAAGGCTACCATCCATTGGAGTCACAGAAATCACAACGACAGACTACCTTCCATAATGACAAGGCTACCATCCATTTGACTAACAAAAATCAGGACAACAGACTACTTTCCATAATGACAAGGCTAACATGCATTGGAGTAACAAAGATATCAACAACATCCTACCTTCCATAATGACAAGGCTACCATCCATTGGAATAACAAAAATCTCGACAATAGACTACCTTCCATAATTACAAGGCTACAAACCAATAGAGTAACAAAAATATTGACAATAGACTACCTTCCATAATGACAAGTCTACCATCCACTGGAGTAACAAAAATCTCGACAATAGAATACCTTCCATATTGACAAGGCTACCATCCATTGGAGTAACATAAATTACAACGACAAACAACCTTCCATAATGACAAGGCTACCATCCATTTGAGTAACAAAAATTGGGACAACAGACTACCTTCCATAATGACAAGGCTACCATCCATTGGAGTAACAAAAATCTCGACAATAGACTACCTTCCATAATGACAAGGGTACCATCCATTGGAGTAACAAAATTCTCGACAACAAACTACCTTCCATAATGACAAGTCCACAATCCATTGGAATAACAAAAATATCGACAACAAACTACCTTCCATAATGACAAGGCTACAATCCAATGCAGTAACAAAAATCTCGACAACAGACTACCTTCCATAATGACAAGTCTACAATCCATTGGAATAACAAAAATCTCGACAACAAACTACCTTCAATAATGACAAGGCTACCATCCATGAGAGTAACAAAAATCGGGACAACAAACTACCTTCTATAATGACAGGGCTACCATCCATTGGAGTAACAAAAATGTCAACAAGAGACTACCTTCCATAATGACAAGGCTACCATCCAATGGAGTAACAAAAATATCGACAACAGACTACCTTCCATAATGACAAGGCTACCATCCATTAGAGTAACAAAAATCTGGACAAAAGACTACCTTCCATATTGACAAGGCTACAATCCATTTGAGTAACAAAAATAACAATGACAGACAACCTTCCATAATGACAAGGCTACCATCCATTAGAGTAACAAAAATCGGGACAATAGACTACCCTTCATAATGACAGGGCTACCATCCATTGGAGTAACAAAAAATTCAACAAGAGACTACCTTCCATAATGACAAGGCTACCAACCATTGGAGTAACAAAGATATCGACAACATACTACCTTCCATAATGACAAGGCTACAATCCATTGGAGTAACAAAAATCACGATAACAAACTACTTTCCATAATGACAAGGCTACCATCCATTGGAATAACAAAAATCTCAACAACAAACTACATTCCATAATGACAAGGCTACCATCCTATGGAGTAACAAAAATCTAGACAACATACAACCTTCCATAATGACAAGGCTACCATCCATTAGAGTAACAAAAATCTCGACAATAGACTACCTTCCATAATGACAAGGGTACCATTCATTGGAGTAACAAAATTCTCGACAACAAACTACCTTCCATAATGACAAGTCCACAATCCATTGGAATAACAAAAATCTCGACAACAAACTACCTTCCATAATGACAAGGCTACAATCCAATGCAGTAACAAAAATCTCGACAACAGACTACCTTCCATAATGACAAGGCTACCATCTATTGGAGTATCAAAGATATCGACAACATACTACCTTCCATAATGACAAGGCTACAATCCATTGGAATAACAAAAATATCGACAATAGACTACCTTCCATAATGAAAAGGCTACCATCCATTGGAGTAACAAAGATATCAACAACATACTACCTTCCATAATGACAAGGCTACCATCCAATGGAGTAACAAAAATATCGACAACAGACTACCTTCCATAATGACAAGGCTACCATCCATTAGAGTAACAAAAATCTGGACAAAAGACTACCTTCCATATTGACAAGGCTACCATCCATTTGAGTAACAAAAATAACAATGACAGACAACCTTCCAAAATGACAAGGCTACCATTCATTAGAGTAATAAAAATCGGGACAACAGACTACCCTTCATAATGACAGGGCAACCATCCATTGGAGTAACAAAGATATCGACAACATACTACCTTCCATAATGACAAGGCTACAATCCATTGGAGTAACAAAAATCACGACAATAGACTACCTTCCATAATGACAAGGGTACCATCCATTGGAGTAACAAAATTCTCGACAACAAACTACCTTCCATAATGACAATTCTACAATCCATTGGAATAACAAAAATCTCGACAACAAACTACCTTCCATAATGACAAGGCTACAATCCAATGCAGTAACAAAAATCTCGACAACAGACTACCTTCCATAATGACAAGGCTACCATCCATTGGAGTAACAAAGATATCAATAACATACTACCTTCCATAATGACAAGGCTACCATCCAATGGAGTAACAAAAATATCGACAACAGACTACCTTCCATAATGACAAGGCTACCATCCATTAGAGTAACAAAAATCTGGACAAAAGACTACCTTCCATATTGACAGGGCTACCATCCTTTTGAGTAACAAAAATAACAATGACAGACAACCTTCCATAATGAAAAGGCTACCATCCATTAGAGTAACAAAAATTGGGACAACAGACTACCCTTCATAATGACAGGGCTACCATCCATTGGAGTAACAAAAATTTCAACAAGAGACTACCTTCCATAATGACAAGGCTACCATCCATTGGAGTAACAAAGATATCGACAACATTCTACCTTCCATAATGACAAGGCTACAATCCATTGGAGTAACAAAAATCACGACAAGAAACTACCTTCCATAATGACAAAGCTACCATCCATTGGAATAAAAAAATCTCGACAACAGACTACATTCCATAATGAGAAAGCTAACATCCAATGGAGTAACAAAAATCTAGACAACAGACTACCTTCCATAATGACAAGTGTACCATCCATTGGAGTAACAAAAATCTCGACAATAGACTACCTTCCATAATGACAAGGGTACCATCCATTGGAGTAACAAAATTCTCGACAACAAACTACCTTCCATAATGAGAAGTCTACAATCCATTGGAATAACAAAAATCTTGACAACAAACTACCTTCCATAATGACAAGGCTACAATCCAATGCAGTAATAAAAATCTCGACAACAGACTACCTTCCATAATGACAAGGCTACCATCCATTGGAGTATCAAAGATATCAATAACATACTACCTTCCATAATGACAAGGCTACAATCCATTGGAATGACAAAAATATCGACAATAGACTACCTTCCATAATGAAAAGGCTACCATCTAATGGAGTAACAAAAATATCGACAACAGACTACCTTCCATAATGACAAGGCTACCATCCATTTGAGTAACAAAAATAACAATGACAGACAACCTTCCATAATGACAAGGCTACCATTCATTAGATTAATAAAAACCGGGACAACAGACTACCCTTCATAATGACAGGGCTACCATCCATTGGAGTAACAAAGATATCGACAACATAATACCTTCCATAATGACAAGGCTACAATCCATGGGAGTAACAAAAATCACGACAATAGACTACCTTCCATAATGACAAGGGTACCATCCATTGGAGTAACAAAATTCTCGACAACAAACTACCTTCCATAATGACAATTCTACAATCCATTGGAATAACAAAAATCTCGACAACAAATTACCTTTCATAATGACAAGGCTACAATCCAATGCAGTAACAAAAATCTCGACAACAGACTACCTTCCATAATGACAAGGCTACCATCCATTGGAGTATCAAAGATATCAACAACATACTACCTTCCATAATGACAAGGCTACCATCCAATGGAGTAACAAAAATATCGACAATAGACTACCTTCCATAATGACAAGGCTACCATCCATTAGAGTAACAAAAATCTGGACAAAAGACTACCTTCCATATTGACAAGGCTACCATCCATTTGAGTAACAAAAATAACAATGACAGACAACCTTCCATAATGACAAGGCTACCATTCATTAGAGTAACAAAAATCGGGACAACAGACTACCCTTCATAATGAAAAGGCTACCATCCATTGGAATAACAAAAATCGGGACAACAAACTACCTTCCATAATGACAGGGTTACCAACCATTGGAGTAACAAAAATGTCAACAAGAAACTACCTTCCATAATGACATGGCTACCATCCACTGGAGTAACAAAAATCTGAACAACAGACTACCTTCCATAATGACAAGGCTACCATCCATTGGAGTAACAGAAATCACAATGACAGACTACCTTCCATAATGACAAGGCTACCATCTTTTTGAGTAACAAAAATCGGGACAATAGGCTACCTTCCATAATGACAAGGCTAGCATCCATTGGAGTAACAAAGATATCAACAACATACTACCTTCCATAATGACAAGGCTACCATCCATTGGAATAACAAAAATATCGACAATAGACTACCTTCCATAATTACAAGGCTACAAACCAATAGAGTAACAAAAATCTTGACAACAGACTACCTTCCATAATGACAAGGCTACCATCCATTGGAGTAATAAAAATCACGACAACAAACTACCTTTCATAATGACAAGGCTACAATCCAATGCAGTAACAAAAATCTCGACAACAGACTACCTTCCATAATGACAAGGCTACCATCCATTTGAGTAACAAAAATTGGGACAACAGACTACCTTCCATAATGACAAGGCTACTATCCATTGGAGTAACAAAAATATCAACAAGAGACTACCTTCCATAATGACAAGGCTACCATCCATTGGAGTAATAAAAATCACGACAACAAACTACCTTTCATAATGACAAGGCTACAATCCAATGCAATAACAAAAATCTCGACAACAGACTACCTTCCATAATGACAAGGCTATCATCCATTGGAGTATACAAGATATCGACAACATACTACTTTCCATAATGACAAGGCTACAATCCATTGGAATAACAAAAATCTCGACAACAGACTACCTTCCATAATGACAAGGCTACCATCCATTGGAGTAACAAAGATATCAACCACATACTACCTTCACTAATGACAAGGCTACCATCCAATGGAGTAACAAAAATATCGACAACAGACTTCCTTCCATAATGACAAGGTTACCATCCATTAGAGTAACAAAAATCTGGATAAAAGACTAGCTTCCATATTGACAAGGCTAAAATCCATTTGAGTAACAAAAATAACAATGACAGACAACCTTCCATAATGACAAGGCTACCATCCATTAGAGTAACAAAAATCGGGACAACAGACTACCCATCATAATGACAGGGCTACCATCCATTGGAGTAACAAAAATTTCAACAAGAGACTACCTTCCATAATGACAAGGCTACCATCCATTGGAGTAACAAAGATATCGATAACATACTACCTTCCATAATGACAAGGCTACAATCCATTGGAGTAACAAAAATCACGACAACAGACCACCTTCCATAATGACAAGGCTACCATCCATTGGAATAACAAAAATCTCGACAATAGACTACCTTCCATAATGACAAGGCTACCATCCAATGGAGTAACAAAAATCTAGACAACAAAATACCTTCCATAATGACAAGGCTACCATCCATTGGAGTAACAAAAATCTCGACAATAGACTACCTTCCATAATGAAAAGGGTACCATCCATTGGAGTAACAAAAATCTTGACAACAAACTACCTTCCATAATGACAAGGCTACTATCCAATGGAGTAACAAAAATATCGACAACAGACTACCTTCCATAATGACAAGGCTACCATCCATTAGAGTAACAAAAATCTGGATAAAAGACTACCTTCCATATTGACAAGGCTACAATCCATTTGAGTAACAAAAATAACAATGACAGACAACCTTCCATAATGACAAGGCTACCATCCATTAGAGTAACAAAAATCGGGACAACAGACTACCCATCATAATGACAGGGCTACAATCCATTGGAATAACAAAAATCTCGACAACAAACTACCTTCCATAATGACAAGGCTACAATCCATTGGAGTAACAAAAATCACGACAACAGAATACCTTCCATAATGACAAGGCTACCATCCATTGGAATAACAAAAATCTCGACAACAGACTACCTTCCATAATGACAAGGCTACCATCCAATGGAGTAACAAAAATCAAGACAACAAACTACCTTCTATAATGACAAGGCTACTATCCATTGGAGTAACAAAAATCTCGACAATAGACTACCTTCCATAATGAAAACGGTACCATCCATTGGAGTAACAAAAATCTTGACAACAAACTACCTTCCATAATGACAAAGCTACTATCCAATGGAGTAACAAAAATATCGACAACAGACTACCTTCCATAATGACAAGGCTACCATCCATTAGAGTAACAAAAATCTGGACAAAAGACTACCTTCCATATTGACAAGGCTACCACCCATTTGAATAACAATAATCACAATGACAGACAACCTTCCATAATAACAAGGCTACCATCCATTAGAGTAACAAAAATCAGGACAACAGACTACCTTCCATAATGACAGGGCTACCATCCATTGGAATAACAAAAATTTCAACAAGAGACTACCTTCCATAATGACAAGGCTACCATCCATTGGAGTAACAAAGATATCGACAACATACTACCTTCCATAATGACAAGGCTACAATCCATTGGAGTAACAAAAATCAAGACAACAGACTACCTTCCATAATGACAAGGCTACCATCCATTGGAATAACAAAAAACTCGACAACAGACTACCTTCCATAATGACAAGGATACCATGCAATGGAGTAACAAAAATCTAGACAACAGACTACCTTCCATAATGACAAGGCTACCATCCATTGGAGTAACAAAAATCTCGACAATAGACTACCTTCCATAATTACAAGGCTACCATCCATTGGAGTCATAAAATTCTCGACAACAAACTACCTTCCATAATGACAAGTCTACAATCCATTAGAATAACAAAAATCTCGACAACAAACTACCTTCCATAATGACAAGGCTACCATCCATTAGAGTAACAAAAATCAGGACAACAAACTACCTTCCATAATGACAGGGCTACCATCCATTGGAGTAACAAAAATGTCAACAAGAGACTACCTTCCATAATGACAAGGGTACTATCCACTGGAGTAACAAAAATATGAACAATAGACTACCTTCCATAATGACAAGGCTACCATCCATTGGAGTAACAGAAATCACCACAACAAACAACCTTCCATAATGACAAGGATACCATCCATTTGAGTAACAAAAATTGGGACAATAGACTACCTTCCATAATGACAAGGCTAACATCCATTGGAGTAACAAAAATATCAACAAGAGACTACCTTCAATAATGACAAGGCTACCATCCATTGGAGTAACAAAAATCTCAACAACAGACTACCTTCCTTAATGACAAGGCTACCATCCATTGGAGTAACAAAGATATCGACATCATACTACCTTCCATAATGACAAGGCTACCATCCAATGGAGTAACAAAAATATCGACAACATACTACCTTCCATAATGACAAGGCTACCATCCAATGGAGTAACAAAAATATCGACAACATACTACCTTCCATAATGACAAGGCTACCATCCATTAGAGTAACAAAAATCTGGACAAAAGACTACCTTCCATATTGACAAGGCTACCATCCATTTGAGTAACAAAAATAACAATGACAGACAACCTTCCATAATGACAAGGCTACCATTCATTAGAGTAACAAAAATCGGGACAACAGACTACCCTTCATAATGACAAGGCTACCATCCATTGGAATAACAAAAATCTCGACAATAGACTACCTTCCATAATGACAAGGGTACCATCCATTGGAGTAACAAAATTCTCGACAACAAACTACCTTCCATAATGACAAGTCTACAATCCATTGGGATAACAAAAATCTCGACAACAAACTACCTTCCATAATGACAAGGCTACCATCCATTAGAGTAACAAAAATCGGGACAACAAACTACCTTCCATAATGACAGGGCTACCATCCATTGGAGTAACAAAAATGTCAACAAGAAACTACCTTCCATAATGAAAGGACTACCATCCACTGGAGTAACAAAAATTTGAACAACAGACTACCTTCCATAATGACAAGGCTACCATCCATTGGAGTAACAGAAATCACAATGACAGACTACCTTCCATAATGACAAGGCTACCGTCCATTTGAGTAACAAAAATCGGGACAACAGGCTACTTTCCATAATGACAAGGCTAGCATCCATTGGAGTAACAAAGATATCAACAACATACTACCTTCCATAATGACAAGGCTACCATCCATTGGAATAACAAAAATCTCGACAATAGACTACCTTCCATAATGACAAGGCTACTATCCATTGGAGTAACAAAAATATCAACAAGAGACTACCTTCCATAATGACAAGGCTACCATCCATTGGAGTAATAAAAATCACGACAACAAACTACCTTTCATAATGATAAGGCTACAATCCAATGCAGTAACAAAAATCTCGACAACAGACTACCTTCCATAATGACAAGGCTACCATCCATTGGAGTATAAAAGATATAGACAACATACTACTTTCCATAATGACAAGGCTACAATCCATTGGAATAACAAAAATCTCGACAATAGACTACCTTCCATAATGACAAGGCTACCATCCATTGGAGTAACAAAGATATCAACAACATACTACCTTCCATAATGACAAGGCTACCATCCGTTAGAGTAACAAAAATCTGGATAAAAGACTACCTTCCATATTAACAAGGCTACAATCCATTTGAGTAACAAAAATAACAATGACAGACAACCTTCCATAATGACAAGGCTACCATCCATTAGAGTAATAAAAATCGGGACAACAGACTACCCATCATAATGATAGGGCTACCATCCATTGGAGTAACAAAAATTTGAACAAGAGACTACCTTCCATAATGACAAGGCTACCATCCATTGGAGTAACAAAGATATCGACAACATACTACCTTCCATAATGACAAGGCTACAATCCATTGGAGTAACAAAAATCATGACAACAGACTACCTTCCATAATGACAAGGCTACCATCCATTGGAGTAACAAAAATCTCGACAATAGACTACCTTCCATAATGAAAAGGGTACCATCCATTGGAGTAACAAAAATCTTGACAAAAAACTACCTTCCATAATGACAAGGATACCATGCAATGGAGTAACAAAAATCTAGACAACAGACTACCCTCCATAATGACAAGGCTACCATCCATTGGAGTAACAAAAATCTCGACAATAGACTACCTTCTATAATTACAAGGGTACTATCCATTGGAGTCACAAAATTCTAGACAACAAACTACCTTCCATAATGAAAAGTCTACAATCCATTGGAATAACAAAAATCTCGACAACAAACTACCTTCGATAATGACAAGGCTACCATTCATTAGAGTAACAAAAATCAGGACAACAAACTACCTTCCATAATGACAGGGCTACCATCCATTGGAGTAACAAAAATGTCAACAAGAGACTACCTTCCATAATGACAAGGCTACTATCCACTGGAGTAATAAAAATATGAACAATAGACTACCTTCCATAATGACAAGGCTACCATCCATTGGAGTAACAGAAATCACCACGACAGACAACCTTCCATAATGACAAGGATACCATCCATTTGAGTAACAAAAATTGGGACAATAGACTACCTTCCATAATGACAAGGCTACCATCCATTAGAGTAACAAAAATATCAACAAGAGACTACCTTCAATAATGACAAGGCTACCATCCATTGGAGTAACAAAAATCTCAACAACAGACTACCTTCCTTAATGACAAGGCTACCATCCATTGGAGTAACAAAGATATCGACATCATACTACCTTCTATAATGACAAGGCTACCATCCAATGGAGTATCAAAAATATCGACAACAGACTACCTTCCATAATGACAAGGCTACCATCCATTAGAGTAACAAAAATCTAGACAACAGACTACCTTCCATAATGACAAGGCTACCATCCATTGGAGTCACAAAAATCTGGACAACAGACTACCTTCGATAATAAGAAGGCTACCATCCATTGGAGTAACAAAGATATCGATAAAATACTACCTTCCATAATGACAAGGCTACAATCCATTGGAGTAACAAAAATCACGACAATAGACTACCTTTCATAATGACAAGGCTACCATCTATTCGAATAACATAAATCTCGACAACAGACTTCCTTCCATAATGACAAGGCTGCCATCCATTGGAATAACAAAAATATCGACAACAGACTACCTTCCATAATGACAAGGATACCATGCAATGGAGTAACTAAAATCTAGACAACAGACTACCTTCCATAATAAAAAGGCTACCATCCATTGGAGTAACAAAAATCTCGACAATAGACTACCTTCCATAATTACATGGGTACCATCCATTGGAGTAACAAAATTCTCGACAACAAACTACCTTCCATAATGACAAGTCTACAATCCATTGGAATAACAAAAATCTCGACAACAAACTACCTTCCATAATGACAAGGCTACCATCCATTAGAGTAACAAAAATAAGGACAACAAACTACCTTCCATAATGACAGGGCTACCATCCATTGGAGTAACAAAAATGTCAACAAGAAACTACCTTCAATAATGAAAGGGCTACCATCCACTGGAGTAACAAAAATCTGAACAACAGACTACCTTCCATAATGACAAGGCTACCATCCATTGGAGTAACAGAAATCACAATGACAGACTACCTTCCATAATGACAAGGCTACCATCCATTTGAGTAACAAAAATCGGGACAACAGGCTACCTTCCATAATGACAAGGCTAGCATCCATTGGAGTAACAAAGATATCAACAACATACTACCTTCCATAATGACAAGGCTACCATCCATTGGAATAACAAAAATCTCGACAATAGACTACCTTCCATAATGACAAGGCTACTATCCATTGGAGTAACAAAAATATCAACAAGAGACTACCTTCCATAATGACAAGGCTACCATCCATTGGAGTAATAAAAATCACGACAACAAACTACCTTTCATAATGACAAGGCTACAATCCAATGCAGTAACAAAAATCTCGACAACAAACTACCTTCCATAATGACAAGGCTACCATCCATTGGAGTATAAAAGATATAGACAACATACTACTTTCCATAATGACAAGGCTACAATCCATTGGAATAACAAAAATCTCGACAACAGACTACCTTCCATAATGACAAGGCTACCATCCATTGGAGTAACAAAGATATCAAAAACATACTACCTTCCATAATGACAAGGCTACCATCCAATGGAGTAACAAAAATATCGACAACAGACTACCTTCCATAATGACAAGGCTACCATCCATTAGAGTAACAAAAATCTGGATAAAAGTCTACCTTCCATATTGACAAGGCTACAATCCATTTGAGTAACAAAAATAACAATGACAGACAACCTTCCATAATGACAAGGCTACCATCCATCAGAGTAATAAAAATCGGGACAACAGACTACCCATCATAATGACAGGGCTACCATCCATTGGAGTAACAAAAATTTGAACAAGAGACTACCTTCCATAATGACAAGGCTACCATCCATTGGAGTAACAAAGATATCGACAACATACTACCTTCCATAATGACAAGGCTACAATCCATTGGAGTAACAAAAATCACGACAACAGACTACCTTCCATAATGACAAGGCTACCATCCATTGGAATAACAAAAATCTCGACAACAGACTACCTTCCATAATGACAAGGCTACCATCCAATGGAGTAACAAAAATCTAGACAACAAACTACCTTTCATAATGACAAGGCTACCATCCATTGGAGTAACAAAAATCTCGACAATAGACTACCTTCCATAATGAAAAGGGTACCATCCATTGGAGTAACAAAAATCTTGATAAAAAACTACCTTCCATAATGACAAGGATACCATGCAATGGAGTAACAAAAATCTAGACAACAGACTACCTTCCATAATGACAAGGCTACCATCCATTGGAGTAACAAAAATCTCGACAATAGACTACCTTCTATAATTACAAGGGTACTATCCATTGGAGTCACAAAATTATAGACAACAAACTACCTTCCATAATGAAAAGTCTACAATCCATTGGAATAACAAATATCTCGACAACAAACTACCTTCCATAATGACAAGGCTACCATCCATTAGAGTAACAAAAATCAGGACAACAAACTACCTTCCATAATGACAGGGCTACCATCCATTGGAGTAACAAAAATGTCAACAAGAGACTACCTTCCATAATGACAAGGCTACTATCCACTGGAGTAACAAAAATATGAACAATAGACTACCTTCCATAATGACAAGGCTACCATCCATTGAAGTAACAGAAATCACCACGACAGACAACCTTCCTTAATGACAAGGATACCATCCATTTGAGTAACAAAAATTGGGACAATAGACTTCCTTCCATAATGACAAGGCTACCATCCATTGGAGTAACAAAAATATCAACAAGAGACTACCTTCAATAATGACAAGGCTACCATCCATTGGAGTAACAAAAATCTCAACAACAGACTACCTTCCTTAATGACAAGGCTACCATCCATTGGAGTAACAAAGATATCGACATCATACTACCTTCTATAATGACAAGGCTACCATCCAATGGAGTAACAAAAATATCGACAACAGACTACCTTCCATAATGACAAGGCTACCATCCATTAGAGTAACAAAAATCTAGACAACAGACTACCTTCCATAATGACAAGGCTACCATCCATTGGAGTCACAAAAATCTGGACAACAGACTACCTTCGATAATATGAAGGCTACCATCCATTGGAGTAACAAAGATATCGATAACATACTACCTTCCATAATGACAAGGCTACAATCCATTGGAGTAACAAAAATCACGACAACAGACTACCTTTCATAATGACAAGGCTACCATCTATTCGAATAACATAAATCTCGACAACAGACTTCCTTCCATAATGACAAGGCTACCATCCATTGGAATAACAAAAATATCGATAACAGACTACCTTCCATAATGACAAGGATACCATGCAATGGAGTAACTAAAATCTAGACAACAGACTACCTTCCATAATAAAAAGGCTACCATCCATTGAAGTAACAAAAATCTCGACAATAGACTACCTTCCATAATTACAAGGGTACCATCCATTGGAGTAACAAAATTCTCGACAACAAACTACCTTCCATAATGACAAGTCTACAATCCATTGGAATAACAAAAATCTCGACAACAAACTACCTTCCATAATGACAAGGATACCATCCATTAGAGTAACAAAAATAAGGACAACAAACTACCTTCCATAAGGACAGGGCTACCATCCATTGGAGTAACAAAAATGTCAACAAGAGACTACCTTCCATAATGACAAGGCTACTATCCACTGGAGTAACAAAAATATGAACAATAGACTACCTTCCATAATGACAAGGCTACTATCCATTGGAGTAACAGAATTCACCACGACAGACAACCTTCCATAATGACAAGGATATCATCCATTTGAGTAACAAAAATTGGGACAATAGACAACCTTCCATAATGACAAGGCTACCATCCATTGGAGCAACAAAAATATGAACAAGAGACTACCTTCAATAATGACAAGGCTACCATCCAGTGGAGTAACAAAAATCTCAACAACAGACTACCTTCCTTAATGACAAGGCTACCATCCATTGGATTAACAAAGATATCGACATCATACTACCGACCATAATGATAAGGCTACCATCCAATGGAGTAACAAAAATATCGACAACAGACTACCTTCCATAAATGACAAGGCTACCATCCATTAGAGTAACAAAAATCTAGACAACAGACTACCTTCCATAATGACAAGGCTACCATCCATTGGAGTCACAAAAATCTGGACAACAGACTACCTTCGATAATAAGAAGGCTACCATCCATTGGAGTAACAAAGATATCGATAACACAATACCTTCCATAATGACAAGGCTACAATCCATTGGAGTAACAAAAATCACGACAACAGACTACCTTTCATAATGACAAGGCTACCATCTATTCGAATAACATAAATCTCGACAATAGACTTCCTTCCATAATGACAAGGCTACCATCCATTAGAGTAAGAAAAATCACGACAACAGACTACCTTCCATAATGACAAGGCTACCATCCATTGGAATAACAAAAATCTCGACAACAAACTACCTTCCATAATGACAAGTCTACCATCCATTGGAGTAACAAAAATCTGAACAACAGACTACCTTCCACAATGACAAGGCTACCATCCATTGGAGTAACAGAAATCACAACGACAGACTACCTTCCATAATGACAAGGCTACCATCCATTTGAGTAACAAAAATCGGGACAACAGACTACCTTCCATAATCACAAGGCTACCATCCATTGGAATAACAAAAATCTCGACAACAGGCTACCTTCCATAATGACAAGGCTACCATCCAATGGAGTAACAAAAATCTAGACAACAGACTATCTTCCATAATGACAAGGCTACCATCCATTGGAGTAACAAAAATCTCGACAATAGACTACCTTCCATAATGACAAGGGTACCATCCATTGGAGTAACAAAAATCTCGACAACAAACTACCTTCAATAATGTCAAGGGTACCATCCAATGGAGTAACAAAAATATCGACAACAAACTACCTTCCATAATGACAAGGCTACCATCCATTAGAGTAACAAAAATGTGGACTACATACTACCTTCCATATTGACAAGGATACCACCCATTTGAGTAACAGAAATCACAACGACAGACAACCTTCCATAATGACAAGGCTACCATCCATTAGAGTAACAAAAATCTGGACAACAGACTACCTTCCAAAATGACAGGGCTACCATCCATTGGAGTAACAAAAATTTCAACAAGACACTACCTTTCATAATGACAAGGCTACCATCCATTGGAGTAACAAAAATATCGAGAAAAGACTACCTTCATTAATGACAAGGCTACCATCCATTGGAGTAACAAAGATATCGACAACATACTACCTTCCATAATGACAAGGCTACCATCCATTGGAGTAACAAAAATCTCGACAATAGACTACCTTCCATAATGACAAGGGTACCATCCATTGGAGTAACAAAAATCTCGACAACAAACTACCTTCCATAACGACAAGTCTACAATCCATTAGAATAACAAAAATCTCGAAAATAGACTACCTTCCATAATGACAAGGCTACAATCCATTAGAGTAACAAAAATCTCGAAAACAGACTACCTTCCATAATGACAAGTCTACCATCCATTGGAGTAACAAAAATCTGAACAACAGAATACCTTCCATAATGACAAGGCTACCATCCATTGGAGTAACAGAAATCACAATGATAGACTACCGTCCATAATGACAAGGCTACCATCCATTTGAGTAACAAAAATCGAGACAACAGACTACCTTCCATAATGACAAGGCTAGCATATATTGGAGTAACAAAAATCTCGACAACAGACTACCTTCCATAATGACAAGGCTACCATCCATTGGAGTAACAAAGATATCAACAACATACTACCTTCCATAATGACAAGGCTACCATCCATTGAAATAACAAAAATCTCGAGAACAGACTACCTTCCATAATGACAAGGCTACCAACCATTAGAGTAACAAAAATCTTGACAACTGACTACCTTCCATAATGACAAGGCTACCATCCATTGGAGTAACAGAAAACACAACGATAGACTACCTTCCATAATGACAAGGCTAACATCAATTAGAGTAACAAAAATCGGGACAACAGACTACCTTCCATAATGAATGGGCTACCATCCTTTGGAGTAACAAAAATGTCAACAAGAGACTACCTCAGACTACCTTCCATAATAAGAAGGCTACCATCCATTAGAGTAACAAAGATATCGACAACATACTACCTTCCATAATGACAAGGCTACAATCCATTAGAGTAACAGAAATCACAACGACAGACAACCTTCCATAATGATAAGGCTACCATCCATTAGAGTAACAAATATCTGGACAACAGACTACCTTCCATAATGACAGGGCTACCATCCATTGGAGTAACAAAAATTTCAACAAGAGAATACCTTCCATAATGACAAGACTACCATCCATTGGAGTAACAAAGATATCGACAATAGACTACATTCCTAATGACAAGGATACCATCCATTGGAGTAACAAAACTCTCGACAATAGACTACATTCCATAATGACAAGGGTACCATCCATTGGAGTAACAAAAATCTCGACAACAGACTACCTTCTATAATGACAAGTCTACCATCCATTGGAGTAACAAAAATCTGAACAACAGACTACCTTCCATAATGACAAGGCTACCATCCATTGGAGTAACAGAAATCACAACGACAGACTAACTTCCATAATGATAAGGCTACCATCCATTTGAGTAACAAAAATCGGGACAACAGACTACCTTCCATAATGACAAGGCTAGCATCCATTGGAGTAACAAAAATATCAACAAGAGACTACCTACCATAATGACAAGGCTACCATCCAATAGAGTAAAAAAATATCGACAACAGACTACCTTCCATAATGACAAGGCTACCATCCATTAGAGTAACAAAAATCTATACAACAGACTACCTTCCATAATGACAAGGATACCATCCATTGGAGTAACACAAATCACAACGACAGACAACCTTCAATAATGACAAGGCTACCATCCATTAGAGTAACAAAAATCGGGACAACAGACTACCTTCCATAATGACAGGGCTAACATCTATTGGAGTAACAAAAATTTCAACAAGAGACTACCTTCCATAATGACAAGGCTACCATCCATTGGAGTAACAAAGATATCGACAACATACTACCTTCCATAATGAAATGGCTACAATCCATTGGAGTAACAAAACTCACGACAACAGACTACCTTCCATAATGACAAGGCTACCATCCATTGGAATAACAAAAATCTCGATAACATACTACCTTCCATAATAACAAGGCTACCATCCAATGGAGTAACAAAAATCTAGACAACAGACTACATTCCATAATGACAAGTCTACCATCCATTGGAGTAACAAAAATCTCGACAAAAGACTACTTTCTATAATAAGAAGGCTACCATCCATTGGAGTAACAAATATATCGACAACACACTACCTTCTATAATGACAAGGCTACAATCCATTGGAGTAACAAAAATCACGACAAGAGACTACCTTCCATAATGACAAGGCTACCATCTATTGGAATAACAGAAATCTCGACAACAGACTTCCTTCCATAATGACAAGGCTACCATCCATTAGAGTAAGAAAAATCACGACAACAGACTACCATCCATAAGGACAAGGCTACCATCCATTTGAATAACAGAAATCTCGACAACAGACTACCTTCAATAATGACAAGGCTACCATCCAATGGAATAACAAAAATCTGGACAACAGACTACCTTCCATAATGACAGGACTACCATCCATTGGAGTAACAAAAATTTCAATAAGAGGATACCTTCCATAATGACAAGGCTACCATCCATTGGAGTAAGAAAGATATCGACAACATACTACCTTTCATAATGACAAGTCTACAATCCATTGGAGTAACAAAAATCAAGACAACAGACTACCTTCCATAATGACAATGCTACCATCCATTGGAATAACAAAAATATCGACAACAGACTACCTTTCACAATGACAAGGCTACCATCCAATAGAGTAACAAAAATCTAGACAACAGACTACATTCCATAATGACAAGGATACCATCCATTGGAGTAACAAAAATCTCGACAATAGACTACCTTCTATAATGACAAGGGTACCATCCATTGGAGTAACAAAAATCTCGACAACAAACTACCTTCCATAATGACAAGTCTACAATCCAATAGAATAACAAAAATCTCGACAATAAACTACCTTCCATAATGACAAGGCTACAATCCAATGGAGCAACAAAAATCTCGACAACATACTACCTTCTATAATGACAACTCTACCATCCATTGGAGTAACAAAAATATGAACAACAGACTACCTTCCATAATGACAAGGCTACCATCCATTGGAGTAACAGAAATCACAACGACAGACTACCTTCCATAATGATAAGGCTACCATCCATTTGAGTAACAAAAATCGGGACAACGGACTACCTTCCCTAATGACACGGCTAGCATCAATTGGAGTAACAAAAATATCAACAAGAGACTACCTACCATAATGACAAGGCTACCATCCAATAGAGTAAAAAAAATATCGACAACAGACTACCTTCCATAATGACAAGGCTACCATCCATTAGAGTAACAAAAATCTATACAACGGACTACCTTCCATAATGACAAGGATACCATCCATTGGAGTAACACAAATAACAACGACAGACAACCTTTGTAACACGCCGTTTATATTTAAATGTTATTTCATTAATTATTTTCCAAAACTATTAAATTATATTATTTTTGAGAAATATATTCAATTGATATCGATTAAAATATTAATTGGGTAATATGAAATAAAAAGATTTATTATGTCGAAATATTATTTTGAATAATATTAATTTGGTGTGTAGTAATATTTGACTTTGTTTGATTAATTGGCATGATTAGGTTTATATAGAATAAATATTATTTAGTGTAATATTGTTTAATAGGGTTATATATTATAATTTGAATTAAATAATTGTGGGGCCAAATTATAATTTTAGAAAGATAGAGGGAGGAAAGTTAGTAGTAGAAGGATAGTTTTATAAAATAGAAAAGGGAGTTAGTAAGAGTAGTTGAAAAGAAGAGAAAGAAGAAAGAAAAGAGGAGAGAAAGAGGAGAAGAGAAGAAAGGAAGCTAGGTTTGAAGTTGCAACATCTTCATCATCTTGTTTCAAGAAAACCCACACCAAGGTAAGGGGTTTGATTCTCCATCTCATATTGTTAGGTTTTGATAGATATATTTTGGATTTGGGGGTAAAATTGATAGTTGATTTATAGGGTTTTGTTGGTTGATTGTTGGAATGGTTTAGAAAAGTTGGATTAGGAGTATGGTTTGTGAGTGTATTAGGTGCTAGCTTGTAGAAATTAAGAGTATTGAATGGGAAAGAAAGCCATGGTGGTAGAATGAGAAAAACTCAAAAGAATGAAGTTTTCACGCAGGTCCATCCACACGGGCCGTGTTGATGCACACGGGTGCCCGTGTTGATGCTCTGACTTTGGCAATTTTTGCACGTTCTGGTGGCTTTTCCACACGGGCCGTGTTGATGCACACGGGTGCCCGTGTTGATGCTTCTGTAGCCTCCAAAATTCTGATTTTTTGCACCCCCTTTGGAACCCGATTGTGTTCCGATTTTTCTGATTTGGAATTGTTTGATAGTTGATGGTTTATGTTTTGGTTGAGTAAGTAACTTGTTTGTATACATTTTACTTGACGTTGTGATTGTTAAATTAGATGTATGCATGCATGTACAATAGTTGATGTCCCATTGGCTGGATTTGATGGTATGTGTATGTTAAGATTATTGTGAATCTTAATTGCATGCATTGGTTATATTGTACATTGCATGGCATGGTTGGTCTTGAAACAGAGACGGTGAAACTGTGGGTTCACATGATTTTTTAGACGGTGACCCTATTGTGGGAAAAGACGTAGTGACCTTAATCCGGAAGGGAAATATAGGTGGTGGAACATTGGGTCCACAATATCTAGACGGTGACCCTATTGTGGGAAAAGACGTAGTGACCTTGATCCGGAAGGGAAATATAGGTGGTGGAACATTGGGTCCACAATATCTAGACGGTGACCCTATTGTGGGAAAAGACGTAGTGACCTTGATACAGAATGGAAATATAGGTGGTGGAACATTGAGTCCACAATATCTAGACGGTGACCCTATTGTGGGAAAAGACGTAGTGACCTTGATCCGGAATGGAAACATAGGTGGTGGAACCTTGGGTCCACGAGTCGGTACCGCATTCGCATACGTTGAGTCGTGTTGTGAGTCACATGTATATTTGTGCATGTTATGTATGTGTGTTGATGTGTTTGATTATGTGCTAATATTGTTGTTGTTTGAATTATGGTTATGTGCCAAGGATGTGAGTATTCGGATAATCGGTTTACATGGTTAATGTGTTGGTAATGGATTCTTTGAGTAAGGATGCTACAGGTGATAAAATGAACATGATCATTATGTATTGCTTTATTTATTTCCATTTCATTTACTTAAAATTACATGTTATATGATTATTGGAATTCTTACCCTTTTGTTGGCCAATGCTTTTGATGGCATTGTGCAGGTACCGAGGACGGTAGCGCGAGGCGCTAGCTAACGGATGCATTGGATTGCAATCTGTTTTATTTTGATTAGAGTCGAGTCGATGCTCTGGTAGTAACACATGGGGGGGGGGGGAATTTATTTAGTTTCGAACTCGATTATTTTGTATTTGGATTATGATGTATATAATCCTTATTCGTGTATATGATGTTTTGTATATGTGAGACTTGATAACATATGCTTATGTGAATTATGATGGCTTGATGCCTTGAATTATGTTTTGATTCCTCCATAAATGGAGATGATGTGAAATTATGAAACTCCGTTGCGTTTGCACGAGAGAATGAAGTGAATATTTATTGTATGTTTGTTTTGTGTTGGAATGCTTATACTTTCAAACATACCCTGTCCGTTTTTCTTTAAAAACTTTGGAATGTGATGTGTGTTGTGGCATCCCTTCCGTGCAATTTTATTTCTCTGATTTTAATCTTTACCTTTAATTGGGGTATTTAGAAGGGGTGTTACAATAGTGGTATCAGAGCATAGTCGGTCAGTTGTCAAGTCTTATTTTGTTAATCCCTTGTATTTGATTGTGTGGCTAACGCGATCAATACCCTATGTTGTTTAGAAGATGGCTGGTAGAAGGAATGATGATGCTTTAGCTGAGGCATTGAGGTTGCTTGCGGGGTCAATAAATCAGATGCCGCAAACGACTCAAGCGCCACATGATGGTACTGAAGATGCTTTCTGTGCTCTTGGGTAGTTCCAAAAGAAAAACCCGCCTACTTTTAAGGGAGAGCATGCTTCGGTGGAGGCTCAAGAATGGTTAAAAGCAATTGAGAAAATCTTTCGTGTGATGAATTGCACCGACGCTCAGAAAGTGCAATTCGGAACACACATGCTGATTAAAGAGGCCGAAGACTGGTGGATCAACGCTAGTCAGAGGTATTAGGAGGAGCAGGTTGTGGTGACTTGGGAAATTTTCCGAGATGCATTCTTGGAGAATTATTTTCCGGAGGATGTTCGTGGTAAAAAGGAAGTTGAATTCCTGGAATTGAAACAAGGTAGTGGTTTGGTAGCTGACTATGCGGCTAAATTTCAAGATTTGATCAAATACTGTCCTCACTACAACACTGTTAATGCTGAGAAGTCGAAGTGCCTTAAGTTTGTTAATGGTTTGAGGCCGGACATAAAGAAGGCGATTGGGTATCAGCAGATTACAAGATTCTCTGAGTTGGTTAATAAGAGTCGTATCTACGACGAAGACAGTCGGGATAGCACTGCTTATTACAAGAGCTTGAGTGAGAAAAGAGGTAAGGGACAGATGCGTCCTAAGTCTTATGATGGAAGAGGAAAGAGACCAATAAGTAGTGGAAAGAGTCCGAGTGGGGGAGTGACTACTCCAATCAAATGTTTTAAATGTGGTAAAGAGGGACATCGTTCTATGGAATGTCGCCAGGGGATAGTTAAGTGTTTCAAGTGTGACAGGGTGGGTCACAAAGCGGTGGATTGTAGAGTTGGTATGAGTGTAACTTGCTTTAATTGTGGTGAGCAAGGCCACATAAGTACCAAATGTCCAAAGCCAAAGAAAGAAGTTGGAAAAGTATTCGCTTTATCTGGAGCAGAGACTTCTGCTGAGGAACGTCTAATCAGAGGTACATGCTTTATCTCTAATGTGTCTTTGGTTGCTATTATTGATACGGGTGCGACGCATTCGTTTGTTGCTTTAGATTGTGCCAAGAGATTGGGCCTTGTCTTGTCTACTTTGGATCGAAGTATGGAGGTAGATACACCTGCGATGGGTTCAGTTTCTACTTTAGTTGTTTGTTTGAAGTGTCCTTTGCGCATGTGCGGAAGAGATTTCGATGTTGATCTCGTGTGTCTTCCTTTGCATCAGATAGATGTGATTCTGGGTATGGACTGGTTGAAAGCCAACCATGTCTATATCAACTGTTTTGCTAAGGCTGTCCTTTTTCTCGAGTCCGAGAAAGATGGTGTGGTTTTCTTGTCTACACAGCAAGTTAAGAAGAGTGTGAAGAATGGAGATGGGTTGTTTATGCTTATGGCGAGTATGGTTTTGGAAGATGGTAGAGTAAGAAAGGATTATCTTGTGGTATGCGAATTTCCTGAAGTGTTTCCTGAAGAGATTACGGATTTACCTCCTGAGCGCGGGGTAGAGTTTTCCATCGACTTGATTCCTGGTACTAGTCCTGTTTCGATGGCTCCTTATAGGATGTCACCGTCGGAACTAGTGGAACTGAAGAGTCAGCTGGAAGAGTTGCTTGACAAAGGGTTTATTCGTCCTAGTGTGAGCCCGTGGGGTGCTCCAGTTTTACTTGTGAAGAAGAAAGAAGGAACAATGAGACTTTGTGTGGATTATAGGCAGCTAAACAAAGTGACCATTAAGAACAAGTATCCTTTGCCAAGGATTGATGATTTAATGGATCAGCTGGTGGGTGTGTGTGTGTTTAGTAAGATTGACTTGAGGTCAGGCTATCATCAGATTCGCGTGAAAGCGGGTGATATTCAGAAAACTGCGTTCATAACTCGTTATGGACACTATGAGTATTCGATGATGCCTTTTGGTGTTACGAATGCACCTGGTGTGTTCATGGAGTATATGAACAGAATCTTTCATGAGTTTCTGGATAAGTTTGTGGTGGGGATCATCGATGACATTCTTATTTATTCCAAGAGTGAAGCAGAGCATACCGAACACTTAAGAATTGTTTTGTCAATTCAGAAGGAAAATCATTTGTTTGCTAAACTTTCGAAGTGTGAATTCTGGTTGGAACAAGTGAGTTTCCTTGGTCATGTGATATCTCGTGGAGGTATTGCTGTGGATCCTTCGAAGATAGAAGCCGTGTCAGAATGGGAATCTCCAAAGTCAGTTTTTGAGATTCGAAGCTTTCTTGGTTTAGCGGGTAATTACCGTAAGTTCATTGAAGGCTTTTCCAAGCTAGCTTTACCGTTGACACAATTGATTAGGAAGAGTCAAGCGTTTGTGTGGACTCCGCAGTGTGAAGATAGTTTCCAGGAGTTGAAGAGAAGGTTGACAACTACGCCGGTTTTGATTTTGCCTAAACCATCTGAACCGTTTACGGTCTATTGCGATGCTTCTTTGATGGGTTTAGGAGGTGTGTTAATGCAAAATGGGAAGGTTTTGGCGTATGCTTCGAGGCAACTCAAGGTGCATGAGAGGAATTATCCAACTCATGACTTGGAGTTGGCAGCGGTGGTTTTTGTGTTAAAGATTTGGAGGCATTATTTGTTTGGGTCGAGATTCGACGTCTTTAGCGATCATAAGAGTTTGAAATATCTGTTTGATCAAAAAGAGTTGAATATGAGGCAAAGAAGGTGGCTAGAGTTTCTTAAAGATTATGAATTCAGTTTGAATTACCATCCTGGTAAGGCAAACGTGGTTGCAGATGCTTTGAGCAGGAAGTCTTTACACATGTCTATGTTAATGGTTAAAGAATGGGAATTGTTGGAGCAATTTCGAGATTTGAGTTTGGTGTGTGAAGAGACTTATTTTGGCGTGAAGCTTGGTATGATGAAGCTTACTAGTGGTGTCTTGGAAGAGATTAGGGATGGGCAAAAGTCAGATTTGGTTTTGGTTGACAAGTTTACTTTGTTGAATCAAGGTCAAGGTGGAGAGTTCAGAATTGATGAGAATGGAATTTTGAGATGTCATGATAGAGTTTGCGTTCCCGATGTGGGGGATGTGAAAAAGAGGATTCTTGAGGAAGGACACCGAAGCGGATTGAGTATTCATCCGGGTGCTATGAAAATGTACCAAGACTTAAGAAAGTTGTTTTGGTGGCCAAGCATGAAAAAGGAAATTGCTGAGTTTGTATATTCTTGTTTGGTTTGCCAAAAGTCTAAGATTGAACACCAGAAGCCTTCGGGTTTGTTGCAACCGTTGTCTATTCCCGAGTGGAAGTGGGATAGTATCTCGATGGATTTTGTTTCTGGTTTGCCGAGGACTCCGAGTAACCATGAGGCTATTTGGGTCATAGTGGATAGATTGACTAAATCTGCACACTTTATTCCGATTAGGATGGATTACGCTATGGAGAAGCTTGCTAAGTTGTATGTGGAACGGATTGTTTGTTTACATGGTATTCCTACATGTATTGTTTCAGATAGAGATCCGCGTTTCACTTCAAGATTTTGGGAAGGTTTACAAAGAGCCTTGGGTACTAAGCTGAGATTGAGTTCCGCTTATCATCCTTAGACGGATGGTCAAACGGAGAGAACAATTCAGTCACTTGAGGATTTGTTGCGTGCTTGTGTTTTGGATCAAGGAGGTTCATGGGAGAGTCATTTGCCTTTGATTGAGTTTACTTATAATAATAGTTTTCATTCTAGCATTGGCATGGCTCCTTTTGAGGCATTGTATGGAAGACGGTGTAGGACACCTTTGTGTTGGTACGAGACGAGAGAAAGTGCTATAGTTGGTCCGAAATTGGTTCAAGAGGCTACGGATAAGATCAGATTGATAAGAGAGAAAATGAAAGTGTCTCAGAATCGCCAAAAGAGTTACTATGACAAGAGGAGGAAACCTCTTGAGTTCAAGAAGGGTGAACATGTGTTTTTGAAGGTGAATCCAACTACGGGTGTTGGAAGGGCGCTTAAATCGTGGAAGTTAACACCTCGATTTATTGGTCCTTATCAGATTTCAGAGCGGATTGGAAGTATGGATTATCGGATTGCATTGCCGCCATCACTTTCAAATTTGCATGATGTGTTTCACGTTTCGCAATTACGAAAGTATATTGCGGATCCGTCTCATGTTATTCAAGCGGATGATTTGGAAGTAAGAGACAATTTGACGGTTGAGGTTTTACCGGTGAGGATTGAAGATAGGAAGGTGAAACAACTAAGAGGAATAGAGATTGCTTTGGTTAAAGTTGCATGGGGTGGTTCGGCGAATGGTAATGTGACGTGGGAGCTTGAAAGTCGGATGCGGGATTCCTATCCCGAATTGTTCGTTTAGAGGTAATTTTCGAGGCCGAAAATCTTTTAAGTGGGGGAGAGTTGTAACACGCCGTTTATATTTAAATGTTATTTCATTAATTATTTTCCAAAACTATTAAATTATATTATTTTTGAGAAATATATTCAATTGATATCGATTAAAATATTAATTGGGTAATACCAAATAAAAAGATTTATTATGTCGAAATATTATTTTGAATAATATTAATTTGGTGTGTAGTAATATTTGACTTTGTTTGATTAATTGGCATGATTAGGTTTATATAGAATAAATATTATTTAGTGTAATATTGTTTAATAGGGTTATATATTATAATTTGAATTAAATAATTGTGGGGCCAAATTATAATATTAGAAAGATAGAGGGAGGAAAGTTAGTAGTAGAAGGATAGTTTTATAAAATAGAAAAGGGAGTTAGTAAGAGTAGTTGAAAAGAAGAGAAATAAGAAAGAAAAGAGGAGAGAAAGAGGAGAAGAGAAGAAAGGAAGCTAGGTTTGGAGTTGCAACATCTTCATCATCTTGTTACAAGAAAACCCACACCAAGGTAAGGGGTTTGATTCTCCATCTCATATTGTTAGGTTTTGATAGATATATTTTGGATTTGGGGGTAAAATTGATAGTTGATTTATAGGGTTTTGTTGGTTGATTGTTGGAATGGTTTAGAAAAGTTGGATTAGGAGTATGGTTTGTGAGTGTATTAGGTGCTAGCTTGTAGAAATTAAGAGTATTGAATGGGAAAGAAAACCATGGTGGTAGAATGAGAAAAACTCAAAAGAATGAATTTTTCACGCAGGTCCATCCACACGGGCCGTGTTGATGCACACGGGTGCCCGTGTTGATGCTCTGACTTTGGCAATTTTTGCACGTTCTGGTGGCTTTTCCACACGGGCCGTGTTGATGCACACGGGTGCCCGTGTTGATGCTTCTGTAGCCTCCAAAATTCTGATTTTTCGCACCCCCTTTGGAACCCGATTGTGTTCCGATTTTTCCGATTTGGAATTGTTTGATAGTTGATGGTTTATGTTTTGGTTGAGTAAGTAACTTATTTGTATACATTTTACTTGACGTTGTGATTGTTAAATTAGATGTATGCATGCATGTACAATAGTTGATGTCCCATTGGCTGGATTTGATCGTATGTTTATGTTATGATTATTGTGAATCTTAATTGCATGCATTGGTTATATTGTACATTGCATGGCATGGTTGGTCTTGAAACAGAGACGGTGAAACTGTGGGTTCACATGAATTTTTAGACGGTGACCCTATTGTGGGAAAAGACGTAGTGACCTTGATCCGGAAGGGAAATATAGGTGGTGGAACATTGGGTCCACAATATCTAGACGGTGACCCTATTGTGGGAAAAGACATAGTGACCTTGATCCGGAAGGGAAATATAGGTGGTGGAACATTGGGTCCACAATATCTAGACGGTGACCCTATTGTGGGAAAAGACGTAGTGACCTTGATCCGGAAGGGAAATATAGGTGGTGGAACATTGAGTCCACAATATCTAGACGGTGACCCTATTGTGGGAAAAGACGTAGTGACCTTGATCCGGAATGGAAACATAGGTGGTGGAACCTTGGGTCCACGAGTCGGTACCGCATTCGCATACGTTGAGTCGTGTTGTGAGTCACATGTATATTTGTGCATGTTATGTATGTGTGTTGATGTGTTTGATTATGTGCTAATATTGTTGTTGTTTGAATTATGGTTATGTGCCAAGGATGTGAGTATTCGGATAATCGGTTTACATGGTTAATGTGTTGGTAATGGATTCTTTGAGTAAGGATGCTACAGGTGATAAAATGAACATGATCATTATGTATTGCTTTATTTATTGCCATTTCATTTACTTCAAATTACATGTTATATGATTATTGGAATTCTTACCCTTTTGTTGGCCAATGCTTTTGATGGCATTGTGCAGGTACCGAGGACGGTAGCGCGAGGCGCTAGCTAACGAATGCATTGGATTGCAATCTGTTTTATTTTGATTAGAGTCGAGTCGATGCTCTGGTAGTAACACATGGGGGGGGGGGAATTTATTTAGTGTCGAACTCGATTATTTTGTATTTGGATTATGATGTATATAATCCTTATTCGTGTATATGATGTTTTGTATATATGAGACTTGATAACATATGCTTATGTGAATTATAATGGCTTGATGCCTTGAATTATGTTTTGATTCCTCCATAAATGGAGATGATGTGAAATTATGAAACTCCGTTGCATTTGCACGAGAGAATGAAGTGAATATTTATTGTATGTTTGTTTTGTGTTGGAATGCTTATACTTTCAAACATACCCTGTCCGTTTTTCTTTAAAAACTTTGGAATGTGATGTGTGTTGTGGCATCCCTTCCGTGCAATTTTATTTCTCTGATTTTAATCTTTACCTTTAATTGGGGTATTTAGAAGGGGTGTTACAACCTTCAATAATGACAAGGCTACCATCCATTAGAGTAACAAAAATCGGGACAACAAACTACCTTCCATAATGACAGGGCTACCATCCATTGGAGTAACAAAAATTTCAACAAGAGACTACCTTCCATAATGACAAGGCTACCATCCATTGGAGTAACAAAGATATCGACAACATACTACCTTCCATAATGACATGGCTACAATCCATTGGAGTAACAAAAATCACGACAACAGACTACCTTCCATAATGACAAGGCTACCATCCATTGGAATAACAAAAATCTCGACAACAGAATACCTTCCACAATAACAAGGCTACCATCCAATGGAGTAACAAAAATCTAGACAACAGACTACATTCCATAATGACAAGGCTACCATCCATTGGAGTAACAAAAATCTCGACAAAAGACTACCTTCTATAATAAGAAGGCTACCATCCATTGGAGTAACAAATATATCGACAACATACTACCTTCCATAATGACAAGGCTACAATCCATTGGAGTAACAAAAATCACGACAAGAGACTACCTTCCATAATGACAAGGCTACCATCTATTGGAATAACAATAATCTCGACAACAGACTTCCTTCCATAATGACAAGGCTACCATCCATTAGAGTAAGAAAAATCACGACAACAGACTACCTTCCATAATGACAAGGCTACCATCCATTGGAATAACAAAAATCTCGACAACAGACTACCTTCAATAATGACAAGGCTACCATCCAATGGAGTAACAAAAATCTGGACAACATACTACCTTCCATAATGACAGGGCTACCATCCATTGGAGTAACAAAAATTTCAATAAGAGAATGCCTTCCATAATGACAAGGCTACCATCCATTGGAGTAAGAAAGATATCGACAACATACTACCTTTCATAATGACAAGTCTACAATCCATTGGAGTAACAAAAATCACGACAACAGACTACCTTCCATAATGATAAGGCTACCATCCATTGGAATAACAAAAATCTCGACAACAGACTACCTTCCACATTGACAAGGCTACCATCCAATAGAGTAACACAAATCTAGACAATATACTACATTCCATAATGACAAGGATACCATCCATTGGAGTAACAAAAATCTCGACAAAAGACTACCTTCCATAATGACAAGGGTACCATCCAATGGAGTAACAAAAATCTCGACAACAAACTAGCTTCCATAATGACAAGTCTACAATCCATTAGAATAACAAAAATCTCGACAATAGACTACCTTCCATAATGACAAGGCTACAATCCAATGGAGTAACAAAAATCTCAACAACAGACTACCTTCCATAATGACAAGTATACCATCCATTGGAGTAACAAAAATCTGAACAACAGACTACCTTCCATAATGACAAGGCTACCATCCATTGGAGTAACAGAAATCACAACGACAGACTACCTTCCATAATGACAAGGCTACCATCCATTTGAGTAACAAAAATCGGGACAACAGACTACCTTCCATAATGACAAGGCTAGCATCCATTGGAGTAACAAAAATATAAACAAGAGACTACCTACCATAATGACAAGTCTAAAATCCATTAGAATTACAAAAATATCGACAACAGACTACCTTCCATAATGACAAGGCTACAATCCAATGGAGTAACAAAAATCTGTACAACAGACTACCTTCCATAATGACAAGGCTACCATCCATTGAATTAACAGAAATCACAACGACGGTCAACCTTCAATAATGACAAGTCTACCATCCATTAGAGTAACAAAAATTGGGACAACAAACTACCTTCCATAATGACATGGCTACAATCCATTGGAGTAACAAAAATCTTGACAACAGACTACCTTCTATAATGACAAGGCTACCATCCAATGGAGTAACAAAAATCTGGACAACAGACTACCTTTCATAATTACAGGGCTACCATCCATTGGAGTAACAAAAATTTCAATAAGAGAATACCTTCCATAATGACAAGGCTACCATCCATTGGAGTAAGAAAGATATCGAAAACATACTACCTTTCATAATTACAAGGCTACAATCCATTGGAGTAACAAAAATCACGACAACAGACTACCTTCCATAATGACAAGGCTACCATCCATTGGAATAAAAAAAATCTCGACAACAGACTACCTTCCACATTGATAAGGCTACCATCCAATAGAGTAACAAAAATCTAGACAACATACTACATTCCATAATGACAAGGATACCATCCATTGGAGTAACAAAAATATCGACAATAGATTACCTTCCATAATGACAAGGGTACCATCCATTGGAGTAACAAAAATCGGGACAATAGACTACCTTCCATAATGACAAGGCTAGCATCCATTGGAGTAACAAGAATCTCGACAATAGACTACCTTCCATAATGACAAGGCTACAATCCAATGGAGTAACAAAAATCTCGACAACAGACTACCTTCCATAATGATAAGTCTACCATCCATTGGAGTAACAAAAATCTGAACAACAGACTACCTTCCATAATGACAAGGCCACCATCCATTGGAGTAACAAAAATCACAACGACAGACAACCTTCAATAATGACAAGGCTACCATCCATTAGAGTAACAAAAATCGGGACAACAGACTACCTTCCATAATGACAGGGCTATCATCCATTGGAGTAACAAAAATTTCAACAAGAGACTACCTTCCATAATGACAAGGTTACCATCCATTGGAGTAACAAAGATATCGACAACATACTACCTTCCATAATTACATGGCTACAATCCATTGGAGTAACAAAAATCACGACAACAGACTACCTTCCATAATGACAAGGCTACCATCCATTGGAATAACAAAAATCTCGACAACAGACTACCTTCCACAATGACAAGGCTACAACCCAATGGAGATACAAAAATCTAGACAACAGACTACTTTCCATAATGACAAGGCTACCATCCATTGGAGTAACAGAAATCTCGACAAAAGACTAACTTCTATAATAAGAAGGCTACCATCCATTAGAGTAACAAAGATATCGACAACATACTACCTTCCATAATGACAAGGCTACAATCCATTGGAGTAACAAAAATCTCGACAACAGACTACCTTCCATAATGACAAGTCTACCATCCATTGGAGTAACAAAAATCTGAACAACAGACAACCTTCCATAATGACAAGGCTACCATTAATTGGAGTAACAGAAATAACAACGACAGACTACCTTCCATAATGACAGGGCTACCATCCATTGGAGTAACAAAAATTTCAACAAGTGACTACCTTCCATAATGAGAAGGCTACCATCCATTGGAGGAACAAAGATATCGTCACCAAACTACCTTCCATAATGACATGGCTACCATCCATTAGAGTAACAAAAATTTGTACAACAGACTACCTTCCATAATGACAAGGCTACCATCCATTGGAGTAACCGAAATCACAACGACAGACAACCTTCAATAATGACAAGGCTACCATCCATTAGAGTAACAAAAATCGGGACAACAGACTACCTTCCATAATGACAGGGCTACCATCCATTGGAGTAACAAAAATTTCAACAAGAGACTACCTTCCATAAAAACAAGGCTACCATCCATTGGAGTAACAAAGATATCGACAACATACTACCTTCCATAATGACATGGCTACAATCCATTGGAGTAACAAAAATCACAACAACAGACTACCTTCCATAATGACAAGGCTACCAACCATTGGAATAACAAAAATCTCGACAATAGACTACCTTACACAATGACAAGGCTACCATCCAATGGAGTAACAAAAATCTAGACAACAAACTACATTCCATAATGACAAGGCTACCATCCATTGGAGTAACAAAAATCTCGACAAAAGACTACCTTCTATAATAAGAAGGCTACCATCAATTGGAGTAACAAAGATATCGACAACATACTACCTTCCACAATGACAAGGCTACCATCCAATGGAGTAACAAAAATCTAGACAACAGACTACATTCCATAATGACAAGGCTACCATCCATTGGAGTAACAAAAATCTCGACAAAAGACTACCTTCTATAATAAGAAGGCTACCATCCATTGGAGTAACCAAAATCTCAACAACAAACGACCTTCCATAATGACAAGGGTACCATCCATTGAAGTAACAAAAATCTCGACAACAGACTACCTTCCATAATGTCAAGTCTACAATCCATTGGAATAACAAAAATCTCGAAAACAAACTACTTTCCATAATGATAAAGCTACAATCCAATGGAGTAACAAAAATCTCGACAACAGACTACCTTCCATAATGACAAGTCTACTATCCATTGGAGTAACAAAAATCTGTACAACAGACTACCTTCCATAATCACAAGGCTACCATCCATTGGAGTACCAGAAATCACAACGACAGACAACCTTCAATAATGACAAGGCTACCATCCATTAGAGTAACAAAAATCGGGACAACAGACTACCTTCCATAATGACAGGGCTACCATCCATTTGAGTAACAAAAATTTCAACAAGAGACTACCTTCCATAATAACAAGGCTACCATCCATTGGAGTCACAAAGATATCGACAACATACTACCTTCCATAATGACATGGCTACAATCCATTGGAGTAACAAAATTCACCACAACAGACTACCTTTCATAATGACAAGGCTACCATCCATTAGAATAACAAAAATATCGACAACATACTACCTTCCACAATGACAAGGTTACCATCCAATGGAGTAATAAAAATCTAGACAACATACTACATTCCATAATGACAAGGCTACCATCCATTGGAGTAACAAAAATCTCGACAAAAGACTACCTTCTATAATAAGAAGGCTACCATCCATTGGAGTAACAAAGATATCGACAACATACTACCTTCCATAATGACAAGGCTACCATCCAATGGAGTAATAAAAATCTAGACAACAGACTACATTCCATAATGACAAGGCTACCATCCATTGGAGTAACAAAAATCTCGACAAAAGACTACCTTCTATAATTAGAAGGCTACCATCTATTGGAGTAACCAAAATCTCGATAGCGAACGACCTTCCATAATGACAAGGGTACCATCCATTGGAGTAACAAAAATCTCGACAACAGACTACCTTCCATAATGTCAAGTCTACAATCCATCGGAATAACAAAAATCTCGAAAACAAACTACTTTTCATAATGAAAAAGCTACAATCCAATGGAGTAACAAAAATCTCGACAACAGACTACCTTCCATAATGATAAGTCTACCATCCATTGGAGTAACAAAAATCTGTACAACAGACTACCTTCCATAATCACAAGGCTACCATCCATTGGAGTAACAGAAATCACAACGACAGACAACCTTCAATAATGACAAGGCTACCATCCATTAGAGTAACAAAAATCGGGACAACAGACTACCTTCCATAATGACAGGGCTATCATCCATTCGAGTAACAAAAATTTCAACAAGAGACTACCTTCCATAATGACAAGGCTACCATCCATTGGAGTAACAAAGATATCGACAACATACTACCTTCCATAATGACATGGCTACAATCCATTGGAGTAACAAAAATCACAACAACAGACTACCTTCCATAATGACAAGGCTACCATCCATTGGAATAACAAAAATCTCGACAACAGACTACCTTCCACAATGACAAGGTTACCATCCAATGGAGTAATAAAAATCTAGACAACATACTACATTCCATAATGACAAGGCTACCATCCATTGGAGTAACAAAAATCTCGACAAAAGACTACCTTCTATAATAAGAAGGCTACCATCCATTGGAGTAACAAAGATATCGACAACATACTACCTTCCACAATGACAAGGCTACCATCCATTGGAGTAACAAAAATCTGAACAACAGACAACCTTCCATAATGACAAGGCTACCATTAATTGGAGTAACAGAAATAACAACGACAGACTACCTTCCATAATGACAGGGCTACCATCCATTGGAGTAACAAAAATTTCAACAAGTGACTACCTTCCATAATGAGAAGGCTACCATCCATTGGAGGAACAAAGATATCGTCAACAAACTACCTTCCATAATGACAAGGCTACCATCCATTAGTGTAATAAAAATCTGTACAACAGACTACCTTCCATAATGACAAGGCTACCATCCATTGGAGTAACCGAAATCACAAGGACAGACAACCTTCAATAATGACAAGGCTACCATCCATTAGAGTAACAAAAATCGGGACAACAGACTACCTTCCATAATGACAGGGCTACCATCCATTGGAGTAACAAAAATTTCAACAAGAGACTACCTTCCATAATGACAAGGTTACCATCCATTGGAGTAACAAAGATATCGACAACATACTACCTTCCATAATTACATGGCTACAATCCATTGGAGTAACAAAAATCACGACAACAGAGTACCTTCCATAATGACAAGGCTACCATCCATTGGAATAACAAAAATCTCGACAACAGACTACCTTCCATAATGACAAGGCTACAACCCAATGGAGTAACAAAAATCTAGACAACAGACTACTTTCCATAATGACAAGGCTACCATCCATTGGAGTAACAGAAATCTCGACAAAAGACTAACTTCTATAATAAGAAGGCTACCATCCATTAGAGTAACAAAGATATCGACAACATACTACCTTCCATAATGACAAGGCTACAATCCATTGGAGTAACAAAAATCTCGATAATAGACTACCTTCCATAATGACAAGTCTACCATCCATTGGAGTAACAAAAATCTGAACAACAGACAACCTTCCGTAATGACAAGGCTACCATTAATTGGAGTAACAGAAATAACAACGACAGACTACCTTCCATAATGACAGGGCTACCATCCATTGGAGTAACAAAAATTTCAACAAGTGACTACCTTCCATAATGAGAAGGCTACCATCCATTGGAGGAACAAAGATATCGTCAACAAACTACCTTCCATAATGACAAGGCTACCATCCATTAGAGTAACAAAAATCTGTACAACAGACTACCTTCCATAATGACAAGGCTACCATCCATTGGAGTAACCGAAATCACAATGACAGACAACCTTCAATAATGACAAGGCTACCATCCATTAGAGTAACAAAAATCGGGACAACAGACTACCTTCCATAATGACAGGGCTACCATCCATTGGAGTAACAAAAATTTCAACAAGAGACTACCTTCCATAAAAACAAGGCTACCATCCATTGGAGTAACAAAGATATCGACAACATACTACCTTCCATAATGACATGGCTACAATCCATTGGAGTAACAAAAATCACAACAACAGACTACCTTCCATAATGACAAGGCTACCAACCATTGGAATAACAAAAATCTCGACAATAGACTACCTTACACAATGACAAGGCTACCATCCAATGGAGTAACAAAAATCTAGACAACAAACTACATTCCATAATGACAAGGCTACCATCCATTGGAGTAACAAAAATCTCGACAAAAGACTACCTTCTATAATAAGAAGGCTACCATCAATTGGAGTAACAAAGATATCGACAACATACTACCTTCCACAATGACAAGGCTACCATCCAATGGAGTAACAAAAATCTAGACAACAGACTACATTCCATAATGACAAGGCTACCATCCATTGGAGTAACAAAAATCTCGACAAAAGACTACCTTCTATAATAAGAAGGCTACCATCCATTGGAGTAACCAAAATCTCAACAACGAACGACCTTCCATAATGACAAGGGTACCATCCATTGAAGTAACAAAAATCTCGACAACAGACTACCTTCCATAATGTCAAGTCTACAATCCATTGGAATAACAAAAATCTCGAAAACAAACTACTTTCCATAATGACAAAGCTACAATCCAATGGAGTAACAAAAATCTCGACAACAGACTACCTTCCATAATGACAAGTCTACTATCCATTGGAGTAACAAAAATCTGTACAACAGACTACCTTCCATAATCACAAGGCTACCATCCATTGGAGTACCAGAAATCACAACGACAGACAACCTTCAATAATGACAAGGCTACCATCCATTAGAGTAACAAAAATCGGGACAACAGACTACCTTCCATAATGACAGGGCTACCATCCATTTGAGTAACAAAAATTTCAACAAGAGACTACCTTCCATAATAACAAGGCTACCATCCATTGGAGTAACAAAGATATCGACAACATACTACCTTCCATAATGACATGGCTACAATCCATTGGAGTAACAAAATTCACCACAACAGACTACCTTTCATAATGACAAGGCTACCATCCATTAGAATAACAAAAATCTCGACAACATACTACCTTCCACAATGACAAGGTTACCATCCAATGGAGTAATAAAAATCTAGACAACATACTACATTCCATAATGACAAGGCTACCATCCATTGGAGTAACAAAAATCTCGACAAAAGACTACCTTCTATAATAAGAAGGCTACCATCCATTGGAGTAACAAAGATATCGACAACATACTACCTTCCATAATGACAAGGCTACCATCCAATGGAGTAATAAAAATCTAGACAACAGACTACATTCCATAATGACAAGGCTACCATCCATTGGAGTAACAAAAATCTCGATAAAAGACTACCTTCTATAATTAGAAGGCTACCATCTATTGGAGTAACCAAAATCTCGATAGCAAACGACCTTCCATAATGACAAGGGTACCATCCATTGGAGTAACAAAAATCTCGACAACAGACTACCTTCCATAATGTCAAGTCTACAATCCATCGGAATAACAAAAATCTCGAAAACAAACTACTTTCCATAATGAAAAAGCTACAATCCAATGGAGTAACAAAAATCTCGACAACAGACTACCTTCCATAATGATAAGTCTACCATCCATTGGAGTAACAAAAATCTGTACAACAGACTACCTTCCATAATCACAAGGCTACCATCCATTGGAGTAACAGAAATCACAACGACAGACAACCTTCAATAATGACAAGGCTACCATCCATTAGAGTAACAAAAATCGGGACAACAGACTACCTTCCATAATGACAGGGCTATCATCCATTGGAGTAACAAAAATTTCAACAAGAGACTACCTTCCATAATGACAAGGCTACCATCCATTGGAGTAACAAAGATATCGACAACATACTACCTTCCATAATGACATGGCTACAATCCATTGGAGTAACAAAAATCACAACAACAGACTACCTTCCATAATGACAAGGCTACCATCCATTGGAATAACAAAAATCTCGACAACAGACTACCTTCCACAATGACAAGGTTACCATCCAATGGAGTAATAAAAATCTAGACAACATACTACATTCCATAATGACAAGGCTACCATCCATTGGAGTAACAAAAATCTCGACAAAAGACTACCTTCTATAATAAGAAGGCTACCATCCATTGGAGTAACAAAGATATCGACAACATACTACCTTCCACAATGACAAGGCTACCATCCATTGGAGTAACAAAAATCTGAACAACAGACAACCTTCCATAATGACAAGGCTACCATTAATTGGAGTAACAGAAATAACAACGACAGACTACCTTCCATAATGACAGGGCTACCATCCATTGGAGTAACAAAAATTTCAACAAGTGACTACCTTCCATAATGAGAAGGCTACCATCCATTGGAGGAACAAAGATATCGTCAACAAACTACCTTCCATAATGACAAGGCTACCATCCATTAGTGTAATAAAAATCTGTACAACAGACTACCTTCCATAATGACAAGGCTACCATCCATTGGAGTAACCGAAATCACAAGGACAGACAACCTTCAATAATGACAAGGCTACCATCCATTAGAGTAACAAAAATCGGGACAACAGACTACCTTCCATAATGACAGGGCTACCATCCATTGGAGTAACAAAAATTTCAACAAGAGACTACCTTCAATAAAAACAAGGCTACCATCCATTGGAGTAACAAAGATATCGACAACATACTACCTTCCATAATGACATGGCTACAGTTCATTGGAGTAACAAAAATCACAACAACAGACTACCTTCCATAATGACAAGGCTACCAACCATTGGAATAACAAAAATCTCGACAATAGACTACCTTACACAATGACAAGGCTACCATCCAATGGAGTAACAAAAATCTAGACAACAAACTACATTCCATAATGACAAGGCTACCATCCATTGGAGTAACAAAAATCTCGACAAAAGACTACCTTCTATAATAAGAAGGCTACCATCCATTGGAGTAACAAAGATATCGACAACATACTACCTTCCACAATGACAAGGCTACCATCCAATGGAGTAACAAAAATCTAAACAACAGACTACATTCCATAATGACAAGGCTACCATCCATTGGAGTAACAAAAATCTCGACAAAAGACTACCTTCTATAATAAGAAGGCTACCATCCATTGGAGTAACCAAAATCTCAACAACAAACGACCTTCCATAATGACAAGGGTACCATCCATTGAAGTAACAAAAATCTCGACAACAGACTACCTTCCATAATGTCAAGTCTACAATCCATTAGAATAACAAAAATCTCAAAAACAAACTACTTTCCATAATGACAAAGCTACAATCCAATGGAGTAACAAAAATCTCGACAACATACTACCTTCCATAATGACAAGTCTACTATCCATTGGAGTAACAAAAATCTGTACAACAGACTACCTTCCATAATCACAAGGCTACCATCCATTGGAGTACCAGAAATCACAACGACAGACAACCTTCAATAATGACAAGGCTACCATCCATTAGAGTAACAAAAATCGGGACAACAGACTACCTTCCATAATGACAGGGCTACCATCCATTGGAGTAACAAAAATTTCAACAAGAGACTACCTTCCATAATAACAAGGCTACCATCCATTGGAGTAACAAAGATATCGACAACATACTACCTTCCATAATGACATGGCTACAATCCATTGGAGTAACAAAATTCACCACAACAGACTACCTTCCATAATGACAAGGCTACCATCCATTGGAATAACAAAAATCTCGACAACAGACTACCTTCAACAATGACAAGGTTACCATCCAATGGAGTAATAAAAATCTAGACAACATACTACATTCCATAATGACAAGGCTACCATCCATTGGAGTAACAAAAATCTCGACAAAAGACTACCTTCTATAATAAGAAGGCTACCATCCATTGGAGTAACAAAGATATCGACAACATACTACCTTCCACAATGACAAGGCTACCATCCAATGGAGTAATAAAAATCTAGACAACAGACTACATTCCATAATGACAAGGCTACCATCCATTGGAGTAACAAAAATCTCGACAAAAGACTACCTTCTATAATTAGAAGGCTACCATCTATTGGAGTAACCAAAATCTCGATAGCAAACGACCTTCCATAATGACAAGGGTACCATCCATTGGAGTAACAAAAATCTCGACAACAGACTACCTTCCATAATGTCAAGTCTACAATCCATCGGAATAACAAAAATCTCGAAAACAAACTACTTTCCATAATGACAAAGCTACAATCCAATGGAGTACCAAAAATCTCGACAACAGACTACCTTCCATAATGACAAGTCTACCATCCATTGGAGTAACAAAAATCTGTACAACAGACTACCTTCCATAATCACAAGGATACCATCCATTGGAGTAACAGAAATCACAACGACAGACAACCTTCGATAATGACAAGGCTACCATCCATTAGAGTAACAAAAATCGGGACAACAGACTACCTTCCATAATGACAGGGCTATCATCCATTGGAGTAACAAAAATTTCAACAAGAGACTACCTTCCATAATGACAAGGCTACCATCCATTGGAGTAACAAAGATATCGACAACATACTACCTTCCATAATGACATGGCTACAATCCATTGGAGTAACAAAAATCACAACAACAGACTACCTTCCATAATGACAAGGCTACCATCCATTGGAATAACAAAAATCTCGACAACAGACTACCTTCCACAATGACAAGGTTACCATCCAATGGAGTAATAAAAATCTAGACAACATACTACATTCCATAATGACAAGGCTACCATCCATTGGAGTAACAAAAATCTCGACAAAAGACTACCTTCTATAATAAGAAGGCTACCATCCATTGGAGTAACAAAGATATCGACAACATACTACCTTCCATAATGACAAGGCTACCATCCAATGGAGTAACAAAAATCTAGATAACAGACTACATTCCATAATGACAAGGCTACCATCCATTGGAGTAACAAAAATCTCGACATAAGACTACCTTCTATAATTAGAAGGCTACCATCTATTGGAGTAACAAAAATCTCGATAACAAATGACCTTCCATAATGACAAGGGTACCATCCATTGGAGTAACAAAAATCTCGACAACAGACTACCTTCCATAATGTCAAGTCTACAATCCATTGGAATAACAAAAATCTCGAAAACAAACTACTTTCCATAATGACAAAGCTACAATCCAATGGAGTAACAAAAATCTCGACAACAGACTACCTTCCATAAGGACAAGTCTACCATCCATTGGAGTAACAAAAATCTGTACAACAGACTACCTTCCATAATCACAAGGCTACCATCCATTGGAGTAACAGAAATCACAACGACAGACAACCTTCAATAATGACAAGGCTACCATCCATTAGAGTAACAAAAATCGGGACAACAGACTACCTTCCATAATGACAGGGCTATCATCCATTGGAGTAACAAAAATTTCAACAAGAGACTACCTTCCATAATGACAAGGCTACCATCCATTGGAGTAACAAAGATATCGACAACATACTACCTTCCATACTTACATGGCTACAATCCATTGGAGTAACAAAAATCACGACAACAAACTACCTTCCATAATGACAAGGCTACCATCCATTGGAATAACAAAAATCTTGACAACAGACTACCTTCCACAATGACAAGGCTACAACCCAATGGAGTAACAAAAATCTAGACAACAGACTACTTTCCATAATGACAAGGCTACCATCCATTGGAGTAACAAAAATCTCGACAAAAGACTACCTTCTATAATAAGAAGGCTACCATCCATTAGAGTAACAAAGATATCGACAACATACTACCTTCCATAATGACAAGGCTACAATCCATTGGAGTAACAAAAATCACGACAAAAGACTACCTTCCATAATGACAAGGCTACCATCTATTGGAATAACAATAATCTCAACAACAGACTTCCTTCCATAATGACAAGGCTACCATCCATTAGAGTAAGAAAAATCACGACAACAGACTACCTTCCATAATGACAAGGCTACCATCCATTGGAATAACAAAAATCTCGACAATAGACTACCTTCAATAATGACAAGGCTACCATCCAATGGAGTAACAAAAATCTGGACAACATACTACCTTCCATAATGACAGGGCTACCATCCATTGGAGTAACAAAAATTTCAATAAGAGAATACCTTCCATAATGACAAGGCTACCATCCATTGGAGTAAGAAAGATATCAACAACATACTACCTTTCATAATGACAAGTCTACAATCCATTGGAGTAACAAAAATCACGACAACAGACTACCTTCCATAATGACAAGGCTACCATCCATTGGAATAACAAAAATCTCGACAACAGACTACCTTCCACATTGACAAGGCTACCATCCAATAGAGTAACACAAATCTAGACAACATACTACATTCCATAATGACAAGGATACCATCCATTGGTGTAACAAAAATCTCGACAATAGACTACCTTCCATAATGACAAGGGTACCATCCAATGGAGTAACAAAAATCTCGACAACAAACTAGCTTCCATAATGACAAGTCTACAATCCATTAGAATAACAAAAATCTCGACAATAGACTACCTTCCATAATGACAAGGCTACAATCCAATGGTGTAACAAAAATCTCATCAACAGACTACCTTCCATAATGACCAGTATACCATCCATTGGAGTAACAAAAATCTGAACAACAGACTACCTTCCATAATGACAAGGCTACCATCCATTGGTGTAACAGAAATCACAACGATAGACTACCTTCCATAATGACAAGGCTACCATCCATTTGAGTAACAAAAATCGGGACAACAGACTACCTTCCATAATGACAAGGCTAGCATCCATTGGAGTAACAAAAATATCAACAAGAGACTACCTACCATAATGACAAGTCTACAATCCATTAGAATAACAAAAATATCGACAACAGACTACCTTCCATAATGACAAGGCTACAATCCAATGGAGTAACAAAAATCTGTACAACCGACTACCTTCCATAATGACAAGGCTACCATCCATTGAAGTAACAGAAATCACAACGACGGACAACCTTCAATAATGACAAGGCTACCATCCATTAGAGTAACAAAAATCGGGACAACAGACTACCTTCCATAATGACAGGGCTACCATCCATTGGAGTAACAAAGATATCGACAACATACTACCTTCCATAATGACATGGCTACAATCCATTGGAGTAACAAAAATCTCGACAACAGACTACCTTCAATAATGACAAGGCTACATCCAATGGAGTAACAAAAATCTGGACAACAGACTACCTTCCATAATGACAGGGCTACCATCCATTGGAGTAACAAAAATTTCAATAAGAGAATACCTTCCATAATGACAAGGCTACCATCCATTGGAGTAAGAAAGATATCGAAAACATACTACCTTTCATAATGACAAGGCTACAATCCATTGGAGTAACAAAAATCACGACAACAGACTACCTTCCATAATGACAAGGCTACCATCCATTGGAATAACAAAAATCTCGACAACAGACTACCTTCCACATTGATAAGGCTACCATCCAATAGAGTAACAAAAATCTAGACAACATACTACATTCCATAATGACAAGGATACCATCCATTGGAGTAACAAAAATATCGACAATAGATTACCTTCCATAATGACAAAGGTACCATCCATTGGAGTAACAAAAATCGGGACAATAGACTACCTTCCATAATGACAAGGCTAGCATCCATTGGAGTAACAAGAATCTCGACAATAGACTACCTTCCATAATGACAAGGCTACAATCCAATGGAGTAACAAAAATCTCGACAACAGACTACCTTCCATAATGATAAGTCTACCATCCATTGGAGTAACAAAAATCTGAACAACAGACTACCTTCCATAATGACAAGGCCACCATCCATTGGAGTAACAAAAATCACAACGACAGACAACCTTCAATAATGACAAGGCTACCATCCATTAGAGTAACAAAAATTGGGACAACAGACTACCTTCCATAATGACAGGGCTATCATCCATTGGAGTAACAAAAATTTCAACAAGAGACTACCTTCCATAATGACAAGGCTACCATCCATTGGAGTAACAAAGATATCGACAACATACTACCTTCCATAATGACATGGCTACAATCCATTGGAGTAACAAAAATCACGACAACAGACTACCTTCCATAATGACAAGGCTACCATCCATTGGAATAACAAAAATCTCGACAACAGACTACCTTCCACAATGACAAGGCTACAACCCAATGGAGTAACAAAAATCTAGACAACAGACTAGATTCCATAATGACAAGGCTACCATCCATTGGAGTAACAGAAATCTCGACAAAAGACTACCTTCTATAATAAGAAGGCTACCATCCATTAGAGTAACAAAGATATCGACAACATACTACCTTCCATAATGACAAGGCTACAATCCATTGGAGTAACAAAAATCTCGACAACAGACTACCTTCCATAATGACAAGTCTACCATCCATTGGAGTAACAAAAATCTGAACAACAGACAACCTTCCATAATGACAAGGCTACCATTAATTGGAGTAACATAAATAACAACGACAGACTACCTTCCATAATGACAGGGCTACCATCCATTGGAGTAACAAAAATTTCAACAAGTGACTACCTTCCATAATGACAAGGCTACCATCCATTGGAGGAACAAAGATATCGACAACAAACTACCTTCCATAATGACAAGGCTATCATCCATTAGAGTAACAAAAATCTGTACAACAGACTACCTTCCATAATGACAAGGCTACCATCCATTGGAGTAACAGAAATCACAACGACAGACAACCTTCAATAATGACAAGGCTACCATCCATTAGAGTAACAAAAATCGGGACAATAGACTACCTTCCATAATGACAGGGCTACCATCCATTGGAGTAACAAAAATTTCAACAAGAGACTACCTTCCATGAAAACAAGGCTACCATCCATTGGAGTAACAAAGATATCGACAACATACTACCTTCCATAATGACATGGCTACAATCCATTGGAGTAACAAAAATCACGACAACAGACTACCTTCCATAATGACAAGGCTACAATCCATTGGAATAACAAAAATCTCGACAACAGACTACCTTCCACAATAACAAGGCTACCATCCAATGGAGTAACAAAAATCTAGACAACAGACTACATTCCATAATGACAAGGCTACCATCCATTGGAGTAACAGAAATCTCGACAAAAGACTACCTTCTATAATAAGAAGGCTAGCATCCATTGGAGTAACAAATATATCGACAACATACTACCTTCCATAATGACAAGGCTACAATCCATTGGAGTAACAAAAATCACGACAAGAGACTACCTTACATAATGACAAGGCTACCATCTATTGGAATAACAATAATCTCGACAACAGACTTCCTTCCATAATGACAAGGCTACCATCCATTAGAGTAAGAAAAATCACGACAACAGACTACCTTCAATAATGACAAGGCTACCATCCATTGGAATAACAAAAATCTCGACAACAGACTACCTTCAATAATGACAAGGCTACCATCCAATGGAGTAACAAAAATCTGGACAACATACTACCTTCCATAATGACAGGGCTACCATCCATTGGAGTAACAAAAATTTCAATAAGAGAATACCTTCCATAATGACAAGGCTACCATCCATTGGAGTAAGAAAGATATCGACAACATACTACCTTTCATAATGACAAGTCTACAATCCATTGGAGTAACAAAAATCACGACAACAGACTACCTTCCATAACGACAAGGCTACCATCCATTGGAATAACAAAAATCTCGACAACAGACTACCTTCCACATTGACAAGGCTACCATCCAATAGAGTAACACAAATCTAGACAACATACTACATTCCATAATGACAAGGATACCATCCATTGGTGTAACAAAAATCTCGACAATAGACTACCTTCCATAATGACAAGGGTACCATCCAATGGAGTAACAAAAATCTCGACAACAAACTAGCTTCCATAATGACAAGTCTACAATCCATTAGAATAACAAAAATCTCGACAATAGACTACCTTCCATAATGACAAGGCTACAATCCAATGGAGTAACAAAAATCTCAACAACAGACTACCTTCCATAATGACAAGTATACCATCCATTGGAGTAACAAAAATCTGAACAACAGACTACCTTCCATAATGACAAGGCTACCATCCATTGGAGTAACAGAAATCACAACGACAGACTACCTTCCATAATGACAAGGCTAGCATCCATTGGAGTAACAAAAATATCAACAAGAGACTACCTACCATAATGACAAGTCTACAATCCATTAGAATAACAAAAATATCGACAACAGACTACCTTCCATAATGACAAGGCTACAATCCAATGGAGTAACAAAAATATGTACAACAAACTACCTTCCATAATGACAAGGCTACCATCCATTGAAGTAACAGAAATTTAAAACGACGGACAACCTTCAATAATAACAAGGCTACCATCCATTAGAGTAACAAAAATCGAGACAACAGACTACCTTCCATAATGACAAGGCTACCATCCATTAGAGTAAGAAAAATCACGACAACAGACTACCTTCAATAATGACAAGGCTACCATCCATTGGAATAACAAAAATCTCGACAACAGACTACCTTCAATAATGACAAGGCTACCATCCAATGGAGTAACAAAAATCTGGACAACAAACTACCTTCCATAATGACAGGGCTACCATCCATTGGAGTAACAAAAATTTCAATAAGAGAATACCTTCCATAATGACAAGGCTACCATCCATTGGAGTAAGAAAGATATCGACAACATACTACCTTTCATAATGACAAGTCTACAATCCATTGGAGTAACAAAAATCACGACAACAGACTACCTTCCATAACGACAAGGCTACCATCCATTGGAATAACAAAAATCTCGACAACAGACTACCTTCCACATTGACAAGGCTACCATCCAATAGAGTAACACAAATCTAGACAACATACTACATTCCATAATGACAAGGATACCATCCATTGGTGTAACAAAAATCTCGACAATAGACTACCTTCCATAATGACAAGGGTACCATCCAATGGAGTAACAAAAATCTCGACAACAAACTAGCTTCCATAATGACAAGTCTACAATCCATTAGAATAACAAAAATCTCGACAATAGACTACCTTCCATAATGACAAGGCTACAATCCAATGGAGTAACAAAAATCTCAACAACAGACTACCTTCCATAATGACAAGTATACCATCCATTGGAGTAACAAAAATCTGAACAACAGACTACCTTCCATAATGACAAGGCTACCATCCATTGGAGTAACAGAAATCACAACGACAGACTACCTTCCATAATGACAAGGCTAGCATCCATTGGAGTAACAAAAATATCAACAAGAGACTACCTACCATAATGACAAGTCTACAATCCATTAGAATAACAAAAATATCGACAACAGACTACCTTCCATAATGACAAGGCTACAATCCAATGGAGTAACAAAAATATGTACAACAAACTACCTTCCATAATGACAAGGCTACCATCCATTGAAGTAACAGAAATTTAAAACGACGGACAACCTTCAATAATAACAAGGCTACCATCCATTAGAGTAACAAAAATCGAGACAACAGACTACCTTCCATAATGACAGGGCTACCATCCATTGGAGTAACAAAGATATCGACAACATACTACCTTCCATAATGACATGGCTACAATCCATTGGAGTAACAAAAATCTCGACAACAGACTACCTTCAATAATGACAAGGCTACCATCCAATGGAGTAACAAAAATCTGGACAACAGACTACCTTCCATAATGATAGGGCTACCATCCATTGGAGTAACAAAAATTTCAATAAGAGAATACCTTCCATAATGACAAGGCTACCATCCATTGGAGTAAGAAAGATATCGAAAACATACTACCTTTCATAATGACAAGGCTACAATCCATTGGAGTAACAAAAATCACGACAACAGACTACCTTCCATAATGACAAGGCTACCATCCATTGGAATAACAAAAATCTCGACAACAGACTACCTTCCACATTGATAAGGCTACCATCCAATAGAGTAACAAAAATCTAGACAACATACTACATTCCATAATGACAAGGATACCATCCATTGGAGTAACAAAAATATCGACAATAGATTACCTTCCATAATGACAAGGGTACCATCCATTGGAGTAACAAAAATCGGGACAATAGACTACCTTCCATAATGACAAGGCTAGCATCCATCGGAGTAACAAGAATCTCGACAATAGACTACCTTCCATAATGACAAGGCTACAATCCAATGGAGTAACAAAAATCTCGACAACAGACTACCTTCCATAATGATAAGTCTACCATCCATTGGAGTAACAAAAATCTGAACAACAGACTACCTTCCATAATGACAAGGCCACCATCCATTGGAGTAACAAAAATCACAACGACAGACAACCTTCAATAATGACAAGGCTACCATCCATTAGAGTAACAAAAATCAGGACAACAGACTACCTTCCATAATGACAGGGCTATCATCCATTGGAGTAACAAAAATTTAAACAAGAGACTACCTTCCATAATGACAAGGCTACCATCCATTGGAGTAACAAAGATATCGACAACATACTACCTTCCATAATGACATGGCTACAATCCATTGGAGTAACAAAAATCACGACAACAGACTACCTTCCATAATGACAAGGATACCATCCATTGGAATAACAAAAATCTCGACAACAGACTACCTTCCACAATGACAAGGCTACAACCCAATGGAGTAACAAAAATCTAGACAACAGACTACATTCCATAATGACAAGGCTACCATCTATTGGAGTAACAGAAATCTCGACAAAAGACTACCTTCTATAATAAGAAAGCTACCATCCATTAGAGTAACAAAGATATCGACAACATACTACCTTCCATAATGACAAGGCTACAATCCATTGGAGTAACAAAAATCTCGACAACAGATTACCTTCCATAATGACAAGTCTACCATCCATTGGAGTAACAAAAATCTGAACAACAGACAACCTTCCATAATGACAAGGCTACCATTAATTGGAGTAACATAAATAACAACGACAGACTACCTTCCATAATGACAGGGCTACCATCCATTGGATTAACAAAAATTTCAACAAGTGACTACCTTCCATAATGACAAGGCTACCATCCATTGGAGGAACAAAGATATCGACAACAAACTACCTTCCATAATGACAAGGCTACCATCCATTAGAGTAACAAAAATCTGTACAACAGACTACCTTCCATAATGACAAGGTTACCATCCATTGGAGTAACAGAAATCACAACGACAGACAACCTTCAATAATGACAAGGCTACCATCCATTAGAGTAACAAAAATCGGGACAACAGACTACCTTCCATAATGACAGGGCGACCATCCATTGGAGTAACAAAAATTTCAACAAGAGACTACCTTCCATAAAAACAAGGCTACCATCCATTGGAGTAACAAAGATATCGACAACATACTACCTTCCATAATGACATGGCTACAATCCATTGGAGTAACAAAAATCACAACAACAGACTACCTTCCATAATGACAAGGCTACCAACCATTGGAATAACAAAAATCTCGACAATAGACTACCTTACACAATGACAAGGCTACCATCAATGGAGTAACAAAAATCTAGACAACAAACTACATTCCATAATGACAAGGCTACCATCCATTGGAGTAACAAAAATCTCGACAAAAGACTACCTTCTATAATAAGAAGGCTAGCATCCATTGGAGTAACAAAGATATCGACAACATACTACCTTCCACAATGACAAGGCTACCATCCAATGGAGTAACAAAAATCTAGACAACAGACTACATTCCATAATGACAAGGCTACCATCCATTGGAGTAACAAAAATCTCGACAAAAGACTACCTTCTATAATAAGAAGGCTACCATCCATTGGAGTAACCAAAATCTCAACAACAAACGACCTTCCATAATGACAAGGGTACCATCCATTGAAGTAACAAAAATCTCGACAACAAACTACTTTCCATAATGTCAAGTCTACAATCCATTGGAATAACAAAAATCTCGAAAACAAACTACTTTCCATAATGACAAAGCTACAATCCAATGGAGTAACAAAAATCTCGACAACAGACTACCTTCCATAATGACAAGTCTACCATCCATTGGAGTAACAAAAATCTGTACAATAGACTACCTTCCATAATCACAAGGCTACCATCCATTGGAGTAACAGAAATCACAACGACAGACAACCTTCAATAATGACAAGGCTACCATCCATTAGAGTAACAAAAATCGGGACAACAGACTACCTTCCATAATGTAAGGGCTACCATCCATTGGAGTAACAAAAATTTCAACAAGAGACTACCTTCCATAATAACAAGGCTACCATCCATTGGAGTAACAAAGATATCGACAACATACTACCTTCCATAATGACATGGCTACAATCCATTGGAGTAACAAAATTCACGACAACAGACTACCTTCCATAATGACAAGGCTACCATCCATTGGAATAACAAAAATCTCGACAACAGACTACCTTCCACAATGACAAGGCTACCATCCAATGGAGTAATAAAAATCTAGACAACATACTACATTCCATAATGACAAGGCTACCATCCATTGGAGTAACAAAAATCTCAACAAAAGACTACCTTCTATAATAAGAAGGCTACCATCCATTGGAGTAACAAAGATATCGACAACATACTACCTTCCACAATGACAAGGCTACCATCCAATGGAGTAACAAAAATCTAGACAACAGACTACATTCCATAATGACAAGGCTACCATTCATTGGAGTAACAAAAATCTCGACAAAAGACTACCTTCTATAATTAGAAGGCTACCATCTATTGGAGTAACAAAAATCTCGATAACAAACGACCTTCCATAATGACAAGGGTACCATCCATTGGAGTAACAAAAATCTCGACAACAGACTACCTTCCATAATGTCAAGTCTACAATCCATTGGAATAACAAAAATCTCGAAAACAAACTACTTTCCATAATGACAAAGCTACAATCCAATGGAGTAACAAAAATCTCGACAACAGACTACCTTCCATAATGACAAGTCCACCATCCATTGGAGTAACAAAAATCTGAACAACACACTACCTTCCATAATGACAAGGCTACCATCCATTGGAGTAACAAAAATCAAAATGACAGACTACCTTCCATAATGACAAGGCTACCAACCATTTGGAGTAACTAAAATATCACAAGAGACTACCTTCTATAATGACAAGGCTACCATCCATTATAGTAACAAAAATCTTGACAACAGACTACCTTCCATAATGACAAGGCTACCATCCATTAGAGTAACAAAGATATCGACAACATACTACCTTCCATAATAACAAGGGTATCATCCACTGGATTTACAAAAATCACGACAAAAAACTACCTTCCATAATGACAAGACTACCATCCATTGGAATAACAAAAATCTCGACAATAGACTACCTTCCGTAATGACAAGGCTACCATCCAATAGAGTAAAAAAATATCGACAACAGACTACCTTCCATAATGACAAGGCTACCATCCATTAGAGTAACAAAAATCTGTACAACAGACTACCTTCCATAATGACAAGGCTACCATACATTGGAGTAACAGAAATCACAACGACAAACAACCTTCCATAATGACAAGGCTACCATCCATTAGAGTAACAAAAACCGGAAAAACATACTACCTTCCATAATGACAGGGCAACCATCCATTGGAGTAACAAAAATTTCAACAAGAGACTACCTTCCATAATGTCAAGTCTACCATCCATTGGAGTAACAAAGATATCGACAACATACTACCTTCCATAATGACATGGCTACAATCCATTAGAGTAACAAAAATCACGACAACAGACTACCTTCCATAATGACAAGGCTACCATCTATTGGAATAACAAAAATCTCGACAACAGACTACCTTACACAATGACAAGGCTACCATCCAATGGAGTAACAAAAATCTAGACAACAAACTACATTCCATAATGACAAGGCTACCATCCATTGGAGTAACAAAAATCTCGACAAAAGACTACCTTCTATAATAAGAAGGCTACCATCCATTGGAGTAACAAAGATATCGACAACATACTACCTTCCACAATGACAAGGCTACCATCCAATGGAGTAACAATAATCTAGACAACAGACTACATTCCATAATGACAAGGCTACCATTCATTGGAGTAACAAAAATCTCGACAAAAGACTACCTTCTATAATTAGAAGGCTACCATCTATTGGAGTAACAAAAATCTCGATAACAAACGACCTTCCATAATGACAAGGGTACCATCCATTGGAGTAACAAAAATCTCGACAACAGACTACCTTCCATAATGTCAAGTCTACAATCCATTGGAATAACAAAAATCTCGAAAACAAACTACTTTCCATAATGACAAAGCTGAAGAAGTGAAAAACACAAGAAGGGGGGTTGAATTGTAAAAACTGGAAATCAATTACAGTGAACACGGTATTTTTATCCTGGTTTGTTTGATCTCAAACTACTCCAGTCCACCGGTCAAGGTGATTTCGCCTCTCTCCAACGAGGTCTTAATCCACTATATTCAACTGAATATTACAACTGCTTTAACAACTGCTAAAGCCTTCTTGAGTCAAACCACAAACCGGTTTCTCAAGGAAATACTTTCTTACAAACAATTGAAATCTAGGTGTGTGAATGTTTTCTACAAAAACTGTTTATCACAATTGAGATACTATACAATTTGAGCTTATGAGAGCTAGAGTGCTAAAGTAATTGAATAAAGACTTTGAGAGCTTTTAGCAAACTGAGAGTGAGAAAGATGATGAATAGCTTTAGGCGTGTAGAAGGTTGTAGAGCATTAGCATTGGAAATAAGGTACGTTAGAGTAGTAATTCCGTTTCAATGCCAATAACATTCTTTCCATATTAAGCAGATCTTGTCTGGAATGATGTCGTTGGTAATAAAGCATCTTGAATGCAAAGTACCTTTGCCATTTAAGCGTGTTATGGCTTTGGCTCATTCTGACGCTGCTTAGGTGCTGATGAAGTGTTGTTGTCTTGATCAGAGTTCAGATGGTTAAGCGTAGATCTGTTCATCAAGCTTCAGCGTAAGCACAAGTTGATCTTCTGATTCTGGCATCTGATATAACATCTTCTGATGCTGATGTTGATATCCCATTTTCTGATGCTGATGATGATGTTCTCTTGCTGATACCCATCAGAGTTTCTGTAAAACAGAATGTAATTTTTAGATAGCATATGTGTCTTACATGAATCATACAATTAATGTATCTTATCATTTTGTTATCATCAAAACTTAAACTTAGGGTAGTAGATTCAAACTTTGTTCTAACAATCTCCCCCTGTTTGATGATGACAAAAACTAGATATTTTTTAATTGAGAATTAGCGTGAAAAGTATCAGAGATAACTAAATAATAAGTTGTATCAGAATTAATTAGGAAGTTATCAAAAGATTAGAGGATAAGGGATAAAGAGATATCAGAGTTTAGATCGGAGATACTCCCCCTGAATTTATTACTTCCCTTTTTAATTCCAAGAGTTCTTCAGGATCAGATCTTTATTGACTTTCTTTGAACATCAGAATATCAGAGCTTCAGATCAGTATATCAGAGCTTCAGTGTATTAGAGATGATTAACCTCTTGTACCTGTAGGCTTATGCAAAACAGAAAACATTCAAGTATATCAGAGTGTTAGAATGTTTGAGACTTTTTGTCTTAGTAATCCGTTATTGAAAAATATCATTCTTGTTCTCCCCCTTTTTGTCAGCAATCAAAAAGTGTAAGTAATATAAGCTAAAACGATCAGAGCAGAAAAACTGTTATATTTAATTCAGAGCCAGGCAAACAGTACAGATGATATGCAAAGAAAACAATGAAAATATCATGAATGAAAATCTAAGGTTGGGGTGGAAAGCGTGTGAACAGAGTCTCTATCATTGTCTTAATCTGATCAGCAGTTTCATTCTGCTTGTGCACCATGCTGACTACTGTATCAATCTTTCTGTCTTGCACATCCATCCTTTCCTTCATCTTCTGATCATTCTCATCCATTCTTTGCTGCAGACGAATATCATTCTGCTTCAGCTCTTCCAGAGTCTGCCTGTCCAAGGCAGCTTGAGAGACATCAGAAGCAGGATGCTTCTGAGAGCTTTCTGCAACATCTTCAGCTTGACTAACCTCTTCAGCTTGAATAGTCTGATCTTCTGCTTGCTGAACTTTTGAAGCTGGATGCTTCTCAGACCATGACTCACTATCCAGAAAAAGCACTTCGTCCTGTGGTAGCTGACTTTCAACTTCCTTCAGCAGCTTGCTGAAGTTCTGTTGTGCCTGTTCATAATTGATGTCTTGCAGCTTGAGGGCTTCAGCGCGTACCCACTTTCTGAATTGAGTCCAGAGATGGTATGAAGCGTCAGGGTCAATCATTCCAAGACAACCCTGCTTTAGAGAAGCAATCCAATTCTGCAAGCCTGTTTCAAAATTCAAAATGCCAGCACCAACATCTAGTTGTTTGGGTTTGGGGATGGCTATTTTGTGTTTAAGGTCAGCAAGACGGTTAAGGCTTGTTAAATCAATGAAGGTCCTGCTGAGGTCTTCAGTATTTTTTTGGGAGATGGAGTGGGAGAATCAGAAATGATTATTGGACTGTGTGGAGTATTTGGAGGGGTAGTTTCTGTTGAGGATGGCAGTTGGGCCATGTTTACAGTTGTACCACATGGAAGCTGAATTGCTAAGGGTTGTGGCTCAGAGGATTGAGGAGAATGAGGTTCAAGAGTTTGATGTTCAGGTGATGGAGTTTCAGAGTGTTGAAACTCAGGGTGTGGAGGTGATGGTTGAGGTGAAAGTGGATGAAGTTCTGGTTGAGGAGAGGGAGGTGGAATTTCTGGTTATGGAGAAGGAGGTGGAATTTCTGGTTGTTCTGGTATGGGTGAAAGAGTATGTTCTGGTTGAGTGTTTGGATTTTCTGAGAGGGGAGCGGAAGCACGTTGACCAATTTCAGACAGAACTTTGTCAAGTTCTGATTCTGTTGATGTTTTGGGTTTTGGAGTTTGGGATTTGGTGCGGGATCTCCTGAGAGTCAGTGACTCAGAAGGGTCAGCCTCTGGTTCGGTTTCATCAATGGTTGGTATGGGGATTGGAAGTTCAAATGAAGCTGGGGTTGGGATTGATGTTGGAATAGCAGAAGAATTTAAAACATTAGCAGCAGATAGATTACCTCTCTTCTTAGGGGTCTGCTGGGATGGTCCTTCTGAAGTAGCCTTTCTTTTCTTCGTCTTCTTCACAGTAACTTCTGGATTTTGCTGGTGCAGATCTTTTATGTTCAGAGTGGGATCTGTGCCATCAGCCTTGCAAGCGTCCAAGTATCTGAGAACAATGACTGGTTTAGAGTCAATCTCAGAAAATATTGGAAAGTCGTCTAGAGGGACTCCTCTGCTGGTGATGTCAGCAAGAGGAGTGACGCTGGGCTCCTTTCTGATATTCTCTATCAGTTTCATTTTCTTCAGATTCTTGGCGTTCAGAGGCTTGCCAACAGTAGGTTCAATAGAACTTAATTCCTGAGCTTCTGTAAGGTGTTCTATCAGCCTATTCTCAGTCAGAATATCTGATATTAACCTGCCAAAGGGTATCCAGTCCCTTTTTGTCCTTTCTTCTTCCCTTGTCTCCTTGACGCTGGTCCTGAGGTGATTAAACAGAAGATGAGCCAAGTTAATCTTTACCTTCTAATTAATAAAGTAGATCAGAAACTGCTCATCTATGTTTATATAATCAGGAGAGCTGGTGGGCTTCCTGTGATTGAAACACCCCAGAATAATCTTTGCCCATATTCTGTGCTGATCCTTTAAGTCTCTGATTTTGCTGCTGGGAACCCCATGGGTGAATATTTCTCTTGCAATGACACCAGAGTCAGAGCATCTTTCTGCCATGTCGATACAGCGGATACCACCACCACTGTATTCAATCAATCTTTCAATGTGATCCTCAGTGATCACAATCTTCTTTCCCATTATGTAGGAAGTAACTTGACGTGTTGATGAAGACGCATGAATCCAAAATTCCTTGACCAATACTGGAAACGTTGGTCCCACCAACCTATCAAAGTATCTCTCCCATCCTTGTGCCCTAACTTCTTCTGTCAAATCGAATCCATTTTCTTTCAGACTGGAGAAATCAACAATTAGTTCAGACAGCACTTCCAAATTCTCCACTGGTGTAAGGAGTGTTCTGAAGGGAACTTGGTATTGTTCAGATGAAGCCTCCTTCTGACAACCTACAGAAACATTGCTAGAGGTTGCCATGTTCACACTTAGGGTTTCTTGAGAAATTTTTTTGAGAAAAAGGGTTTCTTTTGAGAAGGATGATTGCACAAGTAAAAATGCAGAAAATCTTTGGATGCTTGTAAGAAACGGTAAAAGATTAATGAGTGATGTTAATGTGCTTAAATAGATTTCAAAAAAAATTTTGAAAACGTAAACGGTTTTAAGAAAGAGAAATAATTCATGATTACATTTTAAAACATGATTACGTGCATTTAATGCTTGCTGATTTTGGGGGATTTGAGAAAGATACTTAAAACGGTTACGAGACATGTGTCTCAATGCACCCAATTAGCGTTTTGCCTTCTCAGAAGCGTGAACGCGTGTTCTGCTTCAGAGATTTGCTGATGATTGGATGACACTTGTTTGATATAGTGAGCAGCACGTCTATCCTTGAGCTGAAACGCTCAGATCTTTAAGAATAGAATCTGATACAATCTGCATGTCTATCTTTCTGAAAGGAGATTGATCAGAAGTTCACAGTAAAAAGGAAAACACATTCTGAAGGTTAATATATAAAATGAAAACATTTTCACTCTGGGCAGAGTTTCATGCTGAGATGTTTCAGAATGAAATTGAACCTATCTTCAGAAAGAGGTTTAGTGAAGATATCAGCCCATTGATGGTCTGTATCAATAAATTTTAAGTTCAAAATTCCTTTCTGAATATAGTCCCTAATGAAATGATGTTTTATTTCTATATGCTTAGCCCTAGAATTCAAAATAGGATTTTTACTTAAGCAAATGGCAGAAGTATTGTCAGAGTATATGGATGTTACTCTCAAAAATCTGGAAGTCTTCAAGCTGACTTTTCATCAAGAGCATTTGTGTGCTACATCCTGCTGCTGCTATGTACTCAGCTTCTGTTGTTGATAGCGCAATTGTGGATTGCCTTTTACTGGACCAAAAGATCAGATTTTCTCCTAGAAACTGGCATCGCAGTAGCCTACTAAGCTGTAATCACTAGATTTTCTATAAAATAAACCCAGATTAGTAGTACCTTTCAGATACTTGAAAATTCGCTTAACAGCTGTTAAGTGAGATTCTCTAGGATCTGATTGGAATCTAGCACAAATACATACGCTGAATAAGATATCAGGCCTTGAAGCTGTCAGATAAAGGAGAGAGCCAATCATACTTCTGTATACCTTCTATTCTACCTTTTTGCTTACCTCATCTCTTTCCAGAATGCACGTGGGATGCATTGGAATCTTTGATGGCTTACATTCTGAGAGGTCAAATTTCTTCAGAAGATCTCTGACATATTTGCTCTGATGAATGTAAGTTACCTCTGGAGTTTGATTGATCTGAATTCCTAGAAAGAATTTCAGTTCCCCCATGAGGCTCATCTCAAATTCTACCTGCATACACTTAGCAAATTTTCTTCCAAGAGAAGGATTAGTAGATCCAAAAATAATATCATCAACATAAATTTGACAGACTAAGATGTCATTCTTAACTGACTTACAGAATAAGGTAGTGTCCACCTTCCCTCTGGTGAATTCATTTTCTAACAGAAAGTTACTTAGTCTTTCATACCAAGCTCTGGGAGCTTGTTTCAGACCATATAGTGACTTCTTTAGTTTGAAAACATGTTCTGGATGTTTTGTACTTTCAAAACCAGGGGGTTGGTGCACATACACCTCTTCTTCTATATAACCATTTAAGAATGCACTCTTGACATCCATCTGATACAGAGTGATGCCTTTATTAACAACAAATGAAATTAAAAGTCTGATAGATTCTAACCTGGCGACTGGAGCAAAGGTTTCTGTATAGTCTATCCCCTCTTGCTGACTATAACCTTGTGCTACCAGTCGTGCTTTGTTTCTGATAACTTCACCTTGTTTGTTCAGCTTGTTTCTGAACACCCATCTTGTTCCAATGACGTTGAATCCTTTTGGTATGGGTACAAGATCACATACGTCATTTCTGGTGAATTGATTCAGCTCTTCTTGCATTTCTAGAATCCCGTCGTTGTCCAGAAGTGCTTCATCAATAGAAGAAGGTTCAATCAGAGACACAAGTCCCATGAGGGATTCTTCAGAGTTTCTGAAGCTGGCTCTTGTTTTGATTGGATCTTCCTTTCTTCCTAAGATAGTTTCTTCTGGGTGATCCAAGCTGCTTCTGGGTAGTCTCTTCTGAGGTTGATCAGTAGCTGTTGTAGGATTGCTAGCAGTGCTCCTTTCATATGTTGAAGGAGTGTCTTTGTTGAGAGCTTCTGATGACATGTCTTCGGAACCTGTAAATTCAACTTCCATACTTGCAAAAACTTCATTCTGCTTTGACTTTTCAGAGTCAAGCTTATCATCAAAACGAACACTGATTGATTCTTCCACAATCTGTGTTTCTGTATTGTATACTCTGTACCCTCTTGAGCGTTCAGAGTATCCTAACATAATACACTTTTGTGCTTTAGAGTCAAACTTGTTCAAATAATTTTTTGTATTTAACCTAAAACAAGTACATCCAAATGGATGAAATTATGAAATGTTGGGCTTTCTGTTCTTCCACAATTCATATGGAGTCTTTTCCAGAATAGGTCTTATTGAGATTCTATTCTGAATGTAGCATGATGTGTTTATTGCCTCTTCCCAGAAGATCTTAGCAACGTTTGTCTCATTGATCATGGTTCTGGCCATTTCTTGCAATGTTTTGTTCTTTCGTTCTACAACTCCATTTTGTTGGGGAGTTCTAGGACAAGAGAAATCATGCAGAATGCCTCTGTCATTAAAGAATGACTCAAATTCTTTGTTTTCAAACTCTCCACCATGATCACTTCTGACTCTAACGATTCTAAGATCCTTTTCATTCTGAACTTGGTTACAGAAGGTAACAAACACTGAGTGTGACTCGTCCTTGTGTCTTAAGAACTTTACCCATGTCCATCTACTATAGTCATCTACGATTACTAACACATACTTGTTGCCACTGACTAAAGCAGTTTTAACTGGTCCAAATAAGTCAATGTGCAGAAGTTCTAATGGCTTAGAGGTAGAAACAACATTTTTAGATTTGAAAGAAGGTTTTGCAAACTTGCCTTTCTGACATGCTTCACACAGAGCATCTGAATTGAACTTCAGATTAGGAAGTCCTCTGACCAGATTGAGTTTGTTAATCTGAGATATTCTTCTCATACTAACATGCCCCAATCTTCTGTGCCAGATCCACTGCTCGTTGTTAACAGACAGAAGACACTTTACATTCTGACTTTTCAGTTCAGAAAGTTTGAGTTTATAGATGTTGTTTTTCCTCTTTCCATTAAATAGGATAGTCCCATCTTTCTGACTAACAGCTTTACATGATTTTTGATTAAAGATTATATCATAATCGTTATCACTTAATTGACTTATGGATAACAGATTATGCATTAATCCATCTACTAGCAGAACATTATTTATATAGGGATGGTTTCCATTACCTACAGTTCCAGAGCCAATGATCTTTCCCCTCTGATTGCCTCCAAAGCCAACGTGGCCTTCAGGCTTAAGTTCTAGGCTTTGGAACATATGCCTTCTTCCCGTCATGTGTCGCGAGCAGCCAGAGTCCAGGTACCATGACTGGTGTTTCTGATTTGCTGCTAAAGATATCTGCAACATGTATTATTTTATCCTTAGGTACCCAGATTTTCTTGGGTCCTGATTTGTTAGATTTACCAAAACTCTGGTTGAATTTTGGTTTCACAAAATACTTACTGCTAGTGTATTTAATATCATGTGTGTGACCATACACAAAATGTGAGTTCAGAGGAGTGTGTTTAATGGTTAAATCCATGGCATTCTTTGGTGTAGGAACCTTAAATTGGTATCCTATTCCCTTTCTGCCGTTTCTGCTAACTCCATAGATCATTGAAGTCATTTTGCTTCTATCTATGCTTTTAGCAAGGAACTTCTGGAAACTATGATCATACTCCTTGATGATCTCATCAGCGCTGCTGGGAGTTTTAGAAATTGGTTCCTTCTGAGAGTTTTGTAAAACATTTTCTAATTTTGAAATTTTATTTCTCAGCTCAGAATTTTCCAATTTAAGACTCTCAGTCTTATCAGAGTCAGATTCAAGATTCCTTTTCAGGTTTCTGAATTTAACTCTAATCTGCTGGTACCTTTCCAGAATTTCATTAAGGCTTTCAGCAAGTTCAGCCTTAGTAAAATTAATTGCAAAGTCAAGAAATACCTCTTCAATATCTGATTCTGAGTCTGATTCAGAAGCTTCATTGTCTTCTGAAATGTTAGCCATGAGAGCTATGTTTGCTCTCTCATCATCTGATTTTGAGTCAGCTTCAGACGAGTCAGAGTCATCCCATGTAGCCATGAGACTTTTCTTCTTTTCTCTTCCAAACTTCTTTTTGGGCTTTTCCCTCTGAAGCTTTGGGCAGTCACTCTTGTAGTGTCCTTGCTCATTGCATTCATAGCAGATGATGTCCTTGGTGTTTGGCTTTCTGCTTCCTAAGGAGCCTTCAGATCTTCTGTATCCAGAGGAAGAATCTGTCCTTCTGTATCTTGAAGAAGACTCATTCTGATCAGATCTTCTGGGATTCCTGAACTTCCTTTGCCTCTGCTTCCATAGTTGGTTCACTCTTCTGGAGAGGAGGGAAAGTTCGTCTTCTTCTGATGAGGATCCATCAGATGTTTCTTCAACTGCCTGCAAAACTTTAGACTCAGATTTTTTGTTAGATTTTAATGCTAAAGGCTTATCTTGCTTATGAGGTTCATCAGCTTCCAGCTCTATCTCGTGACCTCTGAGGGAGCTGATAAGTTCCTCCAGAGAAATTTTGTTGAGATCTTTAGCTAGCTTCAGAGCTGTAACCATTGGCCTCCACTGCTTTGGTAAGCTTCTGATGATCTTCTTGACGTGATCAGCAGTAGAGTATCCTTTGTCCAGAACCTTGAGACCAGCCACCAGAATTTGGAATCTTGAGAACATTGTTTCAATGGATTCACTTTCTTCCATTTTGAATGCCTCATACTTCTGAATGAGCGCAAGAGCTTTAGTTTCTTTGACCTGAATGTTGCCTTCATGCGTCATTCTGAGTGAGTCAAACATGTTCTTTGTTGTATCTCTGTTAGAGATCTTTTCATATTAGGCATAAGAGATGGCGCTGAGAAGAATGGTTCTGGCCTTGTGGTGATTTTTGAAGTCACGCTTTTGTTGGTCAGACATTGCTTTCCTGTCAATCTTATGACCTCTTGCATTCACTGGGTGCGTGTATCCATCTATCACCATGTCCCACAGATCAGCATCATGTGCCAGAAAGAAGCTTTCAATTTTGTCTTTCCAGTAATCAAAATTTTCTCCATCAAAGACTGGAGGTTTGCCGCTGAATGTGTCTCTGTCTTCATTGTTGTCATTGTTGGTGTGTTGATAAGTTCCTGCCATTGTGTTTTTCTGACACTGGATCTTGTACTGACACGGTTAAGTGTTTTAGCTCAGAACCAGGCGCTCTGATACCAATTGAAGAAGTGAAAAACACAAGAAGGGGGGTTGAATTGTAAAAATTGGAAATCAATTGCAGTGAACACGGTATTTTTATCCTGGTTCGTTTGATCTCAAACTACTCCAGTCCACCCGTCAAGGTGATTTCGCCTCTCTCCAACGAGGTCTTAATCCACTATATTCAACTGAATATTACAACTGCTTTAACAACTTCTAAAGCCTTCTTGAGTCAAACCACAAACCGGATTCTCAAGGAAATACTTTCTTAAAAGAATTGAAATCTAGGTGTGTGAATGTTTTCTACAAAAACTGTTTATCACAACTGTGATACTACACAATTTGAGCTTATGAGAGCTAGAGTGCTAAAGTAATTGAATAAAGACTTTGAGAGCTTTTAGCAAACTGAGAGTGAGGAAGATGATGAATATCTTTAGGCGTGTAGAAGGTTGTAGAGAATTAGCCAATTCAATCTTCATTCACTTGTTTATATAGCATTGGAAATAAGGTACGTTGGAGTAGTAATTCCATTTCAATGCCAATAACATTCTTTCCATATTAAGCAGATCTTGTCTGGAATGATGCCGTTGGTAATAAAGCATCTTGAATGCACAGTACCGTTGCCATTTAAGCGTGTTCTGGCTTTGGCTCATTCTGACGTTGCTTAGGTGCTGATGAAGTGTTGTTGTCTTGATCAAAGTTCAGATGGTTAAGCGCAGATCTGTTCATCAAGCTTCAGCGTAAGCACAAGTTGATCTTCTGATTCTGGCAGCTGATATAACATCTTCTGATGCTGATGTTGATATCCCATTTTCTGATGCTGATGATGATGTTCTCTTGCTGATACCCATCAGAGTTTCTGTAAAACAGAATGTAATTTTTAGATAGCATATGTGTCTTACATGAATCATACAATTAATGTATCTTAGCATTTTGTTATCATCAAAACTTAAACTTAGGGTAGTAGATTCAAACTTTGTTCTAACAAAAGCTACAATCCAATGGAGTAACAAAAATCTCGACAACAGACTACCTTCCATAATGACAAGTCTACCATCCATTGGAGTAACAAAAATCTGTACTACAGACTACCTTCCATAATGACAAGGCTACCATCCATTGGAGTAACAGAAATCACAACGACAAATAACCTTCAATAATGACAAGGCTACCATCCATTAGAGTAACAAAAATCTGGACAACAGACTAACTTCCATAATGACAGGGCTACCATCCATTGGAGTAACAAAAATTTCAACAAGAGACTACCTTCCATAATAACAAGGCTACCATCCATTGGAGTAACTAAGATATCGACAACATACTACCTTCCATAATGACATGGCTACAATCCATTGGAGTAACAAAAATCACGACAACATACTACCTTCCATAATGACAAGGCTACCATCTATTGGAATAACAAAAATCTCAACAACAGACTACCTTCCACAATGACAAGGCTACCATCCAATGGAGTAACAAAAATCTAGACAACAGACTACATTCCATAATGACAAGGCTACCATCCATTGGAGTAACAAAAATCTCGACAAAAGACTACCTTCTATAATAAGAAGGCTACCATCCATTGGAGTAACAAAGATATCGACAACATACTACCTTCCACAATGACAAGGCTACCATCCAATGGAGTAATAAAAATCTAGACAACAGACTACATTCCATAATGACAAGGCTACCATCCATTGGAGTAACAAAAATCTCGACAAAAGACTACCTTCTATAATAAGAAGGCTACCATCCATTGGAGTAACAAAAATCTCGACAACAAACAACCTTCCATAATGACAAGGGTACCATCCATTGGAGTAACAAAAATCTTGACAACAGACTACCTTCCATAATGTCAAGTCTACAATCCATTGGAATAAAAAAAATCTCGAAAACAAACTACTTTCCATAATGACAAAGCTACAATCCAATGGAGTAACAAAAATCTCGACAACAGACTACCTTCCATAATGACAAGTCTACCATCCATTGGAGTAACAAAAATCTGAACAACACACTACCTTCCATAATGACAAGGCTACCATCCATTGGAGTAACAAAAATCACAACGACAGACTACCTTCCATAATGACAACGCTACCAACCATTTGGAGTAACTAAAATATCACAAGAGACTACCTTCCATAATGACAAGGCTACCATCCATTATAGTAACAAAAATGTCGACAACAGACTACCTTCCATAATGACAAGGCTACCATCCATTGGAGTAACAAAGATATCGACAACATACTACCTTCCATAATGACAAGGGTACAATCCATTGGAGTAACAAAAATCACGACAAAAAACTACCTTCCATAATGACAAGACTACCATCCATTGGAATAACAAAAATTCGACAATAGACTACCTTCCGTAATGACAAGGCTACCATCCAATGGAGTAAAAAAAATATCGACAACAGACTACCTTCCATAATGACAAGGCTACCATCCATTAGAGTAACAAAAATCTGTACAACAGACTACCTTCCATAATGACAAGGCTACCATCCATTGGAGTAACAGAAATCACAACGACAAACAACCTTCCATAATGACAAGGCTACCATCCATTAGAGTAACAAAAATCTGAAAAACATACTACCTTCCATAATGACAGGGCTACCATCCATTGGAGTAACAAAAATTTCAACAAGAGACTACCTTCCATAATGACAAGGCTACCATCCATTGGAGTAACAAAGATATCGACAACATACTACCTTCCATAATGACAAGGCTACAATCCATTGGAGTAACAAGAATCACGACAACAGACTACCTTCCATAATGACAAGGCTACCATCCATTGGAATAACAAAAATCTTGACAACAGACTACCTTCCATAATGACAAGGATAACATCCATTGGAGTAACAAAAATCTCGACAATAGACTACCTTCCATAATGACAAGGGTACCATCCATTGGAGTAACAAAAATATCGACAACAAACTACCTTCCATAATGACAAGTCTACAATCCATTAGAATAACAAAAATATCGATAATAGACTACCTTCCATAATGACAAGGCTACCATCCATTGGAGTAACAGAAATCACAACGACAGACTACCTTCCATAATGACAAGGCTACCATCCATTTGGGTAAAAAAAATCAGGACCACAGACTACCTTTCATAACGACAAGGCGACCATCCATTGGTGTAACAAAAATATCAACAAGAGACTACCTACCATAATGACAAGGCTACCATCCAATAGAGTAAAAAAAATATCGACAACAGACTACCTTCCATAATGACAAGGCTACCATCCATTAGAGTAATAAAAATCTGTACAACAGACTACCTTCCATAATGACAGGGCTACCATCCATTGGAGTAACACAAATCACAACAAGAGACAACCTTCCATAATGACAAGGCTACCATCCATTGGAGTAAAAAAGATATCGACAACATACTACCTTCCATAATGACAAGGCTACAATCCATTGGAGTAACAAAAATCACGACAACAGACTACCTTCCATAATGACAAGGCTACCATCCATTGGAATAACAAAAATCTTAACAACAGACTACCTTCCACAATGACTAGGCTACCATCCAATGGAGTAACAAAAATCTAGACAACAGACTATATTCCATAATGACAAGGCTACCATCCATTGGAGTAACAAAAATCTCGACAAAAGACTACCTTCTATAATAAGAAGGCTACCATCCATTGGAGTAACAAAGATATCGACAACATACTACCTTACATAATGACAAGGCTACAATCCATTGGAGTAACAAAAATCATGACAACAGACTACCTTCCATAATGACAAGGCTATCATCTATTGGAATAACAGAAATCTCGACAACAGACTTCCTTCCATAATTTCAAGGCTACCATCCATTGGAGTAACAAAATCTCGACAACAAACGACCTTCCATAATGACAAGGGTACCATCCATTGGAGTAACAAAAATCTCGAAAACAGACTACCTTCCATAATGACAAGTCTACAATCCATTGGAATGACAAAAATCTCGAAAACAAACTACTTTCCATAATGACAAAGCTACAATCCAATGGAGTAACAAAAATCTCGACATCAGACTACCTTCCATAATGACAAGTTTACCATCCATTGGAGTAACAAAAATCTGAACAACACACTACCTTCCATAATGACAAGGCTACCATCCATTGGAGTAACAAAAATCACAATGACAAACTACCTTCCATAATGACAAGGCTACCAACCATTCGGAGCAACTAAAATATCACAAGAGACTACCTTCCATAATGACAAGGCTACCGTCCATTATAGTAACAAAAATCTCGACAACTGACTACCTTCCATAATGACAAGGCTACCATCCATTGGAGTAACAAGGATATTGACAACATACTACCTTCCATAATGACAAGGCTACCAACCATTTGGAGTAACTAAAATATCACAAGAGACTACCTTCCATAATGACAAGGCTACCATCCATTATAGTAACAAAAATCTCGACAATAGACTACCTTCCATAATGACAAGGCTACCATCCATTGGAGTAACAAAGATATCGACAACATACTACATTCCATAATGACAAGGCTACCATCCATTGGAGTAACAAAAATCACGACAAAAAAATACCTTCCATAATGACAAGGCTACCATCCAATAGAGTAAAAAAAATAACGACAACAGACTACCTTCCATAATGACAAGGCTACCATCCATTAGAGTAACAAAAATCTGTACAATAGACTACCTTCCATAATGACAAGGCTACCATCCATTGGAGTAATAGAAATCACAACGACAAACAACCTTCAATAATGACAAGGCTACCATCCATTAGTGTAACAAAAATTGGGACAACAGACTACCTTCCTTAATGACAGGGCTACCATCCATTGAAGTAACAAAAATTTAACCAAGAGACTACCTTCCATAATGACAAGGCTACCATCCGTTGCAGTAACAAAGATATCTACAACATACTACCTTCCATAATGACATGGCTACAATCCATTGGAGTAATAAAAATCACGACAACAGACTACCTTCCATAATGACAAGGCTACCATCCGTTGGAATAACAAAAATCTCGACAACACACTACCTTCCACAATGACAAGGCTACCATCCAATGGAGTAACAAAAATCTAGACAACAGACTACATTCCATAATGACAAGGCTATCATCCATTGGAGTAATAAAAATTTCGACAAAAGACTACCTTCTATAATAAGAAGGCTACCATCCATTGGAGTAACAAAGATATCGACAACATACTACTTTCCATACTGACAAGGCTACAATCCATTGGAGTAACAAAAATCTAGACAACAAACGACCTTCCATAATGACAAGGGTACCATCCATTGGAGTAACAAAAATCTCGACAACAGACTACCTTCCACAATGACAAGGCTACCATCCAATGGAGTAACAAAAATCTAGACAACAGACTACATTCCATAATGACAAGGCTTCCATCCATTGGAGTAACAAAAATATCGACAAAAGACTACCTTCTATAATAAGAAGGCTACCATCCATTGGAGTAACAAAGATATCGACAACATACTACCTTCCATAATGACAAGGCTACAATCCATTGGAGTAACAAAAATCACGACAACAAACTACCTTCCATAATGACAAGGCTACCATCTATTGGAATAACAGAAATCTCGACAACAGACTTCCTTCCATAATTTCAAGGCTACCATCCATTGGAGTAACAAAAATCTCGACAACAAACGACCTTCCATAATGACAAGGGTACCATCCATTGGAGTAACAAAAATCTCGACAACAGACTACCTTCCATAATGACAAGTCTACAATCCATTGGAATAACAAAAATCTCGAAAACAAACTACTTTCCATAATGACAATAATACAATCCAATGGAGTAACAAAAATCACGACAACAGACTACCTTCCATAATGACAAGGCTACCATCCATTGGAATAACAAAAATCTCGACAACAGACTACCTTCCACAATGACAAAGCTACCATCCAATGGAGTAACAAAAATCTAGACAACAGACTACATTCCATAATGACAAGGCTTCCATCCATTGAAGTAACAAAAATCTCGACAAAAGACTACCTTCTATAATAAGAAGGCTACCATCCATTGGAGTAACAAAGATATCGACAACATACTACCTTCCATAATGACAAGGCTACCATCTATTGGAATAAAAGAAATCTCGACAATAGACTTCCTTCCATAATTTCAAGGCTACCATCCATTGGAGTAACAAAAATCTCGACAACAAACGACCTTCCATAATGACAAGGGTACCATCCATTGGAGTAACAAAAATCTCGACAACAAACTACCTTCCATAATGACAAGGCTACCATCCATTGGAGTAACAAAAATCTCGACAAAAGACTACCTTCCATAATGACAAGTCTACCATCCATTGGAGTAACAAAGATATCGACAACATACTACTTTCCATAATGACAAAGATACAATCCAATGGTGTAACAAAAATCACGACAACAGACTACCTTCCATAATGACAAGTCTACCATCTATTGGAATAACATAAATATGAACAACACAGTACCTTCCATAATGACAAGGCTACCATCCATTGGAGTAACAAAAATCACAATGACAGACTACCTTCCATTATGACAAGGCTACCAACCATTTGGAGTAACTAAAATATCACAAGAGACTACCTTTCATAATGACAAGGCTACCATCCATTATAGTAACAAAAATCTCGACAATAGACTACCTTCCATAATGCTAAGGCTACCATCCATTGGAGTAACAAAGATATCGACAACATACTACCTTCCATAATGACAAGGCTACCATCCATTGGAGTAACAAAAATCACGACAAAAAACTACCTTCCATAATGACAAGGCTTCCATCCAATAGAGTAAAAAAAATATCGACAACAGACTACCTTCCATAATGACAAGGCTACCATCCATTAGAGTAACAAAAATCTGTACAATAGACTACCTTCCATAATGACAAGGCTACCATCCATTGGAGTAATAGAAATCACAACGACAAACAACCTTCAATAATGACAAGGCTACTATCCATTAGAATGACAAAAATCGGGACAACAAACTACCTTCCATAATGACAGGGCTACCATCCATTAAAGTAACAAAAATTTCAACAAGAGACTACCTTCCATAATGACAAGGCTACCATCCATTGGAGTAACAAAGATATCGACAACATACTACCTTCCATAATGACATGGCTACAATCTATTGGAGTAACAAAAATCACGACAACAGACTACCTTCCATAATGACAAGGCTACCATCCATTGGAATAACAAAAATCTCGACAATAGACTACCTTCCACAATGACAAGGCTACCATCCAATGGAGCAACAAAAATCTAGACAACATACTACATTCCATAATGACAAGGCTACCATCCATTGGAGTAACAAAAATATCGACAACATACTACCTTCCATACTGACAAGGCTACAATCCTTTGGAGTAACAAAAATCTCGACAACAAACGACCTTCCATAATGACAAGGGTACCATCCATTGGAGTAACAAAAATTTCGACAATAGACTACCTTCCATAATGACAAGTCTACAATCCATTGGAATAACAAAAATCTCGAAAACAAACTACTTTCCATAATGACAAAGATATAATCCAATGGAGTAACAAAAATCTCGACAACAGACTACCTTCCATAATGATAAGTCTACCATCCATTGGAGTAACAAAAATCTCAACAACACACTACCTTCCGTAATGACAAGGCTACCATCCATTGGAGTAACAAAAATCATAACGACAGACTACCTTCCATAATGACAAGGCTACCATCCATTAGAGTAACAAAAATATGTACAATAGACTACCTTCCATAATGACAAGGCTACCATCCATTGGAGTAATAGAAATCACAACGACAAACAACCTTCAATAATGACAAGGCTACCATCCATTAGAATGACAAAAATCGGGACAACAGACTACCTTCCATAATGACAGGGCTACCATCCATTAAAGTAACAAAAATTTCATCAAGAGACTACCTTCCATAATGACAAGGCTACCATCCATTGGAGTAACAAAGATATCGACAACATACTACCTTCCATAATGACATGGCTACAATCTATTGGAGTAACAAAAATCACGACAACAGACTACCTTCCATAATGACAAGGCTACCATCCATTGGAATAACAAAAATCTCGACAATAGACTACCTTCCACAATCACAAGGCTACCATCCAATGGAGCAACAAAAATCTAGACAACAGACTACATTCCATAATGACAAGGCTGCCATCCATTGGAGTAACAAAAATCTCGACAAAAGACTACCTTCTATAATAAGAAGGCTACCATCCATTGGAGTAACAAAGATATCGACAACATACTACCTTCCATACTGACAAGGCTACAATCCATTGGAGTAACAAAAATCTCGACAACAAACGACCTTCCATAATGACAAGGGTACCATCCATTGGAGTAACAAAAATTTCGACAATAGACTACCTTCCATAATGACAAGTCTACAATCCATTGGAATAACAAAAATCTCGAAAACAAACTACTTTCCATAATGACAAAGATATAATCCAATGGAGTAACAAAAATCTCGACATCAAACTACCTTCCATAATGACAAGTCTACCATCCATTGGAGTAACAAAAATCTGAACAACACACTACCTTCCGTAATGACAAGGCTACCATCCATTGGAGTAACAAAAATCACAACGACAGACTACCTTCCATAATGACAAGGCTACTAACCATTTGGAGTAACTAAAATATCACAAGAGACTACCTTCCATAATGACAAGGCTACCACCCTATATAGTAACAAAAATCTCGACAACATACTACCTTCCAAAATGACAAGGCTACCATCCATTGGAGTAACAAAAATCACAACGACAAACTACCTTCCACAATGACAAGGCTACCAACCATTTGGAGTAACTAAAATATCACAAGAGACTACCTTCCATAATGACAAGGCTACCATCCTATATAGTAACAAAAATCTCGACAACAGACTACCTTCCATAATGACAAGGCTACCATTCATTGTAGTGACAAAAATCTCAACAATAGACTACTTTCCATAATGCCAAGGCTACCATCCATTGGAATAACAAAAATCTCGAAAGCAAACTACTTTCCATAATGACAACGACAGACTACCTTCCATAATGACAAGGCTACTAACCATTTGGAGTAACTAAAATATCACAAGAGACTACCTTCCATAATGACAAGGCTACCACCCTATATAGTAACAAAAATCTCGACAACATACTACCTTCCAAAATGACAAGGCTACCATCCATTGGAGTAACAAAAATCACAACGACAAACTACCTTCCACAATGACAAGGCTACCAACCATTTGGAGTAACTAAAATATCACAAGAGACTACCTTCCATAATGACAAGGCTACCATCCTATATAGTAACAAAAATCTCGACAACAGACTACCTTCCATAATGACAAGGCTACCATCCATTGGAGTAACAAAGATATTGACAACATACTACCTTCTATAATGACAAGGCTACCATCCATTGGAGTAACAAAAATCATGACAAAAAACTACCTTCCATAATGAAAAGACTACCATCCATTGGAATAACAAAAATCTCGAAAACAGACTACCTTCCACAATGACAAGGCTACCATCCAATAGAGTAAAAAAAATATCGACAACAGACTACCTTCCATAATGACAAGGCTACCATCAATTAGAGTAACAAAAATTTGTATAACTGACTACCTTCCATGATGACAAGGCTACCATCCATTGGAGTCACAAAAATTGGAACAACAGACTACCTTCCATAATGACAGGGCTACCATCCATTGGAGTAACAAAAATTTCAACAAGAGACTACCTTCCAAAATGACAAGGCTACCATCCATTGGAGTAACAAAGATATCGATAACATACTACCTTCTATAATGACAAGGCTACAATCCATTGGAGTAACAAGAATCACGACAACAGACTACCTTCCATAATAACAAGGCTACCATCCATTGGAATAACAAAAATCTCGACAACAGACTACCTTCCACAATGACAAGGCTACCATCCAATGGAGTAACAAAAATCTAGACAACAGACTACATTCCATAATGACAAGGATACCATCCATTGGAGTAACAAAAATATAGAAAATAAACTACCTTCCATAATGACAAGGGTACCATCCATTGGAGTAACAAAAATCTCGACAACAAACTACCTTCCATAATGACAAGTCTACAATCCATTAGAATAACAAAAATCTCGACAATAGACTACCTTCCATGATGACAAGGCTACAATCCAATGGAGTAACAAAAATCTCAACAACAGTCTACCTTCCATAATGACAAGGCTACCATCCATTGGAGTAACAGAAATCACAACAACAGACTACCTTCCATAATGACAAGGCTACCATCCATTTGACTAACAAAAATAGGGACAACAAAGTACCTTCCATAATGACAAGGCTAGCATCCATTGGAGTAACAGAAATATCAACAAGAGACTACCTACAATAATGACAAGGCTACTATCCAATGGAGTAACAAAAATCTCAACAACAGTCTACCTTCCATAATGACAAGGCTACCATCCATTTGACTAATGAAAATCGGGACAACAAACTACCTTCCATAATGACAAGGCTAGCATCCATTGGAGTAACAGAAATATCAACAAGAGACAACCTACAATAATGACAAGGCTACTATCCATTGGAGTAAGAAAAATCTCGACAACAGACTACCTTCCATAATGATAAGGCTACCATCCATTGGAGTAACAAAGATATCAACAACATACTACCTTCCATAATGACAAGGCTACCATCCATTGGAATAACAAAAATCTCGACAATAGACTACCTTCCATAATGACAAGTCTACCATGCATTGGAGTTACAAAAATATCAACAAGAGATTACCTTCCCTAATGACAAGGCTACCATCCATTGGAGTAACAAAAATCTCGACAACAGACTACCTTCCATAATGACAAGGCTACCCTCCATTGGAGTAACAAAGATATCGACAACAGACTACCTTCCATAATGACAAGGCTACTATCCATTAGAGTAACAAAAATCTGGACAACTGACTACCTTCCATAATGAGAAGGCTACAATCCATTGGAGTAACAGAAATCACAACGATAGACTACCTTCCATAATGACAAGGCTATCGTCCATTAGAGTTACAAAAATCGGCACAATAGACTACCTTCCATAATGACAAGGATATAATCCATTAGAGTAACAAAAATCTCAACAATAGACTACCTTTCATAATGACAAGGCTACCATCCATTGGAAATAGAAAAATATCAACGACAGACTACCTTCCATAATGACAAGGCTACCATCCATTGGCGTAACAAAAATCTCGACAACAGACTACCTTTCATAATGACAAGGCTACCATCCATTGGAGTAACAAAAATCTCGAAAACAAACTACCTTCTATAATGACTTGGCTACCATCCATTGGAATAACAAAAATCTCGACAACATACTACCTTCCATAATGACAAGGCTACTATCCAATGGAGTAACAAAAATCTCGACAACAGACTACCTTCCATAATGACAAGGCTAACATACATTGTAGTAACAAAAATTTGAACAACAGACTACCTTCCATAACGAGATGGCTACCATCCATTGGAGTAATAAAAATCAGAACGACAGACTACCTTCCATAATGACAAGGAAACAATCCATTGTAGTAACAAAAGTCACGACAACAGACTACCTTATATGAAAAGGTTACCATCCATTGGAATAACAAAAATATCAACAACATACTACCTTCCATAATGATAAGGCTACCATCCAATGGAGTAACAAAAATCTCGACAACAAACTACCTTCCATAATGACAAAGCTATTGTCTGTAAGAGTAACAAAAATATGGACAACAGACTACCGTCCATAATGAAAAGGGTACCATCATTGGAGTAACCAAAATATCAACAAGAGACTACCTTCCATAATTACAAGGCTACAATCCATTGGAGTATAAAAATCTCGACAACAGAATACCTTCCATAATGATAAGGCTACCATCCATTAAAGTAACTAAAATCTCGTACACAAACTACCTTCCATAATGTCTAGTCTACCATCCATTGGACTAACAAAGTTATCGACAACAAACTACCTTCCATAACGACAAGGCTATAATCCATTATAGTAACAAAAATCATGACAATAGAATACCTTCCATAATGACAAGGCTACCATCCAATGGAATAACAAAAATCTCGGCAACAGACTATGTTCCATTATGACAAGGCTACCATCCCTTAGAGTAACAAAAATCTCGACAACAGACTACCTTCCATAATGACAAGGCTACCATCCATTGGGGTAACCAAGATATCGACATTATACTACCTTCCATAATGACAAGGCTACCATCCCTTCGAGTAACAAAAATCACGACAACAGACTCCCTTTCATAATGACAAGGCTACCATCCATTGGAATAACAAAAATATCGTACACAAACTACCTTCCATGATGACTAGGCTACCATCCATTGGAGTAACAAAGATATCGACAACGGACTACCTTCCATAACGATAAGGCTACCATCCATTGGAGTAATAAAGATATCGACAACATACTACCTTCCATAATGACAAGGCTACCATTCCTTAGAGTAAAAAAAATCACGACAACAGACTACCTTTCATAATGACAAGGCTACCATCCATTGGAATAACAAAAATATCGTACACAAACTACCTTCCATAATGACTAGGCTACCATCCATTGGAGTAACAAAGATATCGACAACAGACTACCTTCCATAACGACAAGGCTACCATCCATTTAAGTAATAAAGATATCGAAAACAGACTATCTTCAATAACGACAAGGCTACCATCCCTTGGAGTAACAAAAATCTCGACAATAGACTACCTTCCATAATGACAAGGCTACCATCCATTGGAGTAACAAAGATATCGACAACATACTACCTTCCATAATGACAAGGCTACCATCCATTGGAATAACAAAAATATCTTACACAAACTACCTTCAATAATGACTAGGCTACCATCCATTGGAGTAACAAAGATATCGACAACAGACTCCCTTCCATAATGACAAGGCTACAATCCATTGTAGTAACAAAAATCTCGACAACAGACTACCTTCCATAATGACAAGGCTACCATTCATTGTAGTGACAAAAATCTCAACAATAGACTACTTTCCATAATGCCAAGGCTACCATCCATTGGAATAACAAAAATCTCGAAAGCAAACTACTTTCCATAATGACAAAGATACAATCCAATGGAGTAACAAAAATCACGACAACAGACTACCTTCCATAATGACAAGGCTACCATCCATTGGAATAACAAAAATCTCGAAAACAGACTACCTTCCACAATGACAAGGCTACCATCCAATGGAGTACCAAAAATCTAGACAACAGACTACATTCCATAATGACAAGGCTTCCATCCATTGGAGTAACAAAAATATCGATAAAAGACTACCTTCTATAATAAGAAGGCTACCATCCATTGGAGTAACAAAGATATCGACAACATACTACCTTCCATAATGACAAGGCTACAATATATTGGAGTAACAAAAATCACGACAACAAACTACCTTCCATAATGACAAGGCTACCATCTATTGGAATAACAGAAATCTCGACAACAGACTTCCATCCATAATTTCAAGGCTACCATCCATTGGAGTAACAAAAATCTCGACAACAAACGACCTTCCATAATGACAAGGGTACCATCCATTGGAGTAACAAAAATCTCGACAACAGACTACCTTCAATAATGACAAGGCTACCGTCCATTGGAGTAACAAAAATCTCGACAAAAGACTACCTTCAATAATAAGAAGGCTACCATCCATTGGAGTAACAAAGATATCGACAACATACTACCTTCCATAATGACAAGGCTACAATCCATTGGAGTAACAAAAATCACAACAACAAACTACCTTCCATAATGACAAGGCTACCATCCATTGGAATAACAATTATCTCGACAACAGACTACCTTCCACAATGACAAGGCTACCATCCAATGGAGTAACAAAAATCTAGACAACAGACTACATTCCATAATGACAAGGCTACCATCCATTGGAGTAACAAAAATATCGACAAAAGACTACCTTCTATAATAAGAAGGCTACCATCCATTGGAGTAACAAAGTTATCGACAACATACTACCTTCCATAATGACAAGGCTACAATCCATTGGAGTAACCAAAATCACGACAACAGACTACCTTCCATAATGACAAGGCTACCATCTATTGGAATAACAAAAATCTCGACAACAAACTTCCTTCCATAATTTCAAGGCTACCATCCATTGGAGTAACAAAAATCTCGACAACTAATGACCTTCAATAATGACAAGGGTACCGTCCATTGGAGTAACAAAAATATCGACAACATACTACCTTCCATAGTGTCAAGTCTACAATCCATTGGAATGACAAAAATCTCGAAAACAAACTACTTTCCATAATGACAAAGCTACAATCCAATGGAGTAACAAAAATCTCGACATCGGACTACCTTCCATAATGACAAGGCTACCATCCATTGGAGTAACAAAAATCTGAACAACACACTACCTTCCATAATGACAAGGCTACCATCCATTGGAGTAACAAAAATCACAATGACATTCAACCTTCCATAATGACAAGGCTACCAACCATTTGGAGTAACTAAAATATCACAAGAGACTACCTTCCATAATGACAAGGCTACCATCCATTATAGTAACAAAAATCTCGACAATAGACTACCTTCCATAATGACAAGGCTACCATCCATTGGAGTAACAAAGATATCAACAACATACTACCTTCCATAATGACAAGGCTACCATCCAATAGAGTAAAAAAAATATCGACAACATACTACCTTCCATAATGATAAGGCTACCATCCATTAGAGTAACAAAAATTTGTACAATAGACTACCTTCCATAATGACAAGGCTACCATCCATTGGAGTAATAGAAATCACAACGACAAACAACCTTCAATAATGACAAGGCTACCATCCATTAGAGTAACAAAAATCGGGACAACAAACTACCTGCCATAATGATAGGTCTACCATCCATTGAAGTAACAAAAATTTCAACAAGAGACTACCTTCCATAATGACAAGGCTACCATCCATTGGAGTAACAAAGATATCGACAACATACTACCTTCCATAATGACAAGGCTACCATCCATTGTAGTGACAAAAATCTCGATAATATACTACCTTCAATAATGACAAGGCTACCATTCATTGGAATAACAAAAATCACGACAACAGACTACCTTCCATAACGACAATGCTACAATCCATTGTAGTAACAAATTACTCGCCAATATACTACCTTCTATAATGACAACGCTACCATCCATTGGAGTAACAAAAATCACGACAACAGACTACCTTCCATAATGACAAGGCTACCATCCATTGGGGTAACCAAGATATCGACATTATACTACCTTCCATAATGACAAGGCTACCATCCCTTCGAGTAACAAAAATCACGACAACAGACTCCCTTTCATAATGACAAGGCTACCATCCATTGGAATAACAAAAATATCGTACACAAACTACCTTCCATGATGACTAGGCTACCATCCATTGGAGTAACAAAGATATCGACAACGGACTACCTTCCATAACGATAAGGCTACCATCCATTGGAGTAATAAAGATATCGACAACATACTACCTTCCATAATGACAAGGCTACCATTCCTTAGAGTAAAAAAAATCACGACAACAGACTACCTTTCATAATGACAAGGCTACCATCCATTGGAATAACAAAAATATCGTACACAAACTACCTTCCATAATGACTAGGCTACCATCCATTGGAGTAACAAAGATATCGACAACAGACTACCTTCCATAACGACAAGGCTACCATCCATTTAAGTAATAAAGATATCGAAAACAGACTATCTTCAATAACGACAAGGCTACCATCCCTTGGAGTAACAAAAATCTCGACAATAGACTACCTTCCATAATGACAAGGCTACCATCCATTGGAGTAACAAAGATATCGACAACATACTACCTTCCATAATGACAAGGCTACCATCCATTGGAATAACAAAAATATCTTACACAAACTACCTTCAATAATGACTAGGCTACCATCCATTGGAGTAACAAAGATATCGACAACAGACTCCCTTCCATAATGACAAGGCTACAATCCATTGTAGTAACAAAAATCTCGACAACAGACTACCTTCCATAATGACAAGGCTACCATTCATTGTAGTGACAAAAATCTCAACAATAGACTACTTTCCATAATGCCAAGGCTACCATCCATTGGAATAACAAAAATCTCGAAAGCAAACTACTTTCCATAATGACAAAGATACAATCCAATGGAGTAACAAAAATCACGACAACAGACTACCTTCCATAATGACAAGGCTACCATCCATTGGAATAACAAAAATCTCGAAAACAGACTACCTTCCACAATGACAAGGCTACCATCCAATGGAGTACCAAAAATCTAGACAACAGACTACATTCCATAATGACAAGGCTTCCATCCATTGGAGTAACAAAAATATCGATAAAAGACTACCTTCTATAATAAGAAGGCTACCATCCATTGGAGTAACAAAGATATCGACAACATACTACCTTCCATAATGACAAGGCTACAATATATTGGAGTAACAAAAATCACGACAACAAACTACCTTCCATAATGACAAGGCTACCATCTATTGGAATAACAGAAATCTCGACAACAGACTTCCATCCATAATTTCAAGGCTACCATCCATTGGAGTAACAAAAATCTCGACAACAAACGACCTTCCATAATGACAAGGGTACCATCCATTGGAGTAACAAAAATCTCGACAACAGACTACCTTCAATAATGACAAGGCTACCGTCCATTGGAGTAACAAAAATCTCGACAAAAGACTACCTTCAATAATAAGAAGGCTACCATCCATTGGAGTAACAAAGATATCGACAACATACTACCTTCCATAATGACAAGGCTACAATCCATTGGAGTAACAAAAATCACAACAACAAACTACCTTCCATAATGACAAGGCTACCATCCATTGGAATAACAATTATCTCGACAACAGACTACCTTCCACAATGACAAGGCTACCATCCAATGGAGTAACAAAAATCTAGACAACAGACTACATTCCATAATGACAAGGCTACCATCCATTGGAGTAACAAAAATATCGACAAAAGACTACCTTCTATAATAAGAAGGCTACCATCCATTGGAGTAACAAAGTTATCGACAACATACTACCTTCCATAATGACAAGGCTACAATCCATTGGAGTAACCAAAATCACGACAACAGACTACCTTCCATAATGACAAGGCTACCATCTATTGGAATAACAAAAATCTCGACAACAAACTTCCTTCCATAATTTCAAGGCTACCATCCATTGGAGTAACAAAAATCTCGACAACTAATGACCTTCAATAATGACAAGGGTACCGTCCATTGGAGTAACAAAAATATCGACAACATACTACCTTCCATAGTGTCAAGTCTACAATCCATTGGAATGACAAAAATCTCGAAAACAAACTACTTTCCATAATGACAAAGCTACAATCCAATGGAGTAACAAAAATCTCGACATCGGACTACCTTCCATAATGACAAGGCTACCATCCATTGGAGTAACAAAAATCTGAACAACACACTACCTTCCATAATGACAAGGCTACCATCCATTGGAGTAACAAAAATCACAATGACATTCAACCTTCCATAATGACAAGGCTACCAACCATTTGGAGTAACTAAAATATCACAAGAGACTACCTTCCATAATGACAAGGCTACCATCCATTATAGTAACAAAAATCTCGACAATAGACTACCTTCCATAATGACAAGGCTACCATCCATTGGAGTAACAAAGATATCAACAACATACTACCTTCCATAATGACAAGGCTACCATCCAATAGAGTAAAAAAAATATCGACAACATACTACCTTCCATAATGATAAGGCTACCATCCATTAGAGTAACAAAAATTTGTACAATAGACTACCTTCCATAATGACAAGGCTACCATCCATTGGAGTAATAGAAATCACAACGACAAACAACCTTCAATAATGACAAGGCTACCATCCATTAGAGTAACAAAAATCGGGACAACAAACTACCTGCCATAATGACAGGTCTACCATCCATTGAAGTAACAAAAATTTCAACAAGAGACTACCTTCCATAATGACAAGGCTACCATCCATTGGAGTAACAAAGATATCGACAACATACTACCTTCCATAATGACAAGGCTACCATCCATTGTAGTGACAAAAATCTCGATAATATACTACCTTCAATAATGACAAGGCTACCATTCATTGGAATAACAAAAATCACGACAACAGACTACCTTCCATAACGACAATGCTACAATCCATTGTAGTAACAAATTACTCGCCAATATACTACCTTCTATAATGACAACGCTACCATCCATTGGAGTAACAAAAATCACGACAACAGACTACCTTCCATAATGACAAGGCTACCATCCATTGGAATAACAAAAATCTCGACAACACACTACCTTCCAGAATGACAAGGCTACCATCCAATGGCGTAACAAAAATCTAGACAACAGACTACATTCCATAATGACAAGGCTACCATCCATTGGAGTAAAAAAAATCTCGACAAAAGACTACCTTCTATAATAAGAAGGCTACCATCCATTGGAGTAACAAAGATATCGACAACATACTACCTTCCATAATGACAAGGCTACCATCCATTGGAGTAACAAAAATCACGACAAAAAACTACCTTCCATAATGACAAGGCTACCATCCAATAGAGTAAAAAAAATATCGACAACAGACTACCTTCCGTAATGACAAGGCTACCATCCATTAGAGTAATAAAAATCTGTACAATAGACTACCTTCCATAATGACAAGGCTACCATCCATTAGAGTAATAGAAATCACAACGACAAACAACCTTCAATAATGGCAAGGCTACCATCCATTAGAGTAACAAAAATTGGGACAATAGACTAGCTTCCATAATGACAGGGCTACCATCCATTGAAGTAACAAAATTTTCAACAAGAGACTACCTTCCATAATGACAAGGCTACCATCCATTGGAGTAACAAAGATATCGACAACATACTACCTTCCATAATGACATGGCTACAATCCATTGGAGTAACAAAAATCACGACAACAGACTACCTTCCATAATGACAAGGCTACCATCCATTGGAATAACAAAAATCTCGACAACACACTACCTTCCACAATGACAAGGCTACCATCAAATGGCGTAACAAAAATCTAGACAACAGACTACATTCCATAATGACAAGGCTACCATCCATTGGAGTAACAAAAATCTCGACAAAAGACTACCTTCTATAATAAGAAGGCTACCATCCATTGGAGTAACAAAGATATCGATAACATACTACCTTCCATACTAACAAGGCTACAATCCATTGGAGTAACAAAAATCTTGACAACAAACGACCTTCCATAATGACAGAGGTACCATCCATTGGAGTAACAAAAATTTCGACAACAGACTACCTTCCATACTGACAAGTCTACAATCCATTGGAATAACAAAAATCTCGAAAAGAAACTACTTTCCATAATGACAAAGATACAATCCAATGGTGTGACAAAAATATCGACAACAGACTACCTTCCATAATGACAAGTCTACCATCCATTGGAGTAACAAAAATATGAACAACACACTACCTTCCATAATGACAAGGCTACCATCCATTGGAGTAACAAAAATCACAACGACAGACTACCTTCCATAATGACAAGGCTACCAACCATTTGGAGTAACTAAAATATCACAAGAGACTACCTTCCATAATGACAAGGCTACCATCCATTATAGTAACAAAAATCTCGACAACAGACTACCTTCCATAATGCCAAGGCTACCATCCATTAGAGTAACAAAGATATCGACAACATACTACCTTCCATAATGACAAGGCTACCATCCATTGGAGTAACAAAAATCACGACAAAAAACTACCTTCCATAATGACAAGGCTACCATCCAATAGAGTAAAAAAAATATCGACAACAGACTACCTTCCATAATGACAAGGTTACCATCCATTAGAGTAACAAAAATCTGTACAATAGACTACCTTCCATAATGACAAGGCTACCATCCATTGGAGTAACAAAGATATCGACAACATACTACCTTCCATAATGACATGGCTACAATCCATTGGAGTAACAAAAATCACGACAACAGACTACCTTCCATAATGACAAGGCTACCATCCATTGGAATAACAAAAATCTCGACAACACACTACCTTCCACAATGACAAGGCTACCATCAAATGGAGTAACAAAAATCTAGACAACAGACTACATTCCATAATGACAAGGCTACCATCCATTGGAGTAACAAAAATCTCGACGAAAGACTACCTTCTATAATAAGAAGGCTACCATCCATTGGAGTAACAAAGATATCGATAACATACTACCTTCCATACTAACAAGGCTACAATCCATTGGAGTAACAAAAATCTTGACAACAAACGACCTTCCATAATGACAAGTGTACCATCCATTGGAGTAACAAAAATTTCGACAACATACTACCTTCCATAATGACAAGTCTACATTCCATTGGAATAACAAAAATCTCGAAAACAAACTACTTTCCATAATGACAAAGATACAATCCAATGGTGTGACAAAAATCTCGACAACAGACTACCTTCCATAATGACAAGTCTACCATCCATTGGAGTAACAAAAATATGAACAACACACTACCTTCCATAATGACAAGGCTACCATCCATTGGAGTAACAAAAATCACAACGACAGACTACCTTCCATAATGACAAGGCTACCAACCATTTGGAGTAACTAAAATATCACAAGAGACTACCTTCCATAATGACAAGGCTACCATCCATTATAGTAACAAAAATCTCGACAACAGACTACCTTCCATAATGCCAAGGCTACCATCCATTGGAGTAACAAAGATATCGACAACATACTACCTTCCATAATGACAAGGCTACCATCCATTGGAGTAACAAAAATCACGACAAAAAACTACCTTCCATAATGACAAGGCTACCATCCAAAAGAGTAAAAAAAAATATCGACAACAGACTACCTTCCATAATGACAAGGCTACCATCCATTAGAGTAACAAAAATCTGTACAATAGACTACCTTCCATAATGACAAGGCTACCATCCATTGGAGTAATAGAAATCACAACGACAAACAACCTTCAATAATGACAAGGCTACCATCCATTAGAGTGACAAAAATCGGGACAACATACTACCTTCCATAATGACAGGGCTACCATCCATTAAAGTAACAAAAATTTCAACAAGAGACAACATTCCATAATGACAAGGCTACCATCCATTGGAGTAACAAAGATATCGACAACATACTACCTTCCATAATGACATGGCTACAATCCATTGGAGTAACAAAAATCACGACAACAGACTACCTTCCATAATGACAAGGCTACAATCCATTGGAGTAACAAAAATCACGACAACACACTACCTTCCACAATGACAAGGCTACCATCAAATGGAGTAACAAAAATCTAGACAACAGACTACATTCCATAATGACAAGGCTACCATCAATTGGAGTAACAAAAATCTCGACAAAAGACTACCTTCTATAATAAGAAGGCTACCATCCATTGGAGTAACAAAGATATCGATAACATACTACCTTCCATACTAACAAGGCTACAATCCATTGGAGTAACAAAAATCTTGACAACAAACGACCTTCCATAATGACAGAGGTACCATCCATTGGAGTAACAAAAATTTCGACAACAGACTACCTTCCATACTGACAAGTCTACAATCCATTGGAATAACAAAAATCTCGAAAAGAAACTACTTTCCATAATGACAAAGATACAATCCAATGGTGTGACAAAAATCTCGACAACAGACTACCTTCCATAATGACAAGTCCACCATCCATTGGAGTAACAAAAATATGAACAACACACTACCTTCCATAATGACAAGGCTACCATCCATTGGAGTAACAAAAATCACAACGACAGACTACCTTCCATAATGACAAGGCTACCAACCATTTGGAGTAACTAAAATATCACAAGAGACTACCTTCCATAATGACAAGGCTACCATCCATTATAGTAACAAAAATCTCGACAACAGACTACCTTCCATAATGCCAAGGCTACCATCCATTGGAGTAACAAAGATATCGACAACATACTACCTTCCATAATGACAAGGCTACCATCCATTGGAGTAACAAAAATCACGACAAAAAACTACCTTCCATAATGACAAGGCTACCATCTAAAAGAGTAAAAAAAAATATCGACAACAGACTACCTTCCATAATGACAAGGCTACCATCCATTAGAGTAACAAAAATCTGTACAATAGACTACCTTCCATAATGACAAGGCTACCATCCATTGGAGTAATAGAAATCACAACGACAAACAACCTTCAATAATGACAAGGCTACCATCCATTAGAGTGACAAAAATCGGGACAACATACTACCTTCCATAATGACAGGGCTACCATCCATTAAAGTAACAAAAATTTCAACAAGAGACTACCTTCCATAATGACAAGGCTACCATCCATTGGAGTAACAAAGATATCGACAACATACTACCTTCCATAATGACATGGCTACAATCTATTGGAGTAACAAAAATCACGACAAAAGACTACCTTCCATAATGACAAGGCTACCATCCACTGGAATAACAAAAATCTCGACAATAGACTACCTTCCACAATGACAATTCTACCATCCAATGGAGCAACATAAATCTAGACAACAGACTACATTCCATAATGACAAGGCTACCATCCATTGGAGTAACAAAAATCTCGACAAAAGACTACCTTCTATAATAAGAAGGCTACCATCCATTGGAGTAACAAAGATATCGACAACATACTACCTTCCATACTGACAAGGCTACAATCCATTGGAGTACCAAAAATCTCGACAACAAACGACCTTCCATAATGACAAGGGTACCATCCATTGGAGTAACAAAAATTTAGACAACAGACTACCTTCCATAATGACAAGTCTACAATCCATTGGAATAACAAAAATCTCGAAAACAAACTACTTTCCATAATGACAAAGATACAATCTAATTGAGTAACAAAAATCTTGACAACAGACTACCTTCCATAATGACAAGTCTACCATCCATTGGAGTAACAAAAATCTGAATAACACACTACCTTCCGTAATGACAAGGCTACCATCCATTGGAGTAACAAAAATCACAACGACAGACTACCTTCCATAATGACAAGGCTACCAACCATTTGGAGTAACTAAAATATCACAAGAGACTACCTTCCATAATGATAAGGCTACCATCCTATATAGTAACAAAAATCTCGACAACAGACTACCTTCCGTAATGACAAGGCTACCATCCATTGGAGTAACAAAGATATTGACAACATACTACCTTCTATAATGACAAGGCTACCATCCATTGGAGTAACAAAAATCATGACAAAAAACTACCTTCCATAATGAAAAGACTACCATCCATTGGAATAACAAAAATCTTGACAACAGACTACCTTCCACAATGACAAGGCTACCATCCAATAGAGTAAAAAAAATATCGACAACAGACTACCTTCCATAATGACAAGGCTACCATCCATTAGAGTAACAAAAATCTGTATAACTGACTACCTTCCATGATGACAAGGCTACCATCCATTGGAGTCACAAAAATCGGAACAACAGACTACCTTCCATAATGACAGGGCTACCATCCATTGGAGTAACAAAAATTTCAACAAGAGACTACCTTCCAAAATGACAAGGTTACCATCCATTGGAGTAACAAAGATATCGATAACATACTACCTTCCATAATGACAAGGATACAATCCATTGGAGTAACAAGAATCACGACAACAGACTACCTTCCATAATGACAAGGCTACCATCCATTGGAATAACAAAAATCTCGACAACAGACTACCTTCCACAATGACAAGGCTACCATCCAATGGAGTAACAAAAATCTAGACAACAGACTACATTCCATAATGACAAGGATACCATCCATTGGAGTAACAAAAATATACAAAATAGACTACCTTCCATAATGACAAGGGTACCATCCATTCGAGTAACAAAAATCTCGACAACAAACTACCTTCCATAATGACAAGTCTACAATCCATTAGAATAACAAAAATCTGGACAATAGACTACCTTCCATAATGACAAGGCTACAATCCAATGGAGTAACAAAAATCTCAACAACAGTCTACCTTCCATAATAACAAGGCTACCATCCATTGGAGTAACAGAAATCACAACAAAAGACTACCTTCCATAATGACAAGGCTACCATCCATTTGACTAACAAAAATCGGGACAACAAACTACCTTCCATAATGACAAGGCTAGCATCCATTGGAGTAATAGAAATATCAACAAGAGACTACCTACAATAATGACAAGGCTACTATCCATTGGAGTAAGAAAAATCTCGACAACAGACTACCTTCCATAATGATAAGGCTACCATCTATTGGAGTAACAAAGATATCAACAACATACTACTTTCCATAATGACAAGGCTACCATCCATTGGAATAACAAAAATCTCGACAATAGACTACCTTCAATAATGACAAGGCTACAAACCAATGGAGTAACAAAAATCTTGACAACAGACTACCTTCCATAATGACAAGTCTACCATCCACTGGAGTAAAAAAAATATTGACAACATAATACCTTCCATATTGACAAGGCTACCATCCATTGGAGTAACATAAATTACAACGACAAACAACTTTCCATAATGACAAGGCTACCATCCATTTGAGTAACAAAAATCGGGACAACAGACTACCTTCAATAATGACAAGGCTACCATCCATTGGAGTTACAAAAATATCAACAAGAGACTACCTTCCCTAATGACAAGGCTACCATCCATTGGAGTAACAAAAATCTCGACAACAAACTACCTTCCATAATTACAAGGCTACCATCCATTGGAGTAACAAAGATATCGACAACAGACTACCTTCCATAATGACAAGGCTACCATCCATTAGAGTAATAAAAATCTGGACAACTGACTACCTTCCATAATGAGAACGCTACAATCCATTGTAGTAACAGAAATCACAATGATAGACTACCTTCCATAATGACAAGGCTATCATCCATTAGAGTAACAAAAATCGGCACAATAGACTACCTTCCATAATGACAAGGATATAATCCATTAGAGTAACAAAAATGTCAACAATAGACTACCTTTCATAATGACAAGGCTACCACCCATTGGAGTATAAAAATCTCGACAACAGAATACCTTCCATAATGATAAGGCTACCATCCATTAAAGTAACTAAAATCTCGTACACAAACTACCTTCCATAATGACTAGTCTACCATCCATTGGACTAACAAAGTTATCGACAACAAACTACCTTCCATAACGACAAGGCTATAATCCATTATAGTAACAAAAATCATGACAATAGAATACCTTCCATAATGACAAGGCTACCATCCATTGTAGTTACAAAAATCTCGATAATATACTACCTTCTATAATGACAATGCTACCATCCAATGGAATAACAAAAATCTCGGCAACATACTATGTTGCATTATGACAAGGCTACCATCCCTTAGAGTAACAAAAATCTCGACAACAGACTACCTTCCATAATGACAAGGCTACCATCCATTGGAGTAACAAAGATATCGACAACATACTACCTTCCATAATGACAAGGCTACCATCCCTTCGAGTAACAAAAATCACGACAACAGACTCCCTTTCATAATGACAAGGCTACCATCCATTGGAATAACAAAAATATCGTACACAAACTACCTTCCATAACGACAAGGCTACCATCCATTGGAGTAACAAAGATATCGACAACAGACTATCTTCCATAACGACAAGGCTACCATCCATTGGAGTAATAAAGATATCGACAACATACTACCTTCCATAATGACAAGGCTACCATCCCTTAGAGTAAAAAAAATCACGACAACAGACTACCTTTCATAATGACAAGGCTACCATGCATTGGAATAACAAAAATATCGTACACAAACTACCTTCCATAATGACTAGGCTACCATCCATTGGAGTAACAAAGATATCGAAAATAGACTACCTTCCATAATGACAAGGCTACAATCCATTGTAGTAACAAAAATCTCGACAACAGACTACCTTCCATAATGACAAGGCTACCATTCATTGTAGTGACAAAAATCTCAACAATATACTACCTTCTATAATGACAAGGCTAACATCCATTGGAGTAATAAAAATCTCGACAACAGACTACTTTCTATAATGACATGGCTAAAATATATTATAGTAACAAAAATCTCGACAATAGAATACCTTTCATAATGACAAGGGTACCATCCATTGGAATAACAAAAATCTCGACAACAGACTACGTTCCATAATGACAAGGCTACCATCCCTTGGAGTAACAAAAATCTCGACAACAGACTACCTTCCATGATGACAAGGCTACCATCCATTGGAGTAACTAAAATATCGTACACAAACTACGCTACCATCCATTAGAGTAACAAAGATATTGATACAGACTACCTTCCACAACGACAAGGCTACAATCCATTGTAGTAATAAAAATCTCGACAACAGACTACCTTCCATAATGACAAGGCTACCATCCATTATAGTGACAAAAATCTCGACAATATATTACCTTCTATAATGACAAGGCTACCATCCATTGGAGTAACTAAAATCTCGTACACAAACTCCCTTCCATAATGACTCGGCTACCATCCATTGGAGTGACAAACATATCGACAACAGACTATCTTCCATAACGACAAGTCTACAATCCATTGTAGTAATAAAAATCTCGACAACAGACTACCTTCCATAATGACAAGGCTACCATCCATTGTAGTGAAAAAAATATCGATAATATACTACCTTATATAATGACAACTCTATCATCCATTGGAATAACAAAAATCTCGACAATAGACTACGTTCCATAATGACAAGGCTACCATCCCTTAGAGTAACAAATATCTCGACAACAGACCACCTTCCATAATTACAAGGCTACAATCCATTGGAGTATAAAAAATCTTGACAATAGAATACCTTCCATAATGACAAGGCTACCATCCATTAAAGTAACTAAAATCTCTTACACAAACTACCTTCCATAATGACTAGTCTACCATCCATTGGACTAACAAAGTTATCGACAACAAACTACCTTCCATAACGACAAGGCTATAATCCATTATAGTAACAAAAATCTTGACAACAGACTACCTTGCATAATGACAAGGCTACCATCCATTGTAGTGACAAAAATCTCGATAATATACTACCTTCTATAATGACAATGCTACCATCCATTGGAATAACAAAAATCTCGACAACTAACTACGTTCCATAATGACAAGGCTACCATCCCTTAGAGTAACAAAAATCTGGACAACAGACTACCTTCCATAATGACAAGGCTACCTTCCATTGGAGTAACAAAGATATTGACAACATACTACCTTCTACAATGATAAGGCTACCATCCCTTAGAGTAAGAAAAATCACGTCAATAAACTACCTTTCATAATGACAAGGCTATCATCCATTGGAATAACAAAAATATCATACACAAATTACCTTCCATAACGACTAGGCTACCATCCATTGGAGTAACAAAGATATCGACAAGAGACTACCTTCTATAATTACAAGGCTACAATCCATTGGAGTAACAAAAATCTTGACAACAGACTACTTTCCATAATGAAAAGGCTACCATCCATTGTAGTGACAAAAATCTCGACAATATACTACCTTATATAATGACAACGCTACCATCCATTAGAATAACAAAAATCTCGACAACAGACTACCTTCCATATGGACAAGGCTACCATCCCTTAGATTAACAAAAATCTCGACAATAGACTACCTTCCATAATGACTAGGCTACCATCCATTGGAGTAACAATGATATCGACAACATACTACCTTCTATAATGACAAGGATACCATCCATTGGAGTAACAAAAATCACGACAACAGACTACCCTCCATAATGACAAGGCTACCATCCATTGGAATAACAAAAATATCGACAACACACTACCTTCCATAATGACAAGGCTAAAATCTATTATAGTAACAAAAATCTCGAAAATAGACTACCTTTCATAATGACAAGGCTACCATCCATTGGAAAAACAAAAATTTCGACAACAAAATACATTCCATAATAACAAGGCTACCATCCCTTAGAGTAACAAAAATCTTGACAAGAGACTACCTTTCATAATGACAAGGCTACAATCCATTGGAGTAGAAAAAATCACGACAACAGACTACCTTCCATAATGACAAGGCTACCATCCATTGGAGTAACTAAAATCTCGTACACAAACTACCTTCCATAATGACTAGGCTACCATCCATTAGAGTAACAAAGATATCGACAACAGACTACCTTCCATAACGACAAGGCTACAATCCATTATAGTAACAAAAATCTTGACAACAGACTACATTCCATAATGACAATGCTACCATCCATTGGAGTAACAAAGATATTGACAACATACTACCTTCCATAATGACAAGGCTACCATCCGTTAGAGTAACAAAAATCACGACAATAGACTACCTTACATAATGACAAGGCTACCATCCATTGGAATAACAAAATTATCGTACACAAACTACCTTCCATAATGGCTAGGCTACCATCCATTGGAGTAACAAAGATATCGACAATAGACTACCTTCCATAACGACAAGGCTACAATCCATTCTAGTAACAAAAATCTCGACAACAGACTACCTTACATAATGATAAGGCTACCATCCATTGTAGTGACAAAAATCTCGAGAATATACTACCTTCTATAATGACAACGCTACCATCCATTGGAATAACAAAAATCTCGACAACAGACTACCTTCCATATGGACAAGGCTACCATCCCTTAGAGTAACAAAAATCTCGACAATAGACTACCTTCCATAATGACAAGGCTACCATCCATTGGAGAAACAAAGATATCGATAACATAGTACCTTCCATAATGACAAGGCTACCATCCATTGGAGTAACTAAAATCTCGTACACAAACTACCTTCCATAATGACTAGGCTACCGTCCATTAGAGTAACAAAGATATCGACAACAGACTACCTTCCATAATGACAAGGCTACAATCCATTGTAGTAACAAAAATCTCGACAACAGATTAACTTCCATAATGACAAGGCTACCATTCATTGTAGTGAAAAAAATCTCAACAATATACTACCTTCTATAATTACAAGGCTACCATCCATTGGAGTAACAAAAATCTCGACAACAGACTACCTTCCATAATGACAAGGCTACAATCTATTATAGTAACAAAAATCTCGACAATAGACTACCTTTCATAATGACAAGGCTACCATCCATTGGAATAACAAAAATCTCGACAACAGAATACATTCCATAATGACAAGGCTACCATCCCTTAGAGTAACAAAAATCTCGACAACAGACTACCTTCCATAATGACAAGCCTACCATCTATTGGAGTAACTAAAATCTCGTACACAAACTACCTTCCATAATGACTAGGCTACCATCCATTAGAGTAACAAAGATATCGATAATAGACTACCTTCCACAACGACAAGGCTACAATCCATTATAGTAACAAAAATCTCTACAACAGACTACCTTCCACAATGACAAGGCTACCATACATTATAGTGACAAAAATCTCGACAAGAGACTACCTTCTATAATTACAAGGCTACAATCCATTGGAGTAACAAAAATCTCGACAACAGACTACCTTCCATAATGACAAGGCTACCATCCATTGGAGTAACTAAAATCTCGTACACAAACTACCTTCCATAATGACTAGGCTACCATCCATTGGAGTAACAAAGATATCGACAACAAACTATCTTCCATAACGACAAGGCTACAATCCATTGTAGTAGCAAAAATCTCGACAACAGACTACCTTCCATAATGACAAGGATACCATCCATTGTAGTGACCAAAATCTTGATAATATACTACCTTCTATAATGACAATGATATCATCCATTGGAATAACAAAAATCTCGACAACAGACTACCTTCCATAATGACAAGGCTACCATCCATTGGAGTAACAAAAATCGCGACAATAGACTACCTTTCATAATGACAAGGCTACCATCCATTGGAATAACAAAAATATCATACACAAACTACCTTCCATAATGACAAGGCTACAATCCATTATAGTAACAAAAATCTCGACAACAGATTAACTTCCATAATGACAAGGCTACCATTCATTGTAGTGAAAAAAATCTCAACAATATACTACCTTCTATAATTACAAGGCTACCATCCATTGGAGTAACAAAAATCTCGACAACAGACTACCTTCCATAATGACAAGGCTACAATCTATTATAGTAACAAAAATCTCGACAATAGACTACCTTTCATAATGACAAGGCTACCATCCATTGGAATAACAAAAATCTCGACAACAGAATACATTCCATAATGACAAGGCTACCATCCCTTAGAGTAACAAAAATCTCGACAACAGACTACCTTCCATAATGACAAGCCTACCATCTATTGGAGTAACTAAAATCTCGTACACAAACTACCTTCCATAATGACTAGGCTACCATCCATTAGAGTAACAAAGATATCGATAATAGACTACCTTCCACAACGACAAGGCTACAATCCATTATAGTAACAAAAATCTCTACAACAGACTACCTTCCACAATGACAAGGCTACCATACATTATAGTGACAAAAATCTCGACAAGAGACTACCTTCTATAATTACAAGGCTACAATCCATTGGAGTAACAAAAATCTCGACAACAGACTACCTTCCATAATGACAAGGCTACCATCCATTGGAGTAACTAAAATCTCGTACACAAACTACCTTCCATAATGACTAGGCTACCATCCATTGGAGTAACAAAGATATCGACAACAAACTATCTTCCATAACGACAAGGCTACAATCCATTGTAGTAGCAAAAATCTCGACAACAGACTACCTTCCATAATGACAAGGCTACCATCCATTGTAGTGACCAAAATCTTGATAATATACTACCTTCTATAATGACAATGATATCATCCATTGGAATAACAAAAATCTCGACAACAGACTACCTTCCATAATGACAAGGCTACCATCCATTGGAGTAACAAAAATCGCGACAATAGACTACCTTTCATAATGACAAGGCTACCATCCATTGGAATAACAAAAATATCATACACAAACTACCTTCCATAATGACAAGGCTACAATCCATTGTAGTAACAAAAATCTCGACAACAGATTAACTTCCATAATGACAAGGCTACCATTCATTGTAGTGAAAAAAATCTCAACAATATACTACCTTCTATAATTACAAGGCTACCATCCATTGGAGTAACAAAAATCTCGACAACAGACTACCTTCCATAATGACAAGGCTACAATCTATTATAGTAACAAAAATCTCGACAATAGACTACCTATCATAATGACAAGGCTACCATCCATTGGAATAACAAAAATCTCGACAACAGAATACAATCCATAATGACAAGGCTACCATCCCTTAGAGTAACAAAAATCTCGACAACAGACTACCTTCCGTAATGACAAGGCTAAAATCCATTGGAGTATAAAAAATCTCGACAACAGACTACCTTCCATAATGACAAGCCTACCATCTATTGGAGTAACTAAAATCTCGTACACAAACTACCTTCCATAATGACTAGGCTACCATCCATTAGAGTAACAAAGATATCGATAATAGACTACCTTCCACAACGACAAGGCTACAATCCATTATAGTAACAAAAATCTCGAAAACAGACTACCTTCCACAATGACAAGGCTACCATACATTATAGTGACAAAAATCTCGACAAGAGACTACCTTCTATAATTACAAGGCTACAATCCATTGGAGTAACAAAAATCTCGACAACAGACTACCTTCCATAATGACAAGGCTACCATCCATTGGAGTAACTAAAATCTCGTACACAAACTACCTTCCATAATGACTAGGCTACCATCCATTGGAGTAACAAAGATATCGACAACAAACTATCTTCCATAACGACAAGGCTACAATCCATTGTAGTAGCAAAAATCTCGACAACAGACTACCTTCCATAATGACAAGGCTACCATCCATTATAGTGACCAAAATCTTGATAATATACTACCTTCTATAATGACAATGATATCATCCATTGGAATAACAAAAATCTCGACAACAGACTACCTTCCATAATGACAAGGCTACCATCCATTGGAGTAACAAAAATCGCGACAATAGACTACCTTTCATAATGACAAGGCTACCATCCATTGGAATAACAAAAATATCATACACAAACTACCTTCCATAATGACTAGGCTACCATCCATTGGAGTAACAAAGATATCGAAAATAGAGTACCTTCCATAACGACAAGGCTACAATCCATTGTAGTAACAAAAATCTTGACAACAGACTACCTTATATAATGACAAGGCTACCATCCATTGTAGTGTCATAAATCTCGACAATATACTACCTTCTATAATGACAACGCTACCATCCATTGGAATAACAAAAATCTCGACAACAGACTAACTTCTATATGGACAAGGCTACCATCCCTTAGAGTTACAAAAATCACGACGACATACTACCTTTCATAATGACAAGGCTACCATCTATTGGAATAACAAAAATATCGTACACAAACTACCTTCAATAATGACTAGTCTACCATCCATTGGAGTAACAAAGATAACGACAACAGACTACCTTCCATAATGACAAGGCTACAATCCATTGTAGTAACAAAAATCTCGACAACAGATTAACTTCCATAATTACAAGGCTACCATTCATTGTAGTGAAAAAAATCTCAACAATATACTACCTTCTATAATTACAAGGCTACCATCCATTGAAGTAACAAAAATCTCGACAACAGACTACCTTCGATAATGACAAGGCTATAATCTATTATAGTAAAAAAAATCACGACAATAGACTACCTTTCATAATGACAAGGCTACCATCAATTGGAATAACAAAAATCTCGACAACAGAATACATTCCATAATGACAAGGCTACCATCCCTTAGAGTAACAAAAATCTCGACAACAGACTACCTTCCATAATGACAAGGCTAAAATCCATTGGAGTATAAAAAATCTCGACAACAGACTACCTTCCATAATGACAAGCCTACCATCTATTGGAGTAACTAAAATCTCGTACACAAACTACCTTCCATAATGACTAGGCTACCATCCATTAGAGTAACAAAGATATCGATAATAGACTACCTTCCACAACGACAAGGCTACAATCCATTATAGTAACAAAAATCTCGACAACAGACTACCTTCCACAATGACAAGGCTACCATACATTATAGTGACAAAAATCTCGACAAGAGACTACCTTCTATAATTACAAGGCTACAATCCATTGGAGTAACAAAAATCTCGACAACAGACTACCTTCCATAATGACAAGGCTACCATCCATTGGAGTAACTAAAATCTCGTACACAAACTACCTTCCATAATGACTAGGCTACCATCCTTTGGAGTAACAAAGATATCGACAACAAACTATCTTCCATAACGACAAGGCTACAATCCATTGTAGTAGCAAAAATCTCGACAACAGACTACCTTCCATAATGACAAGGCTACCATCCATTGTAGTGACCAAAATCTTGATAATATACTACCTTCTATAATGACAATGATATCATCCATTGGAATAACAAAAATCTCGACAACAGACTACCTTCCATAATGACAAGGCTACCATCCATTGGAGTAACAAAAATCGCGACAATAGACTACCTTTCATAATGACAAGGCTACCATCCATTGGAATAACAAAAATATCATACACAAACTACCTTCCATAATGACAAGGCTACAATCCATTGTAGTAACAAAAATCTCGACAACAGATTAACTTCCATAATGACAAGTCTACCATTCATTGTAGTGAAAAAAATCTCAACAATATACTACCTTCTATAATTACAAGGCTACCATCCATTGGAGTAACAAAAATCTCGACAACAGACTACCTTCCATAATGACAAGGCTACAATCTATTATAGTAACAAAAATCTCGACAATAGACTACCTTTCATAATGACAAGGCTACCATCCATTGGAATAACAAAAATCTCGACAACAGAATACATTCAATAATGACAAGGCTACCATCCCTTAGAGTAACAAAAATCTCGACAACAGACTACCTTCCATAATGACAAGCCTACCATCTATTGGAGTAACTAAAATCTCGTACACAAACTACCTTCCATAATGACTAGGCTACCATCCATTAGAGTAACAAAGATATCGATAATAGACTACCTTCCACAACGACAAGGCTACAATCCATTATAGTAACAAAAATCTCTACAACAGACTACCTTCCACAATGACAAGGCTACCATACATTATAGTGACAAAAATCTCGACAAGAGACTACCTTCTATAATTACAAGGCTACAATCCATTGGAGTAACAAAAATCTCGACAACAGACTACCTTCCATAATGACAAGGCTACCATCCATTGGAGTAACTAAAATCTCGTACACAAACTACCTTCCATAATGACTAGGCTACCATCCATTGGAGTAACAAAGATATCGACAACAAACTATCTTCCATAACGACAAGGCTACAATCCATTGTAGTAGCAAAAATCTCGACAACAGACTACCTTCCATAATGACAAGGCTACCATCCATTGTAGTGACCAAAATCTTGATAATATACTACCTTCTATAATGACAATGATATCATCCATTGGAATAACAAAAATCTCGACAACAGACTACCTTCCATAATGACAAGGCTACCATCCATTGGAGTAACAAAAATCGCGACAATAGACTACCTTTCATAATGACAAGGCTACCATCCATTGGAATAACAAAAATATCATACACAAACTACCTTCCATAATGACAAGGCTACAATCCATTGTAGTAACAAAAATCTCGACAACAGATTAACTTCCATAATGACAAGGCTACCATTCATTGTAGTGAAAAAAATCTCAACAATATACTACCTTCTATAATTACAAGGCTACCATCCATTGGAGTAACAAAAATCTCGACAACAGACTACCTTCCATAATGACAAGGCTACAATCTATTATAGTAACAAAAATCTCGACAATAGACTACCTATCATAATGACAAGGCTACCATCCATTGGAATAACAAAAATCTCGACAACAGAATACATTCCATAATGACAAGGCTACCATCCCTTAGAGTAACAAAAATCTCGACAACAGACTACCTTCCGTAATGACAAGGCTAAAATCCATTGGAGTATAAAAAATCTCGACAACAGACTACCTTCCATAATGACAAGCCTACCATCTATTGGAGTAACTAAAATCTCGTACACAAACTACCTTCCATAATGACTAGGCTACCATCCATTAGAGTAACAAAGATATCGATAATAGACTACCTTCCACAACGACAAGGCTACAATCCATTATAGTAACAAAAATCTCGACAACAGACTACCTTCCACAATGACAAGGCTACCATACATTATAGTGACAAAAATCTCGACAAGAGACTACCTTCTATAATTACAAGGCTACAATCCATTGGAGTAACAAAAATCTCGACAACAGACTACCTTCCATAATGACAAGGCTACCATCCATTGGAGTAACTAAAATCTCGTACACAATCTACCTTCCATAATGACTAGGCTACCATCCATTGGAGTAACAAAGATATCGACAACAAACTATCTTCCATAACGACAAGGCTACAATCCATTGTAGTAGCAAAAATCTCGACAACAGACTACCTTCCATAATGACAAGGCTACCATCCATTATAGTGACCAAAATCTTGATAATATACTACCTTCTATAATGACAATGATATCATCCATTGGAATAACAAAAATCTCGACAACAGACAACCTTCCAAAATGACAAGGCTACCATCCATTGGAGTAACAAAAATCGCGACAATAGACTACCTTTCATAATGACAAGGCTACCATCCATTGGAATAACAAAAATATCATACACAAACTACCTTCCATAATGACTAGGCTACCATCCATTGGAGTAACAAAGATATCGAAAATAGAGTACCTTCCATAACGACAAGGCTACAATCCATTGTAGTAACAAAAATCTTGACAACAGACTACCTTATATAATGACAAGGCTACCATCCATTGTAGTGTCATAAATCTCGACAATATACTACCTTCTATAATGACAACGCTACCATCCATTGGAATAACAAAAATCTCGACAACAGACTAACTTCTATATGGACAAGGCTACCATCCCTTAGAGTTACAAAAATCACGACGACATACTACCTTTCATAATGACAAGGCTACCATCTATTGGAATAACAAAAATATCGTACACAAACTACCTTCAATAATGACTAGTCTACCATCCATTGGAGTAACAAAGATAACGACAACAGACTACCTTCCATAATGACAAGGCTACAATCCATTGTAGTAACAAAAATCTCGACAACAGATTAACTTCCATAATTACAAGGCTACCATTCATTGTAGTGAAAAAAATCTCAACAATATACTACCTTCTATAATTACAAGGCTACCATCCATTGAAGTAACAAAAATCTCGACAACAGACTACCTTCCATAATGACAAGGCTATAATCTATTATAGTAAAAAAAATCACGACAATAGACTACCTTTCATAATGACAAGGCTACCATCAATTGGAATAACAAAAATCTCGACAACAGAATACATTCCATAATGACAAGGCTACCATCCCTTAGAGTAACAAAAATCTCGACAACAGACTACCTTCCATAATGACAAGGCTAAAATCCATTGGAGTATAAAAAATCTCGACAACAGACTACCTTCCATAATGACAAGCCTACCATCTATTGGAGTAACTAAAATCTCGTACACAAACTACCTTCCATAATGACTAGGCTACCATCCATTAGAGTAACAAAGATATCGATAATAGACTACCTTCCACAACGACAAGGCTACAATCCATTATAGTAACAAAAATCTCGACAACAGACTACCTTCCACAATGACAAGGCTACCATACATTATAGTGACAAAAATCTCGACAAGAGACTACCTTCTATAATTACAAGGCTACAATCCATTGGAGTAACAAAAATCTCGACAACAGACTACCTTCCATAATGACAAGGCTACCATCCATTGGAGTAACTAAAATCTCGTACACAAACTACCTTCCATAATGACTAGGCTACCATCCTTTGGAGTAACAAAGATATCGACAACAAACTATCTTCCATAACGACAAGGCTACAATCCATTGTAGTAGCAAAAATCTCGACAACAGACTACCTTCCATAATGACAAGGCTACCATCCATTATAGTGACCAAAATCTTGATAATATACTACCTTCTATAATGACAATGATATCATCCATTGGAATAACAAAAATCTCGACAACAGACTACCTTCCATAATGACAAGGCTACCATCCATTGGAGTAACAAAAATCGCGACAATAGACTACCTTTCATAATGAAAAGGCTACCATCCATTGGAATAACAAAAATATCATACACAAACTACCTTCCATAATGACTAGGCTACCATCCATTGGAGTAACAAAGATATCGAAAATAGAGTACCTTCCATAACGACAAGGCTACAATCCATTGTAGTAACAAAAATCTTGACAACAGACTACCTTATATAATGACAAGGCTACCATCCATTGTAGTGTCATAAATCTCGACAATATACTACCTTCTATAATGACAACGCTACCATCCATTGGAATAACAAAAATCTTGACAACAGACTAACTTCTATATGGACAAGGCTACCATCCCTTAGAGTTACAAAAATCACGACGACATACTACCTTTCATAATGACAAGGCTACCATCTATTGGAATAACAAAAATATCGTACACAAACTACCTTCAATAATGACTAGTCTACCATCCATTGGAGTAACAAAGATAACGACAACAGACTACCTTCCATAATGACAAGGCTACAATCCATTGTAGTAACAAAAATCTCGACAACAGATTAACTTCCATAATTACAAGGCTACCATTCATTGTAGTGAAAAAAATCTCAACAATATACTACCTTCTATAATTACAAGGCTACCATCCATTGAAGTAACAAAAATCTCGACAACAGACTACCTTCCATAATGACAAGGCTATAATCTATTATAGTAAAAAAAATCACGACAATAGACTACCTTTCATAATGACAAGGCTACCATCAATTGGAATAACAAAAATCTCGACAACAGAATACATTCCATAATGACAAGGCTACCATCCCTTAGAGTAACAAAAATCTCGACAACAGACTACCTTCCATAATGACAAGGCTAAAATCCATTGGAGTATAAAAAATCTCGACAACAGACTACCTTCCATAATGACAAGCCTACCATCTATTGGAGTAACTAAAATCTCGTACACAAACTACCTTCCATAATGACTAGGCTACCATCCATTAGAGTAACAAAGATATCGATAATAGACTACCTTCCACAACGACAAGGCTACAATCCATTATAGTAACAAAAATCTCGACAACAGACTACCTTCCACAATGACAAGGCTACCATACATTATAGTGACAAAAATCTCGACAAGAGACTACCTTCTATAATTACAAGGCTACAATCCATTGGAGTAACAAAAATCTCGACAACAGACTACCTTCCATAATGACAAGGCTACCATCCATTGGAGTAACTAAAATCTCGTACACAAACTACCTTCCATAATGACTAGGCTACCATCCTTTGGAGTAACAAAGATATCGACAACAAACTATCTTCCATAACGACAAGGCTACAATCCATTGTAGTAGCAAAAATCTCGACAACAGACTACCTTCCATAATGACAAGGCTACCATCCATTATAGTGACCAAAATCTTGATAATATACTACCTTCTATAATGACAATGATATCATCCATTGGAATAACAAAAATCTCGACAACAGACTACCTTCCATAATGACAAGGCTACCATCCATTGGAGTAACAAAAATCGCGACAATAGACTACCTTTCATAATGAAAAGGCTACCATCCATTGGAATAACAAAAATATCATACACAAACTACCTTCCATAATGACTAGGCTACCATCCATTGGAGTAACAAAGATATCGAAAATAGAGTACCTTCCATAACGACAAGGCTACAATCCATTGTAGTAACAAAAATCTTGACAACAGACTACCTTATATAATGACAAGGCTACCATCCATTGTAGTGTCATAAATCTCGACAATATACTACCTTCTATAATGACAACGCTACCATCCATTGGAATAACAAAAATCTTGACAACAGACTAACTTCTATATGGACAAGGCTACCATCCCTTAGAGTTACAAAAATCACGACGACATACTACCTTTCATAATGACAAGGCTACCATCTATTGGAATAACAAAAATATCGTACACAAACTACCTTCAATAATGACTAGTCTACCATCCATTGGAGTAACAAAGATAACGACAACAGACTACCTTCCATAATGACAAGGCTACAATCCATTGTAGTAACAAAAATCTCGACAACAGATTAACTTCCATAATTACAAGGCTACCATTCATTGTAGTGAAAAAAATCTCAACAATATACTACCTTCTATAATTACAAGGCTACCATCCATTGAAGTAACAAAAATCTCGACAACAGACTACCTTCCATAATGACAAGGCTATAATCTATTATAGTAAAAAAAATCACGACAATAGACTACCTTTCATAATGACAAGGCTACCATCAATTGGAATAACAAAAATCTCGACAACAGAATACATTCCATAATGACAAGGCTACCATCCCTTAGAGTAACAAAAATCTCGACAACAGACTACCTTCCATAATGACAAGGCTAAAATCCATTGGAGTATAAAAAATCTCGACAACAGACTACCTTCCATAATGACAAGCCTACCATCTATTGGAGTAACTAAAATCTCGTACACAAACTACCTTCCATAATGACTAGGCTACCATCCATTAGAGTAACAAAGATATCGATAATAGACTACCTTCCACAACGACAAGGCTACAATCCATTATAGTAACAAAAATCTCGACAACAGACTACCTTCCACAATGACAAGGCTACCATACATTATAGTGACAAAAATCTCGACAAGAGACTACCTTCTATAATTACAAGGCTACAATCCATTGGAGTAACAAAAATCTCGACAACAGACTACCTTCCATAATGACAAGGCTACCATCCATTGGAGTAACGAAAATCTCGTACACAAACTACCTTCCATAATGACTAGGCTACCATCCATTGGAGTAACAAAGATATCGACAACAAACTATCTTCCATAACGACAAGGCTACAATCCATTGTAGTAGCAAAAATCTCGACAACAGACTACCTTCCATAATGACAAGGCTACCATCCATTATAGTGACCAAAATCTTGATAATATACTACCTTCTATAATGACAATGATATCATCCATTGGAATAACAAAAATCTCGACAACAGACTACCTTCCATAATGACAAGGCTACCATCCATTGGAGTAACAAAAATCGCGACAATAGACTACCTTTCATAATGACAAGGCTACCATCCATTGGAATAACAAAAATATCATACACAAACTACCTTCCATAATGACTAGGCTACCATCCATTGGAGTAACAAAGATATCGAAAATAGAGTACCTTCCATAACGACAAGGCTACAATCCATTGTAGTAACAAAAATCTTGACAACAGACTACCTTATATAATGACAAGGCTACCATCCATTGTAGTGTCATAAATCTCGACAATATACTACCTTCTATAATGACAACGCTACCATCCATTGGAATAACAAAAATCTCGACAACAGACTAACTTCTATATGGACAAGGCTACCATCCCTTAGAGTTACAAAAATCACGACGACATACTATCTTTCATAATGACAAGGCTACCATCTATTGGAATAACAAAAATATCGTACACAAACTACCTTCAATAATGACTAGTCTACCATCCATTGGAGTAACAAAGATAACGACAACAGACTACCTTCCATAATGACAAGGCTACAATCCATTGTAGTAACAAAAATCTCGACAACAGATTAACTTCCATAATTACAAGGCTACCATTCATTGTAGTGAAAAAAATCTCAACAATATACTACCTTCTATAATTACAAGGCTACCATCCATTGAAGTAACAAAAATCTCGACAACAGACTACCTTCCATAATGACAAGGCTATAATCTATTATAGTAAAAAATATCACGACAATAGACTACCTTTCATAATGACAAGGCTACCATCAATTGGAATAACAAAAATCTCGACAACAGAATACATTCCATAATGACAAGGCTACCATCCCTTAGAGTAACAAAAATCTCGACAACAGACTACCTTCCATAATGACAAGGCTAAAATCCATTGGAGTATAAAAAATCTCGACAACAGACTACCTTCCATAATGACAAGCCTACCATCTATTGGAGTAACTAAAATCTCGTACACAAACTACCTTCCATAATGACTAGGCTACCATCCATTAGAGTAACAAAGATATCGATAATAGACTACCTTCCACAAAGACAAGGCTACAATCCATTATAGTAACAAAAATCTCGACAATAGACTACCTTCCACAATGACAAGGCTACCATCCATTATAGTGACAAAAATCTCGACAAGAGACTACCTTCTATAATTACAAGGCTACAATCCATTGGGGTAACAAAAATCTCGACAACAGAGTACCTTCCATAATGACAAGGCTACCATCCATTGGAGTAACTAAAATCTCATACACAAACTACCTTCCATAATTACTAGGCTAGCATCCATTGGAGTAACAAAGATATCGACAACATACTATCTTCCATAACGACAAGGCTACAATCCATTGTAGTAGCAAAAATCTCGACAACAGACTACCTTCCATAATGACAAGGCTACCATCCATTGTAGTGACCAAAATCTTGATAATATACTACCTTCTATAATGACAACGCTATCATCCATTGGAATAACAAAAATCTCGACAACAGAATACCTTCCATAATGACAAGGCTACCATTCATTGGAGTAACAAAAATCACGACAATAGACTACCTTTCATAATGACAAGGCTACCATCCATTGGAATAACAAAAATATCGTACACAAACTACCTTCCATAATGAGTAGGCTACCATCCATTGGAGTAACAAAGATATCGACAATAGAGTACCTTCCATAACGACAAGGCTACAATCCATTATAGTAACAAAAATCTCGACAACAGACTACCTTACATAATGACAAGGCTACCATCCATTGTAGTGACATAAATCTCGATAATATACTACCTTCTATAATGACAACGCTACCATCCATTGGAATAACAAAAATCTCGACAACAGACTAACTTCAAATGGACAAGGCTACCATCCCTTAGAGTTACAAAAATCACGACATCATACTACCTTTCATAATGACAAGGATACCATCTATTGGAATAACAAAAATATCGTACACAAACTACCTTCAATAATGACTAGTCTACCATCCATTGGAGTAACAAAGATATCGACAACAGACTACCTTCCATAATGAACAGGCTACAATCCATTGCAGTAACAAAAATCTCGACAACAGATTAACTTCCATAATTACAAGGCTACCATTCATTGTAGTGAAAAAAATCTCAACAATATACTACCTTCTATAATTACAAGGCTACCATCCATTGGAGTAACAAAAAACTCGACACCAGACTACCTTCCATAATGACAAGGCTACCATCCATTGGAATAACAAAGATATCGACAACGTACTACCTTCCATAATGACAAGGCTACAATCCCTTAGAGTAACCAAAATCACGACAACATACTACCTTTCATAATGACAAGGCTACCATCTATTGGAATAACAAAATTATCGTACACAAACTACCTTCAATAATGACTAGTCTACCATCCCTAAGAGTAACAAAAATCTGTTCAACATACTACCTTCCATAATGTCAAGGCTACCATCCATTGGAGTAACCAAGATATCGACAACATACTACCTTCCATAATGACAAGGCTACCATCCCTTAGAGTAACAAAAATCTCGACAACAGACTACCTTCCATAATGACAAGGCTACCATCCATTGGAGTAACTAAAATCTCGTACACAAACTACCTTCCATAATGACTAGGCTACCATCCATTGGAGTAACAAAGATATCGACAACAGACTATCTTCCATAACAACAAGGCTACAATCCATTGTAGTAACAAAAATCTCGACAACAGACTACCTTCCATAATGACAAGGCTACCATCCATTGTAGTGACCAAAATCTTGATAATATACTACCTTCTATAATGACAACGCTATCATCCAATGGAATAACAAAAATCTCGACAACAGACTACCTTCCATAATGACAAGGCTACCGTCCATTGGAGTAACAAAAATCACGACAATAGACTACCTTTCATAATGACAAGGCTACCATCCATTGGAATAACAAAAATATCGTACACAAACTACCTTCCATAATGACTAGGCTACCATCCATTGGAGTAACAAAGATATCGACAATAGAGTACCTTCCATAACGACAAGGCTACAATCCATTGTAGTAACAAAAATCTCGACAATAGACTACCTTACATAATGACAAGGCTACCATGTATTGTAGTGACAAAAATCTCGACAATATACTACCTTCTATAATGACAACGCTACCATCCATTGGAATAACAAAAATCTCGACAACAGACAAACTTCTATATGGATAAGGCTACCATCCCTTAGAGTTACAAAAATCACGACAACATACTACCTTTCATAATGACAAGGCTACCGTCCATTGGAATAACAAAAATATCGTACACAAACTACCTTCCATAATGACTAGGCTACCATCCATTGGAGTAACAAAGATATCGACAACAGACTACCTTCCATAATGACAAGGCTACAATCCATTGTAGTAACAAAAATCTCGACAACAGACTACCTTACATAATGACAAGGCTACCATCCATTGTAGTGACAAAAATCTCGACAATATACTGCCTTCTATAATGACAACGCTACCATCCATTGGAATAACAAAAATCTCGACAACAGACTAACTTCTATATGGACAAGGCTACCATCCCTTAGAGTTACAAAAATCACGACAACATACTACCTTTCATAATGACAAGGCTACCATCTATTGGAATAACAAAAATATCGTACACAAACTACCTTCCATAATGACTAGGCTACCATCCATTGGAGTAACAAAGATATCGACAATAAAGTACCTTCCATAATGACAAGGCTACAATCCATTGTAGTAACAAAAATCTCGACAACTGACTACCTTACATAATGACAAGGCTACCATCCATTGTAGTGACATAAATCTCGACAATATACTGCCTTCTATAATGACAACGCTACCATCCATTGGAATAACAAAAATCTCGACAACAGACTAACTTCTATATGGATAAGGCTACCATCCCTTAGAGTTACAAAAATCACGATAACATACTACCTTTCATAATGACAAGGCTACCGTCCATTGGAATAACAAAAATATCGTACACAAACTACCTTCCATAATGACTAGGCTACCATCCATTGGAGTAACAAAGATATCGACAACAGACTACCTTCTATAATGACAAGGCTAAAATCCATTGTAGTAACAAAAATCTCGACAACAGACTACCTTACATAATGACAAGGCTACCATCCATTGTAGTGACGTAAATCTCGACAATATACTGCCTTCTATAATGACAACGCTACCATCCATTGGAATAACAAAAATCTCGACAACAGACTAACTTCTATATGGACAAGGCTACCATCCCTTAGAGTTACAAAAATCACGACAACATACTACCTTTCATAATGACAAGGCTACCATCTATTGGAATAACAAAAATATCGTACACAAACTACCTTCCATAATGACTAGGCTACCATCCATTGGAGTAACAAAGATATCGACAATAGCGTACCTTCCATAACGACAAGGCTACAATCCATTGTAGTAACAAAAATCTCGACAACTGACTACCTTACATACTGATAAGGCTACCATCCATTGTAGTGACATAAATCTCGACAATATACTACCTTCTATAATGACAACGCTACCATCCATTGGAATAACAAAAATCTCGACAACAGACTAACTTCTATATGGACAAGGCTACCATCCCTTAGAGTTACAAAAATCACGACAACATATTACCTTTCATAATGACAAGGCTACCATATATTGGAATAACAAAAATATCGTACACAAACTACCTTCAATAATGACTAGTCTACCATCCATTGGAGTAACAAAGATATCGACAACAGACTACCTTCCATAATGACAAGGTTACAATCCATTGTAGTAACAAAAATCTCGACAACAGATTAACTTCCATAATTACAAGGCTACCATTCATTGTAGTGAAAAAATCTCAACAATATACTACCTTCTATAATTACAAGGCTACCATCCATTGGAGTAACAAAAATCTCGACAACAGACTACCTTCCATAATGACAAGGCTACCATCCATTGGAATAACAAAGATATCGACAACGTACTACCTTCCATAATGACAAGGCTACAATCCCTTAGAGTAACAAAAATCACGACAACATACTACCTTTCATAATGACATGGCTACCATCTATTGGAATAACAAAAATATCGTACACAAACTACCTTCAATAATGACTAGTCTACCATCCTTAAGAGTAACAAAAATCTGTTCAACATACTACCTTCCATAATGTCAAGGCTACCATCCATTGGAGTAACCAAGATATCGACAACATACTACCTTCCATAATGACAAGGCTACCATCCCTTAGAGTAACAAAAATCTCGACAACAGACTACCTTCCATAATGACAAGGCTACCATCCATTGGAGAAACTAAAATCTCGTACACAAACTACCTTCTATAATGACACCGCTACCATCCAAAAGAGTAAAAAAAAATATCGACAACAGACTACCTTCCATAATGACAAGGCTACCATCCATTAGAGTAACAAAAATCTGTACAATAGACTACCTTCCATAACGACAAGGCTACCATCCATTGGAGTAATAGAAATCACAACGACAAACAACCTTCAATAATGACAAGGCTACCATCCATTAGAGTGACAAAAATCGGGACAACATACTACCTTCCATAATGACAGGGCTACCATCCATTAAAGTAACAAAAATTTCAACAAGAGACTACCTTCCATAATGACAAGGCTACCATCCATTGGAGTAACAAAGATATCGACAACATACTACCTTCCATAATGACATGGCTACAATCTATTGGAGTAACAAAAATCACGACAAAAGACTACCTTCCATAATGACAAGGCTACCATCCACTGAAATAACAAAAATCTCGACAATAGACTACCTTCCACAATGACAATTCTACCATCCAATGGAGCAACATAAATCTAGACAACAGACTACATTCCATAATGACAAGGCTACCATCCATTGGAGTAACAAAAATCTCGACAAAAGACTACCTTCTATAATAAGAAGGCTACCATCCATTGGAGTAACAAAGATATCGACAACATACGACCTTCCATACTGACAAGGCTACAATCCATTGGAGTACCAAAAATCTCGACAACAAACGACCTTCCATAATGACAAGGGTTCCATCCATTGGAGTAACAAAAATTTCGACAACAGACTACCTTCCATAATGACAAGTCTACAATCCATTGGAATAACAAAAATCTCGAAAACAAACTACTTTCCATAATGACAAAGATACAATCTAATGGAGTAACAAAAATCTCGACAACAGACTACCTTCCATAATGACAAGTCTACCATCCATTGGAGTAACAAAAATTTGAACAACACACTACCTTCCGTAATGACAAGGCTACCATCCATTGGAGTAACAAAAATCACAACGACAGACTACCTTCCATAATGACAAGGCTACCAACCATTTGGAGTAACTAAAATATCACAAGAGACTACCTTCCATAATGATAAGGCTACCATCCTATATAGTAACAAAAATCTCGACAACAGACTACCTTCCATAATGACAAGGCTACCATCCATTGGAGTAACAAAGATATTGACAACTTACTACCTTCTATAATGACAAGGCTACCATCCATTGGAGTAACAAAAATCATGACAAAAAACTACCTTCCATAATGAAAAGACTACCATCCATTGGAATAACAAAAATCTTGACAACAGACTACCTTCCACAATGACAAGGCTACCATCCAATAGAGTAAAAAAAATATCGACAACAGACTACCTTCCATAATGACAAGGCTACCATCCATTAGAGTAACAAAAATCTGTATAACTGACTACCTTCCATGATGACAAGGCTACCATCCATTGGAGTCACAAAAATCGGAACAACAGACTACCTTCCATAATGACAGGGCTACCATCCATTGGAGTAACAAAAATTTCAACAAGAGACTACCTTCCAAAATGACAAGGTTACCATCCATTGGAGTAACAAAGATATCGATAACATACTGAAGGGGTGAAAAACACAAGAAGGGGGGGGGGGGGGTTGAATTGTAAAACTGGAAACTTAAAGCAAATGACAAGGTATTTTTATCCTGGTTCGTTTGAACTCAAACTACTCCAGTCCACCCGTTCAAGGTGATTTCGCCTCTCTCCAACGAGGTCTTAATTCACTATATTCAACTGAATACAAATCTGCTTTAGCAACTGCTAAAACCTTCTTGATTCAAACCACAATCCGGTTTGTCAAGGCAACACTTTCTTACAAAGATATAATCAAATGTGTGTGAATGTTTCTACAAAAACTATATCACAACTGTGATGTTTACACAAATGAAGCTTAGAATACTAAGTTGCTAAACGCTAATAGAGTATCAGAGTTTGGTGGTTTAGCAAAACTTGTAGAGTGAAGATTATTGATCAGCTTTGTACGTGTAGAAAGTTTTGAAGCATTAGCCGTGATAATCTTCAAAGCTTGGTTTATATAGCACTTTGAGAAGATGAACGTTGAAGCAAATATTCTTGATTCAATGCTATTTACAAGCTTTCCTGTCTGAGCAGATCTTGTCTAGAATGATGCCGTTGGTATTGATTAGCCTTCAATGCACAGTACCGTTGCTTCTTCAATGCACGATCTGGCTTGGCTCATTCTGATTCTGCTTTGCTGCTGATGAACTGATTTGTTTCTGTATCAGAGTATTTTACGCGCAGTTCTGTTCATCAAGCTTCAGCATGTGCAAGCGTTGATCTTCTGATCTTGACGTTCTGATTCAGCAACTTCTGATGCTGATGCACAAACTCATATTCTGATGCTGAGAACGTGATCTTGCTTATTTTAATCAGCATATCTGCAAGTCAGAGCATAGTAATTTTAAGTAGCATATAATTCAATCATGAAATATTTAACTACTATATCTTTTCACTTTGTTATCATCAAAACTTAATTATAGGGTACTAGATTCAAACATTGTTCTAACAATCTCCCCCTTTTTGATGATGACAAAAACTAGATATTTTAAATAAAAAATAACGTGAAAAGTTATCAGATCTATGTATCAGAATAAGAAGTACGGAGAAGTCAGAGTTAAGAAATACTCCCCCTGAGTTTGTTACTTCCCTTTGATATGCGTGTTCTTCAGAGTCAGATCTTTTTCTATCTTTGAGCATCAGATTGTAAGTCTTTGACTTATCAGAAAGCAGAGCTTCAGAGCTTTTCCTGTCAGAGCTTTGCTTCGGATCAGAGTGTTAGGTCGATCAGAGCTTCATATATCAGAACTTCATATTTGATCAGAGCAACATGAGCTTCTAGTCTTCATTGTGCCTGTAGACTTAAAGACAAAACAGAAAAAACATTTCAAGTAATAGAGTTAGAATGTTTGAGAGTTTCTGTCTAGTTATCCGTTATTGATTTTAAATATCATTCTTGTTCTCCCCCTTTTTGTCAGCAATCAAAAAGTGCTGGTGATGTGCTAAAATGATTTAGATCAGAAAAACTAATAATATTAAAGATAGTTCAGAATCAGAGCAAAATAGCATTACAAACCATAGTCAAAAGTACATCAGAAAATAAGGAAAATATAGAAAATGTCATGCATGAAAAAAAATTTCAGGGTTGTGGGGGCATGCGTGAGAACAGGCTTTCCAGCATTGCCTGAATCTTTTCAGAAGTTGCATTCTGCTTCTGAACCATGGTGACAACAGTATCAATTTTGCTGTCCTGGACATTCATTCTAGCTTCCATCTTCTGATTATTCTCATCCATCCGCTGCTGTAGACGCAAGTCATTCAGCCTTAATTCTTCCAGAGCCTGCCTGTCCAAGGCAGCTTGAGAACTTTCAGCAGGAGGAAGCTTTTCAGAACTTTCAGCTACATCTTCTGCTGGATTCTCTTCTTGAAGAGTCTTGTCTTCTTCTGCTGGTTCCACCTGTGCAGCTTGCTCTTTCTCAGCCCAAGATTCAGAGTCCAGAGGCAGCACAACTTCTTGAGGCAGCTGACTCTCAACTTCCTTCAGCAGCTTGCTAAAGTTCTGTTGAGCCTGCTCATAGTTGACGTCCTGCAGCTTGAGTGCTTCAGCACGAACCCAAACTCTGAACTGTGACCAGAGCTGATCAGAAGCAGCTGGGTCGATCATCCCGGGACAGACTTGCTTCAAGGAAGCAATCCACTGCAGCATACCTGTTTCAAAGTCCAAAATACCAGAGCCAACATCTAATTGCTTTGGTTTGGGAATGGCCAATTTGTGTCTTAAATCAGCAAGACGTTCAAGACTTGTTAAGTCAATGAATGTTTTGCTGGGGTTTTCAGAGGATTGGCTTTCAGAGGTGTGCTGAGATGCTGTCTGTTTTGGTGGATGGTTATCAGAGTCAGAGGATATGTCTATTGGAGTGGTTGGAGTTTTTGGAGGTGTTGATTCCTCTGATGATGGTAACTGGGGTGTGATAATGGTGGTTCCACATGGCAACTGTATTGCCAGCGGTGAAGGTTGAGGTGAGTGGGGATCAGAATGATGAGGAGATGGGGTTTCATAGCGATGAAACTCTGTTTGAGGTGAGGGAGGATTATTTTCTGGTTGAGGAGGTGGAACTTCTGAGTGTTCATGGATCAGAGGTTCTTCTGTGATAGGTTGTTGAGATTGTGGTTCTGGTTCTTGTTCTGGTTCTGGTTGTGGTTGAATTTCTGGTTCAGGTTGAATTTCTGGTTCAGGTTGTGGAGGAGGAATATTTGGTGGTTCAGAGTGAGGTTGAACAGAAGAATGTTCACGCTCAATGTCAGCTAGCACTCTATCAAGTGCTGGTGTTGTGGAAACAGTTGGTTGTTGTTTGGTAATTTTGAGAGGAATTTTTATTCTGGTTCTTCTGAGTTGTAAGTTCTCAGAAGGGTCTTCTGGTATGTTTTCATCAATAGTGGGGATTGGAATGGAAATTCTGTGAGAGGTTTGGGGTGGAACAACAGATGTTGGAATAGTATTTGAAATTGAAATAGGAGCAGCAGATGGATTACCTCGTTTCTTTGGAGTCTGGTGAGATGAACAATGTTTGAATCTAGTACAAATACATACGCTGAATAAAATATCAGGTCTTGAAGCAGTCAGATAAAGGAGAGAACCAATCATACCTCTGTAGACTTTCTGTTCTACGCTTTTGCTTACCTCTTCTCTTTCCAGAATGCACGTGGGATGCATTGGAATTTTTGATGGCTTACATTCTGAGAGGTCAAATTTCTTCAGAAGATCTCTGATGTATTTGCTCTGATGAATGTAAGTTCCCTCTGGAGTTTGATTGATCTGAATTCCTAGAAAGAACTTTAGTTCCCCCATGAGGCTCATCTCAAATTCTGCCTGCATACACTTAGCAAATTTTCTTCCAAGAGAAGGATTAGTAGAACCAAAGATTATATCATCAACATAAATCTGACAGACTAAAATGTCACTCTTAACTGTCTTACAGAATAGAGTGGTGTCCACTTTCCCTCTGGTGAACTCATTTTCAAGCAGAAAGTTACTTAGCCTTTCATACCAAGCTCTGGGAGCTTGTTTTAGACCATACAGTGACTTTTTCAGTTTGAAAACATGTTCTGGATGTTTTGTATTTTCAAAACCTGGGGGTTGGTGAACATACACTTCTTCTTCTATATAACCATTTAAGAATGCACTTTTGACATCCATCTGATACAGAGTGATGCCTCTATTAACAGCAAATGAGATTAAAAGTCTTATAGATTCTAACCTGGCGACTGGGGCAAAGGTTTCTGTATAGTCTATCCCCTCTTGCTGACTATAACCTTGTGCAACCAGTCGTGCCTTGTTTCTGACGACTTCACCTTGTTCATTGAGCTTGTTTCTGAACACCCATCTTGTTCCAATGACGTTGAATCCTTTTGGTCTTGGAACGAGATCCCAAACGTCGTTTCTGGTGAATTGATTCAGCTCTTCTTGCATTGCCAGAATCCAGTCATTGTCCAGAAGTGCTTCATCGATAGAAGAAGGTTCAATCAGAGACACAAGTCCCACCAGAGTTTCTTCAGAGTTTCTGAGGCTTGCTCTTGTTATGATTGGATCTTCTTTTCTTCCTAGAATGGATTCTTCTGGGTGATCCAAACTGCTTCTGGGTACTCTCTTCTGAGGTTGATCAGCAGCAGTTGTAGGATTTCTAGCATTGCTTCTTTCAGACGTTGAAGGAATGTCTGTGTTGAGAGCTTCTGATGACTTGTCTTCAGAACCTGCAAATTCAATTTCTATACCTGCAAGATTTTCATTCTGCTTTGACTTTTCAGAGTCAAGCTTGTCATCAAAACGAACACTGATTGATTCTTCCACAATCTGTGTTTCTGTATTGTATACTCTGTACCCTCTTGAGCGTTCAGAGTATCCTAACATAATACACTTCTGTGCCTTAGAATCAAACTTGTTCAAATAATTCTTAGTATTTAACATATAGCAAGTACATCCAAATGGATGAAAATACGAAATGTTGGGCTTTCTGTTCTTCCACAATTCATATGGAGTCTTTTCCAGAATAGGTCTTATTGAGATTCTATTCTGAATGTAGCACGCTGTGTTTATTGCCTCTGCCCAGAAAGTCTTAGCAACGTTTGTCTCGTTGATCATGGTTCTGGCCATTTCTTGCAATGTTCTGTTCTTTCGTTCTACAACTCCATTTTGTTGGGGAGTTCTAGGACAAGAGAAATCATGCAGGATGCCTTTGTCATTAAAGAATGACTCAAAATCTTTATTTTCAAATTCTCCACCATGATCACTTCTGACTTTAACGATTCTAAGATCTTTTTCATTCTGAACTTGGTTGCAGAAGGTAACAAACACAGAGTGTGACTCGTCCTTGTGTCTTAAGAACTTTACCCATGTCCATCTGCTATAGTCATCTACGATTACTAACCCATACTTCTTGCCACTGACAGAAGCAGTCTTAACTGGTCCAAATAAGTCAATGTGCAGAAGTTCTAATGGCTTAGAGGTGGAAACAACATTTTTGGATTTAAAAGATGGTTTTGCAAATTTGCCTTTCTGACATGCTTCACACAGAGCATCTGAATTGAACTTCAAATTTGGAAGTCCTCTGACCAGATTGAGTTTGTTAATCTGAGATATTCTTCTCATACTAACATGCCCCAATCTTCTGTGCCAGATCCACTGCTCGTTGTTAACAGACAGAAGACATTTTACGTTCTGACTCTTAAGTTCAGAAAGTTTGATTTTGTAAATGTTGTTTTTCCTCTTACCATTAAATAGGATAGTCCCATCTTTCTGACTAACAGCTTTACATGATTTTTGATTAAAGATTATATCATAACCGTTATCACTTAATTGACTTATGGATAACAGGTTATGCATCAATCCATCAACAAGCAGAACATTATTAATAGAGGGAAGATTTCCGTTACCTACAGTTCCAGAGCCAATTATCTTTCCCCTCTGATTGCCTCCAAAGCCAACGTGGCCTCCAGGCTTAAGTTCCAGGCTTTGGAACATATGCCTTCTTCCCGTCATGTGACGTGAGCAGCCAGAGTCCAGGTACCATGACTGGTGTTTCTGACTTGCTGCTAAAGATATCTGCAACATGTATTATTTTATCCTTAGGTACCCAGATCTTCTTGGGTCCTGATTTGTTAGTCTTACCAAAACTCTGGTTGAATTTTGGTTTCACAAAGTGATTACTACTAGTGTATTTGATGTCGTGTGTGTGACCATACACAAAGTGTGAATTTATAGGAGTGTATTTAATAACTAAATCCATGACATTTTTAGGTGTAGGAACCTTACCTAGGTATCCTATTCCTTTCCTGCCGTTTCCGCTAACTCCATAGATCATTGAAGCCATTCTGCTTCTATCTATGCTTTTAGCAAGGAACTTCTGGAAACTATGATCATACTCCTTGATGATCTCATCAGCGTTGCTGGGAGTTTCAGAAATTGGTACCTTCTGAGAGTTTTGTAAAGAGTTTTCTAATTTTAAAATTTTATCTCTCAGCTCAGAGTTTTCCAATCTGAGACTCTCAGACTTATTAGAGTCAGATTCAAGAGTCCTTTTCAGGTCTCTGAATTTAGTTCTAATCTGCTGATAACGTTCCAGAATTTCATTTAGGCTTTCAGCAAGTTCAGCCTTTGTAAAATTAACAGCGAAGTTAGGGAATACCTCTTCTGTGTCTGATTCTGAGTCTGAGTCAGAAGCTTCACTGTCATCTTGAATGTTAGCCATAAGTGTTATGTTAGCCCGTTCATCATCTGATTCTGAGTCAGCTTCAGACGAGTCAGAGTCATCCCATGTGGCCATGAGACTTTTCTTCTTCTCTCTTCCAAACTTCCTTTTTGGCTTTTCCCTCTGAAGCTTTGGACAGTCACTCTTGTAGTGACCTTGCTCATTGCACTCGTAGCAGATGATGTCTTTTGTATTTGGCTTCTTGCTACCTGAGGAGCCTTCAGATCTTCTGTATCCAGAGGAAGAATCTGTCCTTCTGTGTCTGGAAGAAGACTCGTTATGATCAGATCTTCTGGGATTCCTGAACTTCTTTTGTCTTTGCTTCCACAGTTGATTTACTCTTCTGGAGAGGAGAGAAAGCTCGTCTTCTTCTGATGAGGATCCATCAGATGTTTCTTCAACTGCCTGCAAAACTTTAGATTCAGATTTTCTGTTAGATTTCAAGGCTATAGGCTTACCTTGCTTCTGAGGCTCGTCAGCTTCCAGCTCTATCTCATGACTTCTGAGGGAGCTTATAAGTTCCTCCAGAGTGATTTTGTTGAGATCTTTCGCCAGCTTCAGAGCAGTAACCATAGGCCTCCACTGCTTGGGTAAACTTCTGATTATCTTCTTGACATGGTCAGCAGTAGAGTACCCCTTGTCCAGAACTTTGAGACCAGCTACCAGAATCTGGAATCTAGAGAACATAGTTTCAATGGATTCAGATTCTTCCATTTTAAACGCCTCATACTTCTGAATGAGCGCCAGAGCCTTTGTTTCCTTGACTTGAATGTTGCCCTCATGCGTCATTCTGAGAGAATCAAAGATGTTATTAGCTGTGTCTCTGTTGGAGATCTTCTCATACTCAGTATAGGAGATAGCACTGAGAAGGATGGTTCTGGCTTTATGGTGATTCTTGAAATCACGCTTTTGTTGATCAGTCATTGATTTTCTATCAATCTTCTGACCAGTTGCATTCACAGGGTGCGTGTATCCATCTGTCACCATATCCCACAGATCAGCATCATGTGCTAGAAAGAAGCTTTCAATTCTGTCTTTCCAGTAGTCAAAGTTTTCTCCATCAAAGACTGGAGGTTTGCCGCTGAATCTGTCTCTATCCTCATTGTTGTCATTGCTGAAATGAGAGTTGTTTCCTGCCATAGTGTTTTTCTGATGCTGGATCTTTTACTGACACGGTTAAGTGTTTTAGCTCAGAACCAGGCGCTCTGATGCCAATTGAAGGGGTGAAAAACACAAGAAGGGGGGGGGTTGAATTGTAAAACTGGAAACTTAAAGCAAATGACAAGGTATTTTTATCCTGGTTCGTTTGAACTCAAACTACTCCAGTCCACCCGTTCAAGGTGATTTCGCCTCTCTCCAACGAGGTCTTAATTCACTATATTCAACTGAATACAAATCTGCTTTAGCAACTGCTAAAACCTTCTTGATTCAAACCACAATCCGGTTTGTCAAGGCAACACTTTCTTACAAAGATATAATCAAATGTGTGTGAATGTTTCTACAAAAACTATATCACAACTGTGATGTTTACACAAATGAAGCTTAGAATACTAAGTTGCTAAACGCTAATAGAGTATCAGAGTTTGGTGGTTTAGCAAAACTTGTAGAGTGAAGATTATTGATCAGCTTTGTACGTGTAGAAAGTTTTGAAGCATTAGCCGTGATAATCTTCAAAGCTTGGTTTATATAGCACTTTGAGAAGATGAACGTTGAAGCAAATATTCTTGATTCAATGCTATTTACAAGCTTTCCTTTCTGAGCAGATCTTGTCTAGAATGATGCCGTTGGTATTGATTAGCCTTCAATGCACAGTACCGTTGCTTCTTCAATGCACGATCTGGCTTGGCTCATTCTGATTCTGCTTTGCTGCTGATGAACTGATTTGTTTCTGTATCAGAGTATTTTACGCGCAGTTCTGTTCATCAAGCTTCAGCATGTGCAAGCGTTGATCTTCTGATCTTGACGTTCTGATTCAGCAACTTCTGATGCTGATGCACAAACTCATATTCTGATGCTGAGAACGTGATCTTGCTTATTTTAATCAGCATATCTGCAAGTCAGAGCATAGTAATTTTAAGTAGCATATAATTCAATCATGAAATATTTAACTACTATATCTTTTCACTTTGTTATCATCAAAACTTAATTATAGGGTACTAGATTCAAACATTGTTCTAACACATACTACCTTCCATAATGACAAGGATACAATCCATTGGAGTAACAAGAATCACGACAACAGACTACCTTCCATAATGACAAGGCTACCATCCATTGGAATAACAAAAATCTCGACAACAGACTACCTTCCACAATGACAAGGCTACCATCCAATGGAGTAACAAAAATCTAGACAACAGACTACATTCCATAATGACAAGGATACCATCCATTGGAGTAACAAAAATATACAAAATAGACTACCTTCCATAATGACAAGGGTACCATCCATTGGAGTAACAAAAATCTCGACAACAAACTACCTTCCATAATGACAAGTCTACAATCCATTAGAATAACAAAAATCTCGACAATAGACTACCTTCCATAATGACAAGGCTACAATCCAATGGAGTAACAAAAATCTCAACAACAGTCTACCTTCCATAATAACAAGGCTACCATCCATTGGAGTAACAGAAATCACAACAAAAGACTACCTTCCATAATGACAAGGCTACCATCCATTTGACTAACAAAAATCGGGACAACAAACTACCTTCCATAATGACAAGGCTAGCATCCATTGGAGTAATAGAAATATCAACAAGAGACTACCTACAATAATGACAAGGCTACTATCCATTGGAGTAAGAAAAATCTCGACAACAGACTACCTTCCATAATGATAAGTCTACCATCTATTGGAGTAACAAAGATATCAACAACATACTACCTTCCATAATGACAAGGCTACCATCCATTGGAATAACAAAAATCTCGACAATAGACTACCTTCAATAATGACAAGGCTACAAACCAATGGAGTAACAAAAATCTTGACAACAGACTACCTTCCATAATGACAAGTCTACCATCCACTGGAGTAAAAAAAATATTGACAACATAATACCTTCCATATTGACAAGGCTACCATCCATTGGAGTAACAGAAATTACAACGACAAACAACTTTCCATAATGACAAGGCTACCATCCATTTGAGTAACAAAAATCGGGACAACAGACTACGTTCAATAATGACAAGGCTACCATCCATTGGAGTTACAAAAATATCAACAAGAGACTACCTTCCCTAATGACAAGGCTACCATCCATTGGAGTAATAAAAATCTCGACAACAAACTACCTTCCATAATTACAAGGCTACCATCCATTGGAGTAACAAAGATATCGACAACAGACTACCTTCCATAATGACAAGGCTACCATCCATTAGAGTAATAAAAATCTGGACAACTGACTACCTTCCATAATGAGAACGCTACAATCCATTGGAGTAACAGAAATCACAATGATAGACTACCTTCCATAATGACAAGGCTATCATCCATTAGAGTAACAAAAATTGGCACAATAGACTACCTTCCATAATGACAAGGATATAATCCATTAGAGTAACAAAAATGTCAACAATAGACTACCTTTCATAATGACAAGGCTACCATCCATTGGAGTATAAAAATCTCGACAACAGAATACCTTCCATAATGATAAGGCTACCATCCATTAAAGTAACTAAAATCTCGTACACAAACTACCTTCCATAATGACTAGTCTACCATCCATTGGACTAACAAAGTTATCGACAACAAACTACCTTCCATAACGACAAGGCTATAATCCATTATAGTAACAAAAATCATGACAATAGAATACCTTCCATAATGACAAGGCTACCATCCATTGTAGTTACAAAAATCTCGATAATATACTACCTTCTATAATGACAATGCTACCATCCAATGGAATAACAAAAATCTCGGCAACATACTATGTTGCATTATGACAAGGCTACCATCCCTTAGAGTAACAAAAATCTCGACAACAGACTACCTTCCATAATGACAAGGCTACCATCCATTGGAGTAACAAAGATATCGACAACATACTACCTTCCATAATGACAAGGCTACCATCCCTTCGAGTAACAAAAATCACGACAACAGACTCCCTTTCATAATGACAAGGCTACCATCCATTGGAATAACAAAAATATCGTACACAAACTACCTTCCATAACGACAAGGCTACCATCCATTGGAGTAACAAAGATATCGACAACAGACTATCTTCCATAACGACAAGGCTACCATCCATTGGAGTAATAAAGATATCGACAACATACTACCTTCCATAATGACAAGGCTACCATCCCTTAGAGTAAAAAAAATCACGACAACAGACTACCTTTCATAATGACAAGGCTACCATCCATTGGAATAACAAAAATATCGTACACAAACTACCTTCCATAATGACTAGGCTACCATCCATTGGAGTAACAAAGATATCGACAATAGACTACCTTCCATAATGACAAGGCTACAATCCATTGTAGTAACAAAAATCTCGACAACAGACTACCTTCCATAATGACAAGGCTACCATTCATTGTAGTGACAAAAATCTCAACAATATACTACCTTCTATAATGACAAGCTAACATCCATTGGAGTAATAAAAATCTCGACAACAGACTACTTTCTATAATGACATGGCTAAAATATATTATAGTAACAAAAATCTCGACAATAGACTACCTTTCATAATGACAAGGGTACCATCCATTGGAATAACAAAAATCTCGACAACAGACTACGTTCCATAATGACAAGGCTACCATCCCTTGGAGTAACAAAAATCTCGACAACAGACTACCTTCCATGATGACAAGGCTACCATCCATTGGAGTAACTAAAATCTCGTACACAAACTACGCTACCATCCATTAGAGTAACAAAGATATTGATACAGACTACCTTCCACAACGACAAGGCTACAATCCATTGTAGTAACAAAAATCTCGACAACAGACTACCTTCCATAATGACAAGGCTACCATCCATTATAGTGACAAAAATCTCGACAATATATTACCTTCTATAATGACAAGGCTACCATCCATTGGAGTAACAAAAATTTTGACAACAGACTACCTTCCATAATGACATGGCTACCATCCATTGGAGTAACTAAAATCTCGTACACAAACTCCCTTCCATAATGACTCGGCTACCATCCATTGGAGTGACAAACATATCGACAACAGACTATCTTCCATAACGACAAGTCTACAATCCATTGTAGTAATAAAAATCTCGACAACAGACTACCTTCCATAATGACAAGGCTACCATCCATTGTAGTGAAAAAAATATCGATAATATACTACCTTATATAATGACAACTCTATCATCCATTGGAATAACAAAAATCTCGACAATAGACTACGTTCCATAATGACAAGGCTACCATCCCTTAGAGTAACAAATATCTCGACAACAGACCACCTTCCATAATTACAAGGCTACAATCCATTGGAGTATAAAAAATCTTGACAATAGAATACCTTCCATAATGACAAGGCTACCATCCATTAAAGTAACTAAAATCTCTTACACAAACTACCTTCCATAATGACTAGTCTACCATCCATTGGACTAACAAAGTTATCGACAACAAACTACCTTCCATAACGACAAGGCTATAATCCATTATAGTAACAAAAATCTTGACAACAGACTACCTTGCATAATGACAAGGCTACCATCCATTGTAGTGACAAAAATCTCGATAATATACTACCTTCTATAATGACAATGCTACCATCCATTGGAATAACAAAAATCTCGACAACTAACTACGTTCCATAATGACAAGGCTACCATCCCTTAGAGTAACAAAAATCTGGACAACAGACTACCTTCCATAATGACAAGGCTACCTTCCATTGGAGTAACAAAGATATTGACAACATACTACCTTCTACAATGATAAGGCTACCATCCCTTAGAGTAAGAAAAATCACGTCAATAAACTACCTTTCATAATGACAAGGCTATCATCCATTGGAATAACAAAAATATCATACACAAATTACCTTCCATAACGACTAGGCTACCATCCATTGGAGTAACAAAGATATCGACAAGAGACTACCTTCTATAATTACAAGGCTACAATCCATTGGAGTAACAAAAATCTTGACAACAGACTACTTTCCATAATGAAAAGGCTACCATCCATTGTAGTGACAAAAATCTCGACAATATACTACCTTATATAATGACAACGCTACCATCCATTAGAATAACAAAAATCTCGACAACAGACTACCTTCCATATGGACAAGGCTACCATCCCTTAGATTAACAAAAATCTCGACAATAGACTACCTTCCATAATGACTAGGCTACCATCCATTGGAGTAACAATGATATCGACAACATACTACCTTCTATAATGACAAGGATACCATCCATTGGAGTAACAAAAATCACGACAACAGACTACCCTCCATAATGACAAGGCTACCATCCATTGGAATAACAAAAATATCGACAACACACTACCTTCCATAATGACAAGGCTAAAATCTATTATAGTAACAAAAATCTCGAAAATAGACTACCTTTCATAATGACAAGGCTACCATCCATTGGAAAAACAAAAATCTCGACAACAAAATACATTCCATAATAACAAGGCTACCATCCCTTAGAGTAACAAAAATCTTGACAACAGACTACCTTTCATAATGACAAGGCTACAATCCATTGGAGTAGAAAAAATCACGACAACAGACTACCTTCCATAATGACAAGGCTACCATCCATTGGAGTAACTAAAATCTCGTACACAAACTACCTTCCATAATGACTAGGCTACCATCCATTAGAGTAACAAAGATATCGACAACAGACTACCTTCCATAACGACAAGGCTACAATCCATTATAGTAACAAAAATCTTGACAACAGACTACATTCCATAATGACAATGCTACCATCCATTGGAGTAACAAAGATATTGACAACATACTACCTTCCATAATGACAAGGCTACCATCCGTTAGAGTAACAAAAATCACGACAATAGACTACCTTTCATAATGACAAGGCTACCATCCATTGGAATAACAAAATTATCGTACACAAACTACCTTCCATAATGGCTAGGCTACCATCCATTGGAGTAACAAAGATATCGACAATAGACTACCTTCCATAACGACAAGGCTACAATCCATTCTAGTAACAAAAATCTCGACAACAGACTACCTTACATAATGATAAGGCTACCATCCATTGTAGTGACAAAAATCTCGAGAATATACTACCTTCTATAATGACAACGCTACCATCCATTGGAATAACAAAAATCTCGACAACAGACTACCTTCCATATGGACAAGGCTACCATCCCTTAGAGTAACAAAAATCTCGACAATAGACTACCTTCCATAATGACAAGGCTACCATCCATTGGAGAAACAAAGATATCGATAACATAGTACCTTCCATAATGACAAGGCTACCATCCATTGGAGTAACTAAAATCTCGTACACAAACTACCTTCCATAATGACTAGGCTACCGTCCATTAGAGTAACAAAGATATCGACAACAGACTACCTTCCATAATGACAAGGCTACAATCCATTGTAGTAACAAAAATCTCGACAACAGATTAACTTCCATAATGACAAGGCTACCATTCATTGTAGTGAAAAAAATCTCAACAATATACTACCTTCTATAATTACAAGGCTACCATCCATTGGAGTAACAAAAATCTCGACAACAGACTACCTTCCATAATGACAAGGCTACAATCTATTATAGTAACAAAAATCTCGACAATAGACTACCTTTCATAATGACAAGGCTACCATCCATTGGAATAACAAAAATCTCGACAACAAAATACATTCCATAATGACAAGGCTACCATCCCTTAGAGTAACAAAAATCTCGACAACAGACTACCTTCCATAATGACAAGCCTACCATCTATTGGAGTAACTAAAATCTCGTACACAAACTACCTTCCATAATGACTAGGCTACCATCCATTAGAGTAACAAAGATATTGATAATAGACTACCTTCCACAACGACAAGGCTACAATCCATTATAGTAACAAAAATCTCTACAACAGACTACCTTCCACAATGACAAGGCTACCATACATTATAGTGACAAAAATCTCGACAAGAGACTACCTTCTATAATTACAAGGCTACAATCCATTGGAGTAACAAAAATCTCGACAACAGACTACCTTCCATAATGACAAGGCTACCATCCATTGGAGTAACTAAAATCTCGTACACAAACTACCTTCCATAATGACTAGGCTACCATCCATTGGAGTAACAAAGATATCGACAACAAACTATCTTCCATAACGACAAGGCTACAATCCATTGTAGTAGCAAAAATCTCGACAACAGACTACCTTCCATAATGACAAGGCTACCATCCATTGTAGTGACCAAAATCTTGATAATATACTACCTTCTATAATGACAATGATATCATCCATTGGAATAACAAAAATCTCGACAACAGACTACCTTCCATAATGACAAGGCTACCATCCATTGGAGTAACAAAAATCGCGACAATAGACTACCTTTCATAATGACAAGGCTACCATCCATTGGAATAACAAAAATATCATACACAAACTACCTTCCATAATGACAAGGCTACAATCCATTGTAGTAACAAAAATCTCGACAACAGATTAACTTTCATAATGACAAGGCTACCATTCATTGTAGTGAAAAAAATATCAACAATATACTACCTTCTATAATTACAAGGCTACCATCCATTGGAGTAACAAAAATCTCGACAACAGACTACCTTCCATAATGACAAGGCTACAATCTATTATAGTAACAAAAATCTCGACAATAGACTACCTATCATAATGACAAGGCTACCATCCATTGGAATAACAAAAATCTCGACAACAGAATACATTCCATAATGACAAGGCTACCATCCCTTAGAGTAACAAAAATCTCGACAACAGACTACCTTACGTAATGACAAGGCTAAAATCCATTGGAGTATAAAAAATCTCGACAACAGACTACCTTCCATAATGACAAGCCTACCATCTATTGGAGTAACTAAAATCTCGTACACAAACTACCTTCCATAATGACTAGGCTACCATCCATTAGAGTAACAAAGATATCGATAATAGACTACCTTCCACAACGACAAGGCTACAATCCATTATAGTAACAAAAATCTCGACAACAGACTACCTTCCACAATGACAAGGCTACCATACATTATAGTGACAAAAATCTCGACAAGAGACTACCTTCTATAATTACAAGGCTACAATCCATTGGGGTAACAAAAATCTCGACAACAGACTACCTTCCATAATGACAAGGCTACCATCCATTGGAGTAACTAAAATCTCGTACACAAACTACCTTCCATAATGACTAGGCTACCATCCATTGGAGTAACAAAGATATCGACAACATACTATCTTCTATAACGACAAGGCTACAATCCATTGTAGTAGCAAAAATCTCGACAACAGACTACCTTCCATAATGACAAGGCTACCATCCATTGTAGTGACCAAAATCTTGATAATATACTACCTTCTATAATGACAACGCTATCATCCATTGGAATAACAAAAATCTCGACAACAGAATACCTTCCATAATGACAAGGCTACCATTCATTGGAGTAACAAAAATCACGACAATAGACTACCTTTCATAATGACAAGGCTACCATCCATTGGAATAACAAAAATATCGTACAAAAACTACCTTCCATAATGAGTAGGCTACCATCCATTGGAGTAACAAAGATATCGACAATAGAGTACCTTCCATAACGACAAGGCTACAATCCATTATAGTAACAAAAATCTCGACAACAGACTACCTTACATAATGACAAGGCTACCATCCATTGTAGTGACATAAATCTCGATAATATACTACCTTCTATAATGACAACGCTACCATCCATTGGAATAACAAAAATCTCGACAACAGACTAACTTCAAATGGACAAGGCTACCATCCCTTAGAGTTACAAAAATCACGACATCATACTACCTTTCATAATGACAAGGATACCATCTATTGGAATAACAAAAATATCGTACACAAACTACCTTCAATAATGACTAGTCTACCATCCATTGGAGTAACAAAGATATCGACAACAGACTACCTTCCATAATGAACAGGCTACAATCCATTGTAGTAACAAAAATCTCGACAACAGATTAACTTCCATAATTACAAGGCTACCATTCATTGTAGTGAATAAAATCTCAACAATATACTACCTTCTATAATTACAAGGCTACCATCCATTGGAGTAACAAAAAACTCGACACCAGACTACCTTCCATAATGACAAGGCTACCATCCATTGGAATAACAAAGATATCGACAACGTACTACCTTCCATAATGACAAGGCTACAATCCCTTAGAGTAACCAAAATCACGACAACATACTACCTTTCATAATGACAAGGCTACCATCTATTGGAATAACAAAATTATCGTACACAAACTACCTTCAATAATGACTAGTCTACCATCCCTAAGAGTAACAAAAATCTGTTCAACATACTACCTTCCATAATGTCAAGGCTACCATCCATTGGAGTAACCAAGATATCGACAACATACTACCTTCCATAATGACAAGGCTACCATCCCTTAGAGTAACAAAAATCTCGACAACAGACTACCTTCCATAATGACAAGGCTACCATCCATTGGAGTAACTAAAATCTCGTACACAAACTACCTTCCATAATGACTAGGCTACCATCCATTGGAGTAACAAAGATATCGACAACAGACTATCTTCCATAACAACAAGGCTACAATCCATTGTAGTAACAAAAATCTCGACAACAGACTACCTTCCATAATGACAAGGCTACCATCCATTGTAGTGACCAAAATCTTGATAATATACTACCTTCTATAATGACAACGCTATCATCCAATGGAATAACAAAAATCTCGACAACAGACTACCTTCCATAATGACAAGGCTACCGTCCATTGGAGTAACAAAAATCACGACAATAGACTACCTTTCATAATGACAAGGCTACCATCCATTGGAATAACAAAAATATCGTACACAAACTACCTTCCATAATGACTAGGCTACCATCCATTGGAGTAACAAAGATATCGACAATAGAGTACCTTCCATAACGACAAGGCTACAATCCATTGTAGTAACAAAAATCTCGACAATAGACTACCTTACATAATGACAAGGCTACCATGTATTGTAGTGACAAAAATCTCGACAATATACTACCTTCTATAATGACAACGCTACCATCCATTGGAATAACAAAAATCTCGACAACAGACAAACTTCTATATGGATAAGGCTACCATCCCTTAGAGTTACAAAAATCACGACAACATACTACCTTTCATAATGACAAGGCTACCGTCCATTGGAATAACAAAAATATCGTACACAAACTACCTTCCATAATGACTAGGCTACCATCCATTGGAGTAACAAAGATATCGACAACAGACTACCTTCCATAATGACAAGGCTACAATCCATTGTAGTAACAAAAATCTCGACAACAGACTACCTTACATAATGACAAGGCTACCATCCATTGTAGTGACAAAAATCTCGACAATATACTGCCTTCTATAATGACAACGCTACCATCCATTGGAATAACAAAAATCTCGACAACAGACTAACTTCTATATGGACAAGGCTACCATCCCTTAGAGTTACAAAAATCACGACAACATACTACCTTTCATAATGACAAGGCTACCATCTATTGGAATAACAAAAATATCGTACACAAACTACCTTCCATAATGACTAGGCTACCATCCATTGGAGTAACAAAGATATCGACAATAAAGTACCTTCCATAATGACAAGGCTACAATCCATTGTAGTAACAAAAATCTCGACAACTGACTACCTTACATAATGACAAGGCTACCATCCATTGTAGTGACATAAATCTCGACAATATACTGCCTTCTATAATGACAACGCTACCATCCATTGGAATAACAAAAATCTCGACAAGAGACTAACTTCTATATGGATAAGGCTACCATCCCTTAGAGTTACAAAAATCACGACAACATACTACCTTTCATAATGACAAGGCTACCGTCCATTGGAATAACAAAAATATCGTACACAAACTACCTTCCATAATGACTAGGCTACCATCCATTGGAGTAACAAAGATATCGACAACAGACTACCTTCTATAATGACAAGGCTATAATCCATTGTAGTAACAAAAATCTCGACAACAGACTACCTTACATAATGACAAGGCTACCATCCATTGTAGTGACATAAATCTCGACAATATACTGCCTTCTATAATGACAACGCTACCATCCATTGGAATAACAAAAATCTCGACAACAGACTAACTTCTATATGGACAAGGCTACCATCCCTTAGAGTTACAAAAATCACGACAACATACTACCTTTCATAATGACAAGGCTACCATCTATTGGAATAACAAAAATATCGTACACAAACTACCTTCCATAATGACTAGGCTACCATCCATTGGAGTAACAAAGATATCGACAATAGCGTACCTTCCATAACGACAAGGCTACAATCCATTGTAGTAACAAAAATCTCGACAACTGACTACCTTACATACTGATAAGGCTACCATCCATTGTAGTGACATAAATCTCGACAATATACTACCTTCTATAATGACAACGCTACCATCCATTGGAATAACAAAAATCTCGACAACAGACTAACTTCTATATGGACAAGGCTACAATCCCTTAGAGTTACAAAAATCACGACAACATATTACCTTTCATAATGACAAGGCTACCATCTATTGGAATAACAAAAATATCGTACACAAACTGCCTTCAATAATGACTAGTCTACCATCCATTGGAGTAACAAAGATATCGACAACAGACTACCTTCCATAATGACAAGGCTACAATCCATTGTAGTAACAAAAATCTCGACAACAGATTAACTTCCATAATTACAAGGCTACCATTCATTGTAGTGAAAAAATCTCAACAATATACTACCTTCTATAATTACAAGGCTACCATCCATTGGAGTAACAAAAATCTCGACAACAGACTACCTTCCATAATGACAAGGCTACCATCCATTGGAATAACAAAGATATCGACAACGTACTACCTTCCATAATGACAAGGCTACAATCCCTTAGAGTAACAAAAATCACGACAACATACTACCTTTCATAATGACATGGCTACCATCTATTGGAATAACAAAAATATCGTACACAAACTACCTTCAATAATGACTAGTCTACCATCCTTAAGAGTAACAAAAATCTGTTCAACATACTACCTTCCATAATGTCAAGGCAACCATCCATTGGAGTAACCAAGATATCGACAACATACTACCTTCCATAATGACAACGCCACCATCCCTTAGAGTAACAAAAATCTCGACAACAGACTACCTTCCATAATGACAAGGCTACCATCCATTGGAGAAACTAAAATCTCGTACACAAACTACCTTCTATAATGACACCGCTACCATCCATTGGAATAACAAAAATCTCGACTACAGACTAACTTCTATATGGACAAGGCTACCATCCCTTAGAGTAACAAAAATCTCGACAATAGAACACCTTCCATAATGACAAGGCTACCATCCATTGTAGTGACCAAAATATTGATAATATACTACCTTCTATAATGACAACGCTATTATCCATTGGAATAACAAAAATCTCGACAACAGACTAGCTTCCATAATGACAAGGCTACCGTCCATTGGAGTAACTAAAATCTCGTACACAAACTACCTTCCATAATGACTAGGCTACCATCCATTGGAGTAACAAAGATATCGACAACAGGCTATCTTCCATAACGACAAGGCTACAATCCATTGTAGTAACAAAAATCTCGACAACAGACTACCTTACATAATGACAAGGCTACCATCCATTGTAGTGACATAAATCTCGACACTATACTGCCTTCTATAATGACAACGCTACCATCCATTGGAATAACAAAAATCTCGACAACAGACTAACTTCTATATGGACAAGGCTACCATCCCTTAGAGTTACAAAAATCACGACAACATACTACCTTTCATAATGACAAGGCTACCATCTATTGGAATAACAAAAATATCGTACACAAACTACCTTCCATAATGACTAGGCTACCCTCCATTGGAGTAAGAAAGATATCGACAATAGAGTACCTTCCATAACGACAAGGCTACAATCCATTGTAGTAACAAAAATCTCGACAACTGACTACCTTACATACTGATAAGGCTACCATCCATTGTAGTGACATAAATCTCGACAATATACTACCTTCTATAATGACAACGCTACCATCCATTGGAATAACAAAAATCTCGACCACAGACTAACTTCTATATGGACAAGGCTACCATCCCTTAGAGTTACAAAAATCACGACAACATATTACCTTTCATAATGACAAGGCTACCATCTATTGGAATAACAAAAATATCGTACACAAACTACCTTCAATAATGACTAGTCTACCATCCATTGGAGTAACAAAGATATCGACAACAGACTACCTTCCATAATGACAAGGCTACAATCCATTGTAGTAACAAAAATCTCCACAACATATTAACTTCCATAATTACAAGGCTACCATTCATTGTAGTGAAAAAAATCTCAACAATATACTACCTTCTATAATTACAAGGCTACCATCCATTGGAGTAACAAAAATCTCGACAACAGACTACCTTCCATAATGATAAGGCTACCATCCATTGGAATAACAAAGATATCAACAACGTACTACCTTCCATAATGACAAGGCTACAATCCCTTAGAGTAACAAAAATCACGACAACATACTACCTTTCATAATGACATGGCTACCATCTATTGGAATAACAAAAATATCGTACACAAACTACCTTCAATAATGACTAGTCTACCATCCCTAAGAGTAACAAAAATCTGTTCAACATACTACCTTCCATAATGTCAAGGCTACCATCCATTGGAGTAACCAGGATATCGACAACATACTACCTTCCATAATGACAAGGCTACCATCCCTTAGAGTAACAAAAATCTCGACAACAGACTACCTTCCATAATGACAAGGCTACCATCCATTGGAGAAACTAAAATCTCGTACACAAACTACCTTCTATAATGACACCGCTACCATCCATTGGAATAACAAAAATCTCGACAACAGACTAACTTCTATATGGACAAGGTTACCATCCCTTAGAGTAACAAAAATCTCGACAATAGAACACCTTCCATAATGACAAGGCTACCATCCATTGTAGTGACCAAAATCTTGATAATATACTACCTTCTATAATGACAACGCTATCATCCATTGGAATAACAAAAATCTCGACAACAGACTACCTTCCATAATGACAAGGCTACCGTCCATTGGAGTAACAAAAATCACGACAATAGACTACCTTTCATAATGATATGGCTACCATCCATTGGAATAACAAAAATATCATACACAAACTACCTTCCATAATGACTAGGCTACCATCCAATGGAGTAACAAAGATATCGACAATAGAGTACCTTCCATAACGACAAGGCTACAATCCATTGTAGTAACAAAAATCTCGACAATAGACTACCTTACATAATGACAAGGCTACCATGTATTGTAGTGACAAAAATCTCGACAATATACTACCTTCTATAATGACAACGCTACCATCCATTGGAATAACAAAAATCTCGACAACAGACAAACTTCTATATGGATAAGGCTACCATCCCTTAGAGTTACAAAAATCACGACAACATACTACCTTTCATAATGACAAGGCTACCGTCCATTGGAATAACAAAAATATCGTACACAAACTACCTTCCATAATGACTAGGCTACCATCCATTGGAGTAACAAAGATATCGACAACAAACTACCTTCTATAATGACAAGGCTACAATCCATTGTAGTAACAAAAATCTCGACAACAGACTACCTTACATAATGACAAGGCTACCATCCATTGTAGTGACATAAATCTCGACAATATACTGCCTTCTATAATGACAACGCTACCATCCATTGGAATAACAAAAATCTCGACAACAGACTAACTTCAATATGGACAAGGCTACCATCCCTTAGAGTTACAAAAATCACGACAACATACTACCTTTCATAATGACAAGGCTACCATCTATTGGAATAACAAAAATATCATACACAAACTACCTTCCATAATGACTAGGCTACCATCCATTGGAGTAACAAAGATATCGACAACATACTACCTTCTATAATGACAAGGCTACAATCCATTGTAGTAACAAAAATCTCGACAACAGACTACCTTACATAATGACAAGGCTACCATCCATTGTAGTGACATAAATCTCGACAATAAACTGCCTTCTATAATGACAACGCTACCATCCATTGGAATAACAAAAATCTCGACAACAGACTAACTTCTATATGGACAAGGCTACCATCCCTTAGAGTTACAAAAATCACGACAACATACTACCTTTCATAATGACAAGGCTACCATCTATTGGAATAACAAAAATATCGTACACAAACTACCTTCCATAATGACTAGGCTACCCTCCATTGGAGTAACAAAGATATCGACAATAGAGTACCTTCCATAACGACAAGGCTACAATCCATTGTAGTAACAAAAATCTCGACAACTGACTACCTTACATACTAATAAGGCTACCATCCATTGTAGTGACATAAATCTCGACAATATACTACCTTCTATAATGACAACGCTACCATCCATTGGAATAACAAAAATCTCGACAACAGACTAACTTCTATATGGACAAGGCTACCATCCCTTAGAGTTACAAAAATCACGACAACATATTACCTTTCATAATGACAAGGCTACCATTTATTGGAATAACAAAAATATCGTACACAAACTACCTTCAATAATGACTAGTCTACCATCCATTTGAGTAACAAAGATATCGACAACAGACTACCTTCCATAATGACAAGGCTACAATCCATTGTAGTAACAAAAATCTCCACAACAGATTAACTTCCATAATTACAAGGCTACCAATCATTGTAGTGAAAAAAATCTCAACAATATACTACCTTCTATAATTACAAGGCTACCATCCATTGGAGTAACAAAAATCTCGACAACAGACTACCTTCCATAATGACAAGGCTAACATCCATTGGAATAACAAAGATATCGACAATGTACTACCTTCCATAATGACAAGGCTACAATCCCTTAGAGTAACAAAAATCACGACAACATACTACCTTTCATAATAACATGGCTACCATCTATTGGAATAACAAAAATATCGTACACAAACTACCTTCAATAATGACTAGTCTACCATCCCTAAGAGTAACAAAAATCTGTTCAACATACTACCTTCCATAATGTCAAGGCTACCATCCATTGGAGTAACCAAGATATCGACAACATACTACCTTCCATAATGACAAGGCTACCATCCCTTAGAGTAACAAAAATCACGACAACAGACTACCTTCCATAATGACAAGGCTACCATCCATTGGAGAAACTAAAATCTCGTACACAAACTACCTTCTATAATGACACCGCTACCATCCATTGGAATAACAAAAATCTCGACAACAGACTAACTTCTATATGGACAAGGCTACCATCCCTTAGAGTAACAAAAATCTCGACAATAGAACACCTTCCATAATGACAAGGCTACCATCCATTGTAGTGACCAAAATATTGATAATATACTACCTTCTATAATGACAATGCTATCATCCATTGGAATAACAAAAATCTCGACAACAGACTACCTTCCATAATGACAAGGCTACCGTCCATTGGAGTAACTAAAATCTCGTACACAAACTACCTTCCATAATGACTAGGCTACCATCCATTGGAGTAACAAAGATATCGACAACAGACTATCTTCCATAACGACAAGGCTACAATCCATTGTAGTAACAAAAATCTCGACAACAGACTACCTTCCATAATGACAAGGCTACCATCCATTGTAGTGACAAAAATCTCGACAATATACTACCTTCTATAATGACAACGCTACCATCCATTGGAATAACAAAAATCTCGACAACAGACTAACTTCTATATAGACAAGGCTACCATCCCTTAGAGTTAAAAAAATCACGACAACATACTACCTTTCATAATGACAAGGCTACCGTCCATTGGAATAACTAGAATATCGTACACAAACTACCTTCCATAATGACTAGGCTACCATCCATTGGAGTAACAAAGATATCGACAACAGACTACCTTCCATAATGACAAGGCTACAATCCATTGTAGTAACAAAAATCTCGACAACAGATTAACTTCCATAATGATAAGGCTACCATTCATTGTAGTGAAAAAATCTCAACAATTTACTACCTTCATTAATTACAAGGCTACCTTCCCTTGGAGTAACAAAAATCTCGACAATAGACTACCTTCCATAATGACAAGGCTACCATTCATTGGAATAACAAAGATATCGACAACGTACTACCTTCCATAATGACAAGGCTACAATCCCTTAGAGTAACAAAAAACACGACAACATACTACCTTTCATAATGACAAGGCTACCATCTATTGGAATAACAAAAATATCGTACACAAACTACCTTCAATAATGACTAGTCTACCATCCATTGGAGTAACAAAGATATCGACAACAGACTACCTTCCATAATGTCAAGGCTACAATCCATTGTAGTAACAAAAATCTCGACAACAGATTAACTTCCATAATGACAAGGCTACCATTCATTGTAGTGTAAAAAATCTCAACAATATACTACCTTCTATAATTACAAGGCTACCATCCATTAGAGTAACAAAAATCTCGACAACAGACTACCTTACATAATGACAAGGCTACAATCTATTATAGTAACAAAAATCTCGACAATAGACTACCTTTCATAATGACAAGGCTACCATCCATTGGAATAACAAAAATCTCGATAACATAATACATTCCATAATGACAAGGCTACCATCCCTTAGAGTAACAAAAATCTCGACAACAGACTACCTTCCATAATGACAAGGCTACCATCCATTGGAGAAACTAAAATCTCGTACACAAACTACCTTCTATAATGACACCGCTACCATCCATTGGAATAACAAAAATCTCGACAACAGACAAACATCTATATGGATAAGGCTACCATCCCTTAGAGTTACAAAAATCACGACAACATACTACCTTTCATAATGACAAGGCTACCGTCCATTGGAATAACAAAAATATCGTACACAAACTACCTTCCATAATGACTAGGCTACCATCCATTGGAGTAACAAAGATATCGACAACAAACTACCTTCTATAATGACAAGGCTACAATCCATTGTAGTAACAAAAATCTCGACAACAGACTACCTTACATAATGACAAGGCTACCATCCATTGTAGTGACATAAATCTCGACAATATACTGCCTTCTATAATGACAATGCTACCATCCATTGGAATAACAAAAATCTCGACAACAGACTAACTTCAATACGGACAAGGCTACCATCCTTTAGAGTTACAAAAATCACGACAACATACTACCTTTCTTAATGACAAGGCTACCATCTATTGGAATAACAAAAATATCGTACACAAACTACCTTCCATAATGACTAGGCTACCATCCATTGGAGTAACAAAGATATCGACAATAGAGTACCTTCCATAACGACAAGGCTACAATCCATTGTAGTAACAAAAATCTCGACAACTGACTACCTTACATAATGACAAGGCTACCATCCATTGTAGTGCCATAAATCTCGACAATATACTACCTTCTATAATGACAACGCTACCATCCATTGGAATAACAAAAATCTCGACAACAGACTAACTTCTATATGGATAAGGCTACCATCACTTAGAGTTACAAAAATCACGACAACATACTACCTTTCATAATGACAAGTCTACCGTCCATTGGAATAACAAAAATATCGTACACAAACTACCTTCCATAATGACTAGGCTACCATCCATTGGAGTAACAAAGATATCGACAACATACTACCTTCTATAATGACAAGGCTACAATCCATTGTAGTAACAAAAATCTCGACAACAGACTACCTTCCATAATGACAAGGCTACCATCCATTGTAGTGACAAAAATCTCGACAATATACTGCCTTCTATAATGACAACGCTACCATCCATTGGAATAACAAAAATCTCGACAACAGACTAACTTCTATATGGACAAGGCTACCATCCCTTAGAGTTACAAAAATCACGACAACATACTACCTTTCATAATGACAAGGCTACCATCTATTGGAATAACAAAAATATCGTACACAAACTACCTTCCATAATGACTAGGCTACCATCCATTGGAGTAACAAAGATATCGACAATAGAGTACCTTCCATAACGACAAGGCTACAATCCATTGTAGTAACAAAAATCTCGACAACTGACTACCTTCCATAATGACAAGGCTACCATCCATTGTAGTGACAAAAATCTCGACAATATACTACCTTCTATAATGACAACGCTACCATCCATTGGAATAACAAAAATCTCCACAACAGACTAACTTCTATATAGACAAGGCTACCATCCCTTAGAGTTACAAAAATCACCACAACATACTACCTTTTCATAATGACAAGGCTACCGTCCATTGGAATAACAAAAATATCATACACAAACTACCTTCCATAATGACTAGGCTACCATCCATTGGAGTAACAAAGATATCGACAACAGACTACCTTCCATAATGACAAGGCTATAATCCATTGTAGTAACAAAAATCTCGACAACAGATTAACTTCCATAATGACAAGGCTACCATTCATTGTAGTGAAAAAATCTCAACAATATACTACCTTCTATAATTACAAGGCTACCATCCCTTGGAGTAACAAAAATCTCGACAATAGACTACCTTCCATAATGACAAGGCTACCATCCATTGGAATAACAAAGATATCGACAACGTACTACCTTCCATAATGACAAGGCTACAATCCCTTAGAGTAACAAAAATCACGACAACATACTACCTTTCATAATGACAAGGCTACCATCTATTGGAATAACAAAAATATCGTACGCAAACTACCTTCAATAATGACTAGTCTACCATCCATTGGAGTAACAAAGATATTGACAACAGACTACCTTCCAAAATGACAAGGCTACAATCCATTGTAGTAACAAAAATCTCGACAACAGATTAACTTCCATAATGACAAGGCTACCATTCATTGTAGTGTAAAAAATCTCAACAATATACTACCTTCTATATTTACAAGGCTACCATCCATTAGAGTAACAAAAATCTCGACAACAGACTACCTTCCATAATGACAAGGCTACAATCTATTATAGTAACAAAAATCTCGACAATAGACTAACTTTCATAATGACAAGGCTACCATCCATTGGAGTATAAAAAATCTCGACAACAGACTACCTTCCATAATGACAAGCCTACCATCTATTGGAGTAACTAAAATATCGTACACAAACTACCTTCCATAATGACAGGGCTACCATCCATTAGAGTAACAAAGATATCGACAATAGACTACCTTCCACAACGACAAGGCTACAATCCATTATAGTAACAAAAATCTCGACAACACACTACCTTCCACAATGACAAGGCTACCATCCATTATAGTGACAAAAATCTCGACAAGAGACTACCTTCTATAATTACAAGGCTACAATCCATTGGAGTAACAAAAATCTCGACAACAGACTACCTTCCATAATGACAAGGCTACCATCCATTGGAGTAACTAAAATCTCGTACACAAACTACCTTCCATAATGACTAGGCTACCATCCATTGGAGTAACAAAGATATCGACAACAGACTATCTTCCATAACGACAAGGCTACCATCCATTGTAGTAACAAAAATCTCGACAACAGACTACCTTACATAATGACAAGGCTACCATCCATTATAGTCGCAAAAATCTCGATAATATACTACCTTCTATAATGACACCGCTACCATCCATTGGAATAACAAAAATCTCGACAACAGACTAACTTCTATATAGACAAGGCTACCATCCCTTAGAGTTACAAAAATCATGACAACATACTACCTTTCATAATGACAAGGCTACCGTCCATTGGAATAACAAAAATATCGTACACAAACTACCTTCCATAATGACTAGGCTACCATCCATTGGAGTAACAAAGATATCGACAACGGACTACCTTCCATAATGACAAGGCTATAATCCATTGTAGTAACAAAAATCTCGACAACAGATTAACTTCCATAATGACAAGGCTACCATTCATTGTAGTGAAAAAATCTCAACAATATACTACCTTCTATAATTACAAGGCTACCATCCCTTGGAGTAACAAAAATCTCGACAATAGACTACCTTCCATAATGACAAGGCTACCATCCATTGGAATAACAAAGATATCGACAACGTACTACCTTCCATAATGACAAGGCTACAATCCCTTAGAGTAACAAAAATCACGACAACATACTACCTTTCATAATGAAAAGGCTACCATCTATTGGAATAACAAAAATATCGTACACAAACTACCTTCAATAATGACTAGTCTACCATCCATTGGAGTAACAAAGATATCGACAACAGACTACCTTCCATAATGACAAGGCTACAATCCATTGTAGTAACAAAAATCTCGACAACAGATTAACTTCCATAATGACAAGGCTACCATTCATTGTAGTGTAAAAAATCTCAACAATATACTACCTTCTATAATTACAAGGCTACCATCCATTAGAGTAACAAAAATCTCGACAACAGACTACCTTCCATAATGACAAGGCTACAATCTATTATAGTAACAAAAATCTCGACAATAGACTAACTTTCATAATGACAAGGCTACCATCCATTGGAGTATAAAAAATCTCGACAACAGACTACCTTCCATAATGACAAGCCTACCATCTATTGGAGTAACTAAAATATCGTACACAAATTACCTTCCATAATGACAAGGCTACCATCCATTAGAGTAACAAAGATATCGACAATAGACTACCTTCCACAACGACAAGGCTACAATCCATTATAGTAACAAAAATCTCGACAACACACTACCTTCCACAATGACAAGGCTACCATCCATTATAGTGACAAAAATCTCGACAAGAGACTACCTTCTATAATTACAAGGCTACAATCCATTGGAGTAACAAAAATCTCGACAACAGACTACCTTCCATAATGACAAGGCTACCATCCATTGGAGTAACTAAAATCTCGTACACAAACTACCTTCCATAATGACTAGGCTACCATCCATTGGAGTAACAAAGATATCGACAACAGACTATCTTCCATAACGACAAGGCTACCATCCATTGTAGTAACAAAAATCTCGACAACAGACTACCTTCCATAATGACAAGGCTACCATCCATTGTAGTGACCAAAATCTTGATAATATACTACATTCTATAATGATAACGCTATCATCCATTGGAATAACGAAAATCTCGACAACAGACTACCTTCCATAATGACAAGGCTACCATCCATTGGAGTAACAAAAATCACGACAACAGACTACCTTCCATAATGACAAGGCTACCGTCCATTGGAGTAACTAAAATCTCATACACAAACTACCTTCCATAATGACTAGGCTACCATCCATTGGAGTAACAAAGATATCGACAATAGAGTACCTTCCATAACGACAAGGCTACAATCCATTGTAGTAACAAAAATCTCGACAACAGACTACCTTACATAATGACAAGGCTACCATCCATTATAGTGGCAAAAATCTCGACAATATACTACCTTCTATAATGACACCGCTACCATCCATTGGAATAACAAAAATCTCGACAACAGACTAACTTCTATATAGACAAGGCTACCATCCCTTAGAGTTACAAAAATCATGACAACATACTACCTTTCATAATGACAAGGCTACCGTCCATTGGAATAACAAAAATATCGAACACAAACTACCTTCCATAATGACTAGGCTACCATCCATTGGAGTAACAAAGATATCGACAACAGACTACCTTCCATAATGACAAGGCTACAATCCATTGTAGTAACAAAAATCTCGACAACTGATTAACTTCCATAATGAAAAGGCTACCATTCATTGTAGTGAAAAAATCTCAACAATATACTACCTTCATTAATTACAAGGCTACCTTCCCTTGGAGTAACAAAAATCTCGACAATAGACTACCTTCCATAATGACAAGGCTACCATCCATTGGAATAACAAAGATATCGACAACGTACTACCTTCCATAATGACAAGGCTACAATCCCTTAGAGTAACAAAAAACACGACAACATACTACCTTTCATAATGACAAGGCTACCATCTATTGGAATAACAAAAATATCGTACACAAACTACCTTCAATAATGACTAGTCTACCATCCATTGGAGTAACAAAGATATCGACAACAGACTACCTTCCATAATGACAAGGCTACAATCCATTGTAGTAACAAAAATCTCGACAACAGATTAACTTCCATAATGACAAGGCTACCATTCATTGTAGTGTAAAAAATCTCAACAATATACTACCTTCTATAATTACAAGGCTACCATCCATTAGAGTAACAAAAATCTCGACAACAGACTACCTTACATAATGACAAGGCTACAATCTATTATAGTAACAAAAATCTCGACAATAGACTACCTTTTATAATGACAAGGCTACCATCCATTGGAATAACAAAAATCTCGATAACATAATACATTCCATAATGACAAGGCTACCATCCCTTAGAGTAACAAAAATCTCGACAACAGACTACCTTCCATAATGGCAAGGCTAAAATCCATTGGAGTATAAAAAATATCGACAACAGACTACCTTCCATAATGACAAGCCTACCATCTATTGGAGTAACTAAAATATCGTACACAAACTACCTTCCATAATGACTAGGCTACCATCCATTAGAGTAACAAAGATATCGACAATAGACTACCTTCCACAACAACAAGGCTACAATCCATTATAGTAACAAAAATCTAGACAACAGACTACCTTCCACAATGACAAGGCTACCATCCATTATAGTGACAAAAATCTCGACAAGAGACTACCTTCTATAATTACAAGGCTACAACCCATTGAAGTAACAAAAATCTCGACAACAGACTACCTTCCATAATGACAAGGCTACCATCCATTGGAGTAACTAAAATCTCGTACACAAACTACCTTCCATAATGACTAGGCTACCATCCATTGGAGTAACAAAGATATCGACAACAGACAATCTTCCATAACGACAAGGCTACCATCCATTGTAGTAACAAAAATCTCGACAACAGACTACCTTCCATAATGACAAGGCTACCATCCATTGTAGTGACCAAAATCTTGATAATATACTACATTCTATAATGACAACGCTATCATCCATTGGAATAACAAAAATCTCGACAACAGACTACCTTCCATAATGACAAGGCTACCATCCATTGGAGTAACTAAAATCACGACAATAGACTATCTTTCATAATGACAAGGCTACCATCCATTGGAATAACAAAAATATCGTACACAAACTACCTTCCATAATGACTAGGCTACCATCCATTAGAGTAACAAAGATATCGACAATAGAGTACCTTCCATAATGACAAGGCTACAATCCATTGTAGTAACAAAAATCTCGACAACAAACTACCTTACATAATGACAAGGCTACCATCCATTATAGTGGCAAAAATCTCGACAATATACTACCTTCTATAATGACACCGCTACCATCCATTGGAATAACAAAAATCTCGACAACAGACTAACTTCTATATGGACAAGGCTACCATCCCTTAGAGTAACAAAATTCTCGACAATAGACTACCTTCCATAATGACAAGGCTACCATCCATTGGAGTAACAAAGATATCGACAACATAGTACCTTCCATAATGACAAGGCTACCATCCATTGGAGTAACAAAAATCACGACAACAAACTACTTTCCATAATGACAAGGTTACCATCCATTGGAATAACAAAAATATCTACAACACACTACCTTCCATAATGACAAGGCTACCATGCAATGGAGTAACAAAAATCTCGGCAATAGACTACCTTCCATAATGACAAGGGTACCATCATTGGAGTAACCAAAATATCAACAAGAGACTACTTTCCATAATTACAAGGCTACAATCCATTGGAGTATAAAATATCTCGATATTAGACTACCTTCCATAATGAGAAGGCTACCATCCATTAAAGTAACTAAAATCTCATACACAAACTACCTTCCATAATGACTAGGCTACCATCCATTGGTCAAACAAAGATATCGACAACAAACTACCTTCCATAACGACAAGGCTACAATCCATTATAGTAACAAAAATCTTAACAACAGACTACCTTCCATAATGACAAGGCTAACATCCATTGTAGTGACAAAAATCTCGATAATATACTACCTTCTACAATGACAACGGTACCATCCATTGGAATAACAAAAATATCGAAAACAGACTACGTTCCATAATGACAAGGCTACCATCCCTAAGAGTAACAAAAATCTGGACAACATACTACCTTCCATAATGTCAAGGCTACCATCCATTGGAGTAACCAAGATATCGCAACATACTACCTTCCATAATGACAAGGCTACCATCCCTTAGAGTAACAAAAATCACGACAACAAACTACCGTTCATAATGACAAGGCTACCATCCATTGGAATAACAAAAATATCGTACACAAACTACCTTCCATAATGACTAGGCTACCATCCTTTGGAGTAACAAAGATATCGACAATAGACTACCTTCCATAACGACAAGGCTACCATCCATTGGAGTAACAAAGATATCGACAACATACTACCTTCCATAATGACAAGGCTACCATCCCTTAGAGTAGCAAATATCACGACAACAAACTACCTTTTATAATGACAATGCTACCATCCATTGGAATAACAAATATATCGTACACAAACTACCTTCAATAATGACTAGTATACCATCCATTGGACTAACAAAGATATCGACAACAGACTACCTTCCATAATGACAAGTCTACAATCTATTGTAGTAACAAAAATCTCGACACTAGATTACCTTCCATAATGACAAGGCTACCATTCATTGTAGTGATAAAAATCTCAACAATATACTACCTTCTATAATTACAAGGCTACCATCCATTGGAGTAACAAAAATATCGACAACAGACTACCTTCCATAATGACAAGGCTACAATCTATTATAGTAACAAAAATCTCGACAATAGACTACCTTTCATAATGACAAGGCTACCGTCCATTGGAATAACAAAAATATTGACAATAGAATATATTCCATAATGACAAGGCTACCATCCCTTAGAGTAAAAAAAATCTCGACAACCGACTACCTTCCATAATGACAAGGCTACAATCCATTGGAGTATAAAAAATCTCGACAACAAACTACCTTCCATAATGACAAGGCTACCATCCATTGGAGTAACTAAAATTTCGTACACAAACTACCTTCCATAATGACTAGGCTACCATCCATTAGAGTAACAAAGATATCGACAACAGACTAACTTCCACAATGACCAGGCTACAATCCATTATAGTAACAAAAATATCGACAACAGACTACCTTCCATAATGACAAGGCTACCATCCATTATAGTGATAAAAATCTCGACAATATATTACTTTCTATAATGACAAGGCTACCATCCATTGGAGTAACAAAAATCTCGATAATAGACTACCTTCCATAATCACAAGGCTACCATCCATTGGAGTAATTAAAATCTCGTACACAAACTACCTTCCATAATGACTAGGCTACCACACAATGGAGTAACAAAAATCTCGACAATAGACTACCTTCCATAATGACAAGGGTACCATCATTGGAGTAACCAAAATATCAACAAGAGACTATTTCCATAATTACAAGGCTACAATCCATTGGAGTATAAAATATCTCGACAACAGACTACCTTCCATAATGACAAAGCTACCATCCATTAAAGTAACTTAAATCTCGTACACAAACTACCTTCCATAATGACTAGGCTACCATCCATTGGACAAACAAAGATATCAAAAACAAACTACCTTCCATAACGACAAGGCTACAATCCATTATAGTAACAAAAATCTTAACAACAGACTACCTTCCATAATGACAAGGCTATCATCCATTGTAGTGACAAAAATCTCGATAATATACTACCTTCTATAATGACAACGCTACCATCCATTGGAATAACAAAAATATCGAAAACAAACTACGTTCCATAATGACAAGGCTACCATCCCTAAGAGTAACAAAAATCTGGACAACATACTACCTTCCATAATGACAAGGCTACCATCCATTGGAGTAACCAAGATATCGACAACATACTACCTTCCATAATGACAAGGCTACCATCCCTTAGAGTAACAAAAATCAAGACAACAAACTACCTTTCATAATGACAAGGCTACCATCCATTGGAATAACAAAAATATCTTACACAAACTACCTTCCATAATGACTAGGCTACCATCCATTGGAGTAACAAAGATATCGACAATAAACTACCTCCCATAACGACAAGGATACCATCCATTGGAGTAACAAAGATATCGACAACATACTACCTTCCATAATGACAAGGCTACCATCCCTTAGATTAACAAATATCACGACAACAAACTACCTTTTATAATGACAATGCTACCATCCATTGGAATAACAAAAATATCATACACAAACTACCTTCAATAATGACTAGTATACCATCCATTGGAGTAACAAAGATATCGACAACAGACTACCTTCCATAATGACAAGGCTACAATCCATTGTAGTAACAAAATTCTCGACAACAGATTACTTTCCATAATGACAAGGCTACCATTCATTGTAGTGACAAAAATCTCAACAATATACTACCTTCTATAATTACAAGGCTACCATCCATTGGAGTAACAAAAATCTCGACAACAGACTACCTTCCATAATGACAAGGCTACAATCTATTATAGTAACAAAAATCTCGACAATAAACTACCTTTCATAATGACAAGGCTACCATCCATTGGAATAACAAAAATATCGACAATAGAATACATTCTATAATGACAAGGCTACCATCCCTTAGAGTAACAAAAATCTCGACAATAGACTACCTTCCATAATAACAAGGCTACAATCCATTGGAGTATAAAAAATCTCGACAACAAACTACCTTCCATAATGACAAGGCTACCATCCATTGGAGTAACTAAAATCTCGTACACAAACTACCTTCCATAATGACTAGGCTACCATCCATTAGAGTGAAAAAGACATCGACAACAGACTACCTTCCACAATGACAAGGCTACAATCCATTATAGTAACAAAAATATCGACAACATACTACCTTCCATAATGACAAGGCTACCATCCATTATAGTGATAAAAATCTAGACAATATATTACCTTCTATAATGACAAGGCTACCATCCATTGGAGTAACAAAAATCTCGACAACAGACTACCTTCCATAATGACAAGGCTACCATCCATTGGAGTAACTAAAATCTCATACACAAACTACCTTCCATAATGACTAGGCAACCATACATTGGAGTAACAAAGATATCGACAACAGACTATCTTCCATAACGACAAGGCTACAATCCATTGTAGTAACAAAAATCTCGACAACAGACTACCTTCCATAATGACAAGGCTACCATCCATTGTAGTGACAAAAATATCGATAATATACTACCTTCTATATTGACAACGCTACCATCCATTGGAATAACAAAAATCTCGACAACAGACTAGGTTACATAATGACAAGGCTACAATCCCTTAGAGTAACAAATATCTCGACTACAGACTACCTTCCATAATGACAAGGCTACCATCCATTGTAGTGACAAAAATCTCGATAATATACTACCTTCCATAATGACAAGGCTACCATTCATTGGAATAACAAAAATCACGACAACAGACTACCTTCCATAACGACAATGCTACAATCCATTGTAGTAACAAATTACTCGCCAATATACTACCTTCTATAATGACAACGCTACCATCCATTGGAGTAACAAAGATATCGACAACATAATACCTTTCATAATGACAAGGCTACCATCCCTTAGAGTAACAAAAATCTCGACAATAGACTACCTTCCATAAAGACAAGGCTACCATCCATTGGAGTAACAAAGATATCGACAAGATACTACCTTCCATAATGACAACGCTACCATCCATTGAAGTAACAAAATTCACAACAACAGACTACCTTCCATAATGACAAGGCTACAATCCATTGGAATAACAATAATATCGACAACACACTACCTTCCATAATGACAAGGCTACCATGCAATGGGGTAACAAAAATCTCGGTAATAGACTACCTTCCATATTGACAAGGGTACCATCATTGGAGTAACCAAAATATCAACAAGAGACTACCTTCCATAATTACAAGGCTACAATCCATTGAAGTATAAAAAATCTCGACAACAGACTACTCTCCATAATGACAAGGCTACCATCCATTAAAGTAACTAAAATCTCGTACAAAAACTACCTTCCATATTGACTATGCTACCATACATTGGACTAACAAAGATATCAACAACAAACTACCTTCCATAACGACAAGGCTACCATCCATTGTAGTGACAAAAATCTCGATAATATACTACCCTCTATAATGAAAACGCTACCATTCATTGTAATAACAAAAATCTCTACAACAGACTATGTTCCATAATGACAAGGCTACCATCCCTTAGAGTAATAAAAATCTGGACAACAGACTACCTTCCTTAATGACAAGGCTACCATCCATTGGAGTAACAAAGATATCGACAACATACTACCTTCCATAATGACAAGGCTACCATCCCTTAGAGTAACAAAAATCACGACAACAGACTACCTTTCATAATGACAAGGCTACCACCCATTGGAATAACAAAAATATCGTACTCAAACTACCTTCCATAATGACTAGGCTACCATCCATTGGAGTAACAAAGATATCGACAACAAACTACCTTCCATAACGACAAGGCTACAATCGATTGTAGTAACAAAAATCTCGACAACAGACTACCTTCCATAATGAAAAGGCTACCATCCATTGGAATAACAAAAATCTCGACAACAGACTATGTTCCATAATGACAAGGCTACCATCCCTTAGATTAACAAAAATATCAACAACAGACTACCTTCCATATTGACAAGGCTACCATCCATTGGAGTAACAAAGATACCCACGACATACTACCTTCCATAATGACAAGGCTACCATTCATTGGAATAACAAAAATCACGAAAACAAACTACCTTCCATAATGACTAGGCTACCATCCATTGGAATAACAAAAATATCGACAACACACTACCTTCCATAATGACAAGGCTACCATCCATTGGAGTAACAAAGATATCGACAACATAATACCTTCCCTATTGACAAGGCTACCATCCCTTAGAGTAACAAAAATCACGACAACAGACTACCTTTCATAATGACAAGGCTACCACCCATTGGAATAACAAAAATATCGTACTCAAACTACCTTCCATAATGACTAGGCTACCATCCATTGGAGTAACAAAGATATCGACAACAAACTACCTTCCATAACGACAAGGCTACAATCCATTGTAGTAACAAATATCTCGACAACAAACTTCCTTCCATAATGACAAGGCTACCATCCATTATAGTGTCAAAAATCTCGACGATATACTACCTTCTATAATGACAACGCTACCATCCATTAGAATAACAAAAATCTCGACAACAGACTACCTTCCATATGGACAAGGCTACCATCCCTTAGAGTAACAAAAATCTCGACAACAGACTACCTTCCATATTGACAAGGCTACCATCCATTGGAGTAACAAAGATATCTACGACATACTTCCTTCCATAATGACAAGGCTACCATTCATTGGAATAACAAAAATCACGACAACAGACTACCTTCCATAATGACTAGGCTACCATCCATTGGAATAAAAAAAATATCGACAACACACTACCTTCCATAATTACAAGGCTACCATCCATTGGAGTAACAAAGATATCGACAACATAATACCTTCCATAATGACAAGGCTAGCATCCCTTAGAGTAACAAAAATCACAACAACAGACTACCTTTCATAATGACAAGGCCACCACCCATTGGAATAACAAAAATATCATACCCAAACTATCTTCCATAATGACTAGTCTACCATCCATTGGAGTAACAAAGATATCGACAACATACTACCTTCCATAACGACAAGGCAACAATCCATTGTAGTAACAAATATCTCGACAACATACTTCCTTCCATAATGAAAAGGCTACCATCCATTGTAGTGTCAAAAATCTCGACAATATACTACCTTCTATAATGACAACGCTACCATCCATTAGAATAAGAAAAATCTCGACAACAGACTACCTTCCATATGGACAAGGCTACCATCCCTTAGAGTAACAAAAATCTTGACAACAGACTACCTTCCATTTTGACAAGGCTACCATCCATTGGAGTAACAAAGATATCTACAACATACTACCTTCCATAATGACAAGGCTACCATTCATTGGAATAACAAAAATCATGACAACAGACTACCTTCCATAATGACTAGGCTACCATCCATTGGAATAACAAAAATATCGACAACACACTACCTTCCATAATGACAAGGCTACCATCCAATGGAGTAACAAAAATATCGACAACAGACTACCTTCCATAATGAAACGGCTACCATCCATTGGAGTAACAAAAATCTCGACAACAGACTACCTTCCATAATGACAAGGCTACAATCTATTATAGTAACAAAAATCTCGACAATAGACTATCTTCCATAATGACAAGGCTACCATCCATTGTAGTGACTGAAATCTCGACAATGTACTACCTTTTATAATGACAACGCTACCATCCATTGGAATAATAAAAATATCTTACACAAACTACCTTCAATGATGACTAGGCTACCATCCAATGGAGTAACAAAGATATCGACAACAGACTATCTTCCATAACGACAAGGCTACAATTCATTGTAGTAACAAAAATCTCAACAACAGAATACCTTCCATAATGACAAGGCTACCATCCATTGTAGTGACAAAAATCTCGACAATGTAGTACCTTTCATAATGACAACGCTACCATCCATTGGAATAACAAAAATATCATACGCAAACTACCTTCAATAATGACTAGGCTACCATCCATTGGAGTAACAAAGATATCGACAACAAACTACCTTCCATAATGACAAGGCTACAATCCATTATAGTAACAAAAATATCGACAACTAACTACCTTCCATATCGACAAGGCTACCATTCATTGTAGTGACAAAAATATCAACAATATACTACCTTCTATAATGACAAGGCTAGAATCTATTATAGTAACAAAAATCTCGACAATAGACTACCTTTCATAATAACAAGGCTACCATCCATTGGAATAACAAAAATCTCGACAACAAACTACGTTCCATAATGACAAGGCTACCATCCCTTAGAGTAACAAAAATCTCGACAACAGACTACCTTCCATAATGACAAGGCTACAATCCATTATAGTATAAAAAATCTCGACAACAGACTACCTTCCATAATGACTAGGCTACCATCCATTGGAGTAAAAAAGATATCGACAACAGACTATCTTCCATAACGACAAGGCTACAATCCATTGTAGTAACAAAAATCTCGACAACAGACTACCTTCCATAATGACAAGGCTACCATCCATTGGAGTAACAAAATACTCGACAACAGACTACCTTCCATAATGACTAGGCTACCATCCATTGGAGTAACAATGATATCGACAATAGACTACCTTCCATAACGACAAGGCTAGAATCCATTATTGTAACAAAAATCTCGATAACAGACTTCCTTCCATAATAACAAGGCTACCATACATTGTAGTGGCAAAAATCTCGACTATATACTACCTTCTATAATGACAACGCTACCGTCGATTAGAATAACAAAAATCTCGACAATAGACTACCTTCCATATGGACAAGGCTACCATCCCTTAGAGTAACAAAAATCTGGACAACAGACTACCTTCCATAATGACAAGGCTACCATCCATTGGAGTAACAAAGATATCGACAACATACTACCTTCCATAATGACAAGGCTACCATCCCTTAGACTAACAAAAATCACGACAACAGACTACCTTCCATAATGAATAGGCTACCATCCATTGGAATAACAAAAATATCGATAACACACTACCTTCCATAATGACAAGGCTACCATCCAATGGAGTAACAAAAATATCGACAACAGACTACCTTCCATAATGAAAAGGCTACCATCCATTAGAGTAACAAAAATCTCGACAAAAGACTACCTTTCATAATAACAAGGCTACAATGTATTATAGTAAACAAAATCTCGACAATAGACTACCTTCCATAATGACAAGGCTACCATCCATTGTAGTGACTGAAACTCGACAATGTACTAACTTCTATAATGACAACGCTACCATTCATTGGAATAACAAAAATATCTTACACAAACTACCTTCAATGATGACTAGGCTACCATCAATTGGAGTAAAAAAGATCTCGATAAAAGACTACCTTCCATAATAACAAGGCTACCATCCATTGTAGTGACAAAAATCTCGACAATGTAGTACCTTCTATAATGACATCGCTACCATCCATTGGAATAACAAAAATATCGTACACAAACTACCTTCAATAATGACTAGGCTACCATCCATTGGAGTAACAAAGATATCCACAACAGACTACCTTCCATAATGACAAGGCTACAATCCATTGTAGTAACAAAAATCTCGACAACAGACTACCTTCCATAATGACAAGGCTACCATTCATTGTAGTGACAAAAATCTCAACTACCTTCTATAATGACAAGGCTACCATCCATTGGAGTAACAAAAATCCCGAAAATAGACTACCTTTCCTAATGACAAGGCTAGAATCTATTATAGTAACAAAAATCTCGACAATAGACTACCTTTCATAATGACAAGGCTACCATCCATTGGAATAACAAAAATCTCGACAACAGACTAAGTTCCATAATGAGAAGGCTACCATCCCTTAGAGTAACAAAAATCTCGACAACAGACTACCTTCCATAATGACAAGGCTACAATCCATTATAGTATAAAACATCTCGACAACAGACTACCTTCCATAATGACAAGGCTACCATCTATTGGAGTAACTAAAATCTCGAAAACAAACTACCTTCCATAATGACTAGGCTACCATCCGTTGGAGTAACAAAGATATCGGCAACAAACTATCTTCCATAACGACAAGGCTACAATCCATTGTAGTAACAAAAATCTCGACAACAGACTACCTTCCATAATGACAAGGCTACCATTCATTGGAGTAACAAAAATCTCGACAACAGACTACCTTCCATAATGACAAGGCTACAATCTATTATAGTAACAAAAATCTCGACAATAGACTACCTTTCATAATGACAAGGCTACCATCCATTGGAATAACAAAAATATCGACAATAGAATACATTCCATAATGACAAGGCTACCATCCCTTAGAGTAACAAAAATCTCGACAACAGACTACCTTCCATAATGACAAGGCTACAATCCATTGGAGCATAAAAAATCTCGACAACAAACTACCTTCCATAATGACTAGGCTACCATCCATTAGAGTAACGAAGATATCGACAACAGACTACCTTCCACAATGACAAGTCTACAATCCATTATAGTAACAAAAATATCGACAACAGACTACCTTCTATAATGACAAGGCTACCATCCATTATAGTGATAAAATTCTAGACAATATATTACCTTCTATAATGACAAGGCTACCATCCATTGGAGTAACAAAAATCTCGACAACAGACTACCTTCCATAATGACAAGGCTACCATCCATTGGAGTAACTAAAATCTCGTACACAAACTACCTTCCATAATGACTAGGCTACCATCCATTGGAGTAACAAAGATATCGACAACAGACCATCTTCCATAACGACAAGGCTACAATCCATTATAGTAACAAAAATCTCGACAACAGACTACCTTCCATAATGACAAGGCTACCATCCATTGTAGTGACAAAAATTTCGATAATATACTACCTTCTATAATGACAACGCTTCCATCCATTGGAATAACAAAAATCTGGACAACTGACTACCTTCCATATGGACAAGGCTACCATCCCTTAGAGTAACAAAAATCTCGACAACAGACTACCTTCCATATTGACAAGGCTACCATCCATTGGAGTAACAAAAATCTCGATAATATACTACCTTCTATAATAACAACGCTACCATCCATTGGAATAACAAAAATATCGACAACAGACTACAATCCATAATGACAAGGCTACCATCCCTTAGAGTAACAAATATCTCGACAATAGACAACCTTCCATAATGACAAGGCTACAATCCATTGGAGTAACAAAGATATCGACAACATACTACCTTCCATAATGACAAGGCTACCATCCCTTAGAGTAACAAAAATAACGACAATAGACTACCTTTCATAATAACAAGGCTACCAACCATTGGAATAACAAAAATATCGTACACAAACTACCTTCCATAATGACTAGGCTACCATCCATTGGAGTAACAAAGATATCGACAATAGACTACCTTACATAACGACAAGGCTACAATCCATTCTAGTAACAAAAATCTCAACAACATACTACCTTAGATAATGACAAGGCTACCATCCATTGCAGTGACAAAAATCTTGACAATATACTACCTTCTATAATGACAACGCTACCATCCATTGGAATAACAAAAATCTCGACAATAGACTACCTTCCATATGGACAAGGCTAACATCCCTTAGAGTAACAAAAATCTCGACAACACACTACTTTCCATAATGACAAGGTTACCATCCATTGGAGTAACAAAGATATCGACAACATACTACCTTCCATAATGACAACGCTACCATCCATTAAAGCAACAAAATTCACGACAACAGACTACCTTCCATAATGATAAGGCTACAATCCATTGGAGTATAAAAAATCTCGACAACAAACTACCTTCCATAATGACAAGGCTACCATGCATTAAAGTAACTAAAATCTCGTACACAAACTACCTTCCATATTGACTAGGCTACCATACATTGGACTAACAAAGATATCGACAACAAACTACCTTCCATAACGACAAGGCTACAATCCATTGTAGTAACAAAAATCTTGACAACAGACTACTTTCCATAATGAAAAGGCTACCATCCATTATAGTGACAAAAATCTCGATAATATACTACCTTCTATAATGACAACGCTACCATCCATTGGAATAACAAAAATCTCTACAACAGACTATGTTCCATAATGACAAGGCTACCATCCCTTAGAGTAATAAAAATCTGGACATTAGACTACCTTCCATAATGACAAGGCTACCATCCATTGGAGTAACAAAGATATCGACAACATACTACCTTCCATAATGACAAGGCTACCATCCCTTAAAGTAACAAAAATCACGACAACAGACTACCTTTCATAATGACAAGGCTACCACCATTCGAATAACAAAAATATCGTACATAAACTACCTTCCGTAATGACTAGGCTACCATCCATTGGAGTAACAAAGATATCGACAACAGACTACCTTCTATAACGTCAAGGCTACAATCCATTGTAGTAACAAAAATCTCGACAACAGACTTCCTTCCATAATGACAAGGCTACCATCCATTGTAGTGTCAAAAATCTCGACGATATACTACCTTTTATAATGACAATGCTACCATCCATTAGAATAACAAAAATCTCGACAACAGATTACCTTCCATATGGACAAGGCTACCATCCCTTAGAGTAACAAAAATATCGACAACAGACTACCTTCCATATTGACAAGGCTACCATCCATTGGAGTAACAAAGATATCTACGACATACTACCTTCCATAATGACAAGGCTACCATTCATTGGAATAACAAAAATCACGACAACAGACTACCTTCCGTAATGACTAGGCTACCATCCATTGGAGTAACAAAGATATCGACAACAGACTACATTCCATAATGACAAGGCTACAATCCATTGTAGTAACAAAAATCTCGACAACAGACTACCTTCCATGATGACAAGGCTACCATTCATTGTAGTGACAAAAATCTCAACAATATACTACCTTCTATAATGACAAGGATACCATCCATTGGAGTAACAAAAATCCCGACAACAGAATACCTTTCCTAATGACAAGGCTAGAATCTATTATAATAACAAAAATCTCGACAATAGACTACCTTTCATAATGACAAGGCTACCATCAATTTGGAATAACAAAAATCTCGACAACAGACTAAGTTCCATAATGAGAAGGCTACCATCCCTTAGAGTAACAAAAATCTCGACAACAGATTACCTTCCATAATGATAAGGCTACAATCCATTATAGTATAAAACATCTCGACAACAGACTACCTTCCATAATGACAAGGCTACCATCTATTGGAGTAACTAAAATTTCGAACACAAACTACATTCCATAATGACAAGGCTACCATCCATTATAGTGATAAAAATCTAGACAATATATTACCTTCTATAATGACAAGGCTACCATCCATTGGAGTAACAAAAATCTCGACAACAGACTACCTTCCATAATGACAAGGCTACCATCCATTGGAGTAACTAAAATCTCGTACACAAACTACCTTCCATAATGACTAGGCTACCATCCATTGGAGTAACAAAGATATCGACAACAGACTATCTTCCATAACGACAAGGCTACAATCCATTGTAGTAACAAAAATCTCAACAACAGACTACCTTCCATAATGACAAGGCTACCATCCATTATAGTGACAAAAATATCGATAATATACTACCTTCTATAACGACAACGCTACCATCCATTGGAATAACAAAAATCTCGACAACAGACTACTTTCCATAATGACAAGGCTACAATCCCTTAGAGTAACAAATATCTCGACAACAGACTACCTTCCATAATGACAAGGCTACCATCCATTGTAGTGACAAAAATCTCGATAATATACTACCTTCTATAATAACAACGCTACCATCCATTGGAATAACAAAAATATCGACAATAGACTACCTTTCATAATGACAAGGCTACCATCCATTGGAATAACAAAAATCTCCACAACAGACTAAGTTCCATAATGAGAAGGCTACCATCCAATGGAGTAACAAAAATATCGACAACAGACTACCTTCCATAATGAAAAGGCTACCATCCATTGGAGTATCAAAAATCTCGACAACAGACTACCTTCCATAATGACAAGGCTAGAATCTATTATAGTAACGAAAATCTCGACAATAGACTACCTTCCATAATGACAAGGCTACCATCCATTGTAGTGACTGAAATCTCGACAATGTACTACCTTCTATAATGACAATGCAACCATCCATTGGAATAACAAAAACATCGTACACAAACTACTTTCAATGATGACTAGGCTACCATCCATTGGAGTAACAAAGATATCGACAACAGACTACCTTCCATAACGACAAGGCTACAATCCATTGTAGTAACAAAAATCTCGAAAACAGACTACCTTCCATAATGACAAGGCTACCATCCATTGTAGTGACATAAATCTCGACAATGTACTACCTTCTATAATGACAACACTACCATCCATTGTAATAACAAAAATATCGTACACAAACTACCTTCAATAATGACTAGGCTACCATTCATTGGAGTAACAAATATATCGACAACAGACTACCTTCCATAATGACAAGGCTACAATCCATTGTAGTTACAAAAATCTCGACAATAGACTACCTTCCATAATGACAAGGCTACCATCCATTGTAGTTACAAAAATCTCGACAATGTAGTACCTTCTATAATGACAACGCTACCATCCATTGGAATAACAAAAATATCGTACACAAACTACCTTCAATAATGACTAGGCTACCATCCATCGGAGTAACAAAGATATCGACAACAGACTACCTTCCATAATGACAAGGCTACAATCCATTGTAGTTACAAAAATCTCGACAACAGACTACCTTCCATAATGACAAGGCTACCATTCATTGTAGTGACAAAAATCTCGACAACAGACTACCTTCCATAATGACAAGGCTACAATCCATTATAGTATAAAAAATCTCGACAACAGACTACCTTCCATAATGACAAGGCTACCATCTATTGGAGTAACTAAAATCTCGAACACAAACTACCTTCCATAATGACTAGGCTACCATCCATTGGAGTAACAAAGATATCGACAACAGACTATCTTCCATAACGACAAGGCTACAATCCATTATAGTAACAAAAATCTCGACAACAGACTACCTTCCATAATGACAAGGCTAACATCCATTGGAGTAACAAAATACTCGACAACAGACTACCTTCCATAATGACTAGGCTACCATCCATTGGAGTAACAGATATATCGACAATAGACTACCTTCAATAACGACAAGGCTACATTCCATTCTAGTAACAAAAATCTCGACAACAAACTTTCTTCCATAATGTCAAGGCTACCATAGATTATAGTGGCAAAAATCTCAACAATATAATACCTTCTATAATGACAACGCTACCATCCATTAGAATAACAAAAATATCGACAACAGACTACCTTCCATATGGACAAGGCTACCATCCCTTAGAGTAACAAAAATCTGGACAACAGACTACCTTCCATAATGACAAGGCTACCATCCATTGGAGTAACAAAGATATCGACAACATACTACCTTCCATAATGACAAGGCAACCATCCCTTAGAGTAACAAAAATCACGACAACAGACTACCTTTCATAATGACAAGGATAACACCCATTCGAATAACAAAATATCGTACATAAACTACCTTCCATAATGACTAGGCTACCATCCATTGGAGTAACAAAGATATCGACAACAGACTACCTTCCATAAAGACAAGGCTACTATCCATTGTAGTAACAAAAATCTCGACAACAGACTACCTTCCATAATGAAAAGGCTACCATCCATTGTAGTGACAAAAATCTCGATAATATACTACCTTCTATAATGACAATGCTACCATCCATTGGAATAACAAAAATCTCGACAACAGACTATGTTCCATAACGACAAGTCTACCATCCCTTAGAGTAACAAAAATCTCAACAGCAGACTACCTTCCATATTGATAAGGCTACCATCCATTGGAGTAACAAAGATATCTGCAACATACTACCTTCCATAATTACAAGGCTACCATTCATTGGAATAACAAAAATCACGACAACAGGCTACCTTCCATAATGACTAGGCTACCATCCATTGGAATAACAAAAATATCGATAACACCCTACCTTCCATAATGACAAGGCTACCATCCATTGGAGTAACAAAGATATCGACAATATAATACCTTCCATAATGACAAGGCTACCATCCCTTAGAGTAACAAAAATCACGACAACAGACTACCTTTCATAATGACAAGGCTACCACCCATTGGAATAACAAAAATATCGTACTCAAACTACCTTCCATAATGACTAGGCTACCATCCATTGGAGTAACAAAGATATCGACAACAGACTACCTTCCATAACTACAAGGCTACAATCCATTGTAGTAACAAATATCTCGACAACAAACTTCCTTCCATAATGACAAGGCTACCATCCATTGTAGTGTCAAAAATCTCGACAATATACTACCTTCTATAATGACAACGCTACCATCAATTATAATAACAAAAATCTCGACAATAGACTACCTTCCATATGGACAAGGCTACCATCCCTTAGAGTAACAAAAATCTCGACAACAGACTACCTTCCATATTGACAAGGCTATCATCCATTGGGGTAACAAAGATATCTACGACATACTACCTTCCATAATGACAAGGCTACAATTCATTGGAATAACAAAAATCACGACAACAGACTACCTTCCATAATGACTAGGCTACCATCCATTGGAATAACAAAAATATCGACAACACACTACCTTCCATAATGACAAGGCTACCATCCATTGGAGTAACAAAGATATCGACAACATAATACCTTCCATAATGACAAGGCTACCATCCCTTAGAGTAACAAAAATCACGACAACAGACTACCTTTCATAATGACAAGGCTACCACCCATTGGAATAACAAAAATATAGTACTAAAACTACCTTCCATAATGACTAGGCTACCATCCATTTGAGTAACAAAGATATCAACAACAGACAACCTTCCATAATGACAAGGCTACAATCCATTGTAGTAACAAATATCTCGACAACAGACTTCCTTCCATAATGACAAGGCTACCATCCATTGTTGTGTCAAAAATATCGACAATATACTACCTTCTATAATGACAACGCTACCATCCATTAGAATAAGAAAAAGCTCGACAACAGACTACCTTCCATATGGACAAGGCTACTATCTCTTAGAGTAACAAAAATCTCGACAACAGACTACTTTCCATATTGACAAGGCTACCATCCATTGGAGTAACAAAGATATCTACAACATACTACCTTCCATAATGACAAGGCTACCATTCATTGGAATAACAAAAATCACGACAACAGACTACCTTCCATAATGACTAGGCTACCATCCATTGGAATAACAAAAATATCGACAACACACTACCTTCCATAATGACAAGGCTACCATCCATTGGAGTAACAAAATACTCGACAACAGACTACCTTTCATAATGACTAGGCTACCATCCATTGGAGTAACAATTATATCGACAATAGACTACCTTCCATAACGACAAGGCTACATTCCATTGTAGTAACAAAAATATCGACAACAAACTTCCTTCCATAATGACAAGGCTACCATCCATTGTAGTGGCAAAAATCTCGACAATATACTACCTTCTATAATGACAATGCTACCATTCATTAAAATAACAAAAATCTCGACATCAGACTACCTTCCATATGGACAAGGCTACCATCCCTTAGAGTAACAAAAATATGGACAACATACTACCTTCCATAATGACAAGGCTACCATCCATTGGAGTAACAAAGATATCGACAACATACTACCTTCCATAATGACAAGGCTACCATCACTTAGAGTAACAAAAATCACGACAACAAACTACCTTTCATAATGACAAGGATACCACCCATTCGAATAACAAAAATATCGTACATAAACTACCTTCCATAACGACTAGGCTACCATCCATTGGAGTAACAAAGATATCGACAACAGACTACCTTCCATAAAGACAAGGCTACAATCCATTGTAGTAACAAAAATCTCGACAACAAACTACCTTCCATAATGAAAAGGCTACCATCCATTGTAGTGACAAAAATCTTGATAATATACTACCTTCTATAATGACAATGCTACCATCCCTTAGAGTAACAAAAATCTCAACAACAGACTACCTTCCATATTGACAAGGCTACCATCCATTGGAGTAACAAAGATATCTGCGACATACTACCTTCCATAATGACAAGGCTACCATTCATTGGAATAACAAAAATCACGACAACAGACTACCTTCCATAATGACTAGGCTACCATCCATTGGATTAACAAAAATATCGATAACACACTACCTTCAATAATGACAAGGATACCATCCATTGGAGTAACAAAGATATCGACAACATAATACCTTCCATAATGACAAGGCTACCATCCCTTAGAGTAACAAAAATCACAACAACATACTACCTTTCATAATGACAGGGCTACCACCCATTGGAATAACAAAAATATCGTACTCAAACTACCTTCCATAATGACTAGGCTACCATCCATTTCAGTAACAAAGATATCGACAACAGACTACCTTCCATAACGACAAGGCTATAATCCATTGTAGTAACAAATATCTCGACAACCGACTTCCTTCCATAATGACAAGGCTACCATCCATTGTAGTGTCAAAAATCTCGACAACATACTACCTTCCATAATGACAAGGCTACCATTTATTGGAATAACAAAAATCACGACAACACACTACCTTCCATAATGACTAGGCTACCATCCATTGGAATAACAAAAATATCGACAACACACTACCTTCCATAATGACAAGGCTACCATCCAATGGAGTAACAAAAATATCGACAACAGACTACCTTCCATAATGAAAAGGCTACCATCCATTGGAGTAACAAAAATATCGACAACAGACTACCTTCCATAATGACAAGGCTACAATTTATTATAGTAACAAAAATCTCGACAACAGACTACCTTCCATAATGACAAGGCTACAATCTATTATAGTAACAAAAATCTCGACAATAGACTACCTTCCATAATGACAAGGCTAACATCCATTGTAGTGCTTGAAATCTCGACAATGTACTACCTTCAATGATGACTAGGCTACCATCCATTGGAGTAACAAAAATATCGACAACAGACGACCTTCCATAACGACAAGTCTACAATCCATTGTAGTAACAAAAATCTCGACAACAGACTACCTTCCATAATGACTAGGCTACCATCCATTTGAGTAACAAAAATATCGACAACAGACTACCTTCCATAACGACAAGGCTATAATCCATTGTAGTAACAAATATCTCGACAACAGACTTCCTTCCATAATGACAAGGCTACCATCCATTGTAGTGTCAAAAAGCTCGACAACATACTACCTTCCATAATGACAAGGCTACCATTTATTGGAATAACAAAAATCACGACAACAGACTACCTTCCATAATGACTAGGCTACCATCCAATGGAGTAACAAAAATATCGACAACAGACTACCTTCCATAATGAAAAGGCTACCATCCATTGGAGTAACAAAAATCTCAACAACAGACTACCTTCCATAATGACAAGGCTACAATCTATTATAGTAACAAAAATCTCGACAACATACTACCTTCCATAATGACAAGGCTACAATCTCTTATAGTAACAAAAATCTCGACAATAGACTTCCTTCCATAATGACAAGGCTAACATCCATTGTAGTGACTGAAATCTCGACAAGGTACTACCTTCAATGATGACTAGGCTACCATCCATTGGAGTAACAAAAATATCGACAACAGACTACCTTCCTTAACGACAAGGCTACAATCCATTGTAGTAACAAAAATCTCGACAATAGACTACCTTCCATAATGACATGGATACCATCCATTGGAGTAACAAAATACTCGACAACAGACTACCTTCCATAATGACTAGGCTACCATCCATTGGAGTAACAATGATATCGACAATAGACTACCTTCTATAACGACAAGGCTACAATCCATTGTAGTAACAAAAATATCGACAACAAACTTCCTTCCATAATGACAACGCTACCATCCATTAGAATAACAAAAATCTCGACAACAGACTACCTTCCATATGGACAAGGCTACCATCCCTTAGAGTAACAAAAATCTCGACAACAGACTACCTTCCATAATGACAAGGCTACCATCCATTGGAGTAACAAAGATATCTACAACATACTACCTTCCATAATGACAAGGCTACCATTCATTGGAATAACAAAAATCACGACAACAGACTACCTTCCATAATGACTAGGCTACCATCCATTGGAATAACAAAAATATCCACAACACACTACCTTCCATAATGATAAGGCTAACATCCAATGGAGTAACAAAAATATCGACAACAGACTACCTTCCATAATGAAAAGGCTACCATCCATTGGAGTAACAAAAATCTCGACAACAGACTACCTTCCATAATGACAAGGCTAGAATCTATTATAGTAACAAAAATCTCGACAATAGACTACCATCCATAATGACAAGGCTACCATCCATTGTAGTGACTGAAATCACGACAATGTACTACCTTCTATAATGACAACGCTACCAACCATTGGAATAACAAAAATATCGTACACAAACTACTTTCAATGATGACTAGGCTACCATCCATTGGAGTAACAAAGATATTGACAACAGACTACCTTCCATAACGGCAAGGCTACAATCCATTGTAGTAACAAAAATATCGACAATAGACTACCTTCCATAATGACAAGGCTACCATCCATTGTAGTGACAAAAATCTCGACAATGTACTACCTTCTATAATGACATCGCTACCATCCATTGGAATAACAAAAATATCGTACACAAACTACCTTCAATAATGACTAGGCTACCATCCATTGGAGTAACAAAGATATCGACAACAGACTACCTTCCATAATGACAAGGCTACAATCCATTGTAGTAACAAAAGTCTCGACAACAGACTACCTTCCATAATGACAAGGCTACCATTCATTGTAGTGACAAATATCTCAACAATATACTACCTTCTATAATGACAAGGCTACCATTCATTGGAGTAACAAAAATCCCGACAACAGACTACCTTTCATAATGACAAGGCTAGAATCTATTATAGTAACAAAAATCTCGACAATAGACTACCTTTCATAATGACAAGGCTACCATCCATTGGAATAACAAAAATCTCGACAACAGACTACGTTCCATAATGACAAGGCTACCATCCCTTAGAGTAACAAAAATCTCGACAACAGACTACCTTCCATAATGACAAGGCTACAATCCATTATATTATAAAAAATCTCGACAACAGACTACCTTCCATAATGACAAGGCTACCATCTATTGGAGTAACTAAAATCTCGAACACAAACTACCTTCCATAACGACTAGGCTACCATCCATAGGAGTAACAAAGATATCGACAACAGACTATCTTCCATAACCACAAGGCAACAATCCATTGTAGTAACAAAAACCTCGACAACAGACTACCTTCCATAATGACAAGGCTACCATCCATTGGAGTAAGAAAATACTCGACAACAGACTACCTTCCATAATGACTAGGCTACCATCCATTGGAGTAACAATGATATCGACAATAGATTACCTTCCATAACGACAAGGCTACAATCCATTGTAGTAACAAAAATCTCGACAACAGACTTCCTTCCATAATGACAAGGCTACCATCCATTGTAGTGGCAAAAATATCGATAAATATACTACTTTCTATAATGACAAAGCTACCATCCATTAGAATAACAAAAATCTCGACAACAGACTACCTTCCATAACGGCAAGGCTACAATCCATTGTAGTAACAAAAATATCGATAAACAGACTACCTTCCATAATGACAAGGCTACCATCCATTGTAGTGACAAAAATCTCGACAATGTACTACCTTCTATAATGACATCGCTACCATCCATTGGAATAACAAAAATATCGTACACAAACTACCTTCAATAATGACTAGGCTACCATCCATTGGAGTAACAAAGATATCGACAACAGACTACCTTCCATAATGACAAGGCTACAATCCATTGTAGTAACAAAAATCTCGACAACAGACTACCTTCCATAATGACAAGGCTACCATTCATTGTAGTGACAAATATCTCAACAAAATACTACCTTCTATAATGACAAGGCTACCATCCATTGGAGTAACAAAAATCCCGACAACAGACTACCTTTCATAATGACAAGGCTAGAATCTATTATAGTAACAAAAATTTCGACAATAGACTACCTTTCATAATGACAAGGCTACCATCCATTGGAATAACAAAAATCTCGACAACAGACTACGTTCCATAATGACAAGGCTACCATCCCTTAGAGTAACAAAAATATCGACAACAGACTACCTTCCATAATGACAAGGCTACAATCCATTATATTATAAAAAATCTCGACAACAGACTACCTTCCATAATGACAAGGCTACCATCTATTGGAGTAACTAAAATCTCGAACACAAACTACCTTCCATAATGACTAGGCTACCATCCATTGGAGTAACAAAGATATCGACAACAGACTATCTTTCATAACGACAAGGCTACAATCCATTATAGTAACAAAAATCTCGACAACAGACTACCTTCCATAATGACAAGGCTACCATCCATTGGAGTAAGAAAATACTCGACAACAGACTACCTTCCATAATGACTAGGCTACCATCCATTGGAGTAACAATGATATCGACAATAGACTACCTTCCATAACGACAAGGCTACAATCCATTGTAGTAACAAAAATCTCGACAACAGACTTCCTTCCATAATGACAAGGCTACCATCCATTGTAGTGGCAAAAATATCGATAAATATACTACTTTCTATAATGACAAAGCTACCATCCATTAGAATAACAAAAATCTCGACAACAGACTACCTTCCATATGGACAAGGCTACCATTCCTTAGAGTAACAAAAATCTCGACAACAGACTACCTTCCATAATGACAAGGCTACCATCCATTGGAGCAACAAAGATATCTACAACATACTACCTTCCATAGTGACAAGGCTACCATTCATTGGAATAACAAAAATCACGACAACAGACTACCTTCCATAATGACTAGGCTACCATCCATTGGAATAACAAAAATATCGACAACACAATACCTTCCATAATGACAAGGCTACCATCCAATGGAGTAACAAAAATATCGACAACAAACTACCTTCCGTAATGAAAAGGCTACCATCCATTGGAGTAACAAAAATCTTGAAACACAGACTACCTTCCATAATGACAAGGCTAGAATCTATTATAGTAACAAAAATCTCGACAATAGACTACCTTCCATAATGACAAGGCTAACATCCATTGTAGTGACTGAAATCTCGACAATGTACTACCTTCAATGATGACTAGGCTACCATCCATTAGAGTAACAAAAATTTCGACAACAGACTACCTTCCATAACGACAAGGCTACAATCCATTGTAGTAACAAAAATCTCGACAATAGACTACCTTTCATAATGACAAGGCTACCATCCATTGTAGTGACAAAAATATCGACAATGTACTACCTTCTATAATGACAAGGCTACCATCCATTGTCGTAACAAAGATATCGACAACATAATACCTTCCATAATGACAAGGCTACCATCCCTTAGAGTAACAAAAATCACGACAACAGACTACCTTTCATAATGACAAGGCTACCATCCATTGGAATAACAAAAATAGCGTACTCAAACTACCTTCCATAATGACTAGGCTAGCATCCATTTGAGTAACAAAGATATCGACAACAGACTACCTTCCATAACGACAAGGCTATAATCCATTGTAGTAACAAATATCTCGACAACAGACTTCCTTCCATAATGACAAGGCTACCATCCATTGTAGTGTCAAAAATCTCGACAACATACTACCTTCCATAATGACAAGGCTACCATTTATTGAAATAAAAAAATCACGACAACAGACTACCTTCCATAATGACTAGGCTACCATTCATTGGAATAACAAAAATATCGACAACACACTACCTTCCATAATGACAAGGCTACCATCCAATGGAGTAACAAAAATATCGACAACAGACTACCTTCCATAATGAAAAGGCTACCATCCATTGGAGTAACAAAAATCTCGACAACAGACTACCTTCAATAATGACAAGGCTACAATCTATTATAGTAACAAAAATCTCGACAACAGACTACCTTCCATAATGACAAGGCTACAATCTATTATAGTTACAAAAATCTCGAAAATAGACTACCTTCCATAATGACAAGGCTAACATCCATTGTAGTGACTGAAATCTCGACAATGTACTACCTTCAATGATGACTAGGCTACCATCCATTGAAGTATCAAAAATATCGACAACAGACTACCTTCCATAACGACAAGGCTACAATCCATTGTAGTAACAAAAATCTCGACAACAGACTACCTTTCATAATGACAAGGCTACAACCCATTGTAGTTACAAAAATCTCGACAGTGTAGTACCTTCTATAATGACAACGCTACCATCCATTGGAATAACAAAAATATCGTACACAAACTACCTTCAATAATGACTAGGCTACCATCCATTGGAGTAACAAAGATATCGACAACAGACTACCTTCCATAATGACAAGGCTACCATTCATTGTAGTGACAAAAATTTCAACAATATACTACCTTCTATAATGACAAGGCTACCATCCATTGGAGTAACAAAAATCCCGACAACAGACTACCTTTCATAATGACAAGGCTAAAATCTATTATAGTAACAAAAATCTCGACAATAGACTACCTTTCATAAAGACAAGGCTACAATCCATTGGAATCACAAAAATCTCAACAACAGACTACGTTCCATAACGACAAGGCTACCATCCCTTAGAATAACAAAAATCTCGACAGCAGACTACATTCCATAATGACAAGGATACAATCCATTATAGTATAAAAAATCTCGACAACATACTACCTTCCATAATGACAAGGCTACCATCTATTGGAGTAACTAAAATCTCGAACACAAACTACCTTCCATAATGACTAGGCTACCATCCATTGGAGTAACAAAGATATCGACAACAAACTATCTTCCATAATGACAAGGCTACAATCCATTGTAGTAACAAAAATCTCGACAATAGACTACCTTCCATAATGACAAGGCTACCATCCATTGGAGTAACAAAATACTCGACAACAGACTATCTTCCATAATGACTAGGCTACCATCCATTGGAGTAACAATGATATTGACAATTGACTACCTTCCATAACGACAAGGCTACAATCCATTGTAGTAACAAAAATATCGACAACAAACTTCCTTCCATAATGACAACGCTACCATCCATTAGAATAACAAAAATCTCGACAACAGACTACCTTCCATATGGACAAGGCTACCATCCCTTAGAGTAACAAAAATCTCGACAACAGACTACCTTCCATAATGACAAGGCTACCATCCATTGGAGTAACAAAGATATCTACAACATACTACCTTCCATAATGACAAGGCTACCATTCATTGGAATAACAAAAATCACGACAACAGACTACCTTCCATAATGACTAGGCTACCATCCATTGGAATAACAAAAATATCCATAACACACTACCTTCCATAATGACAAGGCTAACATCCAATGGAGTAACAAAAATATCGACAACAGATTACCTTCCATAATGAAAAGGCTACCATCCATTGGAGTAACAAAAATCTCGACAACAGACTACCTTCCATAATCACAAGGCTAGAATCTATTATAGTAACAAAAATCTCGACAATAGACTACCTTCCATAATGACAAGGCTACCATCCATTGTAGTGACTGAAATCACGACAATGTACTACCTTCTATAATGACAACGCTCTCATCCATTGGAATAACAAAAATATCGTACACAAACTACTTTCAATGATGACTAGGCTACCATCCATTGGAGTAACAAAGATATCGACAACAGACTACCTTCCATAATGGCAAGGCTACAATCCATTGTAGTAACAAAAATCTCGACAACAGACTACCTTCCATAATGATAAGGCTACCATCCATTGTAGTGACAAAAATCTCAACAATGTAGTACACAAACTACTTTCAATGATGACTAGGCTACCATCCCTTAGAGTAACAAAGATATCGACAACAAACTACCTTGCATAACGACAAGGCTACAATCCATTGTAGTAAAAAAAATCTCGACAACAGACTACCTTCCATAATGATAAGGCTACCATCCATTGTAGTGACAAAAATCTCAACAATGTAGTACCTTCTATAATGACAACGCTACCATCCATTGGAATAACAAAAATATCGTACACAAACTACCTTCAATAATGACTAGGCTACCATCCATTTGGAGTAACAAAGATATCGACAACAGACTACCTTCCATAACGACAAGGCTACAATCCATTGTAGTAAAAAAAATATCGACAACATACTACCTTCCATAATGATAAGGCTACCATCCATTGTAGTGACAAAAATCTCAACAATCTACTACCTTCTATAATGACAAGGCTAGAATCTATTATAGTAACAAAAATCTCGAAAATAGACTACCTTTCATAATGACAAGGCTAACATCCATTGGAATAACAAAAATCTCGACAATAGACTACGTTCCAGAATGACAAGGTTACCATCCCTTAGAGTAACAAAAATCTCGACAACAGACTACCTTCCATAATGACAAGGCTACAATCCATTAGAGTATAAAAAATATCGACAACAGACTACCTTCCATAATGACAAGGCTACCATCCATTGGAGTAACTAAAATCTCGAACACAAACTACCTTCCATAATGACTAGGCTACCATCCATTGGAGTAACAAAGATATCGACAACAGACTATCTTCCATAACAACAAGGCTACAATCCATTGTAGTAACAAAAATCTCGACAACAGACTACCTTCCATAATGACAAGGCTACCATCCATTGGAGTAACAAAAAACTCGACAACAGACTACCTTCCATAATGACTAGGCTACCAACCTTTGGTGATATCGACAATAGACTACCTTCCATAACGACAAGGCTACCATCCAATGGAGTAACAAAAATATCGACAACAGACTACCTTCCATAATGAAAAGGCTACCATCCATTGGAGTAACAAAAATCTCGACAACAGACTACCTTCCATAATGACAAGGATACAATCTATTATAGTAATTAAAATCTCTACAATAGACTACCTTCCATAATGACAAGGCTACCATCCATTGTAGTGACTGAAATCTCGACAATGTACTACCTTCTATAATGACAACGCTACCATCCATTGGAATAACAAAAATATCTTACACAAACTACCTTCAATGATGACTAGGCTACCATCCATTGGAGTAACAAAGATATCGACAACAGACTACCTTCCATAACGACAAGGCTACAATCCATTGTAGTAACAAAAATCTCGACAACAGACTACCTTCCATAATGACAAGGCTACCATCCATTGTAGTGACAAAAATCAAGACAATGTAGTACCTTCTATAATGACAACGCTACCATCCATTGGAATAACAAAAATATCGTACACACACTACCTTCTATAATGACAAGGCTACCATCCAATGGAGTAACAAAAATATCGACAACAGACTACCTTCCATAATGAAAAGGCTACCATCCATTGGAGTAACAAAAATCTCGACAACAGACTACCTTCCATAATGACAGGGCTACAATCTATTATAGTAACAAAAATCTCGACAATAGACTACCTTCTATAATGACAAAGCTACCATCCATTGTAGTGACTGAAATCTCGACAATGTACTACCTTCTATAATGACAACGCTACCATCCATTGGAATAACAAAAATATCTTACACAAACTACCTTCAATGATGACTAGGATACCATCCATTAGAGTAACAAAGATATCGACAACAGACTACCTTCCATAACGACAAGGCTACAATCCATTGTAGTAAAAAAAATCTCGACAACAGACTACCTTCCATAATGATAAGGCTACCATCCATTGTAGTGACAAAAATCTCAACAATGTAGTACCTTCTATAATGACAACGCTACCATCCATTGGAATAACAAAAATATCGTACACAAACTACCTTCAATAATGACTAGGCTACCATCCATTGGAGTAACAAAGATATCGACAACAAACTACCTTACATAATGACAAGGATACAATCCATTGTAGTAACAAAAATCTCGACAACAGACTACCTTCCATAATGACAAGGCTACCATTCATTGTAGTGACAAAAATCTCAACAATATAATACCTTCTATAATGACAAGGCTACAATCCATTGGAGTAACAAAAATCCCGACAACCGACTACCTTTCCTAATGACAAGGCTAGAATCTATTATAGTAACAAAAATCTCGACAATAGACTACCTTTCATAATGACAAGGCTACCATCCATTGGAATAACAAAAATCTCGACAACAGACTACGTTCCATAATGACAAGGCTACCATCCCTTAGAGTAACAAAAATCTCGACAACAGACTACCTTCCATAATGACAAGGCTACATTCCATTATAGTTTAAAAAATCTCCGTAACAGACTACCTTCCATAATGACATGGCTACCATCTATTGGAGTAACTAAAATCTTGAACACAAACTACCTTCCATAATGACTAGGCTACCATCCATTGGAGTAACAAAGATATCGACAACAAACTATCTTCCATAACGACAACGCTACAATCCATTGTAGTAACAAAAATCTCGACAACAGACTCCATTCCATAATGACAAGGCTACCATCCATTGGAGTAACAAAAAACTCGACACTAGACTACCTTCCATAATGACTAGGCTACCATCCATTGGAGTAACAATGATATCGACAATAGACTACCTTCCATAACGACAAGGCTACAATCCATTGTAGTAACAAAAATCTCGACAACAGACTTCCTTCCATAATGACAAGGCTACCATCCAATGTAGTGGCAAAAATCTAGACAATATACTACCTTCTATAATGACAACGCTACCATCCATTAGAATAACAAACATCTCGACAACAGACTACCTTCCATATGGACAAGGCTACCATCCCTTAGAGTAACAAAAATCTCGACAACAGACTACCTTCCATAATGACAAGGCTACCATCCATTGGAGTAACAAATATATCTACAACATACTACCTTCCATAATGACAAGGCTACCATTCATTGGAATAACAAAAATCACGACAACAGACTACCTTCCGTAATGACTAGGCTACCATCCATTGGAATAACAAAAATATCGACAACACACTACCTTCCATAATGACAAGGCTACCATCCAATGGAGTAACAAAAATATCGACAACAGACTACCTTCCATAATGAAAAGGCTACCATACATTGGAGTAACAAAAATCCCGACAACAGACTACCTTCCATAATGACAAGGCTAGAATCTATTATAGTAACAAAAATCTCGACAATAGACTACCTTCCATAATGACAAGGCTACCATCCATTGTAGTGACTGAAATCTCGACAATGTACTACCTTCTATAATGACAACGCTACCATCCATTGGAATAACAAAAATATCGTACACAAACTACTTTCAATGATGACTAGGCTACCATCCATTGGAGTAACAAAGATATCGACAACAGACTACCTTCCATAATGACAAGGATACAATCCATTATAGTAACAAAAATCTCGACAACAGACTACCTTCCATAATGACAAGGCTACCATTCATTGTAGTGACAAAAATCTCAACAATATACTACCTTCTATAATGACAAGGCTACCATCCATTGGAGTAACAAATATCCCGACAACAGACTACCTTTCATAATGACAAGGCTAGAATCTATTATAGTAACAAAAATCTCGACAATAGACTACCTTTCATAATGACAAGGCTACCATCCATTGGAATAACAAAAATCTCGACAACAGACTACGTTCCATAATGCCAAGGCTACCATCCCTTAGAGTAACAAAAATATCGACAACAGACTACCTTCCGTAATGACAAGGCTACAATCCATTAGAGTATAAAAAATATCGACAACAGACTACCTTCCATAATGACAAGGCTACCATCCATTGGAGTAACTAAAATATCAAACACAAACTACCTTCCAAAATGACTAGGCTAACATCCATTGGAGTAACAAAGATATCGACAACAGACTATCTTCCATAACGACAAGGGTACAATCCATTGTAGTAACAAAAATCTCGACAACAGACTACCTTCCATAATGACAAGGGTACAATCCATTGGAATAACAAAAATCTCGACAACAGACTACGTTCCATAATGACAAGGCTACCATCCCTTAGAGTAACAAAAATCTCGACAACAGAATACCTTCCATAATGACAAGGCTACAATCCATTAGAGTATAAAAAATATCGACAACAGACTACCTTCCATAATGACAAGGCTACCATTCATTGTAGTGACAAAAATCTAAACAATATACTACCTTCTATAATGACAAGGCTACCATCCATTGGAGTAACAAATATCCCGACAACAGACTACCTTTCATAATGACAAGGCTAGAATCTATTATAGTAACAAAAATCTCGACAATAGACTACCTTTCATAATGACAAGGCTACCATCCATTGGAATAACAAAAATCTCGACAACAGACTACGTTCCATAATGACAAGGCTACCATCCCTTAGAGTAACAAAAATATCGACAACAGACTACCTTCCGTAATGACAAGGCTACAATCCATTAGAGTATAAAAAATCTCGACAACAGACTACCTTCCATAATGACAAGGCTACCATCCATTGGAGTAACTAAAATATCGAACACAAACTACCTTCCATAATGACTAGGCTAACATCCACTGGAGTAACAAAGATATCGACAACAAACTATCTTCCATAACGACAAGGCTACAATCCATTGTAGTAACAAAAATCTCGACAACAGACTACCTTCCATAATGACAAGGCTACCATCCATTGTAGTGACAAAAATCACGACAATGTAGTACCTTCTATAATGACAACGCTACCATCCATTGGAATAACAAAAATATCGTACACACACTACCTTCTATAATGACAAGGCTACCATCCAATGGAGTAACAAAAATATCGACAACAGACTACCTTCTATAATGAAAAGGCTACCATCCATTGGAGTAACGAAAATCTCAACAACAGACTACCTTCCATAATGACAGGGCTACAATCTATTATAGTAACAAAAATCTCGACAATAGACTACCTTTCATAATGACAAGGCTACCATCCATTGTAGTGACTGAAATCTCGACAATGTACTACCTTCTATAATGACAACACTACCATCCATTGGAATAACAAAAATATCTTACACAAACTACCTTCAATGATGACTAGGATACCATCCATTAGAGTAACAAAGATATCGACAACAGACTACCTTCCATAACGACAAGGCTACAATCCATTGTAGTAAAAAAAATCTCGACAACAGACTACCTTCCATAATGATAAGGCTACCATCCATTGTAGTGACAAAAATCTCAACAATGTAGTACCTTCTATAATGACAACGCTACCATCCATTGGAATAACAAAAATATCGTACACAAACTACCTTCAATAATGACTAGGCTACCATCCATTGGAGTAACAAAGATATCGACAACAAACTACCTTACATAATGACAAGGCTACAATCCATTGTAGTAACAAAAATCTCGACAATAGACTACCTTCCATAATGACAAGGCTACCATTCATTGTAGTGACAAAACTCTCAACAATATAATACCTTCTATAATGACAAGGCTACCATCCATTGGAGTAACAAAAATCCCGACAACCGACTACCTTTCATAATGACAAGGCTAGAATCTATTATAGTAACAAAAATCTCGACAATAGACTACCTTTCATAATGACAAGGCTACCATCCATTGGAATAACAAAAATCTCGACAACAGACTACTTTCCATAATGACAAGGCTACCATCCCTTATAGTAACAAATATCCCGACAATAGACTACCTTTCATAATGACAAGGCTAGAATCTATTATAGTAACAAAAATCTCGACAATAGACTACCTTTCATAATGACAAGGCTACCATCCATTGGAATAACAAAAATCTCGACAACAGACTACGTTCCATAATAACTAGGCTACCATCCCTTAGAGTAACAAAAATATCGACAATAGACTACCTTCAGTAATGACAAGGCTACAATCCATTAGAGTATAAAAAATCTCGACAACAGACTACCTTCCATAATGACAAGGCTACCATCCATTGGAGTAACTAAAATATCGAACACAAACTACCTTCCATAATGACTAGGCTAACATCCATTGGAGTAACAAAGATATCGACAACAGACTATCTTCCATAACGACAAGGCTACAATCCATTGTAGTAACAAAAATCTCGACAACAGACTTCCTTCCATAATGACAAGGCTACCATCCATTGTAGTGGCAAAAATCTCGACAATATACTACCTTCTATAATGACAACGCTACCATCCATTAGAATAACAAACATCTCGACAACAGACTACCTTCCATATGGACAAGGCTACCATCCCTTAGAGTAACAAAAATCTCGACAACAGACTACCTTCCATAATGACAAGGCTACCATCCATTGGAGTAACATATATATCTACAACATACTACCTTCCATAATGACAAGGCTACCATTCATTGGAATAACAAAAATCACGACCACAGACTACCTTCCGTAATGACTAGGCTACCATCCATTGGAATAACAAAAATATCATCAACACACTACCTTCCATAATGACAAGGCTACCATCCAATGGAGTAACAAAAATATCGACAACAGACTACCTTCCATAATGAAAAGGCTACAATACATTGGAGTAACAAAAATCCCGACAACAGACTACCTTCCATAATGACAAGGCTAGAATCTATTATAGTAACAAAAATCTCGACAATAGACTACCTTCCATAATGACAAGGCTACCATCCATTGTAGTGACTGAAATCTCGACAATGTACTACCTTCTATAATGACAAGGCTACCATCCATTGGAGTAACAAATATCCCGACAACAGACTACCTTTCATAATGACAAGACTAGAATCTATTATAGTAACAAAAATCTCGACAATAGACTACCTTTCATAATGACAAGGCTACCATCCATTGGAATAACAAAAATCTCGACAACAGACTACGTTCCATAATGACAAGGCTACCATCCCTTAGAGTAACAAAAATATCGACAACAGACTACCTTCCGTAATGACAAGGCTACAATCCATTAGAGTATAAAAAATCTCGACAACAGACTACCTTCCATAATGTCAAGGCTACCATCCATTGGAGTAACTAAAATATCGAACACAAACTACCTTCCAAAATGACTAGGCTAACATCCATTGGAGTAACAGAGATATCGACAACAGACTATCTTCCATAACGACAAGGCTACAATCCATTGTAGTAACAAAAATCTCGACAACAGACTACCTTCCATAATGACAAGGGTACAATCCATTGGAATAACAAAAATCACGACAACAGACTACGTTCCATAATGACAAGGCTACCATCCCTTAGAGTAACAAAAATCTCGACAACAGAATACCTTCCATAATGACAAGGCTACAATCCATTAGAGTATAAAAAATATCGACAACAGACTACCTTCTATAATGACAAGGCTACCATTCATTGTAGTGACAAAAATCTCAACAATATACTACCTTCTATAATGACAAGGCTACCATCCATTGGAGTAACAAATATCCCGACAACAGACTACCTTTCATAATGACAAGGCTAGAATCTATTATAGTTTCAAAAATCTCGACATAGACTACCTTTCATAATGACAAGGCTACCATCCATTGGAATAACAAAAATCTCGACAACAGACTAAGTTCCATAATGACAAGGCTACCATCCATTGGAATAACAAAAATCTCGACAACAGACTACCTTCCCTAATGACAAGGCTACAATCCATTAGAGTATAAAAAATCTCGACAACAAACTACCTTCCATAATGACAAGGCTACCATCCATTGGAGTAACTAAAATATCGAACACAAACTACCTTCCATAATGACTAGGCTAACATCCATTGGAGTAACAAAGATATCGACAACAGACTATCTTCCATAACGACAAGGCTACAATCCATTGTAGTAACAAAAATCTCGACAACAGACTACCTTCCATAATGACAAGGGTACAATCCATTGGAATAACAAAAATCTCGACAACAGACTACGTTCCATAATGACAAGGCTACCATCCCTTAGAGTAACAAAAATCTCGACAACATAATACCTTCCATAATGACAAGGCTACAATCCATTAGAGTATAAAAAATATCGACAACAGACTACCTTCCATAATGACAAGGCTACCATCCATTGGAGTAACTAAAATCTCGAACACGAACTACCTTCCACAATGACTAGGCTACCATCCATTGGAGTAACAAAGATACCGACAACAGACTATCTTCCATAATGACAAGGCTACAATCCATTGTAGTAACAAAAATCTCGACAATAGACTACCTTCCATAATGAATAGGCTACCATCCATTGGAGTAACAATGATATCGACAACAGACTACCTTCCATAACGACAAGGCTACAATCCATTGTAGTAACAAAAATCTCGACAACAGACTACCTTCCATAATGACAAGGCTACCATCCCTTAGAGTAACAAAAATATCAAAAATATACTACCTTATATAATGACAAGGCTACCATCCATTGGAGTAACAAAAATCTCGACAATAGACTACCTTCCATAATGACAAGGCTACAATCTATTATAGTAACAAAAATCTCGACAATAGACTTCCTTCCGTAATGACAAGGCTACCATCCATTGTAGTGACTGAAATCTCGAGAATGTACTACCTTCTATAATGACAACGCTACCATCCATTGGAATAACAAAAATATCGTACACAAACTACCTTCAATGATGACTAGGCTACCATCCATTGGAGTAACATAGATATCGACAATAGACTACCTTCCATAATGACAAGGCTACAATCCATTGTAGTAACAAAAATATCGAAAACAGACTACCTTCCATAATGACAAGGCTACCATTCATTGTAGTGACAAAAATCTCAACAATATACTACCTTCTATAATGAGAAGGATACCATCGATCGGAATAAACAAAATCTCGACAACAGACTACCTTCCATAATTACAAGGCTACAATCTATTATAGTAACAAAAATCTCGACAATAGACTACCTTTTATAATGACAAGGCTAACATCCGTAGGAATAACAAAAATTTCGACAACAGACTACGTTCCATAATGACAAGGCTACCATCCCTTAGAGTAACAAAAATATCGACAACAGGCTACCTTACATAACGACAAGGCTACAATCCATTAGAGTATAAAAAATCTCGACAATAGACTACCTTCCATAATGACAAGGCTACCATCCATTGGAGTAACTACAATCTCGTACATAAACTACCTTCCATAATCACTAGGCCACCATCCATTGGAGTAACAAAGATATTGACAACAGACTATCTTCCATAATGACAAGGCTACAATCCATTGTAGTAACAAAAATCTCGACAACAGAATACCTTCCATAATGAAAAGGCTACCATCCATTGGAGTAACAAAAAACTCGACAACAGACTACCTTCCATAATGACTAGGCTACCATCCATTGGAGTAACAAAGATACCGACAACAGACTATCTTCCATAATGACAAGGCTACAATCCATTGTAGTAACAAAAATCTCGACAATAGACTACCTTCCATAATGACAAGGCTACCATCCATTGGAGTAACAAAAAAATCGACAACAAACTACCTTCCATAATGAATAGGCTACCATCCATTGGAGTAACAATGATATCGACAACAGACTACCTTCCATAACGACAAGGCTACAATCCATTGTAGTAACAAAAATCTCAACAACAGACTACCTTCCATAATGACAAGGCTACCATCCCTTAGAGTAACAAAAATATCAAAAATATACTACCTTATATAATGACAAGGCTACCATCCATTGGAGTAACAAAAATCTCGACAATAGACTACCTTCCATAATGACAAGGCTACAATCTATTATAGTAACAAAAATCTCGACAATAGACTTCCTTCCGTAATGACAAGGCTACCATCCATTGTAGTGACTGAAATCTCGACAATGTACTACCTTCTATAATGACAACGCTACCATCCATTGGAATAACAAAAATATCGTACACAAACTACCTTCAATGATGACTAGGCTACCATCCATTGGAGTAACATAGATATCGACAACAGACTACCTTCCCTAATGACAAGGCTACAATCCATTGTAGTAACAAAAATATCGACAACAGACTACCTTCCATAATGACAAGGCTACCATTCATTGTAGTGACAAAAATCTCAACAATATACTACCTTCTATAATGAGAAGGATACCATCGATCGGAGTAACAAAAATCTCGACAACAGACTACCTTCCATAATTACAAGGCTACAATCTATTATAGTAACAAAAATCTCGACAATAGACTACCTTTTATGATGACAAGGCTAACATCCGTAGGAATAACAAAAATCTCGACAACAGACTACGTTCCATAATGACAAGGCTACCATCCAATGTAGTGGCAAAAATCTAGACAATATACTACCTTCTATAATGACAACGCTACCATCCATTAGAATAACAAACATCTCGACAACAGACTACCTTCCATATGGACAAGGCTACCATCCCTTAGAGTAACAAAAATCTCGACAACAGACTACCTTCCATAATGACAAGGCTACCATCCATTGGAGTAACAAATATATCTACAACATACTACCTTCCATAATGACAAGGCTACCATTCATTGGAATAACAAAAATCACGACAACAGACTACCTTCCGTAATGACTAGGCTACCATCCATTGGAATAACAAAAATATCGACAACACACTACCTTCCATAATGACAAGGCTACCATCCAATGGAGTAACAAAAATATCGACAACAGACTAACTTCCATAATGAAAAGGCTACCATACATTGGAGTAACAAAAATCCCGACAACAGACTACCTTCCATAATGACAAGGCTAGAATCTATTATAGTAACAAAAATCTCGACAATAGACTACCTTCCATAATGACAAGGCTACCATCCATTGTAGTGACTGAAATCTCGACAATGTACTACCTTCTATAATGACAACGCTACCATCCATTGGAATAACAAAAATATCGTACACAAACTACTTTCAATGATGACTAGGCTACCATCCATTGGAGTAACAAAGATATCGACATCAGACTACCTTCCATAATGACAAGGATACAATCCATTATAGTAACAAAAATCTCGACAACAGACTACCTTCCATAATGACAAGGCTACCATTCATTGTAGTGACAAAAATCTCAACAATATACTACCTTCTATAATGACAAGGCTACCATCCATTGGAGTAACAAATATCCCGACAACAGACTACCTTTCATAATGACAAGGCTAGAATCTATTATAGTAACAAAAATCTCGACAATAGACTACCTTTCATAATGACAAGGCTACCATCCATTGGAATAACAAAAATCTCGACAACAGACTACGTTCCATAATGCCAAGGCTACCATCCCTTAGAGTAACAAAAATATCGACAACAGACTACCTTCCGTAATGACAAGGCTACAATCCATTAGAGTATAAAAAATATCGACAACAGACTACCTTCCATAATGACAAGGCTACCATCCATTGGAGTAACTAAAATATCGAACACAAACTACCTTCCAAAATGACTAGGCTAACATCCATTGGAGTAACAAAGATATCGACAACAGACTATCTTCCATAACGACAAGGGTACAATCCATTGTAGTAACAAATATCTCGACAACAGACTACCTTCCATAATGACAAGGGTACAATCCATTGGAATAACAAAAATCTCGACAACAGACTACGTTCCATAATGACAAGGCTACCATCCCTTAGAGTAACAAAAATCTCGACAACAGAATACCTTCCATAATGACAAGGCTACAATCCATTAGAGTATAAAAAATATCGACAACAGACTACCTTCCATAATGACAAGGCTACCATTCATTGTAGTGACAAAAATCTCAACAATATACTACCTTCTATAATGACAAGGCTACCATCCATTGGAGTAACAAATATCCCGACAACAGACTACCTTTCATAATGACAAGGCTAGAATCTATTATAGTAACAAAAATCTCGACAATAGACTACCTTTCATAATGACAAGGCTACCATCCATTGGAATAACAAAAATCTCGACAACAGACTACGTTCCATAATGACAAGGCTACCATCCCTTAGAGTAACAAAAATATCGACAACAGACTACCTTCCGTAATGACAAGGCTACAATCCATTAGAGTATAAAAAATCTCGACAACAGACTACCTTCCATAATGACAAGGCTACCATCCATTGGAGTAACTAAAATATCGAACACAAACTACCTTCCATAATGACTAGGCTAACATCCACTGGAGTAACAAAGATATCGACAACAAACTATCTTCCATAACGACAAGGCTACAATCCATTGTAGTAACAAAAATCTCGACAACAGACTACCTTCCATAATGACAAGGCTACCATCCATTGTAGTGACAAAAATCACGACAATGTAGTACCTTCTATAATGACAATGCTACCATCCATTGGAATAACAAAAATATCGTACACACACTACCTTCTATAATGACAAGGCTACCATCCAATGGAGTAACAAAAATATCGACAACAGACTACCTTCTATAATGAAAAGGCTACCATCCATTGGAGTAACGAAAATCTCAACAACAGACTACCTTCCATAATGACAGGGCTACAATCTATTATAGTAACAAAAATCTCGACAATAGACTACCTTTCATAATGACAAGGCTACCATCCATTGTAGTGACTGAAATCTCGACAATGTACTACCTTCTATAATGACAACGCTACCATCCATTGGAATAACAAAAATATCTTACACAAACTACCTTCAATGATGACTAGGATACCATCCATTAGAGTAACAAAGATATCGACAACAGACTACCTTCCATAACGACAAGGCTACAATCCATTGTAGTAAAAAAAATCTCGACAACAGACTACCTTCCATAATGATAAGGCTACCATCCATTGTAGTGACAAAAATCTCAACAATGTAGTACCTTCTATAATGACAACGCTACCATCCATTGGAATAACAAAAATATCGTACACAAACTACCTTCAATAATGACTAGGCTACCATCCATTGGAGTAACAAAGATATCGACAACAAACTACCTTACATAATGACAAGGCTACAATCCATTGTAGTAACAAAAATCTCGACAATAGACTACCTTCCATAATGACAAGGCTACCATTCATTGTAGTGACCAAACTCTCAACAATATAATACCTTCTATAATGACAAGGCTACCATCCATTGGAGTAACAAAAATCCCGACAACCGACTACCTTTCATAATGACAAGGCTAGAATCTATTATAGTAACAAAAATCTCGACAATAGACTACCTTTCATAATGACAAGGCTACCATCCATTGGAATAACAAAAATCTCGACAACAGACTACTTTCCATAATGACAAGGCTACCATCCCTTATAGTAACAAATATCCCGACAATAGACTACCTTTCATAATGACAAGGCTAGAATATATTATAGTAACAAAAATCTCGACAATAGACTACCTTTCATAATGACAAGGCTACCATCCATTGGAATAACAAAAATCTCGACAACAGACTACGTTCCATAATGACTAGGCTACCATCCCTTAGAGTAACAAAAATATCGACAATAGACTACCTTCAGTAATGACAAGGCTACAATCCATTAGAGTATAAAAAATCTCGACAACAGACTACCTTCCATAATGACAAGGCTACCATCCATTGGAGTAACTAAAATATCGAACACAAACTACCTTCCAAAATGACTAGGCTAACATCCATTGGAGTAACAGAGATATCGACAACAGACTATCTTCCATAACGACAAGGCTACAATCCATTGTAGTAACAAAAATCTCGACAACAGACTACCTTCCATAATGACAAGGGTACAATCCATTGGAATAACAAAAATCACGACAACAGACTACGTTCCATAATGACAAGGCTACCATCCCTTAGAGTAACAAAAATCTCGACAACAGAATACCTTCCATAATGACAAGGCTACAATCCATTAGAGTATAAAAAATATCGACAACAGACTACCTTCTATAATGACAAGGCTACCATTCATTGTAGTGACAAAAATCTCAACAATATACTACCTTCTATAATGACAAGGCTACCATCCATTGGAGTAACAAATATCCCGACAACAGACTACCTTTCATAATGACAAGGCTAGAATCTATTATAGTATCAAAAATCTCGACATAGACTACCTTTCATAATGACAAGGCTACCATCCATTGGAATAACAAAAATCTCGACAACAGACTAAGTTCCATAATGACAAGGCTACCATCCATTGGAATAACAAAAATCTCGACAACAGACTACCTTCCCTAATGACAAGGCTACAATCCATTAGAGTATAAAAAATCTCGACAACAAACTACCTTCCATAATGACAAGGCTACCATCCATTGGAGTAACTAAAATATCGAACACAAACTACCTTCCATAATGACTAGGCTAACATCCATTGGAGTAACAAAGATATCGACAACAGACTATCTTCCATAACGACAAGGCTACAATCCATTGTAGTAACAAAAATCTCGACAACAGACTACCTTCCATAATGACAAGGGTACAATCCATTGGAATAACAAAAATCTCGACAACAGACTACGTTCCATAATGACAAGGCTACCATCCCTTAGAGTAACAAAAATCTCGACAACATAATACCTTCCATAATGACAAGGCTACAATCCATTAGAGTATAAAAAATATCGACAACAGACTACCTTCCATAATGACAAGGCTACCATCCATTGGAGTAACTAAAATCTCGAACACGAACTACCTTCCACAATGACTAGGCTACCATCCATTGGAGTAACAAAGATACCGACAACAGACTATCTTCCATAATGACAAGGCTACAATCCATTGTAGTAACAAAAATCTCGACAATAGACTACCTTCCATAATGACAAGGCTACCATCCATTGGAGTAACAAAAAACTCGACAACAAACTACCTTCCATAATGAATAGGCTACCATCCATTGGAGTAACAATGATATCGACAACAGACTACCTTCCATAACGACAAGGCTACAATCCATTGTAGTAACAAAAATCTCGACAACAGACTACCTTCCATAATGACAAGGCTACCATCCCTTAGAGTAACAAAAATATCAAAAATATACTACCTTATATAATGACAAGGCTACCATCCATTGGAGTAACAAAAATCTCGACAATAGACTACCTTCCATAATGACAAGGCTACAATCTATTATAGTAACAAAAATCTCGACAATAGACTTCCTTCCGTAATGACAAGGCTACCATCCATTGTAGTGACTGAAATCTCGACAATGTACTACCTTCTATAATGACAACGCTACCATCCATTGGAATAACAAAAATATCGTACACAAACTACCTTCAATGATGACTAGGCTACCATCCATTGGAGTAACATAGATATCGACAATAGACTACCTTCCATAATGACAAGGCTACAATCCATTGTAGTAACAAAAATATCGACAACAGACTACCTTCCATAATGACAAGGCTACCATTCATTGTAGTGACAAAAATCTCAACAATATACTACCTTCTATAATGAGAAGGATACCATCGATCGGAATAAACAAAATCTCGACAACAGACTACCTTCCATAATTACAAGGCTACAATCTATTATAGTAACAAAAATCTCGACAATAGACTACCTTTTATAATGACAAGGCTAACATCCGTAGGAATAACAAAAATTTCGACCACAGACTACGTTCCATAATGACAAGGCTACCATCCATTGGAATAACAAAAATCTCGACAACAGACTACCTTCCCTAATGACAAGGCTACAATCCATTAGAGTATAAAAAATCTCGACAACAAACTACCTTCCATAATGACAAGGCTACCATCCATTGGAGTAACTAAAATATCGAACACAAACTACCTTCCATAATGACTAGGCTAACATCCATTGGAGTAACAAAGATATCGACAACAGACTATCTTCCATAACGACAAGGCTACAATCCATTGTAGTAACAAAAATCTCGACAACAGACTACCTTCCATAATGACAAGGGTACAATCCATTGGAATAACAAAAATCTCGACAACAGACTACGTTCCATAATGACAAGGCTACCATCCCTTAGAGTAACAAAAATCTCGACAACATAATACCTTCCATAATGACAAGGCTACAATCCATTAGAGTATAAAAAATATCGACAACAGACTACCTTCCATAATGACAAGGCTACCATCCATTGGAGTAACTAAAATCTCGAACACGAACTACCTTCCACAATGACTAGGCTACCATCCATTGGAGTAACAAAGATACCGACAACAGACTATCTTCCATAATGACAAGGCTACAATCCATTGTAGTAACAAAAATCTCGACAATAGACTACCTTCCATAATGACAAGGCTACCATCCATTGGAGTAACAAAAAACTCGACAACAAACTACCTTCCATAATGAATAGGCTACCATCCATTGGAGTAACAATGATATCGACAACAGACTACCTTCCATAACGACAAGGCTACAATCCATTGTAGTAACAAAAATCTCGACAACAGACTACCTTCCATAATGACAAGGCTACCATCCCTTAGAGTAACAAAAATATCAAAAATATACTACCTTATATAATGACAAGGCTACCATCCATTGGAGTAACAAAAATCTCGACAATAGACTACCTTCCATAATGACAAGGCTACAATCTATTATAGTAACAAAAATCTCGACAATAGACTTCCTTCCGTAATGACAAGGCTACCATCCATTGTAGTGACTGAAATCTCGACAATGTACTACCTTCTATAATGACAACGCTACCATCCATTGGAATAACAAAAATATCGTACACAAACTACCTTCAATGATGACTAGGCTACCATCCATTGGAGTAACATAGATATCGACAATAGACTACCTTCCATAATGACAAGGCTACAATCCATTGTAGTAACAAAAATATCGACAACAGACTACCTTCCATAATGACAAGGCTACCATTCATTGTAGTGACAAAAATCTCAACAATATACTACCTTCTATAATGAGAAGGATACCATCGATCGGAATAAACAAAATCTCGACAACAGACTACCTTCCATAATTACAAGGCTACAATCTATTATAGTAACAAAAATCTCGACAATAGACTACCTTTTATAATGACAAGGCTAACATCCGTAGGAATAACAAAAATTTCGACCACAGACTACGTTCCATAATGACAAGGCTACCATCCCTTAGAGTAACAAAAATATCGACAACAGGCTACCTTACATAACGACAAGGCTACAATCCATTAGAGTATAAAAAATCTCGACAATAGACTACCTTCCATAATGACAAGGCTACCATCCATTGGAGTAACTAAAATCTCGTACATAAACTACCTTCCATAATCACTAGGCCACCATCCATTGGAGTAACAAAGATATTGACAACAGACTATCTTCCATAATGACAAGGCTACAATCCATTGTAGTAACAAAAATCTCGACAACAGAATACCTTCCATAATGAAAAGGCTACCATCCATTGGAGTAACAAAAAACTCGACAACAGACTACCTTCCATAATGACTAGGCTACCATCCATTGGAGTAACAAAGATACCGACAACAGACTATCTTCCATAATGACAAGGCTACAATCCATTGTAGTAACAAAAATCTCGACAATAGACTACCTTCCATAATGACAAGGCTACCATCCATTGGAGTAACAAAAAAATCGACAACAAACTACCTTCCATAATGAATAGGCTACCATCCATTGGAGTAACAATGATATCGACAACAGACTACCTTCCATAACGACAAGGCTACAATCCATTGTAGTAACAAAAATCTCAACAACAGACTACCTTCCATAATGACAAGGCTACCATCCCTTAGAGTAACAAAAATATCAAAAATATACTACCTTATATAATGACAAGGCTACCATCCATTGGAGTAACAAAAATCTCGACAATAGACTACCTTCCATAATGACAAGGCTACAATCTATTATAGTAACAAAAATCTCGACAATAGACTTCCTTCCGTAATGACAAGGCTACCATCCATTGTAGTGACTGAAATCTCGACAATGTACTACCTTCTATAATGACAACGCTACCATCCATTGGAATAACAAAAATATCGTACACAAACTACCTTCAATGATGACTAGGCTACCATCCATTGGAGTAACATAGATATCGACAACAGACTACCTTCCCTAATGACAAGGCTACAATCCATTGTAGTAACAAAAATATCGACAACAGACTACCTTCCATAATGACAAGGCTACCATTCATTGTAGTGACAAAAATCTCAACAATATACTACCTTCTATAATGAGAAGGATACCATCGATCGGAGTAACAAAAATCTCGACAACAGACTACCTTCCATAATTACAAGGCTACAATCTATTATAGTAACAAAAATCTCGACAATAGACTACCTTTTATAATGACAAGGCTAACATCCGTAGGAATAACAAAAATCTCGACAACAGACTACGTTCCATAATGACAAGGCTACCATCCCTTAGAGTAACAAAAATATCGACAACAGGCTACCTTACATAACGACAAGGCTACAATCCATTAGAGTATAAAAAATCTCGACAACAGACTACCTTCCATAATGACAAGGCTACCATCCATTGAAGTAACTAAAATCTCGTACATAAACTACCTTCCATAATCACTAGGCCACCATCCATTGGAGTAACAAAGATATTGACAACAGACTATCTTCCATAATGACAAGGCTACAATCCATTGTAGTAACAAAAATCTCGACAACAGAATACCTTCCATAATGAAAAGGCTACCATCCATTGGAGTAACAAAAAACTCGATAACAGACTACCTTCCATAATGACTAGGCTACCATCCATTGGAGTAACAATGATATCGACAACAGACTACCATCCATAACAACAAGGCTACAATCTATTATAGTAACAAAAATCTCGACAACAGACTACCTTCCATAATGACAAGGCTACCATCCCTTAGAGTAACAAAAATATCAACAATATACTACCTTATATAATGACAAGGCTACCATCCATTGGAGTAACAAAAATCTCGACAACAGACTACCTTCCATAATGAAAAGGCTACAATCTATTATAGTAACAAAAATCTCGATAATTGACTACCTTCCGTAATGACAAGGCTACCATCCATTGTAGTGACTGAAATCTCGACAATGTACTACCTTCTATAATGACAACGCTACCATCCATTGGAATAACAAAAATATCGTACACAAACTACCTTCAATGATGACTAGGCTACCATCCATTGGAGTAACATAGATATCGACAACAGACTACCTTCCATAATGATAAGGCTACAATCCATTGTAGTAACAAAAATCTCGACAGTAGACTACCTTCCATAATGACAAGGCTACCATTCATTGTAGTGACAAAAATCTCAACAATATACTACCTTCTATAATGAGAAGGCTACCATCGATCGGAGTAACAAAAATCTCGACAACAGACTACCTTCTATAATTACAAGGCTACAATCTATTATAGTAACAAAAATCTCGAAAATAGACTACCTTTTATAATGACAAGGCTACCATCCATAGGAATAACAAAAATCTCGACAACAGACTACGTTCCATAATGACAAGGCTACCATCCCTTAGAGTAACAAAAATATCGACAACAGGCTACCTTACATAACGATAAGGCTACAATCCGTTAGAGTATAAAATATCTCGACAACAGACTACCTTCCATAATGACAAGGCTACCATCCATTGGAGTAACTAAAATCTCGTACATAAACTACCTTCCATAATCACTAGGCCACAATCCATTGGAGTAACAAAGATATTGACAACAGACTATCTTCCATAATGACAAGGCTACAATCCATTGTAGTAACAAAAATCTCGACAACAGAATACCTTCCATAATGAAAAGGCTACCATCCATTGGAGTAACAAAAAACTCGACAACAGACTACCTTCCATAATGACTAGGCTACCATCCATTGGAGTAACAATGATATCGACAACAGACTACCATCCATAACAACAAGGCTACAATCTATTATAGTAACAAAAATCTCGACAATAGACTACCTTCCATAATGACAAGGCTACCATCCCTTAGAGTAACAAAAATATCAACAATATACTACCTTATATAATGACAAAGCTACCATCCATTGGAGTAACAAAAATCTCTACAACAGACTACCTTCCATAATGACAAGGCTACAATCTATTATAGTAACAAAAATCTCGACAATAGACTACCTTCCATAATGACAAGGCTACCATCCATTGTAGTGACTGAAATCTCGACAATGTACTACCTTCTATAATGACAACGCTACCATCCATTGGAATAACAAAAATATCGTACACAAACTACCTTCAATGATGACAAGGCTACCATCCATTGGAGTAACACAAATATCGACAACAGACTACCTTCCATAATGACAAGGTTACAATCCATTGTAGTAACAAAGATCTCGACAACAGACTACCTTCCATAATGACAAGGATACCATTCATTATAGTGACAAAAATCTCAACAATATACTACCTTCTATAATGAGAAGGCTACCATCCATTGGAGTAACAAAAATATCGACAACAGACTACCTTCCATAATGACAAGGCTACAATCTATTATAGTAACAAAAATATCGACAATAGACTACCTTTCATAATGACAAGTATACCATCCATTGGAATAACAAAAATATCGACAACAGACTACGTTCCATAATGACAAGGCTACCATCCCTTAGAGTAACAAAAATATCGACAACAGACTACGTTTCATAATGACAAGGCTACCATCCCTTAGAGTAACAAAATCTCTACAATGAACTACCTTCCATAATGACAAGGCTACCATCCATTGGAGTAACAAAATCTCAAAAATGAACTACCTTCCATAATGACAAGGCTATCATCCATTGGAGAAACAAAATCTCAATAATGAAATACCTTCTGTAATGACACGGATACAATCAATTAGAGTTACAAAATCTCAACAAAAAACTACCTTCCATAATGACAAGGCTACCATCCATTAAAGTAACAAAATCTCAAAAACAAACTACGTTCCATAATGACAAGGCTACCATCCATTGGAGTAAAAAAATATCAACAACGAACTACCTTCCATAATGACAAGGCTACCATCCATTGGAGTAACCAAATCTCAATAATGAACTACCTTCCATAATGACTAAGCTACCATACAATGGAGTAAAAAAATCTCAACAACAAACTACCTTTCATAATGACAAGGCTACCATCCAATGGAGTACAAAATCTCAAAAATGAACTACCTTCCATAATAACAAGGCTACCATCCATTGGAGTAACAAAATCCCAATAACGAACTACCTTCCATAATTACAAGGCTACCATCCATTGGAGTGACCAAATCTCAACAACCAACTACCTTCCATAATGAAGAGGCTACCATCCATTGGAGTAACAAAATTTCAACAACGAACTACCTTCCATAATGACAAGACTACCATCCATTGGAGAAACAAAATCTCTACAATGAACTACCTTCCATAATGACAAGGCTACCATTCATTGATGTAACAAATTCTCAAAAATGAACTACCTTCCATAATGAGAAGGCTATCATCCATTGGAGAAACAAAATATCAATAATGAAATACCTTCCGTAATGACACGGATACAATCAATTAGAGTTACAAAATCTCAACAAAAAACTGCCTTCCATAATGACAAGGCTACCATCCATTAAAGTAACAAAATCTCAACAACGAACTAAGTTCCATAATGACAAGGCTACCATCCATTGGAGTAACAAAATCTCAACAACAAACTATCTTCCAGATTGACAAGGCTAAAATCCATTAGAGTAACAAAATCTCAATAACGAACAACCTTCCATAATGACAAGTCCACCATCCATTGGAGTAACAAAATCTCAACAACGAAATACCTTCCATAATGACAAGGCTACCATCCATTGGAGTAACAAAATCTCAACAACTAACAACCTTCCATAATGACAAGGCTACCATCCATTGGAGTAGAAAAATCTCAACAACGAACTACCTTCCATAATGACAATGCTACCATCCATTGGAGTAAAAAAATATCAACAACGAACTACCTTCCATAATGACAAGGCTACCATCCATTGGAGTAACAAAATCTCAACAACGAACTACCTTCCATAATGACAAGGCTACCATCCATTGGAGTAAAAAAATATCAACAATGAACTACCTTCCATAATGACAAGGCTACCATCCATTGGAGTAACAAAATCTCAACAATGAACTACCTTCCACAATGACAAGTCTACCATCCATTGGAGTAACAAAATCTCAAAAACGAACTACCTTCCATAATGACAAAGCTACCATACAATGGAGTAAAAAAATCTCAACAACGAACTACCTTCCATAATGACGAGGCTACCATCCATTGGAGTAACAAAATTTCAACAACAAACTACCTTCCATAATGACAAGGCTACCATCCATTGGAGTAAAAAAATCTCAAAAATGAACTACCTTCCATAATGACAAGGCTATCATCCATTGGAGAAACAAAATCTCAATAATGAAATACCTTCCGTAATGACACGGATACAATCAATTAGAGTTACAAAATCTCAACAAAAAACTGCCTTCCATAATGACAAGGCTACCATCCATTAAAGTAACAAAATCTCAACAACGAACTACGTTCCATAATGACAAGGCTATCATCCATTGGAGTAACAAAATCTCAACAACAAACTATCTTCCATATTGACAAGGCTACAATCCATTAGAGTAACAAAATCTCAACAACAAACTACCTTCCATAATTACAAGTCCACCATCCATTGGAGTAACAAAATCTCAACAACAAAATACCTTCCATAATGACAAGGCTACCATCCATTGGAGAAACAAAATCTCAACAACTAACTACCTTCCATGATGATAAGGCTCCCATCCATTGGAGTAGAAAAATCTCAATAACGAACTACCTTCCATAATGACAATGCTACCATCCATTGGAGTAAAAAAATATCAACAACGAACTACCTACCATAATGACAAGGCTACCATCCTTTGGAGTGACCAAATCTCAACAACAAACTACCTTCCATAATGACGAGGTTACCATCCATTGCAGTAACAAAATTTCAACAACGAACTACCTTCCATAATGACAAGACTACCATCCATTGGAGTAACAAAATCTCTACAATGAACTACCTTCCATAATGACTAGGCTACCATCCATTGGAGTAACAAAATCTCAAAAATGAACTACCTTCCATAATGACAAGGCTATCATCCATTGGAGAAACAAAATCTCAATAATGAAATACCTTCCGTAATGACACGGACACAATCAATTAGAGTTACAAAATCTCAACAAAAAACTACCATCCATAATGACAAGGCTACCATCCATTAAAGTAACAAAATCTAAACAACGAACTACGTTCCATAATGACAAGGCTACCATCCATTGGAGTAACAAAATCTCAACAATAAACTATCTTCCATATTGACAAGGCTAAAATCCATTAGAGTAACAAAATCTCAACAACGAACTACCTTCCATAATGAGAAGTCCACCATCCATTGGAGTAACAAAATCTCCACAACAAACTACCTTCCATAATGACAAGGCTACCATCCATTGGAGTAACAAAATCTCAACAACGAACTACCTTCCATAATTATAAGGCTACCATCCATTGGAGTAAAAAAATATCTACAACGAACTACCTTCCATAATGACAATGCTACCATTCATTGGAGTAAAAAAATATCAACAACGAACTACCTTCCATAATGACAAGGCTACCATCCATTGGAGTAACAAAATCTCAACAACGAACTACCTTCCATAATGACAAGGCTACAATCCATTGGAGTAACAAAATCTCAACAACGAACTACCTTCCAAAATGACAAGTCTACCATCCATTGGAGTAAAAAAATCTCAATAAGGAACTACCTTTCATAATGACAAGGCTACCATCCAATGGAGTACAAAATCTCAAATATGAACTACCTTCCATAATAACAAGACTACCATCCATTGGAGTAACAAAATCCTAATAACGAACTACCTTCCATAATGACAAGGCTACCATCCATTGGAGTGACCAAATCTCAACAACGAACTACCTTCCATAATGACGAGGCTACCACCCATTGGAGTAACAAAATTTCAACAACGAACTACCTTCCATAATGACAAGACTACCATCCATTGGAGTAACAAGATCTCTACAATGAACTACCTTCCATAATGACAAGGCTACCATCCATTGGACTAACAAAATCTCAAAAATGAACTACCTTCCATAATGACAAGACTACCATCCATTGGAGTAACAAAATCTCTACAATGAACTACCTTCCATAATGACAAGGCTACCATCCATTGGAGTAACAAAATCTCAAAAATGAACTACCTTCCATAATGACAAGGCTATCATCCATTGGAGAAACAAAATCTCAATAATGAAATACCTTCCGTAATGACACAGATACAATCAATTAGAGTTACAAAATCTCAACAAAAAACTACCATCCACAATGACAAGGCTACCATCCATTAAAGTAACAAAATCTCAACAACGAACTACGTTCCATAATGACAAGGCTACCATCCATTGGAGTAACAAAATCTCAACAATAAACTATCTTCCATATTGACAAGGCTAAAATCCATTAGAGTAACAAAATCTCAACAACGAACTACCTTCCATAATGAGAAGTCCACCATCCATTGGAGTAACAAAATCTCCACAACAAACTACCTTCCATAATGACAATGCTACAATCCATTGGAGTATAAAAAATCTCGACAACAGACTACTTTCCATAATGACAAGGCTACCATCCATTGGAGTAACTAAAATATTGTACACAAACTACCTTCCATAATGACTAGTCTACCATCCATTGGAGTAACAAAGATATCGACATAAGACGATCTTCCATAACGACAAGGCTACAATCCATTGTAGTAACAAAAATCTCGACAACAGACTACCTTCCATAATGACAAGGCTACCATCCATTGGAGTAACAAAAAACTAGACAACAGACTACCTTCCATAATGACTAGGCTACCATCCATTGGAGTAACAAAGATATCGACAACAAACTACCTTCCATAACGACAAGGCTACAATCCATTGTAGTAACAAAAATATCGACAACAGACTACCTTCCATAATGACAAGGCTATCATCCATTATAGTGACAAAAATATCAACAATATACTACCTTATATAATGACAAGGCTACCTTCCATTGGAGTAACAAAAATCTCGACAACAAACTACCTTCCATAATGACAAGGCTACAATCTATTATAGTAACAAAAATCTCGACAATAGACTACCTTTCATAATGACAAGGCTACCATCCATTGGAATTAGAAAAATCTCGACAACAGACTACGTTCCATAATGACAAGGCTACCATCCCTTAGAGTAACAAAAATCTCGACAACAGACTACCTTCCATAATGCAAGGCTACAATCCATTGGAGTATAAAAATTCTCGACAACAGACTACCTTCCGTAATGACAAAGCTACCATCCATTGGAGTAACTATAATCTCGTACACAAACTACCTTCCATAATGACTCGGCTACCATCCATTGGAGTTACAAAGATATCGACAAGAGACTACCTTCCACAACAACAAGGCTACAATCCATTGTAGTAACAAAAATCTCGACAACAGACTACCTTCCATAATGACAAGGCTACCATCTATTATAGTGACAAAAATTTTGACAATATATTACCTTCTATTATGACAAGGCTACCATCCATTGGAGTAACAAAAATCTCGACAACAGACTACCTTCCATAACGACAAGGCTACCATCCATTGTAGTAACTAAAATGTCGTACACAAACTACCTTCGATAATGACTAGGCTACCATCCATTGGAGTAACAAAGATATCGACAACAGACTATCTTCTATAACGATAAGGCTACAATCCATTGTAGTAACAAAAATCTTGACAACAGACTACCTTCCATAATGACAAGGCTATTATCCATTGTAGTGACAAAAATATCGATAATATACTACCTTCTATAATGAAAACGCTACCATCCATTGGAGTAACAAAGATATTGACAACATACTACCTTCATTAATGACAAGGCTACCATCCATTGGAGTAAAAAAAATCACGACAACACACTACCTTCCATAATGACAAGGCTACCATGCAATGCAGTAACAAAAATCTAGGCAATAGACTTCCTTACATAATGACTAGGCTACCATCCATTTGAGTAACACAGATATCGACAACAAACTACCTTCCACAACGACAAGGCTACAATCCATTCTAGTATCAAAAATCTCAACAACAGACTACCTTCCATAATGACAATGCTACCATCCATTGGAATAACAAAAATCTCGACAAATGACTACGTTCCATAATGACAAGGCTACCATCCCTTAGAGTAACAAAATTCTCGATAACAAACTACCTTCCATAATAACAAGGCTACCATCCATTGGAGTAACAAAGATATCGACAACATACTACCTTCCATTAAGACAAGGCTACAATCCCTTAGAGTAACAAAAATTACGACAACAGACTACCTTTCATAATGACAAGGCTACCATCCATTGGAATAACAAAAATATCGTACACAAACTACCTTCCATAATGACTAGGCTACCATCTATTGGAGTAACAAAGATACCGATAATAGACTACCTTCCATAACGACATGGCTACAATCCATTATAGTAACAAAAATATCGACAACAGACTACCTTCCATAATGATAAGGCTACCATCCATTGTAGTGACAAAAATCTCGACAATATAGTACCTTCTATAATGACAATGCTACCATCCATTGGAATAACAAAAATATCGTACACAAACTACCTTCAATAATGATTAGGCTACCATCCATTGGAGTAACAAAGATATCGACAACAGACTACCTTCAATAATGACAAGGCTACAATCCATTGTAGTAACAAAAATCTCGATAACAAACTACCTTCCATAATGACAAGGCTACCACTCATTGTAGTGACAAAAATATCAACAATATACTACCTTATATAATGACAAGGCTACCTTCCATTGGAGTAACAAAAATCTCGACAACAAACTACCTTCCATAATGACAAGGCTACAATCTGTTATAGTAACAAAAATCTCGACAATAGACTACCTTTCATAATGACAAGGCTACCATCCATTGGAATAACAAAAATCTCGACAACAGACTACGTTCCATAATGACAAGGCTACCATCCCTTAGAGTAACAAAAATCCCGACAAAAGACTACCTTCCATAATGACAAGGCTACAATCCATTGGAGCATAAAAAATCTTGACAACATACTACCTTTCGTAATGACAAGGCAACCATCCATTGGAGTAACTAAAATCTCGTACACAAACTACCTTCCATAATGACTCGGCTACCATTCGTTGGAGTAACAAAGATATCGACAAGAGACTACCTTCCACAACGATAAGGCTACAATCCATTGTAGTAACAAAAATCTCGACAACTGACTACCTTCCATAATGACGAGGCTACCATCCATTATAGTGACAAAAATTTCGACAATATATTACCTTCTATAATGACAAGGCTACCATCCATTGGAGTAACAAAAATCTCGACAACAGACTACCTTCCATAATGACAAGGCTACCATCCATTGTAGTAACTAAAATCTTGTACACAAACTACCTTCCATAATGACTAGGCTACAATCCATTGGAGTAACAAAGATATTGACAACAGACTATCTTCTATAATGACAAGGCTACAATCCATTGTAGTAATAAAAATCTTGACAACAGACTACCTTCCATAATGACAAGGCTATTATCCATTGTAGTGACAAAAATCTTAATAATATACTACCTTCTATAATGAAAACGCTACCATCCATTGGAATAACAAAAATCTCGACAATAGACTACGTTCCATAATGACAAGGCTACCATCCCTTAGAGTAACAAATATCTCAACAACAGACCACCTTCCATAATGACAAGGCTACCATACATTGGAGTAACAAAGATATTGACAACATACTACCTTCATCAATGACAAGGCTACCATCCATTGGAGTAAAAAAAATCACGACAACAGACTACCTTCCATAATGACAAGGCTACCATCCATTGGAATAATAAAAATATCGACAACACACTACCTTCCATGATGACAAGGCTACCATGCAATGGAGTAACAAAAATCTAGGCAATAGACTTCCTTCCATAATGACTAGGCTACCATCCATTTGAGTAACACAGATATCGACAACAAACTACCTTCCACAACGACAAGGCTACAATCCATTCTAGTTACAAAAATCTCAACAACAGACTACCTTCCATAATGACAATGCTACCATCCATTGGAATAACAAAAATCTCGACAACTGACTACGTTCCATAATGACAAGGCTACCATCCCTTAGAGTAACAAAATTCTCGATAAAAAACTACCTTCCATAATAACAAGGCTACCATCCATTGGAGTAACAAAGATATCGACAACATACTACCTTCCATTATGACAATGCTACAATCCCTTAGAGTAACAAAAATTACGACAACAGACTACCTTTCATAATGACAAGGCTACCATCCATTGGAATAACAAAAATATCGTACACAAACTACCTTCCATAATGACTAGGCTACCATCTATTGGAGTAACAAAGATACCGATAATAGACTACCTTTCATAACGACAAGGCTACAATCCATTATAGTAACAAAAATATCGACAACAGACTACCTTCCATAATGACAATGCTACCATCCATTGGAATAACAAAAATATCGTACACAAACTACCTTCAATAATGATTAGGCTACCATCCATTGGAGTAACAAAGATATCGACAACAGACTACCTTCAATAATGACAAGGCTACAATCCATTATAGTAACAAAAATCTCGATAACAAACTACCTTCCATAATGACAAGGCTACAATCTGTTATAGTAACAAAAATCTCGACAATAGACTACCTTTCATAATGACAAGGCTACCATCCATTGGAATAACAAAAATCCTGACAACAGACTACGTTCCATAATGACAAGGCTACCATCCCTTAGAGTAACAAAAATCTCGACAACAGACTACCTTCCATAATGACAAGGCTACAATCCATTGGAGTATAAAAAATCTTGACAACATACTACCTTTCGTAATGACAAGGCAACCATCCATTGGAGTAACTAAAATCTCGTACACAAACTACCTTCCATAATGACTCGGCTACCATCCATTGGAGTAACAAAGATATCGACAAGAGACTACCTTCCACAACGATAAGGCTACAATCCATTGTAGTAACAAAAATCTCGACAACTGACTACCTTCCATAATGACAAGGCTACCATCCATTATAGTGACAAAAATTTCGACAATATATTACCTTCTATAATGACAAGGCTACCATCCATTGGAGTAACAAAAATCTTGACAACAGACTACCTTCCATAATGACAAGGCTACCATCCATTGTAGTAACTAAAATCTCGTACACAAACTACCTTCCATAATGACTAGGCTACCATCCATTGGAGTAACAAGGATATCGACAACAGACTATCTTCTATAATGACAAGGCTACCATCCATTGGAATAACAAAAATCTCGACAATAGACTACCTTTCATAATGACAAGGCTACCATCCATTGTAGTAATAAAAATCTTGACAACAGACTACCTTCCATAATGACAAGGCTATTATCCATTGTAGTGACAAAAATCTCAATAATATACTACCCTCTATAATGAAAACGCTACCATCCATTGGAATAACAAAAATCTCGACAATAGACTACGTTCCATAATGACAAGGCTACCATCCCTTAGAGTAACAAATATCTCAACAACAGACCACCTTCCATAATGACAAGGGTACCATCCATTGGAGTAACAAAGATATCGATAACATACTACCTTCATTAATGACAAGGCTACCATTCATTGGAATAACAAAAATCACGACAACAGACTACCTTCCATAATGACAAGGCTACCATGCAATGGAGTAACAAAAATCTAGGAAATAGACTACCTTCCAGAGTTACAAGGCTATAATCTATTGGAGTATAAAAAATCTCGACAATAGACTACCTTCCATAATGACAAGGCTACCATCCATTAGAGTAACTAAAATCTCGTACACAAACTTCCTTCCATAATGACTAGGCTACCATCCATTGGAGTAACAAAGAAATTGTCAACAAACTACCTTCCACAACGACAAGGCTACAATCCATTCTAGTAACAAAAATCTCGACAACGGACTACCTTCCATAATGACAATGCTACCATCCATTGGAATAACAAAAATCTCAACAACTGACTATGTTCCATAATGACAAGGCTACCATCCCTTAGAGTAACAAAATTCTCGATAACATACTACCTTCCATAATAACAAGGCTACAATCCCTTAGAGTAACAAAAATTATGACAACAGACTACCTTTCATAATGACAAGGCTACCATCCATTGGAATAACAAAAATATCGTACACAAACTACCTTCCATAATGACTAGGCTACCATCTATTGGAGTAACAAAGATACCGACAACAGACTACCTTCCATAACGACAAGGCTACAATCCATTATAGTAACAAAAATCTCGACAACAGACTACCTTCCATAATGATAAGGCTACCATCCATTGTAGTGACAAAAATCTCGACAATATACTACCTTCCATAATGACAATGCTACCATTCATTGGAATAACAAAAATATCGTACACAAACTACCTTCAATAATGATTAGGCTATCATCCATTGTAGTAACAAAGATATCGACAACTGAATACCTTCCATAATGACAAGGCTACAATCCATTGTAGTAAAAAAAATCTCGATAATAGACTACCTTCCATAATGACAAGGCTACAATTCATTGTAGTGACAAAAATATTAACAATATACTACCTTATATAATGACAAGGCTACCTTCCATTGGAGTAACAAAAATCTCGACAACAAACTACCTTCCATAATGAGAAGGCTACAATCTATTATAGTAACAAAAATCACGACAATAGACTACCTTTCATAATGACAAGGCTACCATCCATTGGAATAACAAAAATCTCGACAACAGACTACGTTCCATAATGACAAGGCTACCATCCCTTAGAGTAACAAAAATATCGACAACAGACTACCTTCCATAATGACAAGGCTACAATCCATTGGAGTATAAAAAATCTCGACAACAGACTACCTTCCGTAATGACAAGGCTACCATCCATTGGAGTAACTAAAATCTCATACACAAACAACCTTCCATAATGACTCGCTACCATCCATTGGAGTAACAAAGATATCGACAAGAGACTACCTTCCACAATGACAAGGCTACAATCCATTGTAGTAAAAAAAATCTCGACAACAGACTCCCTTCCATAATGACAAGGCTACCATCCATTATTGTGACAAAAATTTCGACAATATATTACCTTCTATAATGACAAGGCTACCATCCATTGTAGTAACTAAAATCTCGTACACAAACTACCGTCCATAATGACTAGGCTACCATCCATTGGAGTAACAAAGATATCGACAACAGACTATCTTCTATAACGACAAGGCTGCAATCCATTGTAGTAACAAAAATCTTGACAACAGACTACCTTCCATAATGACAAGGCTATTATCCATTCTAGTGACAAAAATCTCAATAGTATACTACCTTCTATAACGAAAACGCTACCATCCATTGGAATAAGAAAAATCTCGACAATAGACTACATTCCATAATGACAAGGCTACCATCCCTTAGAGTAACAAATATCTCAACAACAGACATCCTTTCATAATGACAAGGCTACCATCCATTGGAGTAACAAAGATATCGACAACATACTACCTTCATTAATGACAAGGCTACCATTCATTGGAGTAACAAAAATCACGACAACAGACTACCTTCCATAATGACAAGGCTACCATCCATTGGAATAACAAAAATATCGACAACACACTACCTTCCATAATAACAAGGCTACCATGCAATGGAGAAACAAAAATCTAGGAAATAGACTACCTTCCATAATTACAAGGTTACAATCTATTGGAGAATAAAAAATCTCGACAACAGACTACCTTCCATAATGACAAGGCTACCATCCATTAGAGTAACTAAAATCTCGTACACATACTTCCTTCCATAATGACTAGGCTACCATCCATTGGAGTAACAAAGATATCGACAACAAACTACCTTCCACAACGACAAGGCTAGAGTCCATTCTAGTAATAAAAATCTCGACAACAGACTACCTTCCATAATGACAATGCTACCATCCATTGGAATAACAAAAATCTCGACAATTGACTACGTTCCATAATGACTAGGCTACCATCCCTTAGAGTAACAAAATTCTCGATAATAGACTACCTTCCATAATAACAAGGCTACCATCCATTGGAGTAACAAAGATATCGACAACAGACTACCTTTCATAATGATAAGGCTACCATCCATTGTAGTGACAATAATCTCGACAATATACTACCTTCTATAATGACAATGCTACCATCCATTGGAATAACAAAAATATCGTACACAAACAACCTTCAATAATGACCAAGCTACCATCCATTAGAGTAACAAAGATATCGACAACAGACTACCTTCCATAATGACAAGGCTACAATCCACTGTAGAAACAAAAATCTCGATAACAGACTACCTTCCATAATAACAAGGATACCATTCATTGTAGTGACAAAAATATCAACAATATAATACCTTATATAATGACAAGTCTACCTTCCATTGGAGTAACAAAAATCTCGACAACAAACTACCTTCCATAATGACAAGGCTACAATCTATTATAGTAACAAAAATCTCGACAATAGACTACCTTTCATTATGACAAGGCTACCATCCATTGGAATAACAAAAATCTCGACAACAGACTACGTTCCATAATGACAAGGCTACTATCCCTTACTGTAACAAAAATCTCGACCACAGACTACCTTCCAAAATGACAAGGCTACAATCCATTGGAGTATAAAAAATCTCGACAACAGACTACCTTCCGTAATGACAAGGCTACCATCCGTTGGAGTAACTAAAATCTCGTACACAAACTACCTTCCATAATGACTAGGCTACCATCCATTAGAGTAACAAAGATATCGACAAGAGACTACCTTCCACAACAACAAGGCTACAATCCATTGTAGTAACTAAAATCTCGACAACAGACTACCTTCCATAATGACAAGGCTACCATCCATTATAGTGACAAAAATTTCGACAATATATTACCTTCTATAATGACAAGGCTACCCTCCATTGGAGTAACAAACATCTTGACAACAGACTACCTTCCATAATGACAAGGCTACCATCCATTGTAGTAACTAAAATCTCGTACACAAACTACCTTCCATAATGACTAGGCTACCATCCATTGGAGTAACAAGTATATCGACAACAGACTATCTTCTATAACGACAAGGCTACAATCCATTGTAGTAACCAAAATCTTGACAACAGACTACCTTCCATAATGACAAGGCTATTATCCATTGTAGTGACAAAAATCTCAATAATATACTACCTTCTATAATGAAAACGCTACCATCCATTGGAATAACAAAAATCTCGACAATAGACTATGTTCCATAATGACAAGGCTACCATCCCTTAGAGTAACAAATATCTCAACAACAGACCACCTTCCATAATGACAAGGCTACCATCCATTAGAGTAACAAAGATATCGACAACATACTACCTCCATTAATGACAAGGCTACCATCCATTTTAGTGAAAAATATCTCGACAATATAGTACCTTCTATAACGACGATGCTACCATCCATTGGAATAACAAAAATATCGTACAGAAACTACCTTCAATATTGACTAGGCTATCATCCATTGGAGTAACAAAGATATCGACAACAGACTACCTTCCATAATGACAAGGCTACAATCCATTGTAATAACAAAAATCTCGACAACAGACTACCTTCCATAATGACAAGGCTACCATTCATTGTAGTGAAAAAAATCTCACCAATATACTACCTTCTATAATGACAAGGCTAGCATCCATTGGAGTACCAAAAATCTCGACAACATAATACCTTCCATAATGACAAGGCTACAATCTATTATAGTGACAAAAATCTCGACAATAGACTAACTTCCATAATGACAAGGCTACAATCTATTATAGTTACAAAAATCTCGAAAATAGACTACCTTTCATAATGACAAGTCTACCATCCATTAGAATAACAAAAATATCGACAACAGACTACGTTCCATAATGACAAGGCTACCATCCCTTAGAGTAACCAAAATCTCGACAATAAACTACCTTCCATAATGACAAGGCTACAATCCATTAGAGTATCAAAAAACTCGACAACAGACTACCTTCCATAATGACTAGGCTACCATCCATTGGAGTACCAAAGATATCGACAACAGACTACCTTCCATAACGACAAGGCTACAATCCATTATAGTAACAAAAATCTCGACAACAGACTACCTTCCATAATGACAAGGCTACCATCCATTTTAGTGACAAAAATATCAACAATATACTACCTTCTATAATGACAAGGCTACAATCCATTGGAGTAATAAAAATCTCGACAACAGACTACCTTCCATAATGACAAGGCTACAATCTATTATAGTAACAAAAATATTGACAATAGACTACCTTTCATAATGACAAGGCTACCATCCATTGGAATAACAAAAATCTCGACAACAGACTATGTTCCATATTGAAAATGCTACCATCCCTTAGAGTAACAAAAATCTCAACAATAGACTACCTTCCATAATGACAAGGCTACCATCCACTGTAGTAACAAAAATCTCGACAACAAACTACCTTCGATAATGACAAGGCTACCATCCATTGGAGTAACTAAAATCTCGTACACAAACTACCTTCCATAATGACTAGGCTACCATCCATTGGAGTAACAAAGATATCGACAACAGACTATCTTCCATAACAACAAGGCTACAATCTATTGTAGTAACAAAAATCTCGACAACAGACTACCTTCCATAATGACAAGGCTACCATACATTGTAGTGACAAAAATCTCAATAATATACTACCTTCTATAATGAAAACTCTACCATCCATTGGAATAACAAAAAATCTCGACAATGGACTAGGTTCCATAATGACAAGGCTACCATCCCTTAGAGTAACAAATATCTCAACAACAGACCACCTTCCATAATGACAAGGCTACCATCCATTGGAGTAACAAAGATATCGATAACATACTACCTCCATTAATGACAAGGCTACCATCCATTGGAGTAACAAAAGTCATGACAACAGACTACCTTCCATAATTACAAGGCTACAATCCATTGGAATAAGAAAAATATCGACAACACACTACCTTCCATAATGACAAGGCTACCATGCAATGGAGTAACAAAAATCTAGGCAATAGAGTACCTTCCATAATTACAAGGCTACAATATATTGGAGTATAAAAAATCTCGACAACAGACTACCTTCCATAATGACAAGGCTACCATCCATTAGAGTAACTAAAATCTCGTACACAAACTTCCTTCCATAATGGCTAGGCTACCATCCATTGGAGTAACAAAGATATCGACAACAAACTACCTTCCATAACGATAAGGCTACAATCCATTCTAGTAACAAAAATCTCGACAACGGACTACCTTCCATAATGACAATGCTACCATCCATTGGTATAACAAAACTCTTGACAACAGACTACGTTCCATAATGACAAGGCTACCATCCCTTAGAGTAACAAAATTCTCTATAACAGACTACCTACCATAATAACAAGGCTACCATCCATTGGAGTAACAAAGATATCGACAACATACTACCTTCCATTATGACAAGGATACCATCCCTTAGAGTAACAAAAATTACGACAACAGACTACCTTTCATAATGACAAGGTTACCATCCATTGGAATAACAAAAATATCATACACAAACTACCTTCCATAATGACTAGGCTACAACTATTGGAGTAACAAAGAAACCGACAACAGACTACCTTCCATAACGACAAGGCTACAATCCATTATAGTAACAAAAATATCGACAACAGACTACCTTCCATAATGATAAGGCTACCATCCATTGTAGTGACAAAAATCTCGACAATATAGTACCTTCTATAATGACAATGCTACCATCCATTGGAATAACAAAAATATCATACAGAAACTACCTTCAATAATGAATAGGCTATCATCCATTGGAGTAACAAAGATATCGACAACATACTACCTTCCATAATGACAAGGCTACAATCCATTGTAGTAACAAAAATCTCGACGAAAGAACACCTTCCATCATGACAAGGCTACCATTCATTGTAGTGACAAAAATCTCACCAATATACTACCTTCTATAATGACAAGGCTACCATCCATTGGAGTAACAAAAATCTCGACAACATAATACCTTCCATAATGACAAGGCTACAATCTATTATAGTGACAAAAATCTCGACAATAGACTACCTTCCATAATGACAAGGCTACAACCTATTATAGTTACAAAAATCTTGACAATAGACTACCTTTCATAATGACAAGTCCACCATCTATTAGAATAACAAAAATATCGATAACAGACTACATTCTATAATGACAAGGCTACCATCCCTTAGAGTAACCAAAATCTCGACAACAAACTAACTTCCATAATGATAAGGCTACAATCCATTAGAGTATCAAAAAACTCGACAACAGACTACCTTCCATAATGACTAGGCTACCATCCATTGGAGTAACAAAGATATGGACAATAGACTACCTTCCATAACGACAAGGCTACAATCCATTGTAGTAACAAAAATCTCGACAACAGACTACCTTCCATAATGACAAGGCTACGATCCATTGTAATGACAAAAATATCAACAATATACTACCTTCTATAATGACAAGGCTACCATCCATTGGAGTAACAAAAATCTCGACAACAGACTACCTTCCATAATGACAAGGCTACAATCTATTATAGTAACAAAAATATCGACAATAGACTACCTTTTATAATGACAAGGCTACCATCCATTGGAATAACAAAAATCTCGACAACAGACTATGTTCCATATTGAAAATGCTACCATCCCTTAGAGTAACAAAAATCTCAACAATAGACTACCTTCCATAATGACAAGGCTACAATCCATTGGAGTATAAAAAATCTCGACAACAGACTACCTTCCATAATGACAAGGCTACCATCCATTGGAGTAACTAAAATCTCGAAAACAAACTACCTTCCATAATGACAAGGCTACCATCCATTATAGTGACAAAAATCTCGGTAATATATTACCTTCTATAATGACAAGGCTACCATCCATTGGAGTAACAAAAATCTTGACAACAAACTACCTTCGATAATGACAAGGCTACCATCCATTGGAGTAACTAAAATCTCATACACAAACTACCTTCTATAATGACTAGGCTACCATCCATTGGAGTAACAAAGATATCGACAACAGACTATCTTCCATAACAACAAGGCTACAATCTATTGTAGTAACAAAAATCTCGACAACAGACTACCTTCCATAATGACAAGGCTACCATACATTGTAGTGACAAAAATCTCAATAATATACTACCTTCTATAATGAAAACGCTACCATCCATTGGAATAACAAAAAATCTCGACAATGGACTAGGTTCCATAATGACAAGGCTACCATCCCTTAGAGTAACAAATATCTCAACAACAGACCACCTTCCATAATGACAAGGCTACCATCCATTGGAGTAACAAAGATATCGGCAACATACTACCTCCATTAATGACAAGGCTACCATCCATTGGAGTAACAGAAATCATGACAACAGACTACCTTCCATAATTAAAAGGCTACAATCCATTGGAATAAGAAAAATATCGACAACACACTACCTTCCATAATGACAAGGCTACCATGCAATGGAGTAACAAAAATCTAGGCAATAGAGTACCTTCCATAATTACAAGGCTACAATATATTGGAGTATAAAAAATCTCGACAACAGACTACCTGCCATAATGACAAGGCTACCATCCATTAGAGTAACTAAAATCTCGTACACAAACTTCCTTCCATAATGGCTAGGCTACCATCCATTGGAGTAACAAAGATATCGACAACAAACTACCTTCCATAACGATAAGGCTACAATCCATTCTAGTAACAAAAATCTCGACAACAGACTACCTTCCATAATGACAATGCTACCATCCATTGGTATAACAAAAATCTTGACAACAGACTACGTTACATAATGACCCGGCTACCATCCCTTAGAGTAACAAAATTCTCTATAACAGACTACCTACCATAATAACAAGGCTACCATCCATTGGAGTAACAAAGATATCGACAACATACTACCTTCCATTATGACAAGGCTACCATCCCTTAGAGTAACAAAAATTATGACAACAGACTACCTTTCATAATGACAAGGCTACCATCCATTGGAATAACAAAAATATCATACACAAACTACCTTCCATAATGACTAGGCTACAACTAATGGAGTAACAAAGATACCGACAACAGACTACCTTCCATAACGACAAGGCTACAATCCATTATAGTAACAAAAATCTCGACAACAGACTACCTTCCATAATGATAAGGCTACCATCCATTGTAGTGACAAAAATCTCGACAATATAGTACGTTCTATAATGACAATGCTACCATCCATTGGAATAACCAAAATATCGTACAGAAACTACCTTCAATAATGGATAGGCTATCATCCATTGGAGAAACAAAGATATCGACAACATACTACCTTCCATAATGACAAGGCTACAATCCATTGTAGTAACAAAAATCTCGACGAAAGAACACCTTCCATGATGACAAGGCTACCATTCATTGTAGTGACAAAAATATCACCAATATACTACCTTCTATAATGACAAGGCTACCATCCATTGGAGTAACAAAAATCTCGACAACATAATACCTTCCATAATGACAAGGCTACAATCTATTATAGTGACAAAAATCTCGACAATAGACTACCTTCCATAATGACAAGGCTACAACCTATTATAGTTACAAAAATCTTGACAATAGACTACCTTTCATAATGACAAGTCCACCATCTATTAGAATAACAAAAATATCGATAACAGACTACATTCTATAATGACAAGGCTACCATCCCTTAGAGTAACCAAAATCTCGACAACAAACTAACTTCCATAATGACAAGGCTACAATCCATTAGAGTATCAAAAAACTCGACAACAGACTACCTTCCATAATGACTAGGCTACCATCCATTGGAGTAACAAAGATATGGACAATAGACTACCTTCCATAACGACAAGGCTACAATCCATTGTAGTAACAAAAATCTCGACAACAGACTACCTTCCATAATGACAAGGCTACGATCCATTGTAGTGACAAAAATATCAACAATATACTACCTTCTATAATGACAAGGCTACCATCCATTGGAGTAACAAAAATCTCGACAACAGACTACCTTCCATAATGACAAGGCTACAATCTATTATAGTAACAAAAATATCGACAATAGACTACCTTTTATAATGACAAGGCTACCATCCATTGGAATAACAAAAGTCTCGACAACAGACTATGTTCCATATTGAAAATGCTACCATCCCTTAGAGTAACAAAAATCTCAACAATAGACTACCTTCCATAATGACAAGGCTACAATCCATTGGAGTATAAAAAATCTCGACAACAGACTACCTTCCATAATGACAAGGCTACCATCCATTGGAGTAACTAAAATCTCGAAAACAAACTACCTTCCATAATGACAAGGCTACCATCCATTATAGTGACAAAAATCTCGGTAATATATTACCTTCTATAATGACAAGGCTACCATCCATTGGAGTAACAAAAATCTTGACAACAAACTACCTTCGATAATGACAAGGCTACCATCCATTGGAGTAACTAAAATCTCATACACAAACTACCTTCTATAATGACTAGGCTACCATCCATTGGAGTAACAAAGATATCGACAACAGACTATCTTCCATAACAACAAGGCTACAATCTATTGTAGTAACAAAAATCTCGACAACAGACTACCTTCCATAATGACAAGGCTACCATACATTGTAGTGACAAAAATCTCAATAATATACTACCTTCTATAATGAAAACGCTACCATCCATTGGAATAACAAAAAATCTCGACAATGGACTAGGTTCCATAATGACAAGGCTACCATCCCTTAGAGTAACAAATATCTCAACAACAGACCACCTTCCATAATGACAAGGCTACCATCCATTGGAGTAACAAAGATATCGGCAACATACTACCTCCATTAATGACAAGGCTACCATCCATTGGAGTAACAGAAATCATGACAACAGACTACCTTCCATAATTAAAAGGCTACAATCCATTGGAATAAGAAAAATATCGACAACACACTACCTTCCATAATGACAAGGCTACCATGCAATGGAGTAACAAAAATCTAGGCAATAGAGTACCTTCCATAATTACAAGGCTACAATATATTGGAGTATAAAAAATCTCGACAACAGACTACCTGCCATAATGACAAGGCTACCATCCATTAGAGTAACTAAAATCTCGTACACAAACTTCCTTCCATAATGGCTAGGCTACCATCCATTGGAGTAACAAAGATATCGACAACAAACTACCTTCCATAACGATAAGGCTACAATCCATTCTAGTAACAAAAATCTCGACAACAGACTACCTTCCATAATGACAATGCTACCATCCATTGGTATAACAAAAATCTTGACAACAGACTACGTTACATAATGACAAGGCTACCATCCCTTAGAGTAACAAAATTCTCTATAACAGACTACCTACCATAATAACAAGGCTACCATCCATTGGAGTAACAAAGATATCGACAACATACTACCTTCCATTATGACAAGGCTACCATCCCTTAGAGTAACAAAAATTACGACAACAGACTACCTTTCATAATGACAAGGCTACCATCCATTGGAATAACAAAAATATCATACACAAACTACCTTCCATAATGACTAGGCTACAACTATTGGAGTAACAAAGATACCGACAACAGACTACCTTCCATAACGACAAGGCTACAATCCATTATAGTAACAAAAATCTCGACAACAGACTACCTTCCATAATGATAAGGCTACCATCCATTGTAGTGACAAAAATCTCGACAATATAGTACGTTCTATAATGACAATGCTACCATCCATTGGAATAACAAAAATATCGTACAGAAACTACCTTCAATAATGAATAGGCTATCATCCATTGGAGAAACAAAGATATCGACAACATACTACCTTCCATAATGACAAGGCTACAATCCATTGTAGTAACAAAAATCTCGACGAAAGAACACCTTCCATGATGACAAGGCTACCATTCATTGTAGTGACAAAAATATCACCAATATACTACCTTCTATAATGACAAGGCTACCATCCATTGGAGTAACAAAAATCTCGACAACATAATACCTTCCATAATGACAAGGCTACAATCTATTATAGTGATAAAAATCTCGACAATAGACTACCTTCCATAATGACAAGGCTACAACCTATTATAGTTACAAAAATCTTGACAATAGACTACCTTTCATAATGAAAAGTCCACCATCTATTAGAATAACAAAAATATCGATAACAGACTACATTCCATAATGACAAGGCTACCATCCCTTAGAGTAACTAAAATCTCGACAACAAACTAACTTCCATAATGACAAGGCTACAATCCATTAGAGTATCAAAAAACTCGACAGCAGACTACCTTCCATAATGACTAAGCTACCATCCATTGGAGTAACAAAGATATGGACAATAGACTACCTTCCATAACGAAAAGGCTACAATCCATTGTAGTAACAAAAATCTCGACAACAGACTACCTTCCATAATGACAAGGCTACGATCCATTGTAGTGACAAAAATATCAACAATATACTACCTTCTATAATGACAAGGCTACCATCCATTGGAGTAACAAAAATCTCGACAACAGACTACCTTCCATAATGACAAGGCTACAATCTATTATAGTAACAAAAATATCGACAATAGACTACCTTTTATAATGACAAGGCTACCATCCATTGGAATAACAAAAATCTCGACAACAGACTACGTTCCATATTGAAAATGCTACCATCCCTTAGAGTAACAAAAATCTCAACAATAGACTGCCTTCCATAATGACAAGGCTACAATCCATTGGAGTATAAGAAATCTCGACAACAGACTACCTTCCATAATGACAAGGCTACCATCCATTGGAGTAACTAAAATCTCGAAAACTAACTACCTTCCATAATGACAAGGCTACCATCCATTATAGTGACAAAAATCTCGGTAATATATTACCTTCTATAATGACAAGGCTACCATCCATTGGAGTAACAAAAATCTTGACAACAAACTACCTTCGATAATGACAAGGCTACCATCCATTGGAGTAACTAAAATCTTGTACACAAACTACCTTCTATAATGACTAGGCTACCATCCATTGGAGTAACAAAGATATCGACAACAGACTATCTTCCATAACAACAAGGCTACAATCTATTGTAGTAACAAAAATCTCGACAACAGACTACCTTCCATAATGACAAGGCTACCATACATTGTAGTGACAAAAATCTCAATAATATACTACCTTTTATAATGAAAACGCTACCATCCATTGGAATAACAAAAAATCTCGACAATGGACTAGGTTCCATAATGACAAGGCTACCATCCCTTAGAGTAACAAATATCTCAACAACAGACCACCTTCCATAATGACAAGGCTACCATCCATTGGAGTAACAAAGATATCGGCAACATACTACCTCCATTAATGACAAGGCTACCATCCATTGGAGTAACAGAAATCATGACAACAGACTACCTTCCATAATTAAAAGGCTACAATCCATTGGAATAAGAAAAATATCGACAACACACTACCTTCCATAATGACAAGGCTACCATGCAATGGAGTAACAAAAATCTAGGCAATAGAGTACCTTCCATAATTACAAGGCTACAATATATTGGAGTATAAAAAATCTCGACAACAGACTACCTGCCATAATGACAAGGCTACCATCCATTAGAGTAACTAAAATCTCGTACACAAACTTCCTTCCATAATGGCTAGGCTACCATCCATTGGAGTAACAAAGATATCGACAACAAACTACCTTCCATAACGATAAGGCTACAATCCATTCTAGTAATAAAAATCTCGACAACAGACTACCTTCCATAATGACAATGCTACCATCCATTGGTATAACAAAAATCTTGACAACAGACTACGTTACATAATGACAAGGCTACCATCCCTTAGAGTAACAAAATTCTCTATAACAGACTACCTACCATAATAACAAGGCTACCATCCATTGGAGTAACAAAGATATCGACAACATACTACCTTCCATTATGACAAGGCTACCATCCCTTAGAGTAACAAAAATTACGACAACAGACTACCTTTCATAATGACAAGGCTACCATCCATTGGAATAACAAAAATATCATACACAAACTACCTTCCATAATGACTAGGCTACAACTATTGGAGTAACAAAGATACCGACAACAGACTACCTTCCATAACGACAAGGCTACAATCCATTATAGTAACAAAAATCTCGACAACAGACTACCTTCCATAATGATAAGGCTACCATCCATTGTAGTGACAAAAATCTCGACAATATAGTACGTTCTATAATGACAATGCTACCATCCATTGGAATAACAAAAATATCATACAGAAACTACCTTCAATAATGAATAGGCTATCATCCATTGGAGAAACAAAGATATCGACAACATACTACCTTCCATAATGACAAGGCTACAATCCATTGTAGTAACAAAAATCTCGACGAAAGAACACCTTCCATGATGACAAGGCTACCATTCATTGTAGTGACAAAAATATCACCAATATACTACCTTCTATAATGACAAGGCTACCATCCATTGGAGTAACAAAAATCTCGACAACATAATACCTTCCATAATGACAAGGCTACAATCTATTATAGTGATAAAAATCTCGACAATAGACTACCTTCCATAATGACAAGGCTACAACCTATTATAGTTACAAAAATCTTGACAATAGACTACCTTTCATAATGAAAAGTCCACCATCTATTAGAATAACAAAAATATCGATAACAGACTACATTCCATAATGACAAGGCTACCATCCCTTAGAGTAACTAAAATCTCGACAACAAACTAACTTCCATAATGACAAGGCTACAATCCATTAGAGTATCAAAAAACTCGACAGCAGACTACCTTCCATAATGACTAAGCTACCATCCATTGGAGTAACAAAGATATGGACAATAGACTACCTTCCATAACGAAAAGGCTACAATCCATTGTAGTAACAAAAATCTCGACAACAGACTACCTTCCATAATGACAAGGCTACGATCCATTGTAGTGACAAAAATATCAACAATATACTACCTTCTATAATGACAAGGCTACCATCCATTGGAGTAACAAAAATCTCGACAACAGACTACCTTCCATAATGACAAGGCTACAATCTATTATAGTAACAAAAATATCGACAATAGACTACCTTTTATAATGACAAGGCTACCATCCATTGGAATAACAAAAATCTCGACAACAGACTACGTTCCATATTGAAAATGCTACCATCCCTTAGAGTAACAAAAATCTCAACAATAGACTGCCTTCCATAATGACAAGGCTACAATCCATTGGAGTATAAGAAATCTCGACAACAGACTACCTTCCATAATGACAAGGCTACCATCCATTGGAGTAACTAAAATCTCGAAAACTAACTACCTTCCATAATGACAAGGCTACCATCCATTATAGTGACAAAAATCTCGGTAATATATTACCTTCTATAATGACAAGGCTACCATCCATTGGAGTAACAAAAATCTTGACAACAAACTACCTTCGATAATGACAAGGCTACCATCCATTGGAGTAACTAAAATCTTGTACACAAACTACCTTCTATAATGACTAGGCTACCATCCATTGGAGTAACAAAGATATCGACAACAGACTATCTTCCATAACAACAAGGCTACAATCTATTGTAGTAACAAAAATCTCGACAACAGACTACCTTCCATAATGACAAGGCTACCATACATTGTAGTGACAAAAATCTCAATAATATACTACCTTCTATAATGAAAACGCTACCATCCATTGGAATAACAAAAAATCTCGACAATGGACTAGGTTCCATAATGACAAGGCTACCATCCCTTAGAGTAACAAATATCTCAACAACAGACCACCTTCCATAATGACAAGGCTACCATCCATTGGAGTAACAAAGATATCGGCAACATACTACCTCCATTAATGACAAGGCTACCATCCATTGGAGTAACAGAAATCATGACAACAGACTACCTTCCATAATTAAAAGGCTACAATCCATTGGAATAAGAAAAATATCGACAACACACTACCTTCCATAATGACAAGGCTACCATGCAATGGAGTAACAAAAATCTAGGCAATAGAGTACCTTCCATAATTACAAGGCTACAATATATTGGAGTATAAAAAATCTCGACAACAGACTACCTGCCATAATGACAAGGCTACCATCCATTAGAGTAACTAAAATCTCGTACACAAACTTCCTTCCATAATGGCTAGGCTACCATCCATTGGAGTAACAAAGATATCGACAACAAACTACCTTCCATAACGATAAGGCTACAATCCATTCTAGTAATAAAAATCTCGACAACAGACTACCTTCCATAATGACAATGCTACCATCCATTGGTATAACAAAAATCTTGACAACAGACTACGTTACATAATGACAAGGCTACCATCCCTTAGAGTAACAAAATTCTCTATAACAGACTACCTACCATAATAACAAGGCTACCATCCATTGGAGTAACAAAGATATCGACAACATACTACCTTCCATTATGACAAGGCTACCATCCCTTAGAGTAACAAAAATTACGACAACAGACTACCTTTCATAATGACAAGGCTACCATCCATTGGAATAACAAAAATATCATACACAAACTACCTTCCATAATGACTAGGCTACAACTATTGGAGTAACAAAGATACCGACAACAGACTACCTTCCATAACGACAAGGCTACAATCCATTATAGTAACAAAAATCTCGACAACAGACTACCTTCCATAATGATAAGGCTACCATCCATTGTAGTGACAAAAATCTCGACAATATAGTACGTTCTATAATGACAATGCTACCATCCATTGGAATAACAAAAATATCATACAGAAACTACCTTCAATAATGAATAGGCTATCATCCATTGGAGAAACAAAGATATCGACAACATACTACCTTCCATAATGACAAGGCTACAATCCATTGTAGTAACAAAAATCTCGACGAAAGAACACCTTCCATGATGACAAGGCTACCATTCATTGTAGTGACAAAAATATCACCAATATACTACCTTCTATAATGACAAGGCTACCATCCATTGGAGTAACAAAAATCTCGACAACATAATACCTTCCATAATGACAAGGCTACAATCTATTATAGTGACAAAAATCTCGACAATAGACTACCTTCCATAATGACAAGGCTACAACCTATTATAGTTACAAAAATCTTGACAATAGACTACCTTTCATAATGAAAAGTCCACCATCTATTAGAATAACAAAAATATCGATAACAGACTACATTCCATAATGACAAGGCTACCATCCCTTAGAGTAACTAAAATCTCGACAACAAACTAACTTCCATAATGACAAGGCTACAATCCATTAGAGTATCAAAAAACTCGACAGCAGACTACCTTCCATAATGACTAAGCTACCATCCATTGGAGTAACAAAGATATGGACAATAGACTACCTTCCATAACGAAAAGGCTACAATCCATTGTAGTAACAAAAATCTCGACAACAGACTACCTTCCATAATGACAAGGCTACGATCCATTGTAGTGACAAAAATATCAACAATATACTACCTTCTATAATGACAAGGCTACCATCCATTGGAGTAACAAAAATCTCGACAACAGACTACCTTCCATAATGACAAGGCTACAATCTATTATAGTAACAAAAATATCGACAATAGACTACCTTTTATAATGACAAGGCTACCATCCATTGGAATAACAAAAATCTCGACAACAGACTACGTTCCATATTGAAAATGCTACCATCCCTTAGAGTAACAAAAATCTCAACAATAGACTGCCTTCCATAATGACAAGGCTACAATCCATTGTAGTATAAGAAATCTCGACAACAGACTACCTTCCATAATGACAAGGCTACCATCCATTGGAGTAACTAAAATCTCGAAAACTAACTACCTTCCATAATGACAAGGCTACCATCCATTATAGTGACAAAAATCTCGGTAATATATTACCTTCTATAATGACAAGGCTACCATCCATTGGAGTAACAAAAATCTTGACAACAAACTACCTTCGATAATGACAAGGCTACCATCCATTGGAGTAACTAAAATCTTGTACACAAACTACCTTCTATAATGACTAGGCTACCATCCATTGGAGTAACAAAGATATCGACAACAGACTATCTTCCATAACAACAAGGCTACAATCTATTGTAGTAACAAAAATCTCGACAACAGACTACCTTCCATAATGACAAGGCTACCATACATTGTAGTGACAAAAATCTCAATAATATACTACCTTCTATAATGAAAACGCTACCATCCATTGGAATAACAAAAAATCTCGACAATGGACTAGGTTCCATAATGACAAGGCTACCATCCCTTAGAGTAACAAATATCTCAACAACAGACCACCTTCCATAATGACAAGGCTACCATCCATTGGAGTAACAAAGATATCGGCAACATACTACCTCCATTAATGACAAGGCTACCATCCATTGGAGTAACAGAAATCATGACAACAGACTACCTTCCATAATTAAAAGGCTACAATCCATTGGAATAAGAAAAATATCGACAACACACTACCTTCCATAATGACAAGGCTACCATGCAATGGAGTAACAAAAATCTAGGCAATAGAGTACCTTCCATAATTACAAGGCTACAATATATTGGAGTATAAAAAATCTCGACAACAGACTACCTGCCATAATGACAAGGCTACCATCCATTAGAGTAACTAAAATCTCGTACACAAACTTCCTTCCATAATGGCTAGGCTACCATCCATTGGAGTAACAAAGATATCGACAACAAACTACCTTCCATAACGATAAGGCTACAATCCATTCTAGTAATAAAAATCTCGACAACAGACTACCTTCCATAATGACAATGCTACCATCCATTGGTATAACAAAAATCTTGACAACAGACTACGTTACATAATGACAAGGCTACCATCCCTTAGAGTAACAAAATTCTCTATAACAGACTACCTACCATAATAACAAGGCTACCATCCATTGGAGTAACAAAGATATCGACAACATACTACCTTCCATTATGACAAGGCTACCATCCCTTAGAGTAACAAAAATTACGACAACAGACTACCTTTCATAATGACAAGGCTACCATCCATTGGAATAACAAAAATATCATACACAAACTACCTTCCATAATGACTAGGCTACAACTATTGGAGTAACAAAGATACCGACAACAGACTACCTTCCATAACGACAAGGCTACAATCCATTATAGTAACAAAAATCTCGACAACAGACTACCTTCCATAATGATAAGGCTACCATCCATTGTAGTGACAAAAATCTCGACAATATAGTACGTTCTATAATGACAATGCTACCATCCATTGGAATAACAAAAATATCATACAGAAACTACCTTCAATAATGAATAGGCTATCATCCATTGGAGAAACAAAGATATCGACAACATACTACCTTCCATAATGACAAGGCTACAATCCATTGTAGTAACAAAAATCTCGACGAAAGAACACCTTCCATGATGACAAGGCTACCATTCATTGTAGTGACAAAAATATCACCAATATACTACCTTCTATAATGACAAGGCTACCATCCATTGGAGTAACAAAAATCTCGACAACATAATACCTTCCATAATGACAAGGCTACAATCTATTATAGTGACAAAAATCTCGACAATAGACTACCTTCCATAATGACAAGGCTACAACCTATTATAGTTACAAAAATCTTGACAATAGACTACCTTTCATAATGAAAAGTCCACCATCTATTAGAATAACAAAAATATCGATAACAGACTACATTCCATAATGACAAGGCTACCATCCCTTAGAGTAACTAAAATCTCGACAACAAACTAACTTCCATAATGACAAGGCTACAATCCATTAGAGTATCAAAAAACTCGACAGCAGACTACCTTCCATAATGACTAAGCTACCATCCATTGGAGTAACAAAGATATGGACAATAGACTACCTTCCATAACGAAAAGGCTACAATCCATTGTAGTAACAAAAATCTCGACAACAGACTACCTTCCATAATGACAAGGCTACGATCCATTGTAGTGACAAAAATATCAACAATATACTACCTTCTATAATGACAAGGCTACCATCCATTGGAGTAACAAAAATCTCGACAACAGACTACCTTCCATAATGACAAGGCTACAATCTATTATAGTAACAAAAATATCGACAATAGACTACCTTTTATAATGACAAGGCTACCATCCATTGGAATAACAAAAATCTCGACAACAGACTACGTTCCATATTGAAAATGCTACCATCCCTTAGAGTAACAAAAATCTCAACAATAGACTGCCTTCCATAATGACAAGGCTACAATCCATTGGAGTATAAGAAATCTCGACAACAGACTACCTTCCATAATGACAAGGCTACCATCCATTGGAGTAACTAAAATCTCGAAAACTAACTACCTTCCATAATGACAAGGCTACCATCCATTATAGTGACAAAAATCTCGGTAATATATTACCTTCTATAATGACAAGGCTACCATCCATTGGAGTAACAAAAATCTTGACAACAAACTACCTTCGATAATGACAAGGCTACCATCCATTGGAGTAACTAAAATCTTGTACACAAACTACCTTCTATAATGACTAGGCTACCATCCATTGGAGTAACAAAGATATCGACAACAGACTATCTTCCATAACAACAAGGCTACAATCTATTGTAGTAACAAAAATCTCGACAACAGACTACCTTCCATAATGACAAGGCTACCATACATTGTAGTGACAAAAATCTCAATAATATACTACCTTCTATAATGAAAACGCTACCATCCATTGGAATAACAAAAAATCTCGACAATGGACTAGGTTCCATAATGACAAGGCTACCATCCCTTAGAGTAACAAATATCTCAACAACAGACCACCTTCCATAATGACAAGGCTACCATCCATTGGAGTAACAAAGATATCGGCAACATACTACCTCCATTAATGACAAGGCTACCATCCATTGGAGTAACAAAAATCATGACAACAGACTACCTTCCATAATTAAAAGGCTACAATCCATTGGAATAAGAAAAATATCGACAACACACTACCTTCCATAATGACAAGGCTACCATGCAATGGAGTAACAAAAATCTAGGCAATAGAGTACCTTCCATAATTACAAGGATACAATATAATGGAGTATAAAAAATCTCGACAACAGACTACCTTCCATAATGACAAGGCTACCATCCATTAGAGTAACTAAAATCTCGTACACAAACTTCCTTCCATAATGGCTAGGCTACCATCCATTAGAGTAACAAAGATATCGACAACAAACTACCTTCCATAACGATAAGGCTACAATCCATTCTAGTAACAAAAATCTCGACAACAGACTACCTTCCATAATGACAATGCTACCATCCATTGGTATAACAAAAATCTTGACAAAAGACTACGTTCCATAATGACAAGGCTACCATCCCTTAGAGTAACAAAATTCTCTATAACAGACTACCTACCATAATAACAAGGCTACCATCCATTGGAGTAACAAAGATATCGACAACATACTACCTTCCATTATGACAAGGCTACCATCCCTTAGAGTAACAAAAATTACGACAACAGACTACCTTTCATAATGACAAGGCTACCATCCATTGGAATAACAAAAATATCATACACAAACTACCTTCCATAATGACTAGGCTACAACTATTGGAGTAACAAAGATACCGACAACAGACTACCTTCCATAACGACAAGGCTACAATCCATTATAGTAACAAAAATCTCGACAACAGACTACCTTCCATAATGATAAGGCTACTATCCATTGTAGTGACAAAAATCTCGACAATATAGTACCTTATATAATGACAATGCTACCATCCATTGGAATAACAAAAATATCGTACAGAAACTACCTTCAATAATGAATAGGCTATCATCCATTGGAGAAACAAAGATATCGACAACATACTACCTTCCATAATGACAAGGCTACAATCCATTGTAGTAACAAAAATCTCGACGAAAGAACACCTTCCATGATGACAAGGCTACCATTCATTGTAGTGACAAAAATATCACCAATATACTACCTTCTATAATGACAAGGCTACCATCCATTGGAGTAACAAAAATATCGACAACATAATACCTTCCATAATGACAAGGCTACAATCTATTATAGTGACAAAAATCTCGACAATAGACTACCTTCCATAATGACAAGGCTACAACCTATTATAGTTACAAAAATCTTGACAATAGACTACCTTTCATAATGAAAAGTCCACCATCTATTAGAATAACAAAAATATCGATAACAGACTACCTTCCATAATGACAAGGCTACAATCCATTAGAGTATCAAAAAACACGACAACAGACTACCTTCCATAATGACTAGGCTACCATCCATTAGAGTAACAAAGATATGGACAATAGACTACCTTCAATAACGACAAGGCTACAATCCATTGTAGTAACAAAAATCTCGACAACAGACTACCTTCCATAATGACAAGGCTACCATCCATTGTAGTGACAAAAATATCAACAATATACTACCTTCTATAATGACAAGGCTACCATCCATTGGAGTAACAAAAATCTCGACAACATACTACCTTCCATAATGACAAGGCTACAATCTATTATAGTAACAAAAATATCGACAATAGACTACCTTTTATAATGACAAGGCTACCATCCATTGGAATAACAAAAATCTCGACAACAGACTACGTTCCATATTGAAAATGCTACCATCCCTTAGAGTAACAAAAATCTCAACAATAGACTACCTTCCATAATGACAAGGCTACAATCCATTGGAGTATAAAAAATCTCGACAACAGACTACCTTCCATAATGACAAGGCTACCATCCATTGGAGTAACTAAATTCTTGAAAACAAACTACCTTCCATAATGACAAGGGTACCATCCATTATAGTGACAAAAATCTCGGTAATATATTACCTTCTATAATGACAAGGCTACCATCCATTGGAGTAACAAAAATCTTGACAACAAACTACCTTCGATAATGACAAGGCTACCATCCATTGGAGTAACTAAAATCTCGTACACAAACTACCTTCCATAATGACTAGGCTACCATCCATTGGAGTAACAAAGATATCGACAACAGACTATCTTCCATAACAACAAGGCTACAATCTATTGTAGTAACAAAAATCTAGACAACATACTACCTTCCATAATGACAAGGCTACCATACATTGTAGTGACAAAAATCTCAATAATATACTACCTTCTATAATGAAAATGCTACCATCCATTGGAATAACAAAAAATCTCGACAATAGACTATGTTCCATAATGACAAGGCTACCATCCCTTAGAGTAACAAATATCTCAACAATAGATCACCTTCCATAATGACAAGGCTACCATACGTTGGAGTAACAAAGATATCAACAACATACTACCTTCCATAATGGAAAGGCTACCATCCATTGGAGTAACAAAAATCACAACAATAGACTACCTTCCATAATGACAAGGCTACCATCCATTGGAATAACAAAAATATCGACAACACACTACCTTCCATAATGACAAGGCTACCATGCAATGGAGTAACAAAAATCTAGGCAATAGACCACCTTCCATAATGACAAGGCTACTATCCATTGGAGTAACAAAAATCACGACAACATACTACCTTCTATACGGATAAGGCTACGATCCATTGGATTAACAAAAATATCGACAACAGACGACATTCCATAATGACAAGGCTACCATCTATTGGAGTCACAAAAATCTTGACAACAGACTACCTTCCATAATGACAAGGCTACCATCCATTGGAGTAACTAAAATCTCGTACACAAACTACCTTCCATAATGACTAGGCTACCATCCATTGGAGTAACAAAGATATCGAAAATAGACTACCTTCCACAACGACAAGGCTACAATCCATTGTAGTAACAAAAATCTCGACAACAGACTACCTTCCATAATGACAAGGCTACCATCCATTATAGTGACAAAAATCTCGACAATGTATTACCTTTTATAATGACAAGGCTACCATCCATTGGAGTAACAAAAATCTCGACAATAGACTACCTTCAATGATGAAAAGGCTACCATCCATTGGAGTAACTAAAATCTCGTACAAAAACTACCTTGCATAATGACTAGGATACCATCCATTGGAGTAACAAAGATATCGAAAACAGACTATCTTCCATAACGACAAGGCTATAATCCATTGTAGTAACAAAAATCTCGACAACAGACTACCTTCCATAATGACAAGGCTACCATCCATTAGAGTAACTAAAATCTCGTACACAAACTTCCTTTCATAATGGCTAGGCTACCATCCATTGGAGTAACAAAGATATCGACAACAAACTACCTTCTATAACGACAAGGCTACAATCCATTCTAGTAACAAAAATCTCGACAACATACTACCTTCCATAATGACAATGCTACCATCCATTGGTATAACGAAAATCTTGACAACAGACTACGTTCCATAATGACAAGGCTACCATCCCTTAGAGTAACAAAATTCTCTATAACATACTACCTTCCATAATAACAAGGCTACCATCCATTGGAGTAACAAATATATCGACAACATACTACCTTCCATTATGACAAGGCTACCATCCCTTAGAGTAACAAAAATTACGACAACAGACTACCTTTCATAATGACAAGGCTACCATCTATTGGAGTAACAAAGATACCGACAACAGACTACCTTCCATAACAACAAGGCTACAATCCATTATAGTAACAAAAATCTCAACAACAGACTACCTTCCATAATGATAAGGCTAACATCCATTGGAATAACAAAAAATCTCGACAATAGACTATGTTCCATAATGACAAGGCTACCATCCCTTAGAGTAACAAATATCTCAACAACAGATCACCTTCCACAATGACAAGGCTACCATACATTGGAATAACAAAAATATCGACAACACACTACCTTCCATAATGAAAAGGCTACCATTCATTGTAGTGACAAAAATCTCAATAATATACTACCTTCTATAATGACTAGGCTACCATCCATTGGAGTAACAAAGATATAGAAAACGGACTATCTTCCATAACGACAAGGCTACAATCCATTGTAGTAACAAAAATATCGACAACAGACTACCTTCCATAATGACAAGGCTTCTATCCATTGGAGTATCAAAAAACTCGACAATAGACTACCTTCCATAATGACTAGGCTACCATCCATTGGAGTAACAAAGATATCGACAACAGACTACCTTCCATAACGACAAGGCTACAATCTATTGTAGTAACAAAAATCTCGACAACAGACTACCTTCCATAATGACAAGGCTACCATCCATTGTAGTGACAAAAATATTAATAATATACTACCTTAAAAAATGACAAGGCTACCATCCATTGGAGTAACAAAAATCTCGACAACATACTACCTTCCATAATGACAAGGCTACAATCTATTATAGTGACAAAAATCTCGACAATAAACTACCTTTTATAATGACAAGGCTACCATCCATTAGAATAACTAAAATATCGACAACAGACTACGTTCCATAATGACAAGGCTACAATCCCTTAGAGAAACAAAAATCTCTACAACAAACTACCTTCCATAATGACAAGGCTAGAATCCATTGCAGTATAAAAAATCTCGACAAAAGACTACCTTCCATAATGACAAGGCTACCATCCATTGGAGTAACTAAAATCTCGTACACAAACTACCTTCCATAATGACTAGGCTACCATCCATTGGAGTAACAAAGATATCGACAACAGACTACTTTCCAAAATGACAAGGCTACAATCCATTGTAGTAACAAAAATCTCGACAACAGACTACCTTCCATAATGACAAGGCTACCATCCATTATAGTGACAAAAATCTCGACAATATATTACCTACCATAATGACAAGGCTACCATCCATTGGAGTAACAAAAATATCGACAACAGACTACCTTCCATAATGACTAGGCTACCATCCATTGGAGTAATAAAGATATCGACAACAGACTACCTTCCATAATGACAAGGCTACATTCCATTGTAGTAACAAAAATCTCAACAACAGACTACCTTCCATAATGACAAGGCTACCATTCATTGTAGTGACAAAAATCTCAACAATATACTACATTCTATAATGACTAGGCTACCATCCAATGGAGTAACAAAGATATCGAAAACAGACTATCTCCTATAACGACAAGGCTACAATCCCTTGTAGTAACAAAAATATCGACAACAAACTACCTTCCATAATGACAAGGCTACCATCCATTGGAGTAACAAAAAACTCGACAACAGACTACCTTCCATAATGACTAGGCTACCATCCATTGGAGTAACAAAGATATCGACAACAGACTACCTTCCATAACGACAAGGCTACAATCTATTGTAGTAACAAAAATCTCGACAACAAACTACCTTCCATAATGAAAAGGCTACCATCCATTGGAGTAACTAAAATCTCATACACAAACTACCTTCCATAATGACTAGGCTACCATCCATTGGAGTAACAAAGATATCGACAACAGACTACCTTCCACAACGACAAGGCTACCATCTATTGTAGTAACAAAAATCTCGACAACAGACTACCTTCCATAATGACAAGGCTACCATCTATTGGAGTAACTAAAATCTTGACAATATATTACCTTCTATAATGACAAGGCTACCATCTATTGGAGTAACAAAAATCTCGACAACAGACTACCTTCAATAATGACAAGGCTACCATCCATTATAGTGACAAAAATCTCGACAATATATTACCTTCTATAATTACAAGGCTACCATCTATTGGAGTAACAAAAATCTCGACAATAGACTACCTTCAATAATGTCAAGGCTACCATCCATTATAGTAACAAAAATATCGACAACAGACTACCTTCCATAATTCCAAGGCTACCATCCATTGGAGTAACAAAAAACTCGACAACAGACTACCTTCCATAATGACAAGGCTACCATCCATTAGAGTAACAAAGATATCGACAACAGACTACCTTCCATAACGACAAGGCTACAATCCATTGTAGTAACAAAAATCTCGACAACAGACTACCTTCCATAAAGACAAGGCTACCATCCATTGTAGTGACAAAAATATCAACAATATACTACCTTCTATAATGACAAGGCTACCATCGATTGGATTAACAAAAATCTCGACAACATACTACCTTCCTTAATGATAAAGCTACAATCTATTATACTGACAAAAATCTCGACAATGGACTACATTTCATAATGACAAGGCTACCATCCATTAGAATAACTAAAATATCGACACCAGACTACGTTCCATAATGACAAGGCTACCATCCCTTAGAGTAACAAAAATATCTACAACAGACTACCTTCCATAATGACAAGGCTAGAATCCATTGCAGTATAAAAAATCTCGACAAAATACTACCTTCCATAATGACAAGGCTACCATCCATTGGAGTAACTAAAATCTCGTACACAAACTACCTTCCATAATGACTAGGCTACCATCCATTGGAGTAACAAAGATATCGACAATAGACTACCTTCCACAACGACAAGGCTACAATCTATTGTAGTAACAAAAATCTCGACGACAGACTACCTTCCATAATGACAAGGCTACCATCCATTGGAGTAACTAAAATCTCGACAATATATTACCTTCTATAATGACAAGGCTACCATCTATTGGAGTAACAAAAATCTCGACAACAGACTACCTTCAATAATGACTAGGCTACCATCCATTGGATTAACAAAAATCTCGACAATAGACTACCTTCCATAATGACTAGGCTACAATCTATTATAGTGACAAAAATCTCGACAACAGACTACATTTCATAATGACAAGGCTACCATCCATTAGAATAACAAAAATATCGACAACAGACTACCTTCCATATTGACAAGGCTACCATCCCTTAGAGTAACAAAAATCTCGACAACAGACTACCTTCCATAATGACTAGGCTAACATCCATTGGAGTAATAAAGATATCTACAACAAACTACCTTCCATAACGACAAGGGTACAATCCATTGTAGTACCAAAAATCTCGACAACAGACTACCTTCCATAATGACAAGGCTACAATTCATTGTAGCGACAAAAATCTCAACAATATACTACATTCTATAATGACTAGGCTACCATCCATTGGAGTAATAAAGATATCGAAAATAAACTATCTTCCATAACGACAAGGCTACAATCCATTGTAGTAACAAAATTATCGACAACAGACAACCTTCCATAATGACAAGGCTACCATCCATTGGAGTAACAAAAAACTCGACAACAGACTACCTTCCATAATGACTAGGCTACCATCCATTGGAGTAACAAAGATATTGAAAACAGATTACCTTCCATTATGACAAGGCTACAATCCATTGTACTAACAAAAATCTCGACAACAAACTACCTTCCATAATGACAAGGCTACCATTCATTGTAGTGACAAAAATCTCAACAATATACTACCTTCTATAATGACTAGGCTACCATCCATTGGGGTAACAAAGATATCGGAAACAAACTATCTTCCATAACGACAAGGCTACAATCCATTGTAGTAACAAAAATATCGACCACAGACTACCTTCCATAATGACAAGGCTACCATCCATTGGAGTAACAAAAAACTCGACAACAGACTACCTTCCATAATGACTAGGCTAACATCCATTGGAGTAATAAAGATATCTAAAACAGACTACCTTCCATAACGACAAGGCTACAATCCATTGTAGTACCAAAAATCTCGACAACAGACTACCTTCCATAATGACAAGGCTACAATCCATTGTAGTGACAAAAATATTAACAATATACTACCTTCAATAATGACAAGGCTACCATCCATTGGAGTAACAAAAATCTCGACAACATACTACCTTCCAGAATGACAAGGCTACAATCTATTATAGTGACAAAAATCTCGACAATAGACTACTTTTCATAATGACAAGGCTACCATCCATTAGAATAACAAAAATATCGACAACAGACTACGTTCCATAATGACAAGGCTACCATCCCTTAGAGTAACAAAAATCTCTACAACAGACTACCTTCCATAATGACAAGGCTAGAATCCATTGCAGTATAAAAAATCTCAACAATAGACTACCTTCCATAATGACAAGGCTACCATCCATTGGAGTAACTAAAATCTCGTACACAAACTACCTTCCATAATGACTAGGCTACCATCCATTAGAGTAACAAAGATATCGACAACAGACTACCTTCCACAACGACAAGGCTACAATCCATTGTAGTAACAAAAATCTCGACAAAAGACTACCTTCCATAATGACAAGGCTACCATCCATTATAGTGACAAAAATCTCGACAATATATTACCTTCATAATGACAAGGCTACCATCAATTGGAAGAAACAAAAATCTCGACAATAAACTACCTTCAATAATGACAAGGCTACCATCCATTGGAGTAACTAAAGTCTCGTACACAAACTACCTTCCATATTGACTAGGCTACCATCCATTGGAGTAACAAAGATATCAAAAACAAACTATCTTCCATAACGACAAGGCTACAATCCATTATAGTAACACAAATATCGACAACAGACTACCTTCCATAATGACAAGGCTACCATCCATTGGAGTAACAAAAAACTCAACAACAGACTACCTTCCATAATGACTAGGCTAACATCCATTGGAGTAACAAAGATATCGACAACAGACTACCTTACATAACGACAAGGCTACAATCCATTGTAGTAACAAAAATCTCGACAACAGACTACCTTCCATATTGACAAGGCTACCATCCATTGTAGTGACAAAAATATTAACAATATACTACCTTCAATAATGACAAGGCTACCATCCATTGGAGTAACAAAAATCTCGACAACATACTACCTTCCATAATGACAAGGCTACAATCTATTATAGTGACAAAAATCTCGACAATAGACTACCTTTCATAATGACAAGGCTACCATCCATTAGTATAACAAAAATATCGACCACAGACTACTTTCCATAATGACAAGGCTACCATCCCTTAGAGTAACAAAAATCTCGACAACAGACTACCTACCTTCCATAATGACAAGGCTAGAATCCACTGGAGTATAAAAAATCTCGACAACAGACTACCTTCTATAATGACAAGGCTACCATCCATTGAAGTAACTAAAATCTCGTACACAAACTACCTTCCATATTTAATAGGCTACCATCCATTGGAGTAACAAAGATATCGAGAACAGATTACCTTCCACAACGACAAGGCTACAATCCATTGTAGTTTCAAAAATCTCGACAACAAACTACCTTCCATAATGACAAGGCTACCATACATTATAGTGACAAAAATCTCGACAATATATTACCTTCTATAATGAAAAGGCTACCATCCATTGGAGTAACAAAAATCTCGACAACAAACTACCTTCAATAATGACAAGGCTACCATCCATTGGAGTAACTACAATCTCGTACACAAACTACCTTCCATATTAACTAGGCTACCATCCATTAGAGTTACAAAGATATCGAAAACAGACTATCTTCCATAACGACAAGGCTACAATCCATTATAGTAACACAAATATCGATAACAGACTACCTTCCACAATGACAAGGCTACCATCCATTGTAGTAACAAAAATCTCGACAACAGACTACCTTCCATAATGACAAGGCTACCATTCATTGTAGTGACAAAAATATCAAAAATATACTACCTTCTATAATGACAAGGCTACCATCCATTGGATTAACAAAAATCTCGACAACAGACTACCTTCCAGAATGACAAGGCTACAATCTATTATAGTGACAAAAATCTCGACAACAGACTACCTTTCATAATGACAAGGCTACCATCCATTAGAATAACAAAAATATCGACAACAGACTACCTTCCATATTGACAAGGCTACCATCCCTTAGAGTAACAAAAATCTCGACAACAGACTACCTTCCATAATGACTAGGCTAACATCCATTGGAGTAATAAAGATATCTACAACAGACTACCTTCCATAACGACAAGGGTACAATCCATTGTAGTACCAAAAATCTCGACAACAGACTACCTTCCATAATGACAAGGCTACAATCCATTGTAGTGACAAAAATATTAACAATATACTACCTTCAATAATGACAAGGCTACCATCCATTGGAGTACCAAAAATCTCGACAACATACTACCTTCCAGAATGACAAGGCTACAATCTATTATAGTGACAAAAATCTCGACAATAGACTACTTTTCATAATGACAAGGCTACCATCCATTAGAATAACAAAAATATCGACAACAGACTACGTTCCATAATGACAAGGCTACCATCCCTTAGAGTAACAAAAATCTCTACAACAGACTACCTTCCATAATGACAAGGCTAGAATCCATTGCAGTATAAAAAATCTCAACAATAGACTACCTTCCATAATGACAAGGCTACCATCCATTGGAGTAACTAAAATCTCGTACACAAACTACCTTCCATAATGACTAGGCTACCATCCATTGGAGTAACAAAGATATCGACAACAGACTACCTTCCACAACGACAAGGCTACAATCCATTGTAGTAACAAAAATCTCGACAACAGACTACCTTCCATAATGACAAGGCTACCATCCATTATAGTGACAAAAATCTCGACAATATATTACCTTCTATAATGACAAGGCTACCATCAATTGGAAGAAACAAAAATCTCGACAATAAACTACCTTCAATAATGACAAGGCTACCATCCATTGGAGTAACTAAAATCTCGTACACAAACTACCTTCCATATTGACTAGGCTACCATCCATTGGAGTAACAAAGATATCGAAAACAAACTATCTTCCATAACGACAAGGCTACAATCCATTATAGTAACACAAATATTGACAACAGACTACCTTCCATAATGACAAGGCTACCATCCATTGGAGTAACAAAAAACTCAACAACAGACTACCTTCCACCATGACTAGGCTAACATCCATTGGAGTAACAAAGATATCGACAACAGACTACCTTACATAACGACAAGGCTACAATCCATTGTAGTAACAAAAATCTCGACAACAGACTACCTTCCATATTGACAAGGCTACCATCCATTGTAGAGACAAAAATATTAACAATATACTACCTTCAATAATGACAAGGCTACCATCCATTGGAGTAACAAAAATCTCGACAACATACTACCTTCCATAATGACAAGGCTACAATCTATTATAGTGACAAAAATCTCGACAATAGACTACCTTTCATAATGACAAGGCTACCATCCATTAGTATAACAAAAATATCGACCACAGACTACTTTCCATAATGACAAGGCTACCATCCCTTAGAGTAACAAAAATCTCGACAACAGACTACCTACCTTCCATAATGACAAGGCTAGAATCCACTGGAGTATAAAAAATCTCGACAACAGACTACCTTCCATAATGACAAGGCTACCATCCATTGGAGTAACTAAAATCTTGTACACAAACTACCTTCCATATTTAATAGGCTACCATCCATTGGAGTAACAAAGATATCGAGAACAGATTACCTACCACAACGACAAGGCTACAATCCATTGTAGTATCAAAAATCTCGACAACAAACTACCTTCCATAATGACAAGGCTACCATACATTATAGTGACAAAAATCTGGACAATATATTACCTTCTATAATGAAAAGGCTACCATCCATTGGAGTAACAAAAATCTCGACAACAAACTACCTTCAATAATGACAAGGCTACCATCCATTGGAGTAACTAAAATCTCGTACACAAACTACCTTCCATATTGACTAGGCTACCATCCATTGGAGTTACAAAGATATCGAAAACAGACTATCTTCCATAACGACAAGGCTACAATCCATTATAGTAACACAAATATCGACAACAGACTACCTTCCACAATGACAAGGCTACCATCCATTGTAGTAACAAAAATCTCAACAACAGACTACCTTCCATAATGACAAGGCTACCATTCATTGTAGTGACAAAAATATAAAAAATATACTACATTCTATAATGACAAGGCTACCATCCATTGGATTAACAAAAATCTCGACAACAGACTACCTTCCATATTGACAAGGCTACAATCTATTATAGTGACAAAAATCTCGACAACAGACTACCTTTCATAATGACAAGGCTACCATCCATTAGAATAACAAAAATATCGACAACAGACTATCTTCCATATTGACAAGGCTACCATCCCTTAGAGTAACAAAAATCTCGACAACAGACTACCTTCCATAATGACAAGGCTAGAATCTATTGGAGTATAAAAAATCTCGACAACAAATGACCTTCCATAATGACAAGGCTACCATCCATTGGAGTAACTAAAATCTCGTACACAAACTACCTACCATAATGACCAGGCTACCATCCATTGGAGTAACAAAGATATTGACAACATACTACCTTCCACAACGACAAGGCTACAATCCATTGTAGTAACAAAAATATCGACAACACACTACCTTCCATAATGACATGGCTACCATCCATTATAGTGACAAAAATCTTTACAATATATTACCTTCTATAATGATAAGGCTACCATCCATTGGAGTAACAAAAATATCGACAACAGACTACCTTCAATAATGACAAGGCTACCATCCATTGGAGTAACTAAAATCTCATACACAAACTACCTTCCATAATGACTAGCCTACCATCCATTGGAGTAACAAAGATATTGAAAACATACTATCTTCCATAACGACAAGGCTACAATCCATTGTAGTAAAAAAATATCGACAACAAACTACCTTCCATAATGACAAGGCTACCATCCATTGGAGTAACAAAAAACTCGACAACAGACTACCTTTCATAATGACTAGGCTACCATCCATTGGAGTAACAAAGATATCGACAACAGACTACCTTCCATAACGACAAGGCTACAATCCATTTAGTAACAAAAATCTCGACAACAAACTACCTTCCATAATGACAAGGCTACCATCCATTGTAGTGACAAAAATATCAAGAATATACTACCTTCAATAATGACAACGCTACCATCCATTGGAGTAAAAAAAATCTCGACAACATACTACCTTCCATAATGACAAGGCTACCATCCATTGGAGTAACTAAAATGTCGTACACAAACTACCTTCCATAATGACTAGGCCACCATCCATTGGAGTAACAAAGATATCGACAACAGACTACCTTCCAGAACGACAAGGCTACAATCCATTGTAGTAACAAAAATCTCGACAACAAACTACCTTCCATAATGACAAGACTACCATCATTGGACTAACCAAAATATCCACAAGAGACTACCTTCCATAATTACAAGGCTACCATCCCTTAGAGTAACAAATATCTCAACAACAGACTACCTTCCATAATGACAAGGCTACCATCCATTGGAGTAACAAAAATCACAACAACTGACTACCTTCCAAAATGACAAGCCTACCATCCATTGGAATGACAAAAATATCAACAACACACTACCTTCCATAATGAAAAGGCTACCATGCAATGGAGTTACAAAAACCTAGGCAATAGACTACCTTCCATAATGACAAGGGTACCATCATTGGAGTAACCAAAGTATCCACAAGAGACTACCTTCCATAATTACAAGGCTACAATCTATTGGAGTATAAAAAATCTCGACAACAGACTACCTTCCATAATGACAAGGCTATCATCCATTAGAGTAACTAAAATCTCATACACAAACTACCTTCCATAATGACTAGGCTATCATCCATTGGAGTAACAAAGATATCGACAACAAACTACCTTCCATAACGACAAGGCTACAAACCATTATAGTATCAAAAATCTCGACAACAAACTACCTTCCATAATGACAAGGCTACTATCCATTGTAGTGACAAAAATATCGATAATATAATACCTTCTATAATGACAACGCTACCATCCATTGGAATAACCAAAATCTCGACAACAGACTACGTTCCATAATGACAAGGCTACCATCCCTTAGAGTAACAAAAATCTTGACAACAGACTACCTTCCATAATGACATGGCTACCATACATTGGAGTAACAAAGATATCGACAACATACTACCTTCCATAATGACAAGGCTACCATCCATTGGAGTAACTAAAATCTCGTACAAAAACTACCTTCCATATTGACTAGGCTACCATCCATTGGAGTAACAAAGATATCGAAAACAAACTATCTTCCATAACGACAAGGCTACAATCCATTATAGTAACACAAATATCGACAACAAACTACCTTCCATAATGACAAGGCTACCATCCATTGGAGTAACAAAAAACTCAACAACAGACTACCTTCCACAATGACTAGGCTAACATCCATTGGAGTAACAAAGATATCGACCACAGACTACCTTACATAACGACAAGGCTACAATCCATTGTAGTAACAAAAATCTCGACAACAGACTACCTTCCATATTGACAAGGCTACCATCCATTGTAGTGACAAAAATATTAACAATATACTACCTTCAATAATGACAAGGCTACCATCCATTGGAGTAACAAAAATCTCGACAACATACTACCTTCCATAATGACAAGGCTACAATCTATTATAGTGACAAAAATATCGACAATAGACTACCTTTCATAATGACAAGGCTACCATCCATTAGTATAACAAAAATATCGACCACAGACTACTTTCCATAATGACAAGGCTACCATCCCTTAGAGTAACAAAAATCTCGACAACAGACTACCTACCTTCCATAATGACAAGGCTAGAATCCACTGGAGTATAAAAAATCTCGACAACAGACTACCTTCCATAATGACAAGGCTACCATCCATTCGAGTAACTAAAATCTCGTACACAAACTACCTTCCATATTTAATAGGCTACCATCCATTGGAGTAACAAAGATATCGAGAACAGATTACCTTCCACAACGACAAGGCTACAATCCATTGTAGTATCAAAAATCTCGACAACAAACTACCTTCCATAATGACAAGGCTACCATACATTATAGTGACAAAAATCTCGACAATATATTACCTTCTATAATGAAAAGGCTACCATCCATTGGAGTAACAAAAATCTCGACAACAAACTACCTTCAATAATGACAAGGCTACCATCCATTGGAGTAACTAAAATCTCGTACACAAACTACCTTCCATATTGACTAGGCTACCATCCATTGGAGTTACAAAGATATCGAAAACAGACTATCTTCCATAACGACAAGGCTACAATCCATTATAGTAACACAAATATCGACAACAGACTACCTTCCACAATGATAGGCTACCATCCATTGTAGTAACAAAAATCTCAACAACAGACGACCTTCCATAATGACAAGGCTACCATTCATTGTAGTGACAAAAATATCAAAAATATACTACCTTCTATAATGACAAGGCTACCATCCATTGGATTAACAAAAATCTCGACAACAGACTACCTTCCATAATGACAAGGCTACAATCTATTATAGTGACAAAAATCTCGACAACAGACTACCTTTCATAATGACAAGGCTACAATCTATTATAGTGACAAAAATCTCGACAACAGACTACCTTTCATAATGACAAGGCTACCATCCATTAGAATAACAAAAATATCGACAACAGACTACCTTCCATATTGACAAGGCTACCATCCCTTAGAGTAACAAAAATCTCGACAACAGACTACCTTCCATAATGACAAGGCTAGAATCTATTGGAGTATAAAAAATCTCGACAACAAACTACCTTCCATAATGACAAGGCTACCATCCATTGGAGTAACTAAAATCTCGTACACAAACTACCTACCATAATGACCAGGCTACCATCCATTGGAGTAACAAAGATATTGACAACATACTACCTTCCACAACGACAAGGCTACAATCCATTGTAGTAACAAAAATATCGACAACACACTACCTTCCATAATGACATGGCTACCATCCATTATAGTGACAAAAATCTTTACAATATATTACCTTCTATAATGATAAGGCTACCATCCATTGGAGTAACAAAAATATCGACAACAGACTACCTTCAATAATGACAAGGCTACCATCCATTGGAGTAACTAAAATCTCATACACAAACTACCTTCCATAATGACTAGGCTACCATCCATTGGAGTAACAAAGATATTGAAAACAGACTATCTTCCATAACGACAAGGCTACAATCCATTGTAGTAAAAAAAATATCGACAACAAACTACCTTCCATAATGACAAGGCTACCATCCATTGGAGTAACAAAAAACTCGACAACAGACTACCTTTCATAATGACTAGGCTACCATCCATTGGAGTAACAAAGATATTGACAACAGACTACCTTCCATAACGACAAGGCTACAATCCATTGTAGTAACAAAAATCTCGACAACAAACTACCTTCCATAATGACAAGGCTACCATCCATTGTAGTGACAAAAATATCAAGAATATACTACCTTCAATAATGACAAGGCTACCATCCATTGGAGTAAAAAAAATCTCGACAACATACTACCTTCCATAATGACAAGGCTACCATCCATTAGAGTAACTAAAATGTCGTACACAAACTACCTTCCATAATGACTAGGCCACCATCCATTGGAGTAACAAAGATATCGACAACAGACTACCTTCCAGAACGACAAGGCTACAATCCATTGTAGTAACAAAAATCTCGACAACAAACTACCTTCCATAATGACAAGACTACCATCATTGGACTAACCAAAATATCCACAAGAGACTACCTTCCATAATTACAAGGCTACCATCCCTTAGAGTAACAAATATCTCAACAACAGACTACCTTCCATAATGACAAGGCTACCATCCATTGGAGTAACAAAAATCACAACAACTGACTACCTTCCAAAATGACAAGCCTACCATCCATTGGAATGACAAAAATATCAACAACACACTACCTTCCATAATGAAAAGGCTACCATGCAATGGAGTTACAAAAACCTAGGCAATAGACTACCTTCCATAATGACAAGGGTACCATCATTGGAGTAACCAAAATATCCACAAGAGACTACCTTCCATAATTACAAGGCTACAATCTATTGGAGTATAAAAAATCTCGACAACAGACTACCTTCCATATTGACAAGGCTATCATCCGTTAGAGTAACTAAAATCTCATACACAAACTACCTTCCATAATGACTAGGCTATCATCCATTGGAGTAACAAAGATATCGACAACAAACTACCTTCCACAACGACAAGGCTACAAACCATTATAGTATCAAAAATCTCGACAACAAACTACCTTCCATAATGACAAGGCTACCATACATTATAGTGACAAAAATCTCGACAATATATTACCTTCTATAATGAAAAGGCTACCATCCATTGGAGTAACAAAAATCTCGACAACAAACTACCTTCAATAATGACAAGGCTACCATCCATTGGAGTAACTAAAATCTCGTACACAAACTACCTTCCATATTGACTAGGCTACCATCCATTGGAGTTACAAAGATATCGAAAACAGACTATCTTCCATAACGACAAGGCTACAATCCATTATAGTAACACAAATATCGACAACAGACTACCTTCCACAATGATAAGGCTACCATCCATTGTAGTAACAAAAATCTCAACAAAAGACTACCTTCCATAATGACAAGGCTACCATTCATTGTAGTGACAAAAATATCAAAAATATACTACCTTCTATAATGACAAGGCTACCATCCATTGGATTAACAAAAATCTCGACAATAGACTACCTTCCATAATGACAAGGCTACAATCTATTATAGTGACAAAAATCTCGACAACAGACTACCTTTCATAATGACAAGGCTACCATCCATTAGAATAACAAAAATATCGACAACAGACTACCTTCCATATTGACAAGGCTACCATCCCTTAGAGTAACAAAAATCTCGACAACAGACTACCTTCCATAATGACAAGGCTAGAATCTATTGGAGTATAAAAAATCTCGACAACAAACTACCTTCCATAATGACAAGGCTACCATCCATTGGAGTAACTAAAATCTCGTACACAAACTACCTACCATAATGACCAGGCTACCATCCATTGGAGTAACAAAGATATTGACAACATACTACCTTCCACAACGACAAGGCTACAATCCATTGTAGTAACAAAAATATCGACAACACACTACCTTCCATAATGACATGGCTACCATCCATTATAGTGACAAAAATCTTTACAATATATTACCTTCTATAATGATAAGGCTACCATCCATTGGAGTAACAAAAATATCGACAACAGACTACCTTCAATAATGACAAGGCTACCATCCATTGGAGTAACTAAAATCTCATACACAAACTACCTTCCATAATGACTAGGCTACCATCCATTGGAGTAACAAAGATATTGAAAACAGACTATCTTCCATAACGACAAGGCTACAATCCATTGTAGTAAAAAAAATATCGACAACAAACTACCTTCCATAATGACAAGGCTACCATCCATTGGAGTAACAAAAAACTCGACAACAGACTACCTTTCATAATGACTAGGCTACCATCCATTGGAGTAACAAAGATATCGACAACAGACTACCTTCCATAACGACAAGGCTACAATCCATTGTAGTAACAAAAATCTCGACAACAAACTACCTTCCATAATGACAAGGCTACCATCCATTGTAGTGACAAAAATATCAAGAATATACTACCTTCAATAATGACAAGGCTACCATCCATTGGAGTAAAAAAAATCTCGACAACATACTACCTTCCATAATGACAAGGCTACCATCCATTAGAGTAACTAAAATGTCGTACACAAACTACCTTCCATAATGACTAGGCCACCATCCATTGGAGTAACAAAGATATCGACAACAGACTACCTTCCAGAACGACAAGGCTACAATCCATTGTAGTAACAAAAATCTCGACAACAAACTACCTTCCATAATGACAAGACTACCATCATTGGACTAACCAAAATATCCACAAGAGACTACCTTCCATAATTACAAGGCTACCATCCCTTAGAGTAACAAATATCTCAACAACAGACTACCTTCCATAATGACAAGGCTACCATCCATTGGAGTAACAAAAATCACAACAACTGACTACCTTCCAAAATGACAAGCCTACCATCCATTGGAATAACAAAAATATCAACAACACACTACCTTCCATAATGAAAAGGCTACCATGCAATGGAGTTACAAAAACCTAGGCAATAGACTACCTTCCATAATGACAAAGGTACCATCATTGAAGTAACCAAAATATCCACAAGAGACTACCTTCCATAATTACAAGGCTACAATCTATTGGAGTATAAAAAATCTCGACAACAGACTACCTTCCATAATGACAAGGCTACCATCCATTAGAGTTACTAAAATCTCATACACAAACTACCTTCCATAATGACTAGGCTACCATCCATTGGAGTAACAAAGATATCGACAACAAACTACCTTCCATAACGACAAGGATACAAACCATTATAGTATCAAAAATCTCGACAACAGACTACCTTCCATAATGACAAGGCTACTATCCATTGTAGTGACAAAAATATCGATAATATAATACCTTCTATAATGACAACGCTACCATCCATTGGAATAACCAAAATCTCGACAACAGACTACGTTCCATAATGACAAGGCTACCATCCCTTAGAGTAACAAAAATCTTGACAACAGACTACCTTCCATAATGACATGGCTACCATACATTGGAGTAACAAAGATATCGACAACATACTACCTTCCATAATGACAAGGCTACCATCCATTGGAATAACAAAAATATCGTACAAAAACAATCTTCCATAATGACTAGGCTACCATCCATTCGAGTAACAAAGATATCGACAATAGACTACCTTCCATAACGACAAGGCTACAATCCATTGTAGTAACAAAAATCTCGACAACAAACTACCTTCCATAATGACAAGGCTACCATCCAATGTAGTGACAAAAATCTCGACTATATACTACCTTCTATAATGACAATGCTACCATCCATTAGAATAACAAAAATATCGTACACAAACTACCTTCAATAATGACTAGGCTACCATCCATTGGAGTAACAAAGATATCGACAACAGAGTACCTTCCATAATAACAAGGCTACAATCCATTGTAGTAACAAAAATCTCGATAATCGACTACCTTCCATAATGACAAGGCTACCATTCATTGTAGTGACAAAAATCTCAACAATATACTACCTTCTATAATGACAAGGCTACCATCCATTGGAGTAACAAAAATCTCGACAACTGACTACCTTCCATAATGACAACGCTACAATCTATTATAGTGACAAAAATCTCGACGATAGACTACATTTCATAATGACAAGGCTACCATCCATTAGAATAACAAAAATATCGACAACAGACTATGTTCCATAATGACAAGGCTACCATCCCTTAGAGTAACAAAAATCTCGACAACAAACTACCTTCTATAATGACAAGGCTACAATCCATGGGAGTATAAAAAATCTCAACAACAGACTACATTCCATAATGACAAGGCTCCCATCCATTGGAGTAACTAAAACTCGTACACAAACTACCTTCCATAATGACTAGGCTACCATCTATTGGAGTGACAAAGATATCAACGACAAACTACCTTCCACAACGACAAGGCTACAATCAATTGTAGTAACAAAAATCTCAACAACAGACTACCTTCCAAAATTACAAGGCTACCATCCATTATAGTGACAAAAATCTCGACAATATATTACCTTCTATAATGACAAGGCTACCATCCATTGGGGTAACAAAAATCTCGATAACAGACTACCTTCCATAATGACAAGGCTACCATCAATTGGAGTAACTAAAATCTCGTACACAAACTACCTTCCATAATGACTAGGCTACCATCCATTGGAGTAACAAAGATATCGACAACAGACTATCTTCCATAACGACAAGGATACAATCCATTGTAGTAACAAAAATCACCACAACGGACTACCTTCCATAATGACAAGGCTACCTTAATTGGAGTAACCAAAATATCCACAAGAGACTACCTTCCATAATTACAAGGCTACAATCCATTGGAGTAACAAAGATATCGACAACAGACTACCTTCCATAACAACAAGGCTACAATCCATTGTAGTAACAAAAATCTTGACAACAGACTACCTTCCATAATGACAAGGCTACCATCCATTGTAGTGTCAAAAATATCAACAATATACTACCTTCTATAATGACAAGCTACCATCCATTGGAGTAACAAAAATCTCGAAAACATACTACATTCCATAATGACAAGGCTACAATCTATTATAGTAACAAAAATCTCGACAATAGACTACCTTTCATAATGAAAAGGCTACCATCCATTAGAATAACAAAAATCTCGACAATAGACTACGTTCCATAATGACAAGGATACCATCCCTTAGAGTAACGAAAATCTCGACAACAGACTACCTTCTGTAATGACAAGGCTACAATCCATTGGAGTATAAAAAATCTCGACAACAGACAACCTTCCATAATGACAAGGCTACCATCCATTGGAGTAACTAAAATCTCCTACACAAACTACCTTCCATAATGAGTAGGCTACCATCTATTGGAGTAACAAAGATATCGACAACAGACTACTTTCCACAATGATAAGGCTACAATCCATTCTAGTAACCAAAATCTCGACAACATACTACCTTCAATAAAGATAAGACTACCATCCATTATAGTGACAAAAATATCGACAATATATTACCTTCTATAATGACAAGGCTACCATCCATTGGAGTAACATAAATCTCGACAACAAACTACCTTCCATAATGACAAGGCTACCATCCATTGGAGTAACTAAAATCTCGCACACAAACTACCTTCCATAATGACTGGGCTACCATCCATTGGAGTAACAAAGATATCGACAACAGACTATCTTCCATAACGACAAGACTACAATCCATTGTAGAAACAAAAATCTCGACAACAGACTACCTTCCATAATGACAAGGGTACCATCCATTGTAGTGACAAAAATCTAGATAATATACTACCTTCTATAATGACAACGCTACCATCCATTGGAATTACAAAAATCTCGACAACAGACAATGTTCCATAATGACAAGGCTACCATCCCTTAGAGTAACAAAAATCTCGAAAACATACTACCTTCCATAATGACAAGGCTACCATCCATTGGAATAACAAAAATATCGTACACAAACTACCTTCCATAATGACAAGGCTACCATCCATTGGAGTAACAAAGATATCGACAACAGACTACCTTTCATAATGACAAGGCTACAATCCATTGTAGTAACAAAAATCTCGATAATAGACTACCTTCCATAATGACAAGGCTACCATCCATTGTAGTGGATAAAATCTTGACAATATACTACCTTCTATAATGACAATGCTACCATCCATTGGAATATCAAAAATATCATACACAAACTACCTTCAATAATGACTAGGCTACCATCCATTGGAGTAACAAAGATATCGACAACAGATTACCTTCCATAATGACAAGGATACCATTCACTGTAGTGACAAAAAACTCAACAATATACTACCTTCTATAATGACAAGGCTACCATTCATTGGAGTAACAAAAATCTCGACAACAGACTACCTTCCATAATGATAACGCTACAATCTATTATAGTGAAAAAAATATCAACAATAGACTACCTTTCATTATGACAAGGCTACCATCCAATAGAATAACAAAAATATTGACAACAGAATATGTTCCATAATGACAAGACTACCATCCCTTAGAGTAAAAAAAATATCGACAACAGACTACCTTCCATAATGACAAGGCTACAATCCATTGGAGTATAAAAAATCTCGACAACAGACTACCTTCCATAATGACAAGGCTACCATCCATTGGAGTAACTAAAATCTCATACACAAACTACCTTCCATAATGATTAGGCTACCATCCATTGGAGTAACAAAGATATTGATAATAGACTACCTTCCACAACGACAAGGCTACAATCCATTGTAGTAACAAAAATCTCGACAACAGACTACCTTCCATAATGACAAGGCTACCATCCATTATAGTGACAAAAATCTTGACAATATATTACCTTCTATAATGACAAGGTTACCATCCATTGGAGTAACTAAAATGTCGTACACAAACTACCTTCCATAATGACTAGGCTACCATCCATTGGAGTAACAAAGATATCGACAACAGACTATCTTCCATAACGACAAGGCTACAATCCATTGTAGTAACAAAAAACTCGACAATAGACTACCTTCCATAATGGCAAGGCTACCATCCATTGGAGTAACAAAAAACTCGACAACAGACTACCTTCCATAATGACTAGGCTACCATCCATTGGAGTAACAAAGATATCGATAATAGACTACCTTCCAGAACGACAAGGCTACAATCCATTATAGTAACAAAAATCTCGACAACAGACTACCTTCCATAATGACAAGGCTACCATCCATTGTAGAGACAAAAATATCAACAATATACTACCTTCTATAATGAAAAGGCTACCATCCATTGGAGTAACAAAAATCTAGACAATAGACTACCTTTCATAATGAAAAGGCTACCATCCATTGGAATAACAAAAATCTCGACAACAAACTATGTTCCATAATGACAAGGCGACCATCCCTTAGAGTAACAAAAATCTCGACAACAGACTACTTTCCATTAGGACAAGGCTACAACCCATTGGAGTATAAAAAATATCGACAACAGACAACCTTCCATAATGACAAGGCTACCATCCATTGGAGTAACTAAAATCTCATACACAAACTACCTTCCATAATGACTAGGCTACCATCCATTGGAGTAACAAAGATATCGACAACAGACTACCTTCCACAACGACAAGGCTACAATCCATTGTAGTAACAAAAATCTCGACAACAGACTACCTTCCATAATGACAAGGCTACCATCCATTATAGTGACAAAAATCTCGACAATATATTACCTTCTATAATGACAAGGCTACCATCCATTGGAGTAACAAAAATCTCGACAATAGAGTACGTTCCATAATGACAAGGCTACCATCCATTGGAGTAACTAAAATCTCGTACATAAACTACCTTCCATAATGACTAGGCTACCATCCATTGGAGTAACAAAGATATCGAACACAGACTATCGTCCATAACGACAAGGCTACAATCCATTGTAGTAACAAAAATCTCGACAATAGACTACCTTCCATAATGACAAGGGTACCATCCATTGTAGTGACAAAAATATTGAGAATGTACTACCTTCTATAATGACAACGCTACCATTCTTTGGAATAACAAAAATCTCGACAACAGACTACGTTCCATAATGACAAGGCTACCAACCCTTAGAGTAACAGATATCTCAACAATCACTACGCCAAATAAGCTATTTAATAGCGCTTTTTTTTTGTTTTTTATAGCGCTTAAAAGTGCTATTAACCGCGCCACTATTGTAAATATTTCTTATTTAATAGCACTTTAAAAGCGCTATTAAAGTACCAATTTATAATAGCGTTTTAATTAAAGTGCTATCAAAGTCAGTATTTTGCATGTTTTTTGTTTGTTTTTTTATAGCACTCTAAACAAAAGCGCTAATATATAACATATGTTTGATAGCGCTTTCAAATAAAGTGCTAATAAATGGTACATATTTGGTACAATATTTTTAATAAGTACAGTACAATATTTTTTCTTACACAATCATTTTTTTTGGTGTAAATATAAAATAACTATATTCAATTCAACACAAATAACGCTTTAAGTTACTCATTGCATATATATTATGATCCATCAAATACCAAATAACATTTTAAATTACCAAATCCTATTGTTTCCAAATATCATAACATATAGAATATTAAGAGGGCGTTTGCATAGCCAAATTTGTAGATGCCCATCTATGAGTACTTCAATCCAAATCCAAAAACCTACAATCAAATTATCTAAACAAAACACCAAAAAAATAAGAAAGGATAACAAAAAAATCTCATGTAGTAACCACCTTCATGATCCAAAAGCGTTGAACTCATAGATACAATCACTAATTAGGCAAAATAATTGCTTCTTGTTTTCCTGTATCATAGAACCTTTATCACTAGGTAGTCGACTCTCAGCTACTTTTTCTGGTTGTTTCCTTTCTACCACTTGTTCAAGGTGTTGCCTCTGTGCCACTTTTTCAGGTTGTTGCAACCTCTCTGACACTTGTTTAGGTTGTTGCCTTTCTTCCACTTCTTCAGGTTGTTGCCTGTCTGAATTAACCAATGAATCAACATGTTAAAAAGTCAGTATATCACATTTCAATGTCCCAACCTTTTCAATGATAGGAGATCACAAACAAAACAAAGACATCAATTTTCAACACATCCAATATTCTTAATAATTATGCAAGATGCAAACTTTACGCAGTAATGTACAGTTACTAACTTCCTATAGAACCAAAAAATAAATGAAGAGTTTTTTACTTAATTGTGGACAAAATCCAATCAATTGTTAAACTTCCACAAATATGAACTTTCGTAGAGAAAATTCTTCAATTGTACACTCATGCATTATCCACCAAGCATTGACAAGAGTATGAACTATTATTGGCAATAGTACAACACAGTAAACATACTCATATTATAAATCAATGAAAGTCACATACACCTGGGTCTTGATCTGGGGTTCTTTTGCTGCCGACATCAAATGGATTTGTTGACCTTGATGGCTCCGAAAAACTTGGTATGGGCTGTAACAGAGGGCGCACATTTATGAGAGAAATACTCATTTTTTGTACAAGTTACAGATTAAAAGCATCCATTTGGTTGACTCTTTATGAAGGAAATGTCCTTTTTAATATAAAAAAAAAGGTCCTCTCTCTCTGATTATTAATCATAAGCTGTTTGGAGCATAAAAACTAAATGCATAGTAAGATAATCTGGTAAGCTAATCATTCTGGATTGTAACAGTACCACCACATTATTATTATATTGCATTGAGATGCCCCTGCCCTGGGGAAGACCCGCCTGCCAACCTTGAACTGGAGCAGAGAAGGAAGAGTGTTTTGCAGTGAACAGATCCTGCATCAATCACAATTAATTGTTAGGACCAACACCAGATGCATTCATTGCAGGCGTAGTTCCTGCAGTTCCAAAACGTGCTGATATAACATGGGTGCGTTTAGCAGCAAACCTCTGTTTTGCCCTTTCCACTTGTTCGCATTCCTTCATCAACAATGTTTCGATTTCTGCAAACTGTTTCAGCTTCAATTCCAATCTTTTCAACTGTTAACAACAGCAAGCCACTAAAAGTAGTTAAACATCAAAATACTAGCTCTGCACCTGATTTTGGAGTTTTCTCCTATTGCTTAATTTACCTATTCTGTAAAAAAATATGTCTAACTGCTGCTTACATCAGATAGAAATAGAAAGAGATGAAGTAGATCAATATTTTAGCTGAATCAACTGAAATTGAAGACCAGAAACAACAGTTGTACCTGATGATTAATTATATTAGCACATAATCTCTGAATTTCTCGTTCTTCGTGATCGGCAAACAATTTAGCTTTCATTGCTGCAGCAGAGAGGCCTGCTTTAGCTGCTTCATTAACTTTTTCAGCAGAGAGTGGGGTGGTCCTACCCTCATTTTGATCCCGCGAACTAATTGCTTTTGCCTTTTCCTCTGAAATCAAAAGTAGCACTTGTCAAGAAGAAAATAACACTGTGTCGCATTGGACATTGGGGCATTACATTATATCAGCTACGTAAAAAGCAGCAAACATAACTAACCATTATGATTATTTGAAATTGCAGCTTCTCCTCGAGAGCCACCATCCCTACAATGCATGTTTTCTGGATTTGTCCTTCATGTGTAAATATTATTAATGTTCAGTACAAAATTCATAAACTAGAAGAAAGAGAAATCAGAAGATAGGATATGCACAAAAAATGAGGAACCGCCCAGGAAAAATACTTCACCCAATAAAAATGCATGTGCTTTGGTAATCTTACTCACCTATTATCATGCCCTGATGCCTCCGTATGGGAGCCAGTATTATCCCCTGACAACACTGATAATGCTGCATGAGCACATGAGGCCGCTACTCTTGGTCCAACCGCAGAGGCTAAAAAGGCAACCTTTAGATAACATCAACCAAAACCAGATGTGTAAGAATCTCATCAAAAGAACAGTAAACTATATAATAGAGTTTAATTAGTTGTGAAACTCTGGTGCACTATCTAAATACAATTTCATGGCATGTCAGCATATCACCCTATTAAAGCTTTTGATAAGCAAGCATGGTGACCATTTTTTTTACTTCAAAGAAAAGCAGTGCAACTTGACGAAACGGGTTTTTGTTTTTAAAAATTTAAAAATAATGAAGTAAATAAGTTAAGAAAAAGATGCAAAGTGCAGTACTGATAACCATGTTCCTAGTCTTATAAACTTGTTTGAAAATCGCATTTCTTAATTGAATAATAACTTAGGAATATTACTTATAGTCACCTACCAGAGCCATAACAGGATTTCCAGAATTAACAAAAGGCAGGCGGTTGTCAGAATCTCTGATTTGATGGGCAGGTCCTGTGAGAGCATAGATATTAAATCAAAACCTTATCACAGCAATTTGGCTTAATTAAAAAATATAAGACAGACCTGCAGAATCTCCATTCGAGTAATGATGCGATCTTCCATTATCATCTCTATTCATCGCACTGGATGACAAAGACATGCTTGGAACATTGATATTTTCCAATTTCCCATCTTCCATGGGCATACGAAGAAAATGAAGAATACATTGTGCTTTTGACTTGGTACCAACATGCTCGGCAATTTCATTCCAATTCTCATTGTAAATCTCCATTGCTTCAAGCAGCAACAAAGTTTCTTGATCAGTCCAACTTTCCCCATCTAGTTCACCGTAATCTCTTGTTGAATCCACCCTTATAAAATCTATACTTGAATGACCGGCGAAAAATTTCCCATCATGGAAGCAATCAGTGCAGAGTAAAATATCAATCTGTAACATGAGAATGAGATACTGATTACATATAATGGAAGTGAGGAACTCATGATATACAACATTTAGCATGATATACAACATTTAGCATGATAAAATAGTCTGGACTAAACAAGCACAACTCTCTAAAACACACAAAATAGTACACATTTCTCACTGACCAGAAATACCGTTTGGCAGTATGCAAAATACCCAGAAAAAATTAAGGTTACAACCTTGGGAGATATGAGCTAGAGGATAAGGATGGAGTACGATCCAGACTCTAAAGGGAGAAGAAATGTGAGAAGGTGACCTGACCAACAGGAGTTCTCATGCAGGAGGAATCCCCAATTTCCAACTATATAACAATGATGAACTTTCAAGGGGGTTAGAAAGTAATTGTAATTGTAAACTAGCACTATATGACACTAACACATTTATCTCATTCAATTCGAGTATCACGGACAAGCTTGATAGAATGTAATTGTAAATTAATCTCTTATCTAATTCTCTAGTTTTTCTGAGCAATAGCTTCTAAATTTGATAGAATCGAATGTGCATCTTAGTAGACTGTTTCAGTTATTATGTATTTGTGATTCCATTGCAGGTAATTAATTTTTGTTATAGTTGGATTAATCTTGTAATTTGAGCTAATTGTAATAATTATGAAACTAAACTCATTCTTCCTAATTCAAGTATCAAGAATCACATTGCTCGATTTCTACTTCCTAATCTCTGATTCTCTAGTTTTCTCAGCAATATCTTGTACAATGCATGTTCTTACCAAACTGTTGCAGTTAATGCATGTTCGATTGGGTTCGAGCCTAAGAAGAGCTCGAATCGCATGCTCGTGTTTCTCGTCTTCCCTTAACGGACTCGTCATCTCAACTTGAAACTCCAAACTAGAATTCAATCATTCACAGTCTATGAAGCTCACAATTCGATCGCGGTTCTGAAAAAAGAAAGAAAAAAAACGTTAGATTTTTACAGAACAATATCACCATTTTATGATAATGAAATAAATTTTTACAGAACAATATCTCAATACCCAAATCAGCAAGCATATTATATTTTGAAGTTGATACCTATTACCCCCCACAGTGACCAATCATAGGAAGAGAAATCATGAACTCAAACTGCCAGATATATATACATCAAGAACAAAGAAAGCTACAAGACAAACCAAAACACTGTCTCATCTTCCAGCAGTGTCACAGATCAACTAGTTATAGAAAACTTTGGAACATGATAGTATTAAATCACATTCTGAGTTCCAATGTGTTTTATTAAATCACATTCTGAGTTCCAATGCCTTACCCCTTTCTTCCTCTTCACAAACCCTAAAACCTAATCACCGCGGCGGCGCCGAAACCAACCTTTTCCTCTTTTATCAAAACCTGATGACCCTCAAACCATACCAGAACTAAAACAACAAGAGCTAAGATATTTACCCCTTTACAATCTGTCTTGTTCAGCTTCTTGAGTTTTCTGATCCGGTATTGACCTTGCTCCGCCTTCTTTGTTTTGCAGGTTGCGGTGGGTTGAGATGGTGACGGCGATGGCGGTTGTATTCCCTCTTCCGTCTCTGTGTTGAACTCCTCCGTCTTTATTTTTCTGAAAATGTGTTTTGTTTTTTTTTTATCAATTAATTAATTAATTCATTATTATATATAACATAGCGCTTTTTAATAAATGCTATTATATAGGTAGTCAAATAATAGCGTTTTATACAAAATGCTATCTTAAAGAAGTTTAATAATAGCGTTCTGGTACAAAGTGCTATCATAATTACATAGTCTGTATTATATAATAGCGCCCGATTAAAAAGTGTTATTATAAATGTGTTTTTTCCATTTTAATAGCATTTTTTTTAAAAGTGCTATTAAATTAGGTGATACAAAAAATCATTTTTGGCGTAGTGAATAGACCACCTTCCATAATGACAAGGATACCATCCATTGGAGAAACAAAGATATCGACAACATACTACCTTCCATAATGACAAGGTTACCACCCCTTAGAGTAACAAAAATCACGACAACAGACTACCATTCATAATGACAAGGCTACCATCCATTGGAATAACAAAAATATCGTACACAAACTACCTTTCATAATGACTAGGCTACCATTCATTGGAGTAACAAAGATATCGACAACATACTACCTTCCATAACGACAAGGCTACAGTCCATTGTAGTAACAAAAATCTCGACAACAGACTACCTTCCATAATGGCAAGGCTACCATCCATTGTAGTGACAAAAATATCGACAATATACTACCTTCTATAATGACAAGGCTACCATCCATTGGAGTAACAAAAATCTCGACAATAGACTACCTTCCATAATGAAAAGGCTAAAATCTATTATAGTAACAAAAATCTCGACAATAGACTACCTTTCATAATGACAAGGCTTCCATCCATTGGAATAAAAAAAATCTCGACAACAGACTATGTTCCATAATGACAAGGCTACCATCCCTTAGAGTAACAAAAATCTCGACAACAAACTACCTTCCATAATGACAAGGCTACAATCCATTGGGGTATAAAAAATCTCGACAACAGACTACCTTCCATAATGAAAAGGCTACCATCCATTGGAGTAACTAAAATCTCGTACACAAACTACCTTCCATAATGACTAGGCTACCATCCATTGGAGTAACAAAGATATCGACAACAGACTACCTTCCACAACGACAAGGCTACAATCCATTGTAGTAACAAAAATCTCGACAACAGACTACCTTCCATAATGACAAGGCTACCATCCATTATAGTGACAAAAATCTCGACAATATATTACCTTCTATAATGACAAGGCTACCATCCATTGGAGTAACAAAAATCTCGACAATAGAGTACCTTCCATAATGACAAGGCTACCATCCATTGGAGTAACTAAAATCTCGTACATAAACTACCTTCCATAATGACTAGGCTACCATCCATTGGAGTAACAAAGATATCGACAACAGACTATCGTCCATAACGACAAGGCTACAATCCATTGTAGTAACAAAAATCTCGACAACGGACTACCTTCCATAATGACAAGGATACGATCCAATGTAGTGACAAAAATCTCGATAATGTACTACCTTCTATAATGACAACGCTACCATCCATTGGAATAACAAAAATCTCGACAACAGACTACGTTCCATAATGACAAGGCTACCATCCCTTAGAGTAACATATATCTCAACAATAGACCATCTTCCATAATGACAAGGCTACCATCCATTGGAGAAACAAAGATATCGACAACATACTACCTTCCATAATGACAAGGCTACCATCCCTTAGAGTAACAAAAATCACGACAACAGACTACCTTTCATAATGACAAGGCTACCATCCATTGGAATAACGAAAATATCATACACAAACTACCTTTCATAATGACTAGGCTACCATTCATTGGAGTAACAAAGATATCGACAACAGACTACCTTCCATAACGACAAGGCTACAATCCATTGTAGTAACAAAAATCTCGACAACAGACTACCTTCCATAATGGCAAGGCTACCATCCATTGGAGTATAAAAAATATCGACAATATACTACCTTCTATAACGACGAGGCTACCATCCATTGGAGTAACAATAATCTCGACAATAGACTACCTTCCATAGTGACAAGGCTAAAATCTATTATAGTAACAAAAATCTCGACAATAGACTACCTTTCATAATGACAAGGCTTGCATCCATTGGAATAAAAAAAATCTCGACAACAAACTATGTTCCATAATTACAAGGCTACCATCCCTTAGAGTAACAAAAATCTCGACAACAAACTACCTTCCATAATGACAAGGCTACAATCCATTGGGGTATAAAAAATCTCGACAATAGACTACCTTCCATAATGACAAGGCTACCATCCATTGGAGTAACTAAAATCTCGTACACAAACTACCTTCCATAATTAGTAGGATACCATACATTGGAGTAACAAAGATATCGATAACAGACTACCTTCCATAACGACAAGGCTACAATCCATTATAGTAACAAAAATCTCGAAAACAGACTACCTTCCATAATGACAAGGCTACCATCCATTATAGTGACAAAAATCTAGACAATATATTACCTTCTATAATGACAAGGCTACCATCCATTGGAGTAACAAAAATCTCGACAATAGACTACCTTCCATAATGACAAGGCTACCATCCATTAGAGTAACTAAAATCTGGTATATAAACTACCTTCCATAATGACTAGGTTACCATCCATTGGAGTAACAAAGATATCGACAACAGACTATCGTCCATAACGAAAAGGCTACAATCCATTATAGTAACAAAAATGTCGACAACAGACTACCTTCCATAATGACAAGGGTACCATCCATTGTAGTGACAAAAATCTCGATAATGTACTACCTTCTATAATGACAACGCTACCATCCATTGGAATAACAAAAATCTTGACAACAGACTACCTTCCATAATGACTAGGTTACCATCCATTGGAGTAACAAAGCTATCGACAACAGACTATCGTCCATAACGAAAAGGCTACAATCCATTATAGTAACAAAAATCTCGACAATAGACTACCTTCCATAATGAAAAGGGTACCATCCATTGTAGTGACAAAAATCTCGATAATGTACTACCTTCTATATTGACAACGCTACCATCCATTGGAATAACAAAAATCTCGACAACAGACTACGTTCCATAATGACAAGGCTACCATCCCTTAGAGTAACAGATATCTCAACAATAGACCACCTTCCATAATGACAAGGCTACCATCCATTGGAGAAACAAAGATATCGACAACATACTACCTTCCATAATGACAAGGCTACCATCCCTTAGAGTAACAAAAATAACGACAACAGACTACCTTTCATAATGACAAGGCTACCATCCATTGGAATAACAAAAATATCGTACACAAACTACCTTTCATAATGACTAGGCTACCATTCATTGGAGTAACAAAGATATCGACAACAGACTACCTTCCATAACGTCAAGGCTACAATCCATTGTAGTAACAAAAATCTCGACAACATACTACCTTCCATAATGACAAGGCTACCATCCATTGTAGTGAAAAAAATATCGACAATATACTACCTTCTATAATGACAAGGCTACCATCCATTGGAGTAACAAAAATCTCGACAATAGACTACCTTCCATAATGACAAGGCTAAAATCTATTATAGTAACAAAAATCTCGACAATAGACTACCTTTCATAATGACAAGGCTTCCATCCATTGGAATAAAAAAAATCTCGACAACAGACTATGTTCCATAATGACATGGCTACCATCCCTTAGAGTAACAAAAATCTCGACAACAAACTACCTTCCATAATGACAAGGCTACAATCCATTGGGGTATAAAAAATCTCCACAACAGACTACCTTCCATAATGACAAGGCTACCATCCATTGGAGTAACTAAAATCTCGTACACAAACTACCTTCCATAATTACTAGGATACCATACATTGGAGTAACAAAGATATCGACATCAAACTACCTTCCACAACGACAAGGCTACATTCCATTGTAGTAACAAAAATCTAGACAACAGACTACCTTCCATAATGACAAGGATACCATCCATTATAGTGACAAAAATCTCGACAATATGTTACCTTCTATAATGACAAGGCTACCATCCATTGGAGTAACAAAAATCTCGACAATAGAGTACCTTCCATAATGACAAGGCTACCATCCATTGGAGTAACTAAAATCTCGTACATAAACTACCTTCCATAATGACTAGGCTACCATCCATTGGAGTAACAAAGATATCGACAACAGATTATCGTCCATAACGACAAGGCTACAATCCATTGTAGTAACAAAAATCTCGACAACGGACTACCTTCCATAATGACAAGGATACGATCCAATGTAGTGACAAAAATCTCGATAATGTACTACCTTCTATAATGACAACGCTACCATCCATTGGAATAACAAAAATCTCGACAACAGACTACGTTCCATAATGACAAGGCTACCATCCCTTAGAGTAACATATATCTCAACAATAGACCATCTTCCATAATGACAAGGCTACCATCCATTGGAGAAACAAAGATATCGACAACATACTACCTTCCATAATGACAAGGCTACCATCCCTTAGAGTAACAAAAATCACGACAACAGACTACCTTTCATAATGACAAGGCTACCATCCATTGGAATAACGAAAATATCATACACAAACTACCTTTCATAATGACTAGGCTACCATTCATTGGAGTAACAAAGATATCGACAACAGACTACCTTCCATAACGACAAGGCTACAATCCATTGTAGTAACAAAAATCTCGACAACAGACTACCTTCCATAATGGCAAGGCTACCATCCATTGGAGTATAAAAAATATCGACAATATACTACCTTCTATAACGACGAGGCTACCATCCATTGGAGTAACAATAATCTCGACAATAGACTACCTTCCATAGTGACAAGGCTAAAATCTATTATAGTAACAAAAATCTCGACAATAGACTACCTTTCATAATGACAAGGCTTGCATCCATTGGAATAAAAAAAATCTCGACAACAAACTATGTTCCATAATTACAAGGCTACCATCCCTTAGAGTAACAAAAATCTCGACAACAAACTACCTTCCATAATGACAAGGCTACAATCCATTGGGGTATAAAAAATCTCGACAATAGACTACCTTCCATAATGACAAGGCTACCATCCATTGGAGTAACTAAAATCTCGTACACAAACTACCTTCCATAATTAGTAGGATACCATACATTGGAGTAACAAAGATATCGATAACAGACTACCTTCCATAACGACAAGGCTACAATCCATTATAGTAACAAAAATCTCGAAAACAGACTACCTTCCATAATGACAAGGCTACCATCCATTATAGTGACAAAAATCTAGACAATATATTACCTTCTATAATGACAAGGCTACCATCCATTGGAGTAACAAAAATCTCGACAATAGACTACCTTCCATAATGACAAGGCTACCATCCATTAGAGTAACTAAAATCTGGTATATAAACTACCTTCCATAATGACTAGGTTACCATCCATTGGAGTAACAAAGATATCGACAACAGACTATCGTCCATAACGAAAAGGCTACAATCCATTATAGTAACAAAAATGTCGACAACAGACTACCTTCCATAATGACAAGGGTACCATCCATTGTAGTGACAAAAATCTCGATAATGTACTACCTTCTATAATGACAACGCTACCATCCATTGGAATAACAAAAATCTTGACAACAGACTACCTTCCATAATGACTAGGTTACCATCCATTGGAGTAACAAAGCTATCGACAACAGACTATCGTCCATAACGAAAAGGCTACAATCCATTATAGTAACAAAAATCTCGACAATAGACTACCTTCCATAATGAAAAGGGTACCATCCATTGTAGTGACAAAAATCTCGATAATGTACTACCTTCTATATTGACAACGCTACCATCCATTGGAATAACAAAAATCTCGACAACAGACTACGTTCCATAATGACAAGGCTACCATCCCTTAGAGTAACAGATATCTCAACAATAGACCACCTTCCATAATGACAAGGCTACCATCCATTGGAGAAACAAAGATATCGACAACATACTACCTTCCATAATGACAAGGCTACCATCCCTTAGAGTAACAAAAATAACGACAACAGACTACCTTTCATAATGACAAGGCTACCATCCATTGGAATAACAAAAATATCGTACACAAACTACCTTTCATAATGACTAGGCTACCATTCATTGGAGTAACAAAGATATCGACAACAGACTACCTTCCATAACGTCAAGGCTACAATCCATTGTAGTAACAAAAATCTCGACAACATACTACCTTCCATAATGACAAGGCTACCATCCATTGTAGTGAAAAAAATATCGACAATATACTACCTTCTATAATGACAAGGCTACCATCCATTGGAGTAACAAAAATCTCGACAATAGACTACCTTCCATAATGACAAGGCTAAAATCTATTATAGTAACAAAAATCTCGACAATAGACTACCTTTCATAATGACAAGGCTTCCATCCATTGGAATAAAAAAAATCTCGACAACAGACTATGTTCCATAATGACATGGCTACCATCCCTTAGAGTAACAAAAATCTCGACAACAAACTACCTTCCATAATGACAAGGCTACAATCCATTGGGGTATAAAAAATCTCCACAACAGACTACCTTCCATAATGACAAGGCTACCATCCATTGGAGTAACTAAAATCTCGTACACAAACTACCTTCCATAATTACTAGGATACCATACATTGGAGTAACAAAGATATCGACATCAAACTACCTTCCACAACGACAAGGCTACATTCCATTGTAGTAACAAAAATCTAGACAACAGACTACCTTCCATAATGACAAGGATACCATCCATTATAGTGACAAAAATCTCGACAATATGTTACCTTCTATAATGACAAGGCTACCATCCATTGGAGTAACAAAAATCTCGACAATAGAGTACCTTCCATAATGACAAGGCTACCATCCATTGGAGTAACTAAAATCTCGTACATAAACTACCTTCCATAATGACTAGGCTACCATCCATTGGAGTAACAAAGATATCGACAACAGATTATCGTCCATAACGACAAGGCTACAATCCATTGTAGTAACAAAAATCTCGATAATGTACTACCTTCCATAATGACAAGGGTACCATCCATTGTAGTGACAAAAACCTCGATAATGTACTACCTTCTATAATGACAACGCTACCATCCATTGGAATAACAAAAATCTCGACAACAGACTACGTTCCATAATGACAAGGCTACCATCCCTTAGAGTAACAGATATCTCAACAATAGACCACCTTCCATAATGACATGGCTACCATCCATTGGAGAAACAAAGATATCGACAACATACTACCTTCCATAATGACAAGGCTACCATCCCTTAGAGTAACAAAAATCACGACAACAGACTACCTTTCATAATGACAAGGCTACCATCCATTGGAATAACAAAAATATCGTACACAAACTACCTTTCATAATGACTAGGCTAACATTCATTGGAGTAACAAAGATATCGACAACAGACTACCTTCCATAACGACAAGGCTACAATCCATTGTAGTAACAAAAATATCGACAACAGACTACCTTCCATAACGGCAAGGCTACCATCCATTGCAGTGAGAAAAATATCGACAATATACTACCTTCTATAACGACGAGGCTACCATCCATTGGAGTAACAAAAATCTCGACAATAGACTACCTTCCATAATGACAAGGGTAAAATCTATTATAGTAACAAAAATCTCGACAATAGACTACCTTTCATAATGACAAGGCTTCCATCCATTGGAATAAAAAAAATCTCGACAACAGACTATGTTCCATAATGACAAGGCTACCATCCCTTAGAGTAACAAAAATCTCGACAACAAACTACCTTCCATAATGACAAGGCTACAATCAATTGGAGTATAAAAAATCTAGACAACAGACTACCTTCCATAATGACAAGGTTACCATCCATTGGAGTAACTAAAATCTCGTACATAAACTACCTTCTATAATTACTAGGATACCATACATTGGAGTAACAAAGATATCGATAACAGCCTACCTTCCATAACGACAAGGCTACAATCCATTATAGTAACAAAAATCTCGACAATAAACTACCTTCCATAATAACAAGGCTACCATCCATTATAGTGACAAAAATCTCGACAATATATTACCTTCTATAATGACAAGGCTACCATCCATTGGAGTAACAAAAATCTCGACAATAGACTACCTTCCATAATGACAAGGCTACCATCCATTAGAGTAACTAAAATCTCGTACATAAACTACCTTCCATAATGACTAGGCTACCATCTATTGGAGTAACAAAGATATCCACAACAGACTATCGTCCATAACTACAAGGATATAATCCATTATAGTAACAAAAATCTCGACAACAGACTACCTTCGATAATGACAAGGGTACCATCCATTGTAGTGACAAAAATCTCGATAATGTACTACCTTCTATAATGACAACGCTACCATCCGTTGGAATAACAAAAATCTCGACAACAAACTACCTTCCATAATGACTAGGTTACCATCCATTGGAGTAACAAAGATATCGACAATAGACTATCGTCCATAACGAAAAGGCTACAATCCATTATAGTAACAAAAATGTCGACAACAGACTACCTTCTATAATGACAAGTGTACCATCCATTGTAGTGACAAAAATCTCGATAATGTACTACCTTCTATAATGACAACGTTACCATCCATTGGAATAACAAAAATCTTGACAACAGACTACGTTCCATAATGACAAGGCTACCATCCCTTAGAGTAACAGATATCTCAACAATAGACCACCTTCCATAATGACAAGGCTACCATCCATTGGAGAAACAAAGATATCGACAACATACTACCTTCCATAATGACAAGGCTACCATCCCTTAGAGTAATAAAAATCACGACAACATACTACCTTTCATAATGACAAGGCTACCATCCATTGGAATAACAAAAATATCGTACACAAACTACCTTTCATAATGACTAGGCTATCATTCATTGGAGTAACAAAGATATCGACAATAGACTATCTTCCATAACGTCAAGGCTACAATCCATTGTAGTAACAAAAATCTCGACAACATACTACCTTCCATAATGACAAGGCTACCATCCATTGTAGTGAAAAAAATATCGACAATATACTACCTTCTATAATGACAAGGCTACCATCCATTGGAGTAACAAAAATCTCGACAACAGACTACCTTCCATAATGACAAGGCTAAAATCTATTATAGCAACAGAAATCTTGACAATAGACTACCTTTCATAATGACAAGGCTACCATCCATTGGAATAAAAAAAATCTCGACAACAGACTATGTTGCATAATGACAAGGCTACCATCCCTTAGAGTAACAAAAATCTCGACAACAAACTACCTTCCATAATGACAAGGCTACAATCCATTGGAGTATAAAAAATCTCGACAACAGACTGCCTTCCATAATGACAAGGCTACCATCCATTGGAGTAACTAAAATCTCGTACACAAACTACCTTCCATAATTACTAGGATACCATACATTGGAGTAACAAAGATATCGATAACAGACTACCTTCCATAACGACAAGGCTACAATCCATTATAGTAACAAAAATCTCGACAACAGACTACCTTCCATAATGACAAGGCTACCATCCATTATAGTGAAAAAAATCACGACAATATATTACCTTCTATAATGATAAGGCTACCATCTATTGGAGTAACAAAAATCTCGACAATAGACTACCTTCCATAATGACAAGGCTACCATCCATTGGAGTAACTAAAATCTCGTACATAAACTACCTTCCATAATGACTAGGCTACCATCCATTGGAGTAACAAAGATATCGACAACAGACTATCGTCCATAACGACAAGGCTACAATCCATTATAGTAACAAAAATCTCGACAACAAACCACCTTCCATAATGACAAGGGTACCATCCATTGTAGTGACAAAAATCTCGATAATGTACTACCTTCTATAATGACAACGCTACCATCCATTGGAATAACAAAAATCTCGACAACAGACTACGTTCCATAATGACAAGGCTGCCATCCCTTAGAGTTACAGATATCTCAACAATAGACCACCTTCCATAATGACAAGGCTACCATCCATTGGAGAAACAAAGATATCGACAACATACTACCTTCCATAATGACAAGGCTACCATCCCTTAGAGTAATAAAAATCACGACAACAGACTACCTTTCAAAAGGACAAGGCTACCATCCATTGGAATAACAAAAATATCGTACACAAACTACCTTCCATAATGACTAGGCTACCATTCATTGGAGTAACAAAGATATCGACAACAGACTACCTTCCATAACGACAAGGCTACAATCCATTGTAGTAACAAAAATCTCGACAACAGACTACCTTCCATAATGGCAAGGCTACCATCCATTGTAGTGACAAAAATATCGTCAATATACTACCTTCTATAATGACAATGCTACCATCCATTAGAATAACAAAAATATCGTATACAAACTACCTTCAATAATGACTAGGCTACCATCCATTGGAGTAACAAAGATATCAACAACAGACTACCTTCCATAATGACAAGGCTACAATCCATTGTAGTAACAAAAATCTCGACAACAGACTACCTTCCATAGTGACAAGGCTACCATCCATTGGAGTAACAAAAATCTCGACAACAGACTACCTTCCATAATGACAAGGATAAAATATATTATAGTAACAAAAATCTCGACAATAGACTACCTTTCATAATGACAAGGTTACCATCCATTGTAGTGACAAAAATCTCGATAATGTACTACCTTCTATAATGACAAGGATACCATCCATTGGAATAACAAAAATCTCGACAACAGACTACGTTCCATAATGACAAGGCTACCATCCCTTATAGTAACAGATATCTCAACAATAGACCACCTTCCATAACGACAAGGCTACCATCCATTGGAGAAACAAAGATATCGACAACATACTACCTTCCATGATGACAAGGCTACCATCCCTTAGAGTAACAAAAATCACGACAACAAACTACCTTTCATAATGACAAGGCTACCATCCATTGGAATAACAAAAATATCGTACACAAACTACCTTTCATAATGACTAGGCTACCATTCATTGGAGTAACAAAGATATCGACAACACACTACCTTCCATAACGACAAGGCTACAATCCATTGTAGTAACAAAAATCTCGACAACAGACTACCTTCCATAATGGCAAGGCTACCATCCTTTGTAGTGACAAAAATATCGACAATATACTACCTTCTATAATGACAAGGCTACCATCCATTGGAGTAACAAAAATCTCGATAACAGACTACCTTCCATAATGACAAGGCTAAAATCTATTATAGTAACAAAAATCTCGACAATAGACTACCTTTCATAATGACAAGGCTACCATCCATTGGAATAAAAAAAATCTTGACAACAGACTATGTTCCATAATGACAAGGCTACCATCCCTTAGAGTAACAAAAATCTCGACAACACACTACCTTCCATAATGACAAGGCTACAATCTATTGGAGTATAAAAAATCTCGACAACAGACTACCTTCTATAAAGACAAGGCTACCATCCATTGGAGTAACTAAAATCTCGTACACATAATACCTTCCATAATTACTAGGATACCATACATTGGAGTAACAAAGATATCGATAACAAAATACCTTCCATAACGATAAGGCTACAATCCATTATAGTAACAAAAATCTCGACAACAAACTACCTTCCATAATGACAAGGCTACCATCCATTATAGTGACAAAAATCACGACAATATATTACCTTTTATAATGACAAGGCTACCATCTATTGGAGTCACAAAAATCTCGACAATAGACTACCTTCCATAATGACAAGGCTACCATCCATTGGAGTAACTAAAATCTCGTACATAAACTACCTTCCATAATGACTAGGCTACCATCCATTGGAGTAACAAAGATATCGACAACAGACTATCGTCCATAACTACAAGGCTACAATCCATTATAGTAACAAAAATGTCGACAACAGACTACCTTCCATAATGACAAGGGTACCATCCATTGTAGTGACAAAAATCTCGATAATGTACTACCTTCTATAATGACAATGCTACCATCCATTGGAATAACAAAAATCTTGACAACAGACTACGTTCCATAATGACAAGGCTACCATCCCTTAGAGTAACAGATATCTCAACAATAGACCACCTTCCATAATGACAAGGCTACCATCCATTGGAGAAACAAAGATATCGACAACATACTACCTTCCATAATGACAAGGCTATCAATCCTTAGAGTAATAAAAATCACGACAACATACTACCTTTCATAATGACAAGGCTACCATCCATTGGAATAACAAAAATATCGTACACAAACTACCTTTTATAATGACTAGGCTACCATTCATTGGAGTAACAAAGATATCGACAACAGACTACCTTCCATAACGACAAGGCTACAATCCATTGTAGTAACAAAAATCTCGACAACAGACAACCTTCCATAATGGCAACGCTACCATCCTTTGTACTGACAAAAATATCGACAATATACTACCTTCTATAATGACAAGGATACCATCCATTGGAGTAACAAAAATCTCGACAACAGACTACCTTCCATAATGACAAGGCTAAAATCTATTATAGTAACAGAAATCTCGACAATAGACTACCTTTAATAATGATAAGGCTACCATCCATTGGAATAAAAAAAATCTTGACAACAGACTATGTTGCATAATGACAAGGCTACCATCCCTTAGAGTAACAAAAATCTCGACAACAAACTACCTTCCATAATGACAAGGCTACAATCCATTGGAGTATAAAAAATCTCGACAACAGACTGCCTTCCATAATGATAAGGCTACCATCCATTGGAGTAACTAAAATCTCGTACACAAACTACCTTCCATAATTACTAGAATACCATACATTGGAGTAACAAAGATATCGATAACAGACTACCTTCCATAACGACAAGGCTACAATCCATTATAGTAACAAAAATCTCGACAACAGACTACCTTCCATAATGACAAGGCTACCATCCATTATAGTGACAAAAATCACGACGATATATTATCTTCTATAATGACAAGGCTACCATCTATTGGAGTAACAAAAATCTCGACAATAGACTACCTTCCATAATGACAAGGCTACCATCCATTGGAGTAACTAAAATCTCGTACATAAACAACCTTCCATATTGACTAGGCTACCATCCATTGGAGTAACAAAGATATCGACAACAGACTATCGTCCATAACGACAAGGCTATAATCCATTATAGTAACAAAAATCTCGACAACAGACCACGTTCCATAATGACAAGGGTACCATCCATTGTAGTGACAGAAATCTCGATAATGTACTACCTTCTATAATGACAACGCTACCATCCATTGGAATAACAAAAATCTCGACAACAGACTACGTTCCATAATGACAAGGCTACCATCCCTTAGAGTAACAGATATCTCAACAATAGACCACCTTCCATAATGACAAGGCTACCATCCATTGGAGAAACAAAGATATCGACAACATACTACCTTCCATAATGACAAGGCTACCATCCCTTAGAGTAATAAAAATCACGACAACAGACTACCTTTCAAAATGACAAGGCTACCATCCATTGGAATAACAAAAATATCGTACACAAACTACCTTCCATAATGACTAGGCTACCATTCATTGGAGTAACAAAGATATCGACAACAGACTACCTTCCATAACGACAAGGCTACAATCCATTGTAGTAACAAAAATCTCGACAACAGACTACCTTCTATAATGGCAAGGTTACCATCCATTGTAGTGACAAAAATATCGACAATATACTACCTTCTATAATGACAATGCTACCATCCATTAGAATAACAAAAATATCGTATACAAACTACCTTCAATAATGACTAGGCTACCATCCATTGGAGTAACAAAGATATCAACAACAGACTACCTTCCATAATGACAAGGCTACAATCCATTGTAGTAACAAAAATCTCGACAACAGACTACCTTCCATAATGACAAGGCTACCATTCATTGTAGTGACAAAAATATCGACAATATACTACCTTCTATAATGACAAGGCTACCATCCATTGGAGTAACAAAAATCTCGACAACAGACTACCTTCCACAATGACAAGGATAAAATATATTATAGTAACAAAAATCTCGACAATAGACTACTTTTGATAATGACAAGGTTACCATCCATTGTAGTGACAAAAATCTCGATAATGTACTACCTTCTATAATGACAACGCTACCATCCATTGGAATAACAAAAATCTCGACAACAGACTACGTTCCATAATGACAAGGCTACCATCCCTTATAGTAACAGATATCTCAACAATAGACCACCTTCCATAATGACAAGGCTACCATCCATTGGAGAAACAAAGATATCGACAACATACTACCTTCCATAATGACAAGGCTACCATCCCTTAGAGTAACAAAAATCACGACAACAAACTACCTTTCATAATGACAAGGCTACCATCCATTGGAATAACAAAAATATCGTACACAAACTACCTTTCATAATGACTAGGCTACCATTCATTGGAGTAACAAAGATATCGACAACAGACTACCTTCCATAACGACAAGGCTACAATCCATTGTAGTAACAAAAATCTCGACAACAGACTACCTTCCATAATGGCAAGGCTACCATCCTTTGTAGTGACAAAAATATCGACAATATACTACCTTCTATAATGACAAGGCTACCATCCATTGGAGTAACAAAAATCTCGATAACAGACTACCTTCCATAATGACAAGGCTAAAATATATTATAGTAACAAAAATCTCGACAATAGACTACATTTCATAATGACAAGGCTACCATCCATTGGAATAAAAAAAATCTTGACAACAGACTATGTTCCGTAATGAAAAGGGTACCATCCCTTAGAGTAACAAAAATCTCGACAACAAACTACCTTCCATAATGACAAGGCGACAATCCATTGGAGTATAAAAAATCTCGACAACAGACTACCTTCTATAATGACAAGGCTACCATCCATTGGAGTAACTAAAATCTCGTACACATAATACCTTCCATAATTACTAGGATACCATACATTGGAGTAACAAAGATATCGATAACAGAATACCTTCCATAACGACAAGGCTACAATCCATTATAGTAACAAAAATCTCGACAACAAACTACCTTCCATAATGACAAGGCTACCATCCATTATAGTGACAAAAATCACGGCAATATATTACCTTCTATAATGACAAGGCTACCATCTATTGGAGTAACAAAAATCTCGACAATAGACTACCTTCCATAATGACAAGGCTACCATCCATTGGAGTAACTAAAATCTCGTACATAAACTACCTTCCATAATGACTAGGCTACCATTCATTGGAGTAACAAAGATATCGACAACAGACTACCTTCCATAACGACAAGGCTACAATCCATTGTAGTAACAAAAATCTCGACAACAGACTACCTTCCATAATGGAAAGGCTACCATCCATTGTAGTGACAAAAATATCGACAATATACTACCTTCTATAATGACAATGCTACCATCCATTAGAATAACAAAAATATCGTATAAAAACTACCTTCAATAATGACTAGGCTACCATCCATTGGAGTAACAAAGATATCAACAACAGACTACCTTCCATAATGACAAGGATACAATCCATTGTAGTAACAAAAATCTCGACAACAGACTACCTTCCATAATGACAAGGCTACCATTCATTGTAGTGACAAAAATATCGACATTATACTACCTTCTATAATGACAAGGCTACCATCCATTGGAGTGACAAAAATCTCGACAACAGACTACCTTCCATAATGACAAGGATAAAATATATTATAGTAACAAAAATCTCGACAACAGACTACCTTTCATAATGACAAGGTTACCATCCATTGTAGTGACAAAAATCTCGATAATGTACTACCTTTTATAATGACAACGCTACCATCCATTGGAATAACAAAAATCTCGACAACAGACTACGTTCCATAATGACAAGGCTACCATCCCTTATAGTAACAGATATCTCAACAATAGACCACCTTCCATAATGACAAGGCTACCATCCATTGGAGAAACAAAGATATCGACAACATACTACCTTCCATAATGACAAGGCTACCATCCATTGGAGAAACAAAAATCTCGACAACAGACTACCTTCTATAATGACAAGGCTACCATCCATTGGAGTAACTAAAATCTCGTACACATAATACCTTCCATAATTACTAGGATACCATACATTGGAGTAACAAAGATATCGATAACAGAATACCTTCCATAACGACAAGGCTACAATCCATTATAGTAACAAAAATCTCGACAACAAACTACCTTTCATAATGACAAGGCTACCATCCTTTGTAGTGACAAAAATATCGACAATATACTACCTTCTATAATGACAAGGCTACCATCCATTGGAGTAACAAAAATCTCGATAACAGACTACCTTCCATAATGACAAGGCTAAAATATATTATAGTAACAAAAATCTCGACAATAGACTACATTTCATAATGACAAGGATACCATCCATTGGAATAAAAAAAATCTTGACAACAGACTATGTTCCGTAATGAAAAGGGTACCATCCCTTAGAGTAACAAAAATCTCGACAACAAACTACCTTCCATAATGACAAGGCGACAATCCATTGGAGTATAAAAAATCTCGACAACAGACTACCTTCTATAATGACAAGGCTACCATCCATTGGAGTAACTAAAATCTCGTACACATAATACCTTCCATAATTACTAGGATACCATACATTGGAGTAACAAAGATATCGATAACAGAATACCTTCCATAACGACAAGGCTACAATCCTTTATAGTAACAAAAATCTCGACAACAAACTACCTTCCATAATGACAAGGCTACCATCCATTATAGTGACAAAAATCACGGCAATATATTACCTTCTATAATGACAAGGCTACCATCTATTGGAGTAACAAAAATCTCGACAATAGACTACCTTCCATAATGACAAGGCTACCATCCATTGGAGTAACTAAAATCTCGTACATAAACTACCTTCCATAATGACTAGGCTACCATTCATTGGAGTAACAAAGATATCGACAACAGACTACCTTCCATAACGACAAGGCTACAATCCATTGTAGTAACAAAAATCTCGACAACAGACTACCTTCCATAATGGCAAGGCTACCATCCATTGTAGTGACAAAAATATCGACAATATACTACCTTCTATAATGACAATGCTACCATCCATTAGAATAACAAAAATATCGTATAAAAACTACCTTCAATAATGACTAGGCTACCATCCATTGGAGTAACAAAGATATCAACAACAGACTACCTTCCATAATGACAAGGATACAATCCATTGTAGTAACAAAAATCTCGACAACAGACTACCTTCCATAATGACAAGGCTACCATTCATTGTAGTGACAAAAATATCGACATTATACTACCTTCTATAATGACAAGGCTACCATCCATTGGAGTGACAAAAATCTCGACAACAGACTACCTTCTATAATGACAAGGATAAAATATATTATAGTAACAAAAATCTCGACAACAGACTACCTTTCATAATGACAAGGTTACCATCCATTGTAGTGACAAAAATCTCGATAATGTACTACCTTCTATAATGACAACGCTACCATCCATTGGAATAACAAAAATCTCGACAACAGACTACGTTCCATAATGACAAGGCTACCATCCCTTATAGTAACAGATATCTCAACAATAGACCACCTTCCATAATGACAAGGCTACCATCCATTGGAGAAACAAAGATATCGACAACATACTACCTTCCATAATGACAAGGCTACCATCCATTGGAGAAACAAAAATCTCGACAACAGACTACCTTCTATAATGACAAGGCTACCATCCGTTGGAGTAACTAAAATCTCGTACACATAATACCTTCCATAATTACTAGGATACCATACATTGGAGTAACAAAGATATCGATAACAGAATACCTTCCATAACGACAAGGCTACAATCCATTATAGTAACAAAAATCTCAACAACAAACTACCTTCCATAATGACAAGGCTACCATCCATTATAGTGACAAAAATCTCGACAATATATTACCTTCTATAATGACAAGGCTACCATCCATTGGAGTAACAAAAATCTCGACAATAGACTACCTTCCATAATGACAAGGCTACCATCCATTGGAGTAACTAAAATTTCGTACATAAACTACCTTCCATAATGACTAGGCTACCATCCATTGGAGTAACAAAGATATCGACAACAGACTATCGTCCATAAGGACTAGGCTACAATCCATTATAGTAACAAAAATCTTGACAACAGACTACCTTCCATAATGACAAGGGTACCATCCCTTAGAGTAACAGATATCTCAACAATAGACCACCTTCCATAATGACAAGGCTACCATCCATTGGAGAAACAAAGATATCGAAAACATACTACCTTCCATAATGACAAGACTACCATCCCTTAGAGTAATAAAAATCACGACAACAGACTACCTTTCATAATGACAAGGCTACCATCAATTGGAATAACAAAAATATCGTACACAAACTACCTTCCATAATGACTAGGCTACCATTTATTGGAGTAACAAAGATATCGACAACAGACTACCTTCTATAACGACAAGGCTACAATCCATTGTAGTAACAAAAATATCGACAACAGACTACCTTCCATAATGGCAAGGCTACCATCCATTGTAGTGACAAAAATATCGACAATATACTACCTTCTATAATGACAAGGCTACCATCCATTGGAGAAATATAAATCTCGACAATAGACTACCTTCAATAATGACAAGTCTACCATCCATTGGAGTAACAAAAAACTCGACAACAGACTACCTTCCATAATTACAAGGCTACAATCCATTGGAGTATAAAAAATCTCGACAACAGACTACCTTCCATAATGACAAGGCTACCATCCATTAGGGTAACAAAAAACTCCACAATAGACTACATTCCATAATGACTAGGCTACCATCCATTGGAGTAACAAAGATATCGACAACAGACTACCTTCCATAACGAAAAGGCTACAATCCATTGTAGTAACAAAAATCTCTTCAACAGACTACCTTCCATAATTACAAGGCCACCATCATTTGTAGTGACAAAAATATCAACAATATACTACCTTCTATAATGACAAGGCTACCATCCATTGGAGTAACAAAAATCTCATCAAGATACTACCTTCCATAATGACAAGGTTATAATCTATTATAGTAACAAAAATCTCGACAATAGACTACCTTTCATAAAGACAAGGCTACCATCCAATTGGAATGACAAAAATCTCGACAACAGACTACCTTCCATAATGACAAGGCTACAATCCATTGGTGTATAAAAAATCTCGACAACAGACTACCTTCCATAATGAAAAGCCTACATATCCATTGGAGTAACTAAAATCTCGTACACAAACTACCTTCCATAATGACTAGACTACCATCCATTGGATTAACAAAGATATCGACAACAGACTACCTTTCACACCGACAAGGCTAAATTCGATTGTAGTAACAAAAATCTTGACAATAGACTACCTTCCATAATGATAAGGCTACCGTCCATTATAATGACAAAAATATCGACAATATATTACCTTCTATAATGACAAGGCTACCATCCATTGGAGTAACAAAAATATCGACAACAGACTACCTTCCATAATGACAATGCTACCATCCATTGGAGTAACTAAAATCTCGTACACAAACTACCTTCAATAATGACTAGGCTACCATCCATTGGAGTAACAAAGATATCGACAACAGACTATCTTCCATAACAACAAGGCTACAATCCATTGTAGTAAATAAATCTCGATAACATACTACCTTCCATAATGACAAGGCTACCATCCATTGTAGTGACAAAAATCTCGATAATATACTACCTTCTATAATGACAACGCTACCATCCATTGGAATAAAAAAAATCTCGACAATAGACTACATTCCATAATGACAAGGCTACCATCCCTTAGACTAACAAATATCTCAACAACAGACCACCTTCCATAATGACAAGGCTACCATCCATTGGAATAACATAGATATCGACAACATACTACCTTCCATAATGACAAGGCTACCATCCATTGGAGTAACAAAAATCACGACAACAGACTACCTACCATAATGACAAGGCTACCATCCATTGGAATAACAAAAACATCGACAACACACTACCTTCCATAATGACAAGGCTACCATGCAATGGAGTAACAAAAATCTAGGCAATAGACTACCTTCCATAATGACAAGGTTACCATCATTGGAGTAACCAAAATATCCACAAGAGACTACCTTCCATAATTACAAGGCTATAATCCATTGGAGTATAAAAAATATCGACAACAGACTACCTTCCATAATGACAAGGCTACCATCCATTGGAGTAACTAAAATCTTGTACACAAACTACCTTCAATAACGACAAGGCTACAATCCATTGTAGTAACAAAAATCTCTTCAACAGACTACCTTCCATAATTACAAGGCTACCATCCATTGTAGTGACAAAAATCTCAATAATATACTACCTTCTATAATGACAACGCTACCATCCATTGGAATAACAGAAATCTCGACAACAGACTATGTTCCATAATGATAAGGCTACCTTTCCTTAGAGTAACAAAAATCTCGACAACAGACTACCTTCCATAATGACATGGCTACCTTCCATTGGAGTAACAAATATATCGACAACATACTACCTTCCATAATGACAAGGCTACCATCCCTTAGAGTAACAAAAATCATGACAACAGATTACCTTTTATAATGAAAAGGCTACCATCCATTGGAATAACAAAAATATCGTACACAAACTACCTTCCATAACGACTAGGCTAACATCCATTGGAGTTAAAAAGATATCGACAACAGACTACCTTCCAAAATGACAAGGCTACAATCCATTGTAGTAACAAAAATCTTGACAACAGACTACCTTCCATAATGTCTAGGCTACCATCCATTGGAATAACTAAAATATCGACAACGCACTACCTTCCATAATGACAAGGCTACCATCCAATGGAGTAACAAAAATATCGACAACAGACTACCTTCCATAATGACAAGGCTACCATGCATTGGAGTAACAAAAATCATGACAACAGACTACCTTTCACAATGACAAGGCTACCATCCATTGGAATAACAAAAATATCATACACAAACGACAAGGCTACCATCCAATGGAGTAACAAAAATATCGACAACAGACTACCTTCCATAATGACAAGGCTATGATCCATTGGAGTAACAGAAATCTCGACAACAGACTACCTTCGATAATGACAAGGCTACCATCCATTGGAGTAACTAAAATCTCATACACAAACTACCTTCCATAATGACTTGGCTACCATCCATTGGAGTAACAAAGATATCGACAATAGACTATCTTCAATAACAATAAGGCTACAATCCATTGTAGTAAATAAATCTCGACAACAGACTACATTCCAAAACGACAAGGCTACAATCCATTGTAGTAACAAAAATCTTGACAATAGACTACCTTCCATAATGACTAGGCTACCATCCATTGGAATAACAAAAATATCGACAATACACTACCTTCCATAATGACAAGGCTACAATCCATTGGAGTATAAAAATCTCGACAACAGACTACCTTCCATAATTAAAAGCCTACCATCCATTGGAGTAACTAAAATCTCGTACACAAACTACCTTCCATAATGACTAGACTACTATCCATTGGAGTAACAAAGATATCGACAACAGACTACCTTTCACAACGACAAGGCTAAATTCCATTTTAGTAAAAAAATCTTGACAACAGACTACCTTCCATAATGATAAGGCTACCATCCATTATAGTGACAAAAATATCGACAATATATTACCTTCTATAATGACATCGCTACCATCCATTGGAGTAACAAAAATCTCGACAACACACTACCTTCCATAATGACAAGGCTACCATCCATTGGAGTAACTAAAATCTCGTACACAAACTACCTTCCATAATGACTAGGCTACCATCCATTGGAGTAACAAAGATATCGACAACAGACTATCTTCCATAACAACAAGGCTATAATCCATTGTAGTAAATAAATCTCGACAACAGACTACCTTCCATAATGACAAGGCTACCATCCATTGTAGTGACAAAAATCTCGATAATATACTACCTTCTATAATGACAACGCTACCATCCATTGGAATAACAAAAATCTAGACAATAGACTACATTCCATAATGACAAGGCTATCATCCCTTAGAGTAACAAATATCTCAACAACATACCGCCTTCCATAATGACAAGGCTACCATCCATTGGAGTAACTAAAATCACGACAACAGACTACCTTCCATAACGACAAGGCTACCATCCATTGGAGTAACTAAAATCTTGACAACACACTACCTTCCATAATGACAAGGCTACAATCCATTGTAGTAACAAAAATCTCTTCAACAGACTACCTTCCATAATGACAAGGCTACCATCCATTGTAGTGACAAAAATCTCAATAATATACTACCTTCTATAATGACAACGCTACCATCCATTGGAATAACAAAAATCTCGATAACAGACTATGTTCCATAATGACAAGGCTACCTTTCCTTAGAGTAACAAAAATCTCGACAACAGACTACCTTCCATAATGACAAGGCTACCATCCATTGGAGTAACAAATATATCGACAACATACTACCTTCCATAATGACAAGGCTACCATCCCTTAGAGTAACAAAAATCATGACAACAGACTACCTTTCATAATGACAAGGCTACCATCCATTGGAATAACAAAAATATCGTACACAAACTACCTTCCATAAAGACTAGGCTACCATCCATTGGAGTTACAAAGATATCGACAACAGACTACCTTCCAAAACGACAAGGCTACAATCCATTGTAGTAACAAAAATCTTGATAACAGACTACCTTCCATAATGACTAGGCTACCATCCATTGGAATAACAAAAATATCGACAACACACTACCTTCCATAATGACAAGGCTACCATCCAATGGAGTAACAAAAATATCGACAACAGACTACCTTCCATAATGACAAGGCTACCATCCATTGGATTAACAAAAATCATGATAACAGACTACCTTCCACAACGACAAGGCTACAATTCATTGTAGTAACAAAAATATCGTCAACAGAATACCTTCCATAATTACAAAGCTACCATCCATTATAACGACAAAAATCTCGACAATATACTACCTTCTATAATGATAAGGCTACCATCCGTTGGAGTAACAAAAATCTCGATAACAGACTACCTTCCATAATGACAAGGCTGCCATCCCTTAGAGTAACAAAAACTTCGACAACATACTACCTTCCATAATGACAAGGATACCATCCATTGGAGTAACAAAGATATCGACAACATACTACCTTCCATAATGACAAGGCTACCATCCCTTAGAGTAACAAAAATCATGACAACAGACTACCTTTCATAATGACAAGGCTACCATCCATTGGAATAACAAAAATATCATACACAAACTACCTTCCATAACAACTATGCAACCATCTATTGGAGTTACAAAGATATCGACAACAAACTACCTTCCATAACGACAAGGCTACAATCCATTGTAGTAACAAAAATCATGACAATAGACTACCTTTCATAATGACAAGGCTACCATCAATTGGAATAACAAAAATATCGTACACAAACTACCTTCCATAACAACAAGGCCAGCATCCAATGGAGTAACAAAAATATCGACAACAAACTACCTTCCATAATGACAAGGCTATGATCCATTGGAGTAACAGAAATCTCGCCAACAGACTACCTTCGATAATGACAAGGATACCATCCATTGGAGTAATTAAAATCTCGTACACAAACTACCTTCCATAATGACTTGGCTACCATCCATTAGAGTAACAAAGATATCAATAACAAACTACCTTCCACAACGACAAGTCTACAATCCATTGTAGTAACAAAAATATCTACAACAGAATACCTTCCATAATGACAAGGCTATCATCCATTGGAGTAACAAAAATCATGACAATAGACTACCTTTCATAATGACAAGGCTACCATTAATTGGAATAACAAAAATATCGTACACAAACTACCTTCCATAACAACAAGGCTATCATCCAATGGAGTAACAAAAATGTTGACAACAGACTACCTTCCATTATGACAAGGCTATGATCCATTGGAGTAACAGAAAACTCGCCAACAGACTACCTTCGATAATGACAAGGCTACCATCCATAGGAGTAACTAAAATCTCATACACAAACTACCTTCCATAATGACTTGGCAACCATCCATTGGAGTAACAAAGATATCGATAACAGACTACCTTCCACAACGACAAGGCTACAATCCATTGTAGTAACAAAAATATCTACAAAAGAATACCTGCCATAATGACAAGGCTACCATCCATTGTAGTGACAAAAATCTCGATAATATACTACCTTCTATAATGACAAGGCTACCATCCATTGGAGTAACGAAAATCTCGACAACAGACTACCTTCCATAATGACAAGGCTACCATCCATTGGAGTAACTAAAATCTCGTACACAAACTACCTTCCATAATGACTAGGTTACCATCCATTGGAGTAACTAATATATCGACAATAGACTATCTTCAATAACGATAAGGCTACAATCCCTTAGAGTAACAAAAATCTCGACAACAGACTACCTTCCATAATGACAAGGCTACCATCCATTGGAATAACAAAAATATCATACACAAACTACCTTCCATAATGACTAGGCTACCATCTATTGGAGTAACAAAGATATTGATAATAGAGTACCTTCCATAATGACAAGGCTACAATCCATTGTAGTGAAAAAAATCTCGACAACAGACTACCTTCAAAAATGACAAGGATACCATCCATTGTAGTGACAAAAATCTCGGCAATATACTACCTTTTTTAATGACAACACTACCATCCATTGAAATAATAAAAATCTCGACAATAGACTAACTTCCAATGGACAAAGGCTATAATCCTTTAGAGTAACAAAAATCTCCACAACAGACTACCTTCCATAATGACAAGGCTACCATCCATTGGAGTAATAAAGATATCTACAACATACTACCTTCCATAATGACAAAGCTACCATTCATTGGAATAACAAAAATCACGACAACAGACTACCTTCCATAATGACTAGGCTACCATCCATTGGAATAAAAAAAATCTCGACAACACACTACCTTCCATAATGACAAGGATACCATCCAATGGAGTAACAAAAATATCGATAAAAGACTACCTTTCATAATGACAAGGATAGCATCCATTGGAGTAACTAAAATCTCGTACACAAACTACCTTCCATAATGACTTGGCTACCATCACTTGGAGTAACAAAGATATCGACAATAGATTACCTTCCACAACGACAAGGCTACAATCCTTTAGAGTAACAAAAATATCAACAAGGCTACCATCCATTGTAGTGACAAAAATCTCGACAATATACTACCTTCTATAATGACAAGGCTACCATCCATTGGAGTAACAAAAATCTCGACAACAGACTACCTTCCATAATGACAAGGCTACCATCCATTGGAGTAACTAAAATCTCGTACACAAATTACCTTCCATAATGACTAGGCTACCATCCATTGGAGTAACAAAGATATCAACAACAAACTACCTTCCATAATGACAAGGCTACAATCCATTGTAGTAACAAAAATCTCGACAATAGACTACCTTCCATAATTAGAAGGCTACCATCCATTTTAGTGACAAAAATCTCGATAATATACTACCTTCTATAATGACAATGCTACCATCCATTGGAATTACAAAAATCTCGACAACAGACTACGTTCCATAATGACAAGGCTACCATCCCTTAGAGTAACAAAAATCTCGACAATAGACTACCTTCCATAATGAAAAGGCTAACATCCATTGGAGTAACAAAAATATCATACACAAACTACCTTCCATAACCACAAGGCTACCATCCAATGGAGTGACAAAAATATCGACAACAGACTACCTTCCATAATGACAAGGATATGATCTATTGGAGTAACATAAATCTCGACAACAGACTACCTTCGATAATGACAAGGCTACCATCCATTGGAGTAACTAAAATCTCGTACACAAACTACCTTCCATAATGACTTCGCTACCATCCATTGGAGTAACAAAGATATCGACAACAGACTACCTTCCACAACGATAAGGCTACAATCCATTGTAGTAACAAAAATATCGGCAACAGAATACCTTCCATAATGACAAGGCTACCATCCATTATAGTGACAAAAATCTCGACAATATACTACCCTCTATAATGACAAGGCTACCATCCGTTGGAGTAAAAAAAATCTCGACAATAGACTACCTTCCATAATGACAAGGCTACCATCCATTGGAGTAATTAAAATCTCATACACAAACTACCTTCCATAATGACTAGGCTATCATCCATTGGAGTAACAAAAAAATCGACAACCGACTACCTTCCATAATTACACGGCTACCATCCATTGTAGTGACACAAATCTCGACAATATACTACCTTCTATAATGACAAGGCTATCATCCATTGGAGTAACAAAAATCTCGACAACATACTACCTTCCATAATGACAAGGCTACCATCCATTGGAGTAACAAAGATATCTACAACATATTACCTTCCATAATGACAAGGCTACCATTCATTGGAATAACAAAAATCACGACAACAGACTACCTTCCATAATGACTAGGCTACCATCCATTGGAATAAAAAAAATATCGACACCACACGACCTTCCATAATGACAAGGCTACCATCTAATGGAGTAACAAAAATATTGACAATAGACTACCTTTCATAATGACAAGGCTACCATCCATTGGAGTAACAGAAATCTCGACAACACACTACCTTCGATAATGACAAGTCTATCATCCATTGGAGTAACAAAAATCTCGACAATAGACTACCTTCCATAATGACAAGGGTACCATCATTGGAGTAACCAATATATAAATAAGAGAATACCTTCCATAAGGACAAGGCTACAATCCATTGAAGTATAAAAAATCTCGACAACAGACTACCTTCCATAATGATAAGGCTACCATCCATTGGAGTAACAAAAAACTAAACAACAGACTACCTTCCATAATGACTAGGCTACTATCCATTGGAGTAACAAAGATATCGACAACAGACTACCTTCTATAACGACAAGGCTACAATCCATTGTAGTAACAAAAATCTCGACAACAGACTACCTTCCATAATGACAAGGCTACCATCAATTGTAGTGACAAAAATCTCAACAATATACTACCTTCTATAATGACAAGGCTACCATCCATTGGAGTAAAAAAAATCTCGAAAACAAACTACCTTCCATAATGACAAGGCTACAATCCCTTAGAGTTACAAAAATCTCGACAACAGACTACCTTCCATAATGACAAGGCTACCATCCATTGGCGTAACAAAGTTATCGACAACATACTACCTCCCATAATGACAAGGCAACCATCCAGTGGAGTAACAAAAATCACGGAAACAGACTACCTTTCATAATGACAAGGCTACCATCCATTGGGATAACAAAAATATCAATAACACACTACCTTCCATAATGTCAAGGTTACCATGCAGTCGATTAACAAAAATATCGGCAATAGACTACCTTCCATAATGACAAGGGTACCATCATTGGAGTAACCAAAATATCCACAAGAGACTACCTTCCATAATGACAAGGCTACAATCCAATAGAGTATAAAAAATCTCGACAACTGACTACCTTCCATAATGACAAGGCTACCATCCATGGGAGTAACAAAGAAATCGACAACATACTACCTTGCATAATAACAAGGCTACCATTCATTGGAATAACAAAAATCACGACAACAGACTACCTTCCATAATGACTAGGCTACCATCCATTGGAATAACAAAAATATTGACACCACTCTACCTTCCATAATGACAAGGCTACCATCCAATGGAGTAACAAAAATATCGATAACAGACTACCTATCATAATGACAAGGCTACCATCCATTGGAGTAACATAAATCTCGACAACAGACTACCTTTGATAATGACAAGTCTACCATCCATTGGAGTAACAAAAATCTCGACAATAGACTACCTTCTATAATGACAAGGGTACCATCAATGGAGTAACCAAAATATCCACAAGAGACTACGTTCCATAAGGACAAGGCTACACTCCATTGGAGTATAAAAAATCTCGACAACAGACTACATTCCATAATTATAAGGCTACCATCCATTGGAGTAACAAAAAACTAAACAATAGACTACCTTCCGTAATGACTAGGCTACCATCCATTGGAGTAACAAAGATATCGACAACATACTACCTTCCATAACGACAAGGCTATAATCCATTGTAGTAACAAAAGTGTCGACAACAGACAACCTTCAATAATGACAAAGCTACCATCCTTTGTAGTGACAAAAATCTCAACAATATACTACCTTCAATAATGACAAGGCTACCATCCATTTGAGTAACAAAAATCTCGACAACAAACTACCTTCCATAATGACAAGGCTACCATCCCTTAGATTTACAAAAATCTCGACAACAGACTACCTTCCATAATGACAAGGCTACCATCCGTTGGAGTAACAAAAATCTCGACAATAGACTACCTTCCATAATAACAAGGGTACCATCATTGGAGTAACGAAAATATCCACAAGAGAATACCTTCCATAATGACAAGGCTACAATCCATTAGAGTATAAAAAATCTCGACAACAGACTACCTTCCATAATGACAAGGCTACCATCCATTGGAGTAGCAAAGATATCGACAACATACTACCTTCCATAATGACAAGGCTACCATCCAATAGAGTATCAAAAATCACGACAACAAACTACCTTTCATAATGACAAGGCTACCATCCATTGGAATAACAAAAATATCGTACAAAAACTACCTTCCATAATAACTAGGCTACCATCCATTGGAGTAACAAAGATATCGACAACACACTACCTTCCATAACGACAAGGCTACAATCCATTGTAGTATCAAAATTCTCGACAACAGACTACCTTCCATAATGGCAAGGCTACCATCAATTGTAATGACAAAAATCTCGACAATATACTACCTTCTATAATGACAACGCTACCATCCATTGGAATAACAAAATATCACGACAACAGACAACCTTACATATGGACAAGGCTACCATCCATTGGAGTAACAAAAATCTCGACAACATACTACCTTCCATAATGACAAGGTTACAATCCTTTGGAATAACAAAAATCTCGACAACAGACTACCTTCCGTAATGACAAGGCTACCATCCATTGGAGTAACAAAGATATCTACAACATATTACCTTCCATAATGACAAGGCTATCATTCATTGGAATAACAAAAATCACGACAACAGACTACCTTCCATAATGACTAGGCTACCATCCATTGGAATAAAAAAAATATCGACACCACACGACCTTCCATAATGACAAGGCTACCATCTAATGGAGTAACAAAAATATCGACAATAGACTACCTTTCATAATGACAAGGCTACCATCCATTGGAGTAACAGAAATCTCGACAACAGACTACCTTCGATAATGACAAGTCTTTCATCCATTGGAGTAACAAAAATCTCGACAATAGACTACCTTCCATAATGACAAGGGTACCATCATTGGAGTAACCAATATATCAATAAGAGAATACCTTCCATAAGGACAAGGCTACAATCCATTGGAGTATAAAAAGTCTAGACAACAGACTACCTTCCATAATGATAAGGCTACCATCCATTGGAGTAACAAAAAACTAAACAACAGACTACCTTCCATAATGACTAGGCTGCTATCCATTGGAGTAACAAAGATATCGAAACCAGACTACCTTCCATAACGACAAGGCTACAATCCATTGTAGTAACAAAAATCTCGACAACAGACTACCTTCCATAATGACAAGGCTACCATCAATTGTAGTGACAAAAATCTCAACAATATACTACCTTCTATAATGACAAGGCTACCATCCATTGGAGTAAAAAAAATCTCGACAACAAACTACCTTCCATAATGACAAGGCTACCATCCCTTAGATTTACAAAAATCTCGACAACAAACTACCTTCCATAATGACAAGGCTACCATCCATTGGAGTAACAAAGATATCGACAACATACTACCTCCCATAATGACAAGGCAACCATCCAGTGGAGTAACAAAAATCACGGCAACAGACTACCTTTCATAATGACAAGGCTACCATCCATTGGGATAACAAAAATATCAACAACACACTACCTTCCATAATGTCAAGGTTACCATGCAGTCGATTAACAAAAATATCGGCAATAGACTACCTTCCATAATGACAAGGGTAACATCATTGGAGTAACCAAAATATCCACAAGAGACTACCTTCCATAATGACAAGGCTACAATCCAATAGAGTATAAAAAATCTCGACAACAGACTACCTTCCATAATGACAAGGCTACCATCCATTGGAGTAACAAAGAAATCGACAACATACTACCTTGCATAATGACAAGGCTACCATTCATTGGAATAACAAAAATCACGACAACAGACTACCTTCCATAATGACTAGGCTACCATCTATTGGAATAACAAAAATATTGACACCACTCTACCTTCCATAATGACAAGGCTACCATCCAATGGAGTAACAAAAATATCAATAACAGACTACCTATCATAATGACAAGGCTACCATCCATTGGAGTAACAGAAATCTCGACAACAGACTACCTTCGATAATGACAAGTCTACCATCCATTGGAGTAACAAAAATCTCGACAATAGACTACCTTCCATAATGACAAGGGTACCATCATTGGAGTAACCAAAATATCCCCAAGAGACTACCTTCCATAAGGACAAGGCTACACTCCATTGGAGTATAAAAAATCTCGACAACAGACTACCTTCCATAATTATAAGGCTACCATCCATTGGAGTAACAAAAAACTAAACAACAGACTACCTTCCGTAATGACTAGGCTACCATCCATTGGAGTAACAAAGATATCGACAACATACTACCTTCCATAACGACAAGGCTATAATCCATTGTAGTAACAAAAGTGTCGACAACAGACAACCTTCAATAATGACAAGGCTACCATCCATTGTAGTGACAAAAATCTCAACAATATACTACCTTCTATAATGACCAGGCTACCATCCATTTGAGAAACAAAAATCTCGACAACAAACTACCTTCCATAATGACAAGGCTATCATCCCTTAGATTTACAAAAATCTCGACAACAGACTACCTTCCATAATGACAAGGATACCATCCATTAGAGTAACAAAAATCTCGACAATAGACTACCTTCCATAATGACAAGGGTACCATCATTGGAGTAACGAAAATATCCACAAGAGAATACCTTCTATAATGACAAGGCTACAATCCATTAGAGTATAAAAAATCTCGACAACAGACTACCTTCCATAATGACAAGGCTATCATCCATTGGAGTAGCAAAGATATCGACAACATACTACCTTCCATAATGACAAGGCTACCATCCAATAGAGTAACAAAAATCACGACAACAGACTACCTTTCATAATGACAAGGCTACCATCCATTGGAATAACAAAAATATCGTACAAAAACTACCTTCCATAATGACTAGGCTACCATCCATTGGAGTAACAATGATATCGACAACACACTACCTTCCATAACGACAAGGCTACAATCCATTGTAGTATCAAAATTCTCGACAACAGACTACCTTCCATAATGACAAGGCTACCATCAATTGTAATGACAAAAATCTCGACAATATACTACCTTCTATAATGACAATGCTACCATCCATTGGAATAACAAAATATCACGACAACAGACAACCTTACATATGGACAAGGCTACCATCCTTTAGAGTAACAAAAATCTCGACAACAGACTACCTTCCATAATGACAAGGCTACCATCCATTGGGGTAACAAAGATATCTACAACATACTACCTTCCATAATGACAAGGCTACCATCCATTGGAGTAACAAAAATCACGACAACAGACTACCTTCCACTATGATAAGGCTACCATCCATTAGAATAACAAAAATATCGACAACACACTACCTTCCATAATATCAAGGCTACCATGAAGTGGAGTAACAAAAATCTAGGCAATAGACTACCTTCCATAATTACAAGGTTACCATAATTGGAGTAACCAAAATATCCACAAGAGACTACCTTCCATAATGACAAGGCTACAATCCATTGGAGTAACAAAAATCTCAACAACAGACTACCTTCGATAATGACAAGTCTACCATCCATTGGAGTAACAAAAATATCGACAACAGACTACCTTCCATAATGACAAGGGTACCATAATTGGAGTAACCAAAGTATCCACAAGAGATTACCTTCCATAATGAAATGGCTACAATCCATTGGAGTATAAAAAATCTCAACAACAGACTACCTTCCATAATGACAAGGCTACCATCCATTGGAGTAAGAAAAAACTAGACAACAGACTACCTTCCATAATGACTAGGATACCATCCATTGGAGTAACAAAGATATCGACAACAGACTACCTTCCATAACGACAAGGCTACAATCCATTGTAGTAACAAAAGTCTTGACAATAGACTACCTTCCATAATGAAAAGGCTACCATCCGTTATAGTGACAAAAATCTCAACAATATACTACCTTCTATAATGACAAGTATACAATCTATTATAGTAACAAAAATCTCAACAATAGACTACCTTTAATAATGACAAGGCTACCATCCATTGGAATAACAAAAATCTCGACAACAGACTATGTTCCATAACAAAAGGCTACCGTCCCTTAGAGTATCAAAAATCTCGACAACAAACTACCTTCCATAATGACAAGGCTACCATCCATTGCAGTAACAAAGATATCTACAACATACTACCTTCCATAATGACAAGGCTATCATTCATTGGAATAACAAAAATCAAGGCAATAGACTACGTTCCATAACGACAAAGCTACCATCCATTGGAATAACAAAAATATCGATAACACACTACCTTCCATAATGACAAGGCTACCATCCAATGGTGTAACAAAAATATCGACAATAGACTACCTTTCATAATGACAAGGCTACCATCCATTGGAGTAACAAAAATCTCGACAACAGACTACCTTCGATAATGACAAGGGTACCATCATTGGAGTAACCAATATATTAATAAGAGACTACCTTCCATAAGGAAAAGGCTACAATCCATTGGAGTATAAAAAATCTCGACAACAGACTACCTTCCATAATGATAAGGCTACCATCCATTGGAGTAACAAAAAACTAAACAACAGACTACCTTCCATAATGACTAGGCTACTATCCATTGGAGTAACAAAGATATCGACAACAGACTACCTTCCATAACGACAAGGCTACAATCCATTGTAGTAACAAAAATATCGATAACAGACTACCTTCCATAATGACAAGGCTACCATCAATTGTAGTGACAAAAATCTCAACAATATACTACCTTCTATACTGACAAGGCTACCATCCATTGGAGTAACAAAAATCTCGACAACAAACTACCTTCCATAATGTCAAGGCTACCATCCCTTAGAGTTACAAAAATCTCGACAACAGACTACCTTCCATAATGACAAGGCTACCATCCATTGGAGTAACAAAGATATCGACAACATACTACCTCCCATAATGACAAGGCAACCATCCAGTGGAGTAACAAAAATCACGGCAACAGACTACCTTTCATAATGACAAGGCTACCATCCATTGGAATAACAAAAATATCAACAACACACTACCTTCCATAATGTCAAGGTTACCATGCAGTGGATTAACAAAAATATCGGCAATAGACTACCTTCCATAATGACAAGGGTACCATCATTGGAGTAACCAAAATATCCACAAGGGACTACCTTCCATAATGACAAGGCTACAATCCAATAGAGTATAAAAAATCTCGACAACAGACTACCTTCCATAATGACAAGGCTACCATCCATTGGAGTAACAAAGAAATCGACAACATACTACCTTGCATAATGACAAGGCTACCATTCATTGGAATAACAAAAATCACGACAACAGACTACCTTCTATAATGACTAGGCTACCATCCATTGGAATAACAAAAATATTGACACCACACTACCTTCCATAATGACAAGGCTACCATCCAATGGAGTAACAAAAATATCGATAACAAACTACCTATCATAATGACAAGGCTACCATCCATTTGAGTAACAGAAATCTCGACAACAGACTACCTTCGATAGTGACAAGTCTACCATCCATTGGAGTAACAAAAATATCGACAATAGACTACCTTCCATAATGACAAGGGTACCATCATTGGAGTAACCAAAATATCCACAAGAGACTACCTTCCATAAGGACAAGGCTACACTCCATTGGTGTATAAAAAATCTCGACAACAGACTACCTTCCATAATGATAAGGCTACCATCCATTGGAGTAACAAAAAACTAAACAACAGACTACCTTCCATAATGACTAGGCTACCATCCATTGGAGTAACAAAGATATCGACAACATACTACCTTCCATAACGACAAGGCTATAATCCATTGTAGTAACAAAAGTGTTGACAACAGACAACCTTCAATAATGACAAGGCTACAATCCATTATAGTGACAAAAATCTCAACAATATACTACCTTCTATAATGACAAGGCTACCATCCATTTGAGTATCAAAAATCTCGACAACAAACTACCTTCCATAATGACAAGGCTACCATCCCTAGATTTACAAAAATCTCGACAACAGACTACCTTCCATAATGACAAGGGTACCATCATTGGAGTAACGAAAATATCCACAAGAGAATACCTTCAATATTGACAAGGCTACAAACCATTAGAGTATAAAAAATCTCGACAACAGACTACCTTCCATAATGACAAGGCTACCATCCATTGGAGTAACACAGATATCGACAACATACTACCTTCCATAATGACAAGGCTACCATCCAATAGAGTAACAAAAATCACGACAACAGACTACCTTTCATAATGACAAGGCTACCATCCATTGGAATAACAAAAATATCGTACAAAAACTACCTTCCATAATGACTAGGCTACCATCCATTGGAGTAACAAAGATATCGACAACACACTACCTTCTATAACGACAAGGCTACAATCCATTGTAGTATCAAAATTCTCGACAACACACTACCTTCCATAATTACAAGGCTACCATCCATTGTAGTGACAAAAATCTCGACAATATACTACCTTCTATAATGACAACGCTACCATCCATTGGACAAGGCTACCATCCAATGGAGTAAAAAAAATATTGACAACAGACTACCTTCCATAATGACAAGGTTACCCATCCATTGGAGTAACAGAAATCTTGACAATAGACTACCTTCCATAATGACAAGGGTACCATCATTGGAGTAACCAATATATCAATAAGAGACTACCTTCCATAAGGAAAAGGCTACAATCCATTGGAGTATAAAAAATCTCGACAACAGACTACCTTCCATAATGATAAGGCTACCATCCATTGGAGTAACAAAAAACTAAACAACAGACTACCTTCCATAATGACTAGGCTACTATCCATTGGAGTAACAAAGATATCGACAACAGACTACCTTCCATAACGACAAGGCTACAATCCATTGTAGTAACAAAAATATCGACAACAGACTACCTTCCATAATGACAAGGCTACCATCAATTGTAGTGACAAAAATCTTAACAATATACTACCTTCTATAATGAAAAGGCTACCATCCATTGGAGTAACAAAAATCTCGACAACAAACTACCTTCCATAATGTCAAGGCTACCATCCCTTAGAGTTACAAAAATCTCGACAACAGACTACCTTCCATAATGACAAGGCTACCATCCATTGGAGTAACAAAGATATCGACAACATACTACCTCCCATAATGACAAGATAACCATCCAGTGGAGTAACAAAAATCACAGCAACAGACTACCTTTCATAATCACAAGGCTACCATCCATTGGAATAACAAAAATATCAACAACACACTACCTTCCATAATGTCAAGGTTACCATGCAGTGGATTAACAAAAATATCGGCAATAGACTACCTTCCATAATGACAAGGGTACCATCATTGGAGTAACCAAAATATCCACAAGAGACTACCTTCCATAATGACAAGGCTACAATCCAATAGAGTATAAAAAATCTCGACAACAGACTACCTTCCATAATGACAAGGCTACCATCCATTAGAGTAACAAAGAAATCGACAACATACTACCTTGCATAATGACAAGGCTACCATTCATTGGAATAACAAAAATCACGACAACAGACTACCTTCTATAATGACTAGGCTACCATCCATTGGAATAACAAAAATATTGACACCACACAACCTTCCATAATGACAAAGCTACCATCCAATGGAGTAACAAAAATATCGATAACAAACTACCTATCATAATGACAAGGCTACCATCCATTGGAGTAACAGAAATCTCGACAACAGACTACCTTCGATAGTGACAAGTCTACCATCCATTTGAGTAACAAAAATCTCGACAATAGACTACCTTCCATAATGACAAGGGTACCATCATTGGAGTAACCAAAATATCCACAAGAGACTACCTTCCATAAGGACAAGGCTACACTCCATTGGAGTATAAAAAATCTCGACAACAGACTACCTTCCATAATGATAAGGCTACCATCCATTGGAGTAACAAAGATATCGACAACATACTACCTTCCATAATGACAAGGCTACCATCCAATAGAGTAACAAAAATCACGACAACAGACTACCTTTCATAATGACAAGGCTACCATCCATTGGAATAACAAAAATATCGTACAAAAACTACCTTCCATAATGACTAGGCTACCATCCATTGGAGTAACAAAGATATCGACAACACACTACCTTCTATAACGACAAGGCTACAATCCATTGTAGTATCAAAATTCTTGACAACACACTACCTTCCATAATTACAAGGCTACCATCCATTGTAGTGACAAAAATCTCGACAATATACTACCTTCTATAATGAAAACGCTACCATCCATTGGACAAGGCTACCATCCAATGGAGTAAAAAAAATATCGACAACAGACTACCTTCCATAATGACAAGGTTACCCATCCATTGGAGTAACAGAAATCTTGACAATAGACTACCTTCCATAATGACAAGGGTACCATCATTGGAGTAACCAATATATCAATAAGAGACTACCTTCCATAAGGAAAAGGCTACAATCCATTGGAGTATAAAAAATCTCAACAACAGACTACCTTCCATAATGATAAGGCTACCATCCATTGGAGTAACAAAAAACTAAACAACAGACTACCTTCCATAATGACTAGGCTACTATCCATTGGAGTAACAAAGATATCGACAACAGACTACCTTCCATAACGACAAGGCTACAATCCATTGTAGTAACAAAAATATCGACAACAGACTACCTTCCATAATGACAAGGCTACCATCAATTGTAGTGACAAAAATCTCAACAATATACTACCTTCTATAATGACAAGGCTACCATCCATTGGAGTAACAAAAATCTCGACAACAAACTACCTTCCATAATGTCAAGGCTACCATCCCTTAGAGTTACAAAAATCTCGACAACAGACTACCTTCCATAATGACAAGGCTACCATCCATTGGAGTAACAAAGATATCGACAACATACTACCTCCCATAATGACAAGGCAACCATCCAGTGAAGTAACAAAAATCACAGCAATAGACTACCTTTCATAATGACAAGGCTACCATCCATTGGAATAACAAAAATATCAACAACACACTACCTTCCATAATGTCAAGGTTACCATGCAGTGGATTAACAAAAATATCGGCAATAGACTACCTTCCATAATGACAAGGGTACCATCATTGGAGTAACCAAAATATCCACAAGAGACTACCTTCCATAATGACAAGGCTACAATCCAATAGAGTATAAAAAATCTCGACAACAGACTACCTTCCATAATGACAAGGCTACCATCCATTGGAGTAACAAAGAAATCGACAACATACTACCTTGCATAATGACAAGGCTACCATTCATTGGAATAACAAAAATCACGACAACAGACTACCTTCTATAATGACTAGGCTACCATCCATTGGAATAACAAAAATATTGACACCACACTACCTTCCATAATGACAAGGCTACCATCCAATGGAGTAACAAAAATATCGATAACAAACTACCTATCATAATGACAAGGCTACCATCCATTGGAGTAACAGAAATCTCGATAACAGACTACATTCGATAGTGACAAGTCTACCATCCATTGGAGTAACAAAAATCTCGACAATAGACTACCTTCCATAATGACAAGGGTACCATCATTGGAGTAACCAAAATATCCACAAGAGACTACCTTCCATAAGGACAAGGCTACACTCCATTGGAGTATAAAATATCTCGACAATAGACTACCTTCCATAATGATAAGGCTACCATCCATTGGAGTAACAAAAAACTAAACAACAGACTACCTTCCATAATGACTAGGCTACCATCCATTGGAGTAACAAAGATATCGCCAACATACTACCTTCCATAACGACAAGGCTATAATCCATTGTAGTAACAAAAGTGTCGACAACAGACAACCTTCAATAATGACAAGGCTACCATCCATTATAATGACAAAAATCTCAACAATATACTACCTTCTATAATGACAAGGCTACCATCCATTTGAGTAACAAAAATCTCGACAACAAACTACCTTCCATAATGACAAGGCTACCATCCCTAGATTTACAAAAATCTCGACAACAGACTACCTTCCATAATGACAAGGGTACCATCATTGGAGTAACGAAAATATCCACAAGAGAATACCTTCCATAATGACAAGTCTACAATCCATTAGAGTATAAAAAATATCGACAACAGACTACCTTCCATAATGACAAGGCTACCATCCATTGGAGTAACAAAGATATCGACAACATTCTACCTTCCATAATGACAAGGCTACCATCCAATAGAGTAACAAACATCACGACAACAGACTACCTTTCATAATGACAAGGCTACCATCCATTGGAATAACAAAAATATCGTACAAAAACTACCTTCCATAATGACTAGGCTACCATCCATTGGAGTAACAAAGATATCGACAACACACTACCTTCTATAATGACAAGGCTACAATCCATTGTAGTATCAAAATTCTCGACAACACTACCTTCCATAATGACAAGGCTACCATCCATTGTAGTGACAAAAATCTCGACAATATACTACCTTCTATAATGACAACGCTACCATCCATTGGACAAGGCTACCATCCAATGGAGTAAAAAAAATTTCGACAACCGACTACCTTCCATAATGACAAGGTTACCCATCCATTGGAGTAACAAAAATCTTGACAATAGACTACCTTCGATAATGACAACTCTACCATCCATTGGAGTAACAAAAATCTCGACAACAGACTACCTTCCATAATGACAAGGGTACCATCATTGGAGTAACCAAAATATCCATAAGAGACTACCTTCCATAATGACAAGGCTACAATCCATTGAAGTATAAAAAATCTCAACAACTGACTACCTTTAATAATGACATGGTTACCATCCATTGGTGTAACAAAAAACTCGACAACATACTACCTTCCATAATGACTAGGCTACCATCCATTGGAGTAACAATGATATCCACAATAGACTACCTTCCATAACGCAAGGCTAAAATCCATTGTAGTAACAAAAATATCGAGAATAGACTACCTTCCATAATGAGAAGGCTACCATCCATTTTATTGACAAAAATAAAAACAATATACTACCTTCTATAATGACAAGGCTACCATCCATTAGAGTAATAAAAATCTCGACAACTGACTACCTTCCATAATGACAAGTCTACAATCTATTATAGTAACAAAATTTTCAACAATATACTACCTTTCATAATGACAAGGCTACCATCCATTGGAATAACAAAAATTTCGACAACAGACTACATTCCATAACGACAAAGCTACCATCCCTTAGAGTAACAAAAATCTCGACAACAAACTACCTTCCATAATGACAAGGCTACCATCCATTGGAGTAACAAAGATATCGACAACATACTACCTTCCGTAATGACAAGGGTACCATCCATTGGAGTAACAAAAATCACGACAACAGACTACCTTCCACTATGACAAGGCTACCATCCATTAGAATAACAAAAATATCGACAACACACTACCTTCCATAATGTCAAGGCTACCATGAAGTGGAGTAACAAAAATCTAGGCAATAGACTACCTTCCATAATTACAAGGTTACCATAATTGGCGTAACCAAAATATCCACAAGAGAGTACCTTCCATAATGACAAGGCTACAATCCATTGGAGTAACAAAAATCTCAACAACAGACTACCTTCGATAATGACAAGTCTACCATCCATTGGAGTAACAAAAATCTCGACAACAGACTACCTTCCATAATGACAAGGGTACCATAATTGGAGTAACCAAAGTATCCACAAGAGACTACCTTCCATATTGAAAAGGCTACAATCCATTGGAGTATAAAAAATCTCAACAACAAACTACCTTCCATAATGACAAGGCTACCATCCATTGGAGTAACAAAAAACTAGACAACAAACTACCTTCCATAATGACTAGGATACCATCCATTGGAGTAACAAAGATATCGACAACAGACTACCTTCCATAACGACAAGGCTACAATCCATTGTAGTAACAAAAATCTTGACAATAGACTACCTTCCATAATGAAAAGGCTACCATCCGTTGTAGTGACAAAAATATCAATAATATACTACCTTCTATAATGACAAGGCTACCGTTCATTGGAGTAATAAAAATCTCGACAACAAACTACCTTCCATAATGACAAGTCTACAATCTATTATAGTAACAAAAATCTAAACAATAGACTACCTTTCATAATGAAAAGGCTACCATCCATTGGAATAAAAAAAATCTCGACAACAAACTACGTTCCATAACGACAAGGCTACCATCCCTTAGAGTAACAAAAATATCGACAACAAACTACCTTCCATAATGACACGGCTACCATCCATTGGAATAATAAAGATATCGACAACATACTACCTTCCATAATGACAAGGCTACCATCCATTGGAGTAACAAAAATCACGACAAAAGACTACCTTCCACTATGACAAGGCTACCATCCATTAGAATAAAAAAAATATCAACAACACACTACCTTTGATAATGTCAAGGCTACCATGAAGTGGAGTAACAAAAATTTAGGCAATAGACTACCTTCCATAATGACAAGGCTACAATCCATTGGAGTACCAAAAATCATGACAACAGACTACCTTCCACTATGACAAGGCTACCATCCATTAGAATAACAAAAATATCGACAACACACTACCTTCCATAATGACAGGGCTACCATGAAGTGGAGTAACAAAGATATCGACAACATACTACCTTCCATAATGACAAGCCTACCATCCATTGGAGTAACAAAAATCACGACAACAGACTACCTTCCACTATGACAAGGCTACCATCCATTAGAATAACAAAAATATCGATAACACACTACCTTCGATAATGTCAAAGCTACCATGAAGTGGAGTAACAAAAATCTAGGCAATAAACTACCTTCCATAATTACAAGGGTACCATAATGGGAGTAACCAAAATATCAACAAGAGACTACCTTCCATAATGACAAGGCTATCATCCATTGGAGTAACTAAAATCTCGTACACAAACTATCTTTCATAATAACTAGGTTACCATCCATTGGAGTAATAAAGATATCGACAACATACTACCTTCCACAACGACAAGGCTACAATCCATTGTAGTAACAAAAATCTCGACAACAGGCTACCTTCCATAATGACAAGGCTACCATCCATTGTAGTGACAAAAATATCAACAATATACTACCTTCTATAAGGACAAGGCTACCATCCATTGGAGTAATAAAAATCTCGACAACAGACTACCTTCCATAATGACAAGTCTACAATCTATTATTGTAACAAAAATCTCAACAATAGACTAACTTTCAATATGGCAAGGCTACCATCCATGGGAATAACAAAAATCTCGACAACAGACTACGTTCCATAACGAAAAGGCTACCATCCCTTTGAGTAACAAAAATCTCGACAACAAACTACCTTCCATAATGACAAGGCTACCATCCATTGGAGTAACAAAGATATCGACAACATACTACCTTCCATAATGACAAGGCTACCATCCATTGGAGTAACAAAAATCATGACAACAGACTACCTTCCACTATGACAAGGCTACCATCCATTAGAATAACAAAAATATCGACAACACACTACCTTCCATAATGTCAAGGCTACCATGAAGTGGAGTAACAAAAATTTAGGCAATAGACCACCTTCCATAATTACAAGGGTACCATAATTGGAGTAACCAAAATATCCAAAAGAGACTACCTTCCATAATGACAAGGCTACAATCCATTGGAGTAACAGAAATCTCGACAACAGACTACCTTCGATAATGATAAGTCTACCATCCATTGGAGTAACAAAAATCTCGACAACAGACTACCTTCCATAATGACAAGGGTACCATCATTGGAGTAACAAAATTATCCACAAGAGACTACCTTCCATAATGACAAGGCTACAATCCATTGGAGTATAAAAAATCTCAACAACAGACTACCTTCCATAATGACAAGGCTACCATCCATTGGAGTAACAAAAAACTCGACAACAGACTACCTTTCATAATGACTAGGCTACCATCCATTGGAGTAACAAAGATATTGACAATAGACTACCTTCCATAACGACAAGGCTACAATCCATTGTAGTAACAAAAATCTCGAAAATAGACTACCTTCCATAATGACAAGGCTACCATCCATTGTAGTGACAAAAATATCAACAATATACTACCTTCTATAATGACAAGGCTACCATCCATTGGAGTAATAAAAATCTCGACAATAGACTACCTTCCATAATGACAAGTCTACAATCTATTATAGTAACAAAAATCTCAACAATAGACTACCTTTCATAATGAAAAGGCTACCATCCATTAGAATAACAAAAATCTCGACAACAGACTACGTTCCATAACGACAAGGATACCATCCATTGGAATAACAAAGATATCGATAACATACTACCTTCCATAATGACAAGGCTACCATCCATTGGAGTAACAAAAATCACGACTACAGACTACCTTCCACTATGACAAGGCTACCATCCATTAGAATAACAAAAATATCGGCAACACACTACCTTCGATAATGTCAAGGCTACCATGAAGTGGAGTAACAAAAATCTAGGCAATAGACCACCTTCCATAATTACAAGGGTACCATAATTGGAGTAACGAAAATATCAACAAGAGACTACCTTCCATAATGACAAGGCTACAATCCATTGGAGTATAAAAATATCGACAACAGACTACCTTCCATAATGACAAGGCTACCATCCATTGGAGTAACAAAGATATCGATAACAGACTACCTTCCACAACGACAACAATCCATTGTAGTAACAAAAATCTCGACCACAGACTACCTTCCTTAATGACAAGGCTACCATCCATTGTAGTGACAAAAATATCAACAATATACTACCTTCTATAATGACAAGGCTACCATCCATTGGAGTAATAAAAATCTCGACAACAGACTACCTTCCATAATGACAAGTCTACAATCTATTATTGTAACAAAAATATCAGCAATAGACTACCTTTCATAATGACAAGGCTACTATCCATTGGAATAACAAAAATCTCAACAACAGACTATGTTCCATAACGACAAGGCTACCATCCCTTAGAGTAACAAAAATCTCGACAACAAACTACCTTCCATAATGACAAGGCTACCATCCATTGGAGTAACAAAGATATCGACAACATACTACCTTCCATAAAGACAAGGTTACCATCCATTGGAGTAACAAAAATAACGACAACAGACTACATTCCACTATGACAAGGCTACCATCCATTAGAATAACAAAAATATCGACAGCACACTACCTTCCATAATGTCAAGGCTACCATGAAGTGGAGTAACAAAAATCTAGGCAATAGACCACCTTCCATAATTTCAAGGGTACCATAATTGGAGTAACCAAAATATCCACAAGAGACTACCTTCCATAATGACAAGGCTACAATCCATTGGAGTAACAGAAATCTCTACAACAGACTACCTTCGATAATGACAAGTCTACCATCCATTGGAGTAACAAAAATCTCGACAACAGACTACCTTCCATAATGACAAGGGTACCATCATTGGACTAACAAAATTATCCACAAGAGACTACCTTCCATAATGACAAGGCTACAATCCATTGGAGTATAAAAAATCTCAACAACTGACTACCTTCCATAATGACAAGGCTACCATCCATTGGAGTAACAAAAAACTCGACAACAGACTACCTTTCATAATTACTAGGCTACCATCCATCGGAGTAACAAAGATATCGACAACAGACTACCTTCCATAACGACAAGGCTACAATCCATTGTAGTAACAGAAATCTCGACAATAGACTACCTTCCATAATGACAAGGCTACCATCCATTGTAGTGACAAAAATATCAACAATATACTACCTTCTATAATGACAAGGCTACCATCCATTGGAGTAATCAAAATCTCGACAACAGACTACCTTCCATAATGACAAGTCTACAATCTATTATAGTAAGAAAAATATCAACAATAGACTACCTTTCATAATGACAAGGCTACCATCCATTGGAATAACAAAAATCTCGACAACAGACTACGTTCCATAACGACAAGGCTACCATCCCTTAGAGTAACAAAAATCTCGACAACAAACTACCTTCCATAATGACAAGGCTACCATCCATTGGAGTAACAAAGATATCGACAACATACTACCTTCCATAAAGACAAGGCTACCATCCATTGGAGTAACAAAAATCACGACAACAGACTACCTTCCACTATGACATGGCTACCATCCATTAGAATAACAAAAATATCGACAACACACTACCTTCCATAATGTCAAGGCTACCATGAAGTGGAGTAACAAAAATCTAGGCAATAGACCACCTTCCATAATTTCAAGGGTACCATAATTGGAGTAACCAAAATATCCACAAGAGACTACCTTCCATAATGACAAGGCTATTATCCATTGGAGTAACAGAAATCTCTACAAAAGACTACCTTCGATAATGACAAGTCTACCATCCATTGGAGTAACAAAAATCTCGACAACAGACAACCTTCCATAATGACAAGGGTACCATCATTGGACTAACAAAATTATCCACAAGAGACTACCTTCCATAATGACAAGGCTACGATCCATTGGAGTATAAAAAATCTCAACAACTGACTACCTTCCATAATGTCAAGGCTACCATCCATTGGAGTAACAAAAAACTCGACAACAGACTACCTTTCATAATTACTAGGCTACCATCCATCGGAGTAACAAAGATATCGACAACAGACTACCTTCCATAACGACAAGGCTACAATCCATTGTAGTAACAAAAATCTCGACAATAGACTACCTTCCATAATGACAAGGCTACCATCCATTGTAGTGACAAAAATATCAACAATATACTACCTTCTATAATCACAAGGCTACCATCCATTGGAGTAATAAAAATCTCGACAACAAACTACCTTCCATAATGACAAGTCTACAATCTATTATAGTAACAAAAATCTCAACAATAGACTACCTTTCATAATGCAAAGGCTACCAACCATTGGAATAAAAAAAATCTCGACAACAAACTACGTTCCATAACGACAAGGCTACCATCCCTTGGAGTAACAAAAATCTCGACAACAAACTACCTTCCATAATGACACGGCTACCATCCATTGGAATAATAAAGATATCGACAACATAGTACCTTCCATAATGACAAGGCTACCATCCATTGGAGTAACAAAAATCACGAGAACAGACTACCTTCCACTATGACAAGGCTACCATCCATTAGAATAAAAAAAATATCAACAGCACACTACCTTCGATAATGTCAAGGCTACCATGAAGTGGAGTAACAAAAATTTAGGCAATAGAATACCTTCCATAATGACAAGGCTACAATCCATTGGAGTAACAAAAATCATGACAACAGACTACCTTCCACTATGACAAGGCTACCATCCATTAGAATAACAAAAATATCGACAACACACTACCTTCCATAATGACAAGGCTACCATGAAGTGGAGTAACAAAGATATCGACAACATACTACCTTCCATAATGACAAGGCTACCATCCATTGGAGTAACAAAAATCACGACAACAGACTACCTTCCACTATGACAAGGCTACCATCCATTAGAATAACAAAAATATCGACAACACACTACCTTCGATAATGTCAAAGCTACCATGAAGTGGAGTAACAAAAATCTAGGCAATAGACTACCTTCCATAATTACAAGGGTACCATAATGGGAGTAACCAAAATATCAACAAGAGATTACCTTCCATAATGACAAGGCTATCATCCATTGGAGTAACTAAAATCTCGTACACAAACTATCTTCCATAATAACTAGGTTACCATCCATTAGAGTAATAAAGATATGGACAACATACTACCTTCCACAACGACAAGGCTACAATCCATTGTAGTAACAAAAATCTCGACAACAGACTACCTTGCATAATGACAAGGCTACCATCCATTGTAGTGACAAAAATATCAACAATATACTACCTTATATAAGGACAAGGCTACCATCCATTGGAGTAATAAAAATCTCGACAACAGACTACCTTCCATAATGACAAGTCTACAATCTATTATTGTAACAAAAATCTCAACAATAGACTAACTTTCAATATGGCAAGGCTACCATCCATGGGAATAACAAAAATCTCGACAACAGACTACGTTCCATAACGAAAAGGCTACCATCCCTTAGAGTAACAAAAATCTCGACAACAAACTACCTTCCATAATGACAAGGCTACCATCCATTGGAGTAACAAAGATATCGACAACATACTACCTTCCATAATGACAAGGCTACCATCCATTGGAGTAACAAAAATCATGACAACAGACTACCTTACACTATGACAAGGCTACCATCCATTAGAATAACAAAAATATTGACAACACACTACCTTCCATAATGTCAAGGCTACCATGAAGTGGAGTAACAAAAATCTAGGCAATAGACCACCTTCCATAATTACAAGGGTACCATAATTGGAGTAACCAAAATATCCACAAGAGACTACCTTCCATAATGACAAGGCTACAATCCATTGGAGTAACAGAAATCTCGACAACAGACTACCTTCGATAATGATAAGTCTACCATCCATTGGAGTAACAAAAATCTCGACAACAGACTACCTTCCATAATGACAAGGGCGCCATCATTGGAGTAACAAAATTATCCACAAGAGACTACCTTCCATAATGACAAGGCTACAATCCATTGGAGTATAAAAATTCTCAACAACAGGCTACCTTCCATAATGACAAGGCTACCATCCATTGGAGTAACAAAAAACTCGACAACAGACTACCTTTCATAATGACTAGGCTACCATCCATTGGAGTAACAAAGATATCGACAATAGACTACCTTCCATAACGACAAGGCTACAATCCATTGTAGTAACAAAAATCTCGACAATAGACTACCTTCCATAATGACAAGGCTACCATCCATTGTAGTGACAAAAATATCAACAATATACTACCTTCTATAATGACAAGGCTACCATCCATTGGAGTAATAAAAATATCGACAACAGACTACCTTCCATAATGACAAGTCTACAATCTATTATAGTAACAAAAATCTCAACAATAGACTACCTTTCATAATGAAAAGGCTACCATCCATTAGAATAACAAAAATCTCGACAACAGACTACGTTCCATAACGACAAGGCTACCATCCCTTAGAGTAACAAAAATCTCGACAACAAACTCCCTTCCATAATGACAAGTATACCATCCATTGGAATAACAAAGATATCGACAACATACTACCTTCCATAATGACAAGGCTACCATCCATTGGAGTAACAAAAATCACGACAACAGACTACCTTCCACTATGACAAGGCTACCATCCATTAGAATAACAAAAATATCGGCAACACACTACCTTCGATAATGTTAAGGCTACCATGAAGTGGAGTAACAAAAATCTTGGTAATAGACTACCTTCCATAATTACAAGGGTACCATAATGGGAGTAACGAAAATATCAACAAGAGACTACCTTCCATAACGACAAGGCTACAATCCATTGTAGTAACAAAAATCTCGACAACAGACTAACTTCCATAATGACAAGGCTACCATCCATTGTAGTGACAAAAATATCAACAATATACTACCTTCTATAATGACAAGGCTACCATCCATTGGAGTAATAAAAATCTCGACAACAGACTACCTTCCATAATGACAAGTCTACAATCTATTATAGTAAAAAAAATCTCGACAACAGACTACGTTCCATAACGAAAAGGCTACCATCCCTTAGAGTAACAAAAATCTCGACAACAGACTACCTTCCATAATGACAAGGCTACCATCCATTGGAGTAACAAAGATATCGACAACATACTACCTTCCATAATGACAAGGCTACCATCCATTGGAGTAACAAAAATCATGACAACAGACTACCTTCCACTATGACAAGGCTACCATCCATTAGAATAACAAAAATATCGACAACACACTACCTTCCATAATGTCAAGGCTACCATGAAGTGGAGTAACAAAAATCTAGGCAATAGACCACCTTCCATAATTACAAGGGTACCATAATTGGAGTAACCAAAATATCCACAAGAGACTACCTTCCATAATGACAAGGCTACAATCCATTGGAGTAACAGAAATCTCGACAACAGACTACCTTCGATAATGATAAGTCTACCATCCATTGGAGTAACAAAAATCTCGACAACAGACTACCTTCCATAATGACCAGGGTACCATCATTGGAGTAACAAAATTATCCACAAGAGACTACCTTCCATAATGACAAGGCTACAATCCATGGGAGTATACAAAATCTCAACAACAGACTACCTTCCATAATGACAAGGCTACCATCCATTGGAGTAACAAAAAACTCGACAACAGACTACCTTTCATAATGACTAGGCTACCATCCATTGGAGTAACAAAGATATCGACAATAGACTACCTTCCATAACGACAAGGCTAAAATCCATTGTAGTAACAAAAATCTCGACAATAGACTACCTTCCATAATGACAAGGCTACCATCCATTGTAGTGACAAAAATATCAACAATATACTACCTTCTATAATGACAAGGCTACCATCCATTGGAGTAATAAAAATCTCGACAACAGACTACCTTCCATAATGACAAGTCTACAATCTATTATAGTAACAAAAATCTCAACAATAGACTACCTTTCATAATGAAAAGGCTACCATCCATTAGAATAACAAAAATCTCGACAACAGACTACGTTCCATAATGACAAGGCTACCATCCCTTAGAGTAACAAAAATCTCGACAACAAACTACCTTCCATAATGACAAGGATACCATCCATTGGAATAACAAAGATATCGACAACATACTACCTTCCATAATGACAAGGCTACCATCCATTGGAGTAACAAAAATCACGACAACAGACTACCTTCCACTATGACAAGGCTACCATCCATTAGAATAACAAAAATATCGGCAACACACTACCTTCGATAATGTTAAGTCTACCATGAAGTGGAGTAACAAAAATCTAGGTAATAGACTACCTTCCATAATTACAAGATTACCATAATGGGAGTAACGAAAATATCAACAAGAGACTACCTTCCATAACGACAAGGCTACAATCCATTGTAGTAACAAAAATCACGACAACAGACTAACTTCCATAATGACAAGGCTACCATCGATTGTAGTGACAAAAATATCAACAATATACTACCTTCTATAATGACAAGGCTACCATCCATTGGAGTAATAAAAATCTCGACAACAGACTACCTTCCATAATGACAAGTCTACAATCTATTATAGTAACAAAAATCTCAACAATAGACTACCTTTCATAATGACAAGGCTACCATCCATTGGAATAACAAAAATCTCGACAACAGACTATGTTCCATAACGACAAGGCTACCATCCCTTAGAGTAACAAAAATCTCGACAACAAACTACCTTCCATAATGACAAGGCTACCATCCATTGGAGTAACAAAGATATCGACAACATACTACCTTCCATATAGACAAGGCTACCATCCATTGGAGTAACAAAAATCACGACAACAGACTACCTTCCACTATGACAAGGCTACCATCCATTAGAATAACAAAAATATCGACAACACACTACCTTCCATAATGTCAAGGCTACCATGAAGTGGAGTAACAAAAATCTAGGCAATAGACCACCTTCCATAATTTCAAGGGTATCATAATTGGAGTAACCAAAATATCCTCAAGAGACAACCTTCCATAATGACAAGGCTACAATCCATTGGAGTAACAGAAATCTCTACAACAGACTACCTTCGATAATGACAAGTCTACCATCCATTGGAGTAACAAAAATCTCGACAACAGACTACCTTCCATAATGACAAGGGTACCATCATTGGACTAACAAAATTATCCACAAGAGACTACCTTCCATAATGACAAGGCTACAATCCATTGGAGTATAAAAAATCTCAACAACAGACTACCTTCCATAATGACAAGGTTACCATCCATTGGAGTAACAAAAAACTCGACAACAGACTACCTTTCATAATTACTAGGCTACCATCCATCGGAGTAACAAAGATATCGACAACAGACTACCTTCCATAACGACAAGGCTACAATCCATTGTAGTAACAAAAATCTCGACAATAGACTACATTCCATAATGACAAGGCTACCATCCATTGTAGTGACAAAAATATCAACAATATACTGCCTTCTATAATGACAAGGCTACCATCCATTGGAGTAATAAAAATCTAAACAACAGACTACCTTCCATAATGACAAGTCTACAATCTATTATAGTAACAAAAATCTCAACAATATACTACCTTTCATAATGAAAAGGCTACCATCCATTGGAATAAAAAAAATCTCGACAACAGACTACGTTCCATAACGACAACGCTACCATCCCTTAGAGTAACAAAAATCTCGACAACAAACTACCTTCCATAATGACACGGCTACCATCCATTGGAATAATAAAGATATCGACAACATACTACCTTCCATAATGACAAGGCTACCATCCATTGGAGTAACAAAAATCACGACAACAGACTACCTTCCACTATGACAAGGCTACCATCCATTAGAATAAAAAAAATATCAACAACACACTACCTTCGATAATGTCGAGGCTACCATGAAGTGGAGTAACAAAAATTTAGGCAATAGACTACCTTTTATAATTAAAAGGGTACCATAATGGGAGTAACCAAAATATCAACAAGAGGCTACCTTCCATAATGACAAGGCTACAATCCATTGGAGTATAAAAAATCTCGATAAAAGACTACCTTCCATAATGACAAGGCTACCATCCATTAGAGTAACTAAAATCCCGTTCTCAAACTACCTTCCATAATGACTAGGCTACCATCCATTGGAGTAAAAAAGATATCGACAACAGACTACCATCCACAACGACAAAGCTATAATCCATTGTAGTAACAAAAATCTTGACAACACACTACCTTCCATAATGACAAGGCTACCATCCATTGTAGTGACAAAAATATCAACAATAAACTACCTTCTATAATGACAAGGCTACCATCCATTGGAGTAATAAAAATCTCGACAATAGACTACCTTCCATAATGACAAGTTTACAATCTATTATAGTAACAAAAATCTCAACAATAGACTACCTTTCATAATGACAAGGCCACCATCCATTGGAATAACAAAAATCTCGACAACAGACTACGTTCCATAACGACAAGGCTACCATCCCTTAGAGTAACAAAAATCTAGACAACAAACTACCTTCAATAATTACAAGGCTACTATTCATTGGAGTAACAAATATATCGACAACATACTACCTTCCATAATGACAAGGCTACCATCTATTGGAGTAACAAAAATCACGACAACAGACAACTTTCCACTATGACAAGGCTACCATCCATTAGAATAACAAAAATATCGACAACACACTACCTTCCATAATGTCAAGGCTACCATGAAGTGGAGTAACAAAAATCTAGGCAATAGACCACCTTCCATAATTACAAGGGTACCATAATTGGAGTAACCAAAATATCCACAAGAGACTACCTTCCATAATGACAAGGCTACAATCTATTGGAGTAACAGAAATCTCGACAACAGACTACCTTCGATAATGACAAGTCTACCATCCATTGGAGTAACAAAAATCAAGATAACATACTACCTTCCATAATGACAAGGGTACCATCATTGGAGTAACAAAATTATCCACAAGAGACTACCTTCCATAATGACAAGGCTACAATCCATTGGAGTATAAAAAATCTCAACAACAGACTACCTTCCATAATGACAAGGCTACCATCCATTGGAGTAACAAAAAACTCGACAACAGACTACCTTTCATAATGACTAGGCTACCATCCATTGGAGTAACAAAGATATCGACAACAGACTACATTCCATAACGACAAGGCTACAATCCATTGTAGTAACAAAAATCTCAACAATAGACTACCTTCCATAATGACAAGGTTACCATCCATCGTAGTGACAAAAATATCAACAATATACTACCTTATATAATTAAAAGGCTTCCATCCATTAGAGTAATAAAAATCTCGACAACAAACTACCTTCCATAATGACAAGTCTACAATCTATTATAGTAACAAAAATCTCAACAATAGACTACCTTTCATAATGAAAAGGCTACCATCCATTGGAATAACAAAAATATCGACAACAGACTACCTTCCACTATGACAAGGCTACCATCCATTAGAATAACAAAAATATCGACCACACACTACCTTCGCTAATGTCAAGTCTACCATGAAGTGGAGTAACAAAAATCTAGGCAATAGACTACCTTCCATAATTACAAGGGTACCATAATGGGAGTAACCAAAATATCAACAAGAGACTACCTTCCATAATGACAAGGCTACAATCCATTGGAGTACAAAAAATCTCGACAACAGACTACCTTCCATAATGACAAGGCTACCATCCATTGGAGTAACGAAAATCTCTTACACAAACTACCTTCCATAATGACTAGGCTATCATCCTTTGGAGTAACAAAGATATTGACAATAGACTACCTTCCATAACTACAAGGCTACAATCCATTGGAGTAACATAAATCTCGACAACAGACTACCTTCGATAATGACAAGTCTATAATCTATTGTAGTGACAAAAATCTCGACAACAGACTAACTTTGATAATGACTAGGCTACGATCCATTGGAATTACAAAAATAACGAAACCACACAACCTTCCATAATGATAAGGCTACTTCCAATGGAGTAACAAAAATCTCAACAACAAACTAAATTCCATAATGACTAGGCTACCATCCATTGGAGTAACAAAGATATCGATAATAGACTAACTTCCATAACGACAAGGCTACAATCCATTGTAGTAACAAAAATCTTAACAACAGGCTTCCTTCCATAATGACAAGGCTACCATCCATTGTAGTGACAAAAATCTCGACAATATACTACCTTCTACAATGACAAGGTTACCATCCATTGGAGTAACAAAAATCGACAATAGACTACCTTCCATAATGAGAAGGCTACAATCTATTATAGTAACAAAAATCTCGACAGTAGATTACCTTTCATAATTAAAAGGCTACCATCCATTGGAATAACAAAAATCTCGACAACAGACTACCTTCCATAATGACAAGGCTACCATCCATGGGAGTAACAAAGATATCGACAACATACTACCTTCCATAATGACAAGGCTACCATCCATTGGAGTAACAGAAATCTCGATAACAGACTACCTTCCATAATGATAAGGCTAGCATCCATTGGAGTATCAAAAATCTCGACAACAGACTACCTTCCATAATGACAAGGCTACCATCCATTGGAGTAACAAAGATATTTACAACATACAACCTTCCATAATAACAAGGCTACTATCCATTGGAGTAACAAAAATCACGACAACAGACTACCTTCCATAATGACAAGGTTACCATCCAATGGAGTAACAAAGATATCGAAAACATACTATTTTCCATAATAACAAGGCTACAATCCATTGGAGTATAAAAAATCTCGACAATAGACAACCTTCCATAATGACAAGGATACCATCCATTGGGGTAACAAAAATCTCGTACACAAACTACCTATCATAATGACTAGGCTACCATCCCTCGGAGTAACAAAGATATCGACAACAGACTATCTTCCATAACGACAAGGCTACAATACATTGTAGTAAAAAAATTCTAGACAACAGACTACCTTCCATAATGACAAGGCTACCATCATTTGTAGTGACAAAAATCTCGATAATATACTACCTTTTATAATGACAATGCTACCATCCATTGGAATAACAGAAATATCAACAACATACTATGTTCCATAATGACAAGGGTACCATCCCTTAGAGTAGCAAATATCTCGACAACATACTACCTTCCATAATGACAAGGCTACCATCCATTGGAGTAACAAAGATATCGATAACATACTACCTTCCATAATGACAAGGCTACCATCCATTGGAGAAACAAAAATCACGACAACAGACTACCTTCCATAATGACAAGGCTACCATCCATTGCAGTAACAAAAATCTCGACAACAGACTACCTTCCATAATGACAAGGCTACCATCCATTGGAGTAACAAAAATATCAACAACAGACTACCTTCCATAATGAAAAGGATACCATCCATTGGAGTAACAAAAATATCGACAACAGAGTTCCTTCCATATTGACAAGGCTACCATCCATTGGAGTAACAAAAATAACGACAACACACTACCTTCCATAATGAAAAGGATACCATCCATTAGAGTAACAAAAATCTCCACAACAGACTGGCTTCCATTATGAAAAGGCTACCATCCATTGGAATAACAAAAATCAAGAAAACAGACTACCTTCCATAATCACAAGGCTACCATCCAATGGAATAACAAAAATATAGACAACAAACTACATTTCATAATGACAAGGCTACCATCCATTGGAGTAACAAAAATATCGACAAGAGACTACCTTCCATAATGACAAGGCTTCCATCCATTAGAGTAACAAAAATCTCGACAATAGACTACCTTCCATATTGACAAGTCTACCATCCATTGGTGTAACAAAAATATAAACAACAGATTACCTTCCAGAATGACAAGGCTACCATCAATTGTAGTAACAAAAATCTCGACAACAGACTACCTTCCATAATAACAAGGCTACCATTCATTGGAGTAACAAAAATCTCGACAACAGACTTCCTTATGTAATGACAAGGCTACCATCCATTGGAGTAACAAAAATATGAACAAAAGACTACCTTCCATAATGACAAGGCTACCATTCATTGGAGTAATAAAAACCATAACGACAAACTAACTTCAATAATGATAAGGCAACTATCCATTGGAGTAACAAAAATCTGAACAAAAGACTACCTTCCATAATTACAAGGCTACCATCCATTGGAGTAACAAAAATCTCGACAACAGACTACCTTCCATAATAACAAGGCTACCATCCAATGGAGTATCAAAAATATTAACAACAGAGTACCTTCCATAATGACAAGGCTACCATCCATTGGAGTAACAAAAATCTCGACAACAGAGTACCTTCCAAAATGACAAGGCTACAATTCGTTGGAGTAACAGAAATATTGACAACAGACTACGTTCCATAATGACAAGGCTACCATCCATTGGAGTAACATAAATGTCGACAACAGACTACCTTCCATAATGAGAAGGCTACCATCCATTGGAGTAACAAAAATCTCGACAACAGACTACCTTCCATAATGACAAGGCTACCATCCATTGGAGTAACAAAAATATCAACAATAGACTACCTTCCAGAATGACAAGGCTACCATCCATTATAGTAACGAAAATCTCGACGACAAACTACCTTCCATAATGACAAGGCTACCACCCATTGGAGTAAAAAAGATATCTGCAATATACTACCTTCCATAATTATAAGGCTACCATCCATTGGAATAACAAAAATATCGACAACAGACTACCTTCTATATGGATAAGGCTACCATCCATTGGAGTAACAAAAATATGAACAAAAGACTACCTTCCATAATGACAAGGCTACCATCCATTAGAGTAACAAAAATCTCGACAACAGACTACCTTCCATATTGAGAAGTCTACCATCCATTGGAGTAACAAAAATATCTACAACAGACTACCTTCCAGAATGACAAGGCTACCATCCATTGTAGTAACAAAAATATCGACAACAGACTACCTTCCATAATGACAAGGCTACCATTCATTGGAGTAACTAAAATCTCGACAACAAACTTCCTTCTGTAATGACAAGGCTACCATCCATTGGAGTAACAAAAATATGAACAAAAGACTACCTTCCATAATGACAAGGCTACCATCCATTGGAGTAACAAAAACCATAACGACAAACTACCTTCAATAATGACAAGGCTACTATCCATTGGAGTAACAAAAACATGAACAAAAGACTACCTTGCATAATTACAAGGCTACCATCCATTGGAGTAACAAAAATATCGACAACACACTACCTTCCATAATGAAAAGGATACCATCCATTGGAGTAACAAAAATCTCGACAATAGACTAGCTTCCCTTATGAAAAGGCTACCATTCATTGGAATAACAAAAATCAAGAAAACAAATTTCCTTCCATAATGACAAGGCTACCATCCAATGGAATAACTAAAACATAGACAACACACTACGTTTCATAATGACAAGGCTACCATCCATTGGAGTAACAAAAATCTCGACAAGAGACTACCTTCCATAATGACAAGGCTACCATCCATTGGAGTAACAAAAATCTCGATAAGAGACTACCTTCAATAAAGACAAGGCTACCATCCATTGGAGTAACAAAAATATCAACAATATACTACCTTCCAGAATGACAAGGCTACCATCCATTGTAGTAACGAAAATCCCGACAACAAACTACCTTCCATAATGACAAGGCTACCACCCATTGGAGTAAAAAAGATATCTACAATATACTACCTACCATAATGATAAGGCTACCATCCATTGGAATAACAAAAATATCGACAACAGACTACCTTCTATAATGACAAGGCTACCATCCATTGGAGTAACAATAATATGAACAAAAGACTACCTTCCATAATGACAAGGCTACCATCCATTAGAGTAACAGAAATCATAACGACAGAGTACCTTCCATAATGACAAGGCTACCACACATTAAAGTAACAGATATCTCAATGACAAACTACCTTCCATAATGACAAGGCTACCATCCATTGGAGTAAAAAAAATATCGACAACAAACTACCTTCCATAATGACAAGGCTACCACCCATTGGAGTTAAAACATATCTATAATATACTTCATTCCATAATGATAAGGCTACCATCCATTGGAGTTAAAACATATCTATAATATACTTCATTCCATAATGATAAGGCTACCATCCATTGGAGTAACAAAAATAAGGACAACAAACTACCTTCTATAATGACAAGGCTACCATCCATTGGAGTTACAAAAATCTAAACAAAAGACTACCTTCCATAATGATTAGGCTACCATCCATTGGAGTAACAGAAATCATAACGACATATTACCTTCCATAATGACAAGGCTACCATCCATTGGAGTAAAAAAAATCTCGACAACAGACTACCTTCCATAATGACAAGGCTACCATCCATTGGAGTAACAAAAATCTCGACAACATACTACCTTCCATAATGACAAGGCTACCATCTATTGGAGTAACAAAAATATCGACAATAGAGTTGCTTACATAATGACAAGGCTACCATCCATTGGAGTAACAAAAATATCGACAACACACTACCTTCCATAATGAAAAGGATACCATCCATTAGAGTAACAAAAATCTCAACAACAGGCTGGCTTCCATTATGAAAAGGCTACCATCCATTGGAATAACAAAAATCAAGAAAATCGACTACCTTCCATAATCACAAGGCTACCATCCAATGGAATAACAAAAATATAGACAACAAACTACGTTTCATAATGACAAGGCTACCATCCATTGGAGTAACTAAAATCTCGACAATAGACTACCTTCCATATTGACAAGTCTACCATCCATTGGAGTAACGAAAATATCAACAACATATTACCTTCCAGAATGACAAGGCTACCATCCATTGTAGTAACAAAAATCTCGACAACAGACTACCTTCAATAATGACAAGGCTACCATTCATTGGAGTAACAAAAATCTCGACAACAAACTTCCTTATGTAATGACAAGGCTACCATCCATTGGAGTAACAAAAATATGAACAAAAGACTACCTTCCATAATGACAAGGATACCATCCATTGGAGTAATAAAAACCATAACGACAAACTACCTTCAATAATGACAAGGCAACTATCCATTGGAGTAACAAAAATCTGAACAAAAGACTACCTTCCATAATTACAAGGCTACCATCCATTGGAGTAACAAAAATCTCGACAACAGACTACCTTCCTTAATGACAAGGCTACCATCCATTGGAGTAACAAAAATCTAGACAACAGACTACCTTCAATAATCACAAGGCTACCATCCATTAGAGTAAAAAAAATATCAACAATAGACTACCTTCCAGAATGAAAAGGCTACCATCTATTGTAGTAACGAAAATCTCGACAATAAACTACCTTCCATAATGACAAGGCTACCACCCATTGGAGTAAAACAGATATCTACAATATACTACCTACCATAATGATAAGGCTACCATCCATTGGAATAACAAAAATATCGACAACAGACTACCTTCTATAATGACAAGGCTACCATCCATTGGAGTAACAAAAATATGAACAAAAACTACCTTCCATAATGACAAGGCTACCATCCATTGGAGTAACAGAAATCATAACTACAGAGTACCTTCCATAATGACAAGGCTACCACACATTAAAGTAACAAATATCTCAATGACAAACTACCTTCCATAATGACAAGGCTACCATCCATTGGAGTAAAAAAAATATTGACAACAAACTACCTTCCATAATGACAAGGCTACCACCCATTGAAGTTAAAAATATATATATAATATACTTCCTTCCATAATGATAAGGCTATCATCCATTGGAGTAACAAAAATAACGACAACGGACTACCTTCTATAATGACAAGGCTACCAACCATTGGAGTTACAAAAATCAAATCAAAAGACTACCTTCCATAATGATTAGGCTACCATCCATTGGAGTAACAGAAATCATAACAACAGATTACCTTCCATAATAATAAGGCTACCATCCATTGGAGTAACAAAAATCTCGACAACAAACTACCTTCAATAATGACAAGGCTACCATCCATTGGAGTAACAAAAATCTCGACAACATACTACATTCCATAATGACAAGGCTACCATCCATTGGAGTAACAAAAATATCGACAACAGAGTTCCTTCCATATTGACAAGGCTACCATCCATTGGAGTAACAAAAATATCGACAACACACTACCTTCCATAATGAAAAGGATACCATCCATTAGAGTAACAAAAATCTCCACAAATGACTGGCTTCCATTATGAAAAGTCTACCATCCATTGGAATAACAAAAATCAAGAAAACAGACTACCTTCCATAATCACATGGCTACCATCCAATGGAATAACAAAAATATAGACAACAAACTACGTTTAATAATGACAAGGCTACCATCCATTGGAGTAACAAAAATCTCGACAAGAGACTACCTTCCATAATGACAAGGCTACCACCCATTGGAGTTAAAACATATCTATAATATACTTCCTTCCATAATGATAAGGCTACCATCCATTGGAGTAACAAAAATAAGGACAACAAACTACCTTCTATAATGACAAGGCTACCATCCATTGGAGTTACAAAAATCTAAACAAAAGACTACCTTCCATAATGATTAGGCTACCATCCATTGGAGTAACAGAAATCATAACGACATATTACCTTCCATAATGACAAGGCTACCATCCATTGGAGTAAAAAAAATCTCGACAACAGACTACCTTCCATAATGACAAGGCTACCATCCATTGGAGTAACAAAAATCTCGACAATATACTACCTTCCATAATGAAAAGGCTACCATCTATTGGAGTAACAAAAATATCGACAATAGAGTTCCTTACATAATGACAAGGCGACCATCCATTGGAGTAACAAAAATATCGAAAACACACAACCTTCCATAATGAAAAGGATACCATCCATTAGAGTAACAAAAATCTCAACAACAGGCTGGCTTCCATTATGAAAAGTCTAGCATCCATTGGAATAACAAAAATCAAGAAAATCGACTACCTTCCATAATCACAAGGCTACCATCCAATGGAATAACAAAAATATAGACAACAAACTACGTTTCATAATGACAAGGCTACCATTCATTGGAGTAACAAAAATCTCGACAATAGACTACCTTCCATATTGACAAGTCTACCATCCATTGGAGTAACAAAAATATCAACAACAGATTACCTTCCAGAATGACAAGGCTACCATCCATTGTAGTAACAAAAATCTCGACAACAGACTACCTTCATTAATGACAAGGCTACCATTCATTGGAGTAACAAAAATCTCGACAACAAACTTCCTTATGTAATGACAAGGCTACCATCCATTGGAGTAACAAAAATATGAACAAAAGACTATCTTCCATAATGACAAGGCTACCATCCATTGGAGTAATAAAAACCATAACGACAAACTACCTTCAATAATGACAAGGCAACTATCCACTGGAGTAACAAAAATCTGAACAAAAGACTACCTTCCATAATTACAAGGCTACCATCCCTTGGAGTAACACAAATCTCGACAACAGACTACCTTCCATAATGACAAGGCTACCATCCATTGGAGTAACAAAAATCTCGACAACAGACTAACTTCAATAATCACAAGGCTACCATCCATTGGAATAACAAAAATATCAACAATAGAATACCTTCAAGAATGAAAAGGCCACCATCCATTGTAGTAACGAAAATCTCGACAATAAACTACCTTCCATAATGACAAGGCTACCACCCATTGGAGTAAAAAAGATATCTACAATATACTACCTACCATAATGATAAGCCTACCATCCATTGGAATAGCAAAAATATCGACAACAGACTACCTTCTATAATGACAAGGCTACCATCCATTGGAGTAACAAAAATATGAACAAAAGACTACCTTCCATAATGACAAGGCTACCATCCATTGGAGTAACAGATATCATAACTACAGAGTACCTTCCATAATGACAAGGCTACCACACATTAAAGTAACAAATATCTCAATGACAAACTACCTTCCATAATGACAAGGCTACCATCCATTGGAGTAAAAAAAATATTGACAACAAACTACCTTCCATAATGACAAGGCTACCACCCATTGAAGTTAAAAAGATATCTATAATATACTTCCTTCCATAATGATAAGGCTATCATCCATTGGAGTAACAAAAATAACGACAACAAACTACCTTCTATAATGACAAGGCTACCATCCATTGGAGTTACAAAAATCTAATCAAAAGACTACCTTCCATAATGATTAGGCTACCATCCATTGGAGTAACAGAAATCATAACGACAGATTACCTTCCATAATAACTAGGCTACCATCCATTGGAGTAACAAAAATCTCGACAACAGACTACCTTCAATAATGACAAGGCTACCATCCATTGGAGTAACAAAAATCTCGACAACATACTACATTCCATAATGACAAGGCTACCATCCATTGGAGTAACAAATTTATCGACAACAGAGTTCCTTCCATATTGACAAGGCTACCATCCATTGAAGTAACAAAAATCTCGACAATAGACTACCTTCCATATTGACAAGTCTACCATCCATTGGAGTAACGAAAATATCAACAACAGATTACCTTCCAGAATGACAAGGCTACCATCCATTGTAGTAACAAAAATCTCGACAACAGACTACCTTCAATAATGACAAGGCTACCATTCATTGGAGTAACAAAAATCTCGACAACAAACTTCCTTATGTAATGACAAGGCTACCATCCATTGGAGTAACAAAAATATGAACAAAAGACTACCTTCCATAATGACAAGGCTACCATCCATTGGAGTAATAAAAACCATAACGACAAACTACCTTCAATAATGACAAGGCAACTATCCATTGGAGTAACAAAAATCTGAACAAAAGACTACCTTCCATAATTACAAGGCTACCATCCATTGGAGTAACACAAATCTCGACAACAGACTACCTTCCATAATGACAAGGCTACCATCCATTGGAGTAACAAAAATCTCGACAACAGACTACCTTCAATAATCACAAGGCTACCATCCATTGGAGTAAAAAAAATATCAACAATAGACTACCTTCCAGAATGAAAAGGCTACCATCCATTGTAGTAACAAAAATCTCGACAATAAACTACCTTCCATAATGACAAGGCTACCACCCATTGGAGTAAAAAAGATATCTACAATATACTACCTACCATAATGATAAGGCTACCATCCATTGGAGTAACAAAAATATGAACAAAAGACTACCTTCCATAATGACAAGGCTACCATCCATTGGAGTAACAAAAATCATAACTACAGAGTACCTTCCATAATGACAAGGATACCACACATTAAAGTAACAAATATCTCAATGACAAACTACCTTCCATAATGACAAGGCTACCATCCATTGGAGTAAAAAAAATATTGACAACAAACTACCTTCCATAATGACAAGGCTACCACCCATTGAAGTTAAAAATATATCTATAATATACTTCCTTCCATAATGATAAGGCTATCATCCATTGGAGTAACAAAAATAACGACAACAAACTACCTCCTATAATGACAAGGCTACCATCCATTGGAGTTACAAAAATCTAATCAAAAGACTACCTTCCATAATGATTAGGCTACCATCCATTGGAGTAACAGAAATCATAACGACAGATTACCTTCCATAATAACAAGGCTACCATCCATTGGAGTAACAAAAATCTCGACAACAAACTACCTTCAATAATGACAAGGCTACCATCCATTGGAGTAACAAAAATCTCGACAACATACTACATTCCATAATGACAAGGCTACCATCCATTGGAGTAACAAAAATATCGACAACAGAGTTCCTTCCATATTGACAAGGCTACCATCCATTGGAGTAACAAAAATATCGAAAACACACTACCTTCCATAATGAAAAGGATACCATCCATTAGAGTAACAAAAATCTCCACAAATGACTGGCTTCCATTATGAAAAGTCTACCATCCATTGGAATAACAAAAATCAAGAAAACAAACTACCTTCCATAATCACAAGGCTACCATCCAATGGAATAACAAAAATATAGACAACAAACTACGTTTAATAATGACAAGGCTACCATCCATTGGAGTAACAAAAATCTCGACAAGAGACTACCTTCCATAATGACAAGGCTACCACCCATTGGAGTTAAAACATATCTATAATATACTTCCTTCCATAATGATAAGGCTACCATCCATTGGAGTAACAAAAATAAGGACAACAAACTACCTTCTATAATGACAAGGCTACCATCCATTGGAGTTACAAAAATCTAAACAAAAGACTACCTTCCATAATGATTAGGCTACCATCCATTGGAGTAACAGAAATCATAACGACATATTACCTTCCATAATGACAAGGCTACCATCCATTGGAGTAAAAAAAATCTCGACAACAGACTACCTTCCATAATGACAAGGCTACCATCCATTGGAGTAAAAAAAATCTCGACAATATATTACCTTCCATAATGACAAGGCTACCGTCTATTGGAGTAACAAAAATATCGACAATAGAGTTCCTTACATAATGACAAGGCGACCATCCATTGGAGTAACAAAAATATCGAAAACACACTACCTTCCATAATGAAAAGGATACCATCCATTAGAGTAACAAAAATCTCAATAACAGGCTGGCTTCCATTATGAAAAGGCTACCATCCATTGGAATAACAAAAATCAAGAAAATCGACTACCTTCCATAATCACAAGGCTACCATCCAATGGAATAACAAAAATATAGACAACAAACTACATTTCATAATGACAAGGCTACCATCCATTGGAGTAACAAAAATCTCGACAATAGACTACCTTCCATATTGACAAGTCTACCATCCATTGGAGTAACAAAAATATCAACAACATATTACCTTCTAGAATGACAAGGCTACCATCCATTGTAGTAACAAAAATCTCGACAACAGACTACCTTAAATAATGACAAGGCTACCATTCATTGGAGTAACAAAAATCTCGACAACAAACTTCCTTATGTAATGACAAGGCTACCATCCATTGGAGTAACAAAAATATGAACAAAAGACTACCTTCCATAATAACAAGGCTACCATCCATTGGAGTAATAAAAATCATAACGACAAACTACCTTCAATAATGACAAGGCAACTATCCATTGGAGAACAAAAATATGAACAAAAGACTACCTTCCATAATTACAAGGCTACCATCCATTGGAGTAACACAAATCTCGACAACAGACTACCTTCCATAATGACAAGGCTACCATCCATTGGAGTAACAAAAATCTCGACAACAGGCTAACTTCAATAATCACAAGGCTACCATCCATTGGAATAACAAAAATATCAACAATAGAATACCTTCAAGAATGAAAAGGCCACCATCCATTATAGTAACGAAAATGTCGACAATAAACTACCTTCCATAATGACAAGGCTACCACCCATTGGAGTAAAAAAGATATCTACATTATACTACCTACCATAATGATAAGGCTACCATCCATTGGAATAACAAAAATATCGACAACAGACTACCTTCTATAATGACAAGGCTACCATCCATTGGAGTAACAAAAATATGAACAAAAGACTACCTTCCATAATGACAAGGCTACCATCCATTGGAGTAACAGAAATCATAACTACAGAGTACCTTCCATAATGAGAAGGCTACCACACATTAAAGTAACAAATATCTCAATGACAAACTACCTTCCATAATGACAAGGCTACCATCCATTGGAGTAAAAAAAATATTGACAACAAACTACCTTCCATAATGACAAGGCTACCACCCATTGAAGTTAAAAAGATATCTATAATATACTTCCTTCCATAATGATAAGGCTATCATCCATTGGAGTAACAAAAATAACGACAACAAACTACCTTCTATAATGACAAGGCTACCATCCATTGGAGTTACAAAAATCTAATCAAAAGACTACCTTCCATAATGATTAGGCTACCATCCATTGGAGTAACAGAAATCATAACGACAAATTACCTTCCATAATAACAAGGCTACCATCCATTGGAGTAACAAAAATCTCGACAACAGACTACCTTCGATAATGACAAGGCTACCATCCATTGGAGTAACAAAAATCTCGACAACATACTACATTCCATAATGACAAGGCTACCATCCATTGGAGTAACAAATTTATCGACAACAGAGTTCCTTCCATATTGACAAGGCTACCATCCATTGAAGTAACAAAAATCTCGACAATAGACTACCTTCCATATTGACAAGTCTACCATCCATTGGAGTAACGAAAATATCAACAACAGATTACCTTCCAGAATGACAAGGCTACCATCCATTGTAGTAACAAAAATCTCGACAACAGACTACCTTCAATAATGACAAGGCTACCATTCATTGGAGTAACAAAAATCTCGACAACAAACTTCCTTATGTAATGACAAGGCTACCATCCATTGGAGTAACAAAAATATGAACAAAAGACTACCTTCCATAATGACAAGGCTACCATCCATTGGAGTAATAAAAACCATAACGACAAACTACCTTCAATAATGACAAGGCAACTATCCATTGGAGTAACAAAAATCTGAACAAAAGACTACCTTCCATAATTACAAGGCTACCATCCATTGGAGTAACACAAATCTCGACAACAGACTACCTTCCATAATGACAAGGCTACCATCCATTGGAGTAACAAAAATCTCGACAACAGACTACCTTCAATAATCACAAGGCTACCATCCATTGGAGTAAAAAAAATATCAACAATAGACTACCTTCCAGAATGAAAAGGCTACCATCCATTGTAGTAACAAAAATCTCGACAATAAACTACCTTCCATAATGACAAGGCTACCACCCATTGGAGTAAAAAAGATATCTACAATATACTACCTACCATAATGATAAGGCTACCATCCATTGGAGTAACAAAAATATGAACAAAATACTACCTTCCATAATGACAAGGCTACCATCCATTGGAGTAACAGAAATCATAACTACAGAGTACCTTCCATAATGACAAGGATACCACACATTAAAGTAACAAATATCTCAATGACAAACTACCTTCCATAATGACAAGGCTACCATCCATTGGAGTAAAAAAAATATTGACAACAAACTACCTTCCATAATGACAAGGCTACCACCCATTGAAGTTAAAAATATATCTATAATATACTTCCTTCCATAATGATAAGGCTATCATCCATTGGAGTAACAAAAATAACGACAACAAACTACCTCCTATAATGACAAGGCTACCATCCATTGGAGTTACAAAAATCTAATCAAAAGACTACCTTCCATAATGATTAGGCTACCATCCATTGGAGTAACAGAAATCATAACGACAGATTACCTTCCATAATAACAAGGCTACCATCCATTGGAGTAACAAAAATCTCGACAACAAACTACCTTCAATAATGACAAGGCTACCATCCATTGGAGTAACAAAAATCTCGACAACATACTACATTCCATAATGACAAGGCTACCATCCATTGGAGTAACAAAAATATCGACAACAGAGTTCCTTCCATATTGACAAGGCTACCATCCATTGGAGTAACAAAAATATCGAAAACACACTACCTTCCATAATGAAAAGGATACCATCCATTAGAGTAACAAAAATCTCCACAAATGACTGGCTTCCATTATGAAAAGTCTACCATCCATTGGAATAACAAAAATCAAGAAAACAAACTACCTTCCATAATCACAAGGCTACCATCCAATGGAATAACAAAAATATAGACAACAAACTACGTTTAATAATGACAAGGCTACCATCCATTGGAGTAACAAAAATCTCGACAAGAGACTACCTTCCATAATGACAAGGCTACCACCCATTGGAGTTAAAACATATCTATAATATACTTCCTTCCATAATGATAAGGCTACCATCCATTGGAGTAACAAAAATAAGGACAACAAACTACCTTCTATAATGACAAGGCTACCATCCATTAGAGTTACAAAAATCTAAACAAAAGACTACCTTCCATAATGATTAGGCTACCATCCATTGGAGTAACAGAAATCATAACGACATATTACCTTCCATAATGACAAGGCTACCATCCATTGGAGTAAAAAAAATCTCGACAACAGACTACCTTCCATAATGACAAGGCTACCATCCATTGGAGTAAAAAAAATCTCGACAATATACTACCTTCCATAATGACAAGGCTACCATCTATTGGAGTAACAAAAATATCGACAATAGAGTTCCTTACATAATGACAAGGCGACCATCCATTGGAGTAACAAAAATATCGAAAACACACTACCTTCCATAATGAAAAGGATACCATCCATTAGAGTAACAAAAATCTCAATAACAGGCTGGCTTCCATTATGAAAAGGCTACCATCCATTGGAATAACAAAAATCAAGAAAATCGACTACCTTCCATAATCACAAGGCTACCATCCAATGGAATAACAAAAATATAGACAACAAACTACGTTTCATAATGACAAGGCTACCATCCATTGGAGTAACAAAAATCTCGACAATAGACTACCTTCCATATTGACAAGTCTACCATCCATTGGAGTAACAAAAATATCAACAACATATTACCTTCTAGAATGACAAGGCTACCATCCATTGTAGTAACAAAAATCTCGACAACAGACTACCTTAAATAATGACAAGGCTACCATTCATTGGAGTAACAAAAATCTCGACAACAAACTTCCTTATGTAATGACAAGGCTACCATCCATTGGAGTAACAAAAATATGAACAAAAGACTACCTTCCATAATGACAAGGCTACCATCCATTGGAGTAATAAAAATCATAACGACAAACTACCTTCAATAATGACAAAGCAACTATCCATTGGAGAACAAAAATATGAACAAAAGACTACCTTCCATAATTACAAGGCTACCATCCATTGGAGTAACACAAATCTCGACAACAGACTACCTTCCATAATGACAAGGCTACCATCCATTGGAGTAACAAAAATCTCGACAACAGGCTAACTTCAATAATCACAAGGCTACCATCCATTGGAATAACAAAAATATCAACAATAGAATACCTTCAAGAATGAAAAGGCCACCATCCATTATAGTAACGAAAATCTCGACAATAAACTACCTTCCATAATGACAAGGCTACCACCCATTGGAGTAAAAAAGATATCTACATTATACTACCTACCATAATGATAAGGCTACCATCCATTGGAATAACAAAAATATCGACAACAGACTACCTTCTATAATGACAAGGCTACCATCCATTGGAGAAACAAAAATATGAACAAAAGACTACCTTCCATAATGACAAGGCTACCATCCATTGGAGTAACAGAAATCATAACTACAGAGTACCTTCCATAATGACAAGGCTACCACACATTAAAGTAACAAATATCTCAATGACAAACTACCTTCCATAATGACAAGGCACCATCCATTGGAGTAATAAAAATATTGACAACAAACTACCTTCCATAATGACAAGGCTACCACCCATTGAAGTTAAAAAGATATCTATAATATACTTCCTTCCATAATGATAAGGCTATCATCCATTGGAGTAACAAAAATAACGACAACAAACTACCTTCTATAATGACAAGGCTACCATCCATTGGAGTTACAAAAATCTAATCAAAAGACTACCTTCCATAATGATTAGGCTACCATCCATTGGAGTAACAGAAATCATAACGACAGATTACCTTCCATAATAACAAGGCTACCTTCCATTGGAGTAACAAAAATCTCGACAACAGACTACCTTCAATAATGACAAGGCTACCATCCATTGGAGTAACAAAAATCTCGACAACATACTACATTCCATAATGACAAGGCTACCATCCATTGGAGTAACAAAAATATCGACAACAGAGTTCCTTCCATATTGACAAGGCTACCATCCATTGGAGTAACAAAAATATCGACAACACACTACCTTCCATAATGAAAAGGATACCATCCATTAGAGTAACAAAAATCTCCACAACAGACTGGCTTCCATTATGAAAAGTCTACCATCCATTGGAATAACAAAAATCAAGAAAACAGACTACCTTCCATAATCACAAGGCTACCATCCAATGGAATAACAAAAATATAGACAACAAACTACGTTTAATAATTACAAGGCTACCATCCATTGGAGTAACAAAAATCTCGACAAGAGACTACCTTCCATAATGACAAGGCTACCATCCATTAGAGTAACAAAAATCTCGACAATAGACTACCTTCCATATTGACAAGTCTACCATCCATTGGAGTAACAAAAATATAAACAACAGATTACCTTCCAGAATGACAAGGCTACCATCCATTGTAGTAACAAAAATCTCGACAACAGACTATCTTCAATAATGAGAAGGCTACCATTCATTGGAGTAACAAAAATCTCGACAACAGACTTCCTTATGTAATGACAAGGCTACCATCCATTGGAGTAACAAAAATACGAAACAAAAGACTACCTTCCATAATGACAAGGCTACCATCCATTGGAGTAATAAAAACCATAACGACAAACTACCTTCAATAATGACAAGGCAACTATCCATTGGAGTAACAAAAATCTGTACAAAAGAATACCTTCCATAATTACAAGGCTACCATCCATTGGAGTAACAAAAATCTCTACAACAGACTACCTTCCATAATAACAAGGCGACCATCCATTGGAGTAACAAAAATATTGGCAACAGAGTACCTTCCATAATGACAAGGCTACCATCCATTGGAGTAACAAAAATCTCGACAACAGAGTACCTTCCATAATGACAAGGCTACAATCCGTCGGAGTAACAGAAATATTGACAACAGACTACGTTCCATAATGACAAGGCTACCATCCATTGGAGTAACATAAATCTCGACTACAGACTACCTTCCATAATGAGAAGGCTACCACCCATTGGAGTAACAAAAATCTCGACAACAGACTACCTTCCATAATGACAAGGCTACCATCCATTAGAGTAACAAAAATATCAACAACAGACTACATTCTAGAATGACAAGGCTACCATTCATTATAGTAACGAAAATCTCGATGACAGACTACCTTCCATATTGACAAGTCTACCATCCATTGGAGTAAAAAAGATATCTACAATATACTACCTTCCATAATGATAAGGCTACCATCCATTGGAATAACAAAAATATCGACAACAGACTACCTTCTATATGGATAAGGCTACCATCCATTGGAGTAACAAAAATATGAACAAAAGACTACCTTCCAAAATGACAAGGCTACCATCCATTAGAGTAACAAAAATCTCGACAACAGAGTACCTTCCATATTGACAAGTCTACCATCCATTGGAGTAACAAAAATATCAACAACAGACTACCTTCCAGAATGACAAGGCTACCATCCATTGTAGTAACAAAAATATCGACAACAGACTACCTTCCATAATGACAAGGCTACCATTCATTGGAGTAACAAAAATCTCGACAACAAACTTCCTTCTATAATGACAAGGCTACCATCCATTGGAGTAACAAAAATATGAACAAAAGACTACCTTCCATAATGACAAGGCTACCATCCATTGGAGTAACATAAACCATAACGACAAACTACCTTCAATAATGACAAGGCTACTATCCATTGGAATAACAAAAACATGAACAAAAGACTACCTTGCATAATTACAAGGCTACCATCCATTGGAGTAACAAAAATATCAACAATAGACTACCTTCCAGAATGACAAGGCTACCATCCATTGTAGTAACGAAAATCTCGACAATAATCTACCTTCCATAATGACAAGGCTACCACCCATTGGAGTAAAAAAGATATCTACAATATACTACCTACCATAATGATAAGGATACCATCCATTGGAATAACAAAAATATCGACAACAGACTACCTTCTATAATGACAAGGCTACCATCCATTGGAGTAACAATAATATGAACAAAAGACTACCTTCCATAATGACAAGGCTACCATCCATTGGAGTAACAGAAATCATAACGACAGAGTACCTTCCATAATGACAAGGCTACCACACATTAAAGTAACAGATATCTGAATGACAAACTACCTTCCATAATGACAAGGCTACCATCCATTGGAGTAAAAAAAATATCGACAACAAACTACCTTCCATAATGACAAGGCTACCACCCATTGGAGTTAAAACATATCTATAATATACTTCCTTCCATAATGATAAGGCTACCATCCATTGGAGTATCAAAAATAACGACAACAAACTACCTTTTATAATAACAAGGCTACCATCCATTGGAGTTACAAAAATCTAAACAAAAGACTACCTTCCATAATGATTAGGCTACCATCCATTGGAGTAACAGAAATCATAACGACAGATTACCTTCCATAATGACAAGGCTACCATCCATTGGAGTAACAAAAATCTCGACAACAGACTACCTTCCATAATGACAAGGCTACCATCCATTGGAATAACAAAAATATCGACAACAGACTACCTTCTATATGGATAAGGCTACCATCCACTGGAGTAACAAAAATATGAACAAAAGACTACCTTCCAAAATGACAAGGCTACCATCCATTAGAGTAACAAAAATCTCGACAACAGAGTACCTTCCATATTGACAAGTCTACCATCCATTGGAGTAACAAAAATATCAACAACAGACTACTTTCCAGAATGACAAGGCTACCATCCATTGTAGTAACAAAAATATCGACAACAGACTACCTTCCATAATGACAAGGCTACCATTCATTGGAGTAACAAAAATCTCGACAACAAACTTCCTTCTATAATGACAAGGCTACCATCCATTGGAGTAACAAAAATATGAACAAAAGACTACCTTCCATAATGACAAGGCTACCATCCATTGGAGTAACATAAACCATAACGACAAACTACCTTCAATAATGACAAGGCTACTATCCATTGGAGTAACAAAAACATGAACAAAAGACTACCTTGCATAATTACAAGGCTACCATCCATTGGAGTAACAAAAATATCAACAATAGACTACCTTCCAGAATGACAAGGCTACCATCCATTGTAGTAACGAAAATCTCGGCAACAAACTACCTTCCATAATGACAAGGCTACCACCCATTGGAGTAAAAAAGATATCTACAATATACTACCTACCATAATGATAAGGATACCATCCATTGGAATAACAAAAATATCGACAACAGACTACCTTCTATAATGACAAGGCTACCATCCATTGGAGTAACAATAATATGAACAAAAGACTACCTTCCATAATGACAAGGCTACCATCCATTGGAGTAACAGAAATCATAACGACAGAGTACCTTCCATAATGACAAGGCTACCACACATTAAAGTAACAGATATCTCAATGACAAACTACCTTCCATAATGACAAGGCTACCATCCATTGGAGTAAAAAAAATATCGACAACAAACTACCTTCCATAATGACAAGGCTACCACCCATTGGAATTAAAACATATCTATAATATACTTCCTTCCATAATGATAAGGCTACCATCCATTGGAGTAACAAAAATAACGACAACAAACTACATTTTATAATGACAAGGCTACCATCCATTGGAGTTACAAAAATCTAAACAAAAGACTACCTTCCATAATGATTAGGCTACCATCCATTGGAGTAACAGAAATCATAACGATAGATTACCTTCCATAATGACAAGGCTACCATCCATTGGAGTAACAAAAATCTCGACAACAGACTACCTTCCATAATGACAAGGCTACCATCCATTGGAATAACAAAAATATCGACAACAGACTACCTTCTATATGGATAAGGCTACCATCCATTGGAGTAACAAAAATATGAACAAAAGACTACCTTCCAAAATGACAAGGCTATCATCCATTAGAGTAAGAAAAATCTTGACAACAGACTACCTTCCATATTGACAAGTCTACCATTCATTGGAGTAACAAAAATATCAACAACAGACTACCTTCCAGAATGACAAGGCTACCATCCATTGTAGTATCAAAAATATCGACAACAGACTACCTTCCATAATGACAAGGCTACCATTCATTGGAGTAACAAAAATCTCGACAACAAACTTCCTTCTATAATGACAAGGCTACCATCCATTGGAGTAACAAAAATATGAACAAAAGACTACCTTCCATAAAGACAAGGCTACCATCCAATGGAGTAACAAAAACCATAACGACAAACTACCTTCAATAATGACAAGGCTACTATCCATTGGAGTAACAAAAACATGAACAAAAGACTACCTTGCATAATTACAAGGCTACCATCCATTGGAGTAACAAAAATATCAACAATAGACTACCTTCCAGAATGACAAGGCTACCATCCATTGTAGTAACGAAAATCTCGGCAACAAACTACCTTCCATGATGACAAGGCTATCACCCATTGGAGTAAAAAAGATATCTACAATATACTACCTACCATAATGATAAGGATACCATCCATTGGAATAACAAAAATATCGACAACAGACTACCTTTTATAATGACAAGGCTACCATCCATTGGAGTAACAATAATATGAACAAAAGACTACCTTCCATAATGACAAGGCTACCATCCATTGGAGTAACAGAAATCATAACGACAGAGTACCTTCCATAATGACAAGGCTACCACACATTAAAGTAACAGATATCTCAATGACAAACTACCTTCCATAATGACAAGGCTAACTTCCATTGGAGTAAAAAAAATATCGACAACAAACTACCTTCCATAATGACAAGGCTACCACCCATTGGAGTTAAAACATATCTATAATATACTTCCTTCCATAATGATAAGGCTACCATCCATTGGAGTAACAAAAATAACGACAACAAACTACCTTTTATAATGACAAGGCTACCATCCATTGGAGTTACAAAAATCTAAACAACAGACTACCTTCCATAATGATTAGGCTACCATCCATTGGAGTAACAGAAATCATAACGACAGATTACCTTCCATAATGACAAGGCTACCATCCATTGGAGTAACAAAAATCTCGACAACAGACTACCTTCCATAATGACAAGGCTACCATCCATTGGAATAACAAAAATATCGACAACAGACTACCTTCTATATGGATAAGGCTACCATCCATTGGAGTAACAAAAATATGAACAAAAGACTACCTTCCAAAATGACAAGGCTATCATCCATTAGAGTAAGAAAAATCTCGACAACAGACTACCTTCCATATTGACAAGTCTACCATCCATTGGAGTAACAAAAATATCAACAACAGACTACCTTCCAGAATGACAAGGCTACCATCCATTGTAGTATCAAAAATATCGACAACAGACTACCTTCCATAATGACAAGGCTACCATTCATTGGAGTAACAAAAATCTCGACAACAAACTTCCTTCTATAATGACAAGGCTACCATCCATTGGAGTAACAAAAATATGAACAAAAGACTATCTTCCATAAAGACAAGGCTACCATCCAATGGAGTAACAAAAACCATAACGACAAACTACCTTCAATAATGACAAGGCTACTATCCATTGGAGTAACAAAAACATGAACAAAAGACTACCTTGCATAATTACAAGGCTACCATCCATTGGAGTAACAAAAATATCGACAACACACTACCTTCCATAATGAAAAGGATACCATCCATTGGAGTAACAAAAATCTCGACAACAGACTGGCTTCCATTATGAAAAGGCTACCATCCATTGGAATAACAAAAATCAAGAAAACAAATTGCCTTCCATAATCACAAGGCTACCATCCAATGGAATAACTAAAATATAGACAACAAACTACGTTTCATAATGACAAGGCTACCATCCATTGGAGTAACAAAAATCTCGACAAGAGACTACCTTCCATAATGACAAGGATACCATCCATTGGAGTAACAAAAATATCTACAAGAGACTACCTTCAATAATGACAAGGCTACCATCCATTGGAGTAACAAAAATATCAACAATAGACAACCTTCCAGAATGACAAGGCTACCATCCATTGTAGTAACAAAAATCTCGACAACAAACTACCTTCCATAATGACAAGGCTACCACCCATTGGAGTAAAAAAGATATCTACAATATACTACCTACCATAATGATAAGGCTACCATCCATTGGAATAACAAAAATATCGACAACAGACTACCTTCTATAATGACAAGGCTACCATCCATTGGAGTAACAATAATATGAACAAAAGACTACCTTCCATAATGACAAGGCTACCATCCATTGGAGTAACAAAAGTCATAACGACAGAGTACCTTCCATAATGACAAGGCTACCACACATTAAAGTAACAGATATCTCAATGACAAACTACCTTCCATAATGACAAGGCTACCATCCATTGGAGTAAAAAAAATATCGACAACAAACTACCTTCCATAATGAAAAGGCTACCACCCATTGGAGTTAAAACATATCTATAATATACTTCCTTCCATAATGATAAGGCTACCATCCATTGGAGTAACAAAAATAACGACAACAAACTACCTTTTATAATGACAAGGCTACCATCCATTGGAGTTACAAAAATCTAAACAGAAGACTACCTTCCATAATGATTAGGCTAGCATCCATTGGAGTAACAGAAATCATAACGGCAGATTACCTTCCATAATGACAAGGCTACCATCCATTGGAGTAACAAAAATCTCGACAACAGACTACCTTCCATAATGACAAGGCTACCATCCATTGGAGTAACAAAAATCTCGACAACATACTACCTTCCATAATGACAAGGCTACCATCCATTGGAGTAACAAAAATATCGACAATGGAGTTCCTTCCATAATGACAAGGCTACCATCCATTGGAGTAACAAAAATATGGACAACACACTACCTTCCATAATGAAAAGGATACCATCCATTAGAGTAACAAAAATCTCGACAACAGGCTGGCTTCCATTATGAAAAGGCTAAAATCCATTGGAATAACAAAAATCAAGAAAACTGACTACCTTCCATAATCACAAGGCTACAATCCAATGGAATAACAAAAATATAGACAACAAACTACGTTTCATAATGACAAGGCTACCATCCATTGGAGTAACACAAATCTCGACAAGAGACTACCTTCCATAATGACAAGGCTACCATCCATTAGAGTAACAAAAATCTCGACAATAGACTACCTTCCATATTGACAAGTCTACCATCCATTGGAGTAACAAAAATATCAACAACAGATTACCTTCCAGAATGACAAGGCTACCATCCATTGTAGTAACAAAAATCTCGTCAACAGACTACCTTCCATAATGACAAGGCTACCATTCATTGGAGTAACAAAAATCTCGACAACAAACTTCCTTATGTAATGACAAGGCTACCATCCATTGGAGTAACAAAAATATGAATAACAGACTACCTTCCATAATGACAAGGCTACCATCCATTGGAGTAAAAAAAACCATAACGACAAACTACCTTCAATAATGACAAGGCTACTATCCATTGGAGTAACAAAAATCTGAACAAAAGACTACCTTCCATAATTACCGGGCTACCATCCATTGGAGTAACAAAAATCTCGACAACAGACAACCTTCCATAATAACAAGGCTACCATCCATTGGAGTAACAAAAATATTGACAACAGAGTACCTTCCATAATGGCAAGGCAACCATCCATTGGAGTAACAAAAATCTCGACAATAGAGTACCTTCCATAATGACAAGGCTACAATCTGTTCGAGTAACAGAAATATTGACAACAGACTACGTCCCATAATGACAAGGCTACCATCCATTGGAGTAACATAAATCTCGACAACAGACTACCTTCCATAATGAGATGGCTACCATCGATTGGAGTAACAAAAATCTCGACAACAGACTGCCTTCCATAATGACAAGGCTACCATCCATTGGAGTAACAAAAATATCAACAACAGACTACCTTCCAAAATGACAAGGCTACCATCCATTATAGTAACGAAAATCTCGACAACAAACTACCTTCCATAGTGACAAGGCTACCGCCCATTAGAGTAAAAAAGATATCTACAATATACTACCTTCCATAATGATAAGGCTACCATTCATTGGAATAACAAAAATATCGACAACAGACTACCTTCTATATGGACAAGGCTACCATCTATATGAGTAACAAAAATATAATCAAAAGACTACCTTCCATAATGACAAGGCTACCATCCATTAGAGTAACAAAAATCTCAACAACAGACTACCTTCCATATTGACAAGTCTACCATCCATTGGAGTAACAAAAATATCAACAACAGACTACCTTCCAGAATGACAAGGCTACCATCCATTGTAGTAACAAAAATATCGACAACATACTTCCTTCTGTAATGACAAGGCTACCATCCATTGGAGTAACAAAAATATGAACAAAAGACTACTTTCCATAATGAAAAGGCTACCATCCATTGGAGTAACAAAAACCATAACGACAAACTACCTTCAATAATGACAAGGCTACTATCCATTGGAGTAACAAAAATATGAATAAAAGACTACCTTGCATAATTACAAGGCTACCATCCATTGGAGTAACAAAAATCTCGACAACAGACTACCTTCCATAATAACAAGGCTACCATCCATTAGAGTAACAAAAATATTGACAACAGAGTACCTTCCATAATGACAAGGCTACCATCCATTGGAGTAACAAAAATCTTGACAACAGAGTACCTTCCATAATGACAAGGCTACAATCCATTGGAGTAACAAAAATATTGACAACAGACTACGTCCCATAATGACAAGGCTACCATCCATTGGAGTAACACAAATCTCGACAACAGACTACCTACCATAATGACAACGCTACCATCCATCGGAGTAACAAAAATCTCGACAACAGACTACCTTCCATAATGACAAGGCTACCATCCATTGGAGTAACAAAAATATCAACAATAGACTACCTTCCAGAATGACAAGGCTACCATCCATTGTAGTAACGAAAATCTCGACAACATAATACCTTCCATAATGATAAGGCTACCATCCATTGGAATAACAAAAATATCGACAACAGTCTTCCTTCTATAATGACAAGGCTACCATCCATTGGAGTAACAAAAATATGAACAAAAGACTACCTTCCATAATGACAAGGCTACCATCCCTTGGAGTAATAGAAATCATAACGACAGAGTACCTTCCATTATGACAAGGCTACCACACATTAAAGTAACACATATCTCAACGACAAACTACCTTCCATAATGACAAGGCTACCATCCATTAAAGTAAAAAAAATATCGACAACAAACTACCTTCCATAATGACAAGGGTACCACCCATTGGAGTAAAAAAGATTTATATAATATACTGCCTTCGATAATGATAAGGCTACCATCCATTGGAGTAACAAAAATAACGACAACAAACTACCTTCTATAATGACAAGGCTACCATCCATTGGAGTTACAAAAATCTGAACAAAAGACTAACTTCCATAATGATTAGGCTACCATCCATTGGAGTAACCGAAATCATAGCGACAGATTACCTTCCATAATGACAAGGCTACCATCCATAGGAGTACAAAAATCTCGACAATAGACTACCTTCCATAATGACAAGGCTACCATCCATTGGAGTAACAAAAATCTCAACAACATAATACCTTCCATAATGACAAGGCTACAATCCATTGGAGTAACAAAAATATCGACAACATAGTTCCTTTCATAATGACAAGGCTACCATCCATTGGAGTACCAAAAAAATTGACAACACATTACCTTCCATAATGAAAAGGATACCATCCATTGGAGTAACGAAAATCTCGACAACAGACTGGCTTACATAATGAAAAGGCTACCATCCAATGGAATAACAAAAATAAAGAAAACAGACTACCTTCCATAATCACAAGGCTACCATCCAATGGAATAACAAAAATATAGACAATAAACTACCTTTCATAATGACAAGGATACCATCCATTGGAGTAACAAAAATCTCGAGAAGAGACTACCTTCCATAATGACAAGGCTACCATCCATTAGAGTAACAAAAATCTCGACAATAAACTACCTTCCATATTGACCAGTCTACCATCCATTGGAGTATCAAAAATATCAACAACAGACTACCTTCCAGAATGACAAGGCTACCATCCATTATAGTAACAAAAATCTCGACAACAGACTACCTTCCATAATGACAAGGCTACCATTCATTGGAGTAACAAAAATCTCGACAACAGACTTCCTTCTGTAATGACAAGGCTACCATCCATTGGAGTAACAAAAATATGAATAACAGACTACCTTCCATAATGACAAGGCTACCATCCATTGGAGTAAAAAAAACCATAACGACAAACTACCTTCAATAATGACAAGGCTACTATCCATTGGATTAACAAAAATCTGAACAAAAGACTACCTTCCATAATTACAGGGCTACCATCCATTGGAGTAACAAAAATATCGACAACAGACTACCTTCCATAATAACAAGGCTACCATCCATTGGAGTAACAAAAATATTGACAACAGAGTACCTTCCATAATGGCAAGGCTACCATCCATTGGAGTAACAAAAATCTCGACAACAGAGTACCTTACATAATGACAAGGCTACAATCCGTTGGAGTAACAGAAATATTAACAACAGACTACGTCCCATAATGACAAGGCTACCATCCATTGGAGTAAAATAAATCTCGACAACAGACTACCTTCCATAATGAGAAGGCTACCATCGATTGGAGTAACAAAAATCTCGACAACAGACTACCTTCCATAATGACAAGGCTACCATCCATTGGAGTAACAAAAATATCAACAACAGACTACCTTCCAGAATGACAAGGCTACCATCCATTATAGTAACGAAAATCTCGACAACAAACTACCTTCCATAGTGACAAGGCTACCACCCATTGGAGTAAAAAAGATATCTACAATATACTACCTTCCATAATGATAAGGCTACCATCCATTGGAATAACAAAAATATCGACAACAGACTACCTTCTATATGGACAAGGCTACCATCCATTGGAGTAACAAAAATATGAACAAAAGACTACCTTCCATAATGACAAGGCTACCATCCATTAGAGTAACAAAAATCTCGACAACAGACTACGTTCCATATTGACAAGTCTACCATCCATTGGAGTAACAAAAATATCAACAACAGACTACCTTCCAGAATGACAAGGCTACCATCCATTATAGTAACGAAAATCTCGACAACAAACTACCTTCCATAGTGACAAGGCTACCACCCATTGGAGTAAAAAAGATATCTACAATATACTACCTTCCATAATGATAAGGCTACCATCCATTGGAATAACAAAAATATCGACAACAGACTACCTTCTATATGGACAAGGCTACCATCCATTGGAGTAACAAAAATATGAACAAAAGACTACCTTCCATAATGACAAGGCTACCATCCATTAGAGTAACAAAAATCTCGACAATAGACTACGTTCCATATTGACAAGTCTACCATCCATTGGAGTAACAAAAATATCAACAACAGACTACCTTCCAGAATGACAAGGCTACAATCCATTGTAGTAACAAAAATATCAACAACATAATACCTTCCATAATGACAAGGCTACCACCCTTTGGAGTAAAAAAGATATCTACAATATACTACCTTCCATAATGATAAGGCTACCATCCATTGGAATAAAAAAAATATCGACAACATACTTCCTTCTGTAATGACAAGGCTACCATCCATTGGAGTAACAAAAATATGAACAAAAGACTACTTTCCATAATGACAAGGCTACCATCCATTGGAGTAACAAAAACCATAACGACAAACTACCTTCAATAATGACAAGGCTACTATCCATTGGAGTAACAAAAATATGAACAAAAGACTACCTTGCATATTTACAAGGCTACCATCCATTGGAGTAACAAAAATCTCGACAACAGACTACCTTCCATAATAACAAGGCTACCATCCATTGGAGTAACCAAAATATTGACAACAGAGTACCTTCCATAATGACAAGGCTAACATCCATTGGAGTAACAAAAATCTCGACAACAGAGTACCTTCCATAATGACAAGGCTACAATCCATTGGAGTAACAAAAATATTGACAACAGACTACGTCCCATAATGACAAGGCTACCATCCATTGGAGTAACACAAATCTCGACAACAGACTACCTTCCATAATGACAAGGCTACCATCCATCGGATTAACAAAAATCTCGACAACAGACTACCTTCCATAATGACAAGCCTACCTTCCAGAATAACAAGGCTACCATCCATTGTAGTAACGAAAATCTCGACAACATAATACCTTCCATAATGAAAAGGCTACCACCCATTGGAGTAAAAAAGATATCTACAATATACTACATTCCATAATGATAAGGCTACCATCCATTGGAATAACAAAAATATCGCCAACAGACTACCTTCTATAATGACAAGGCTACCATCCCTTGGAGTAATAGAAATCATAAAGACAGAGTACCTTCCATAATGACAAGGCTACCACACATTAAAGTAACACATATCTCAATGACAAACTGCCTTCCATAATGACAAGTCTACCACCCATTGGAGTAAAAAATATTTCTATAATATACTTCCTTCGATAATGATAAGGCTACCATCCATTGGAGTAACAAAAATAACGAAAACAAACTACCTTCTATAATGACAAGGGTACCATCTATTGGAGTTACAAAAATCTGAACAAAAGACTAACTTCCATAATGATTAGGCTACCATCCATTGGAGTAACAGAAATCATAACGACAGATTACCTTCCATAATGACAAGGCTACCATCCATTGGAGTAACAAAAATCTCGACAATAGACTACCTTCCATAATGACAAGGCTACCATCCATTGGAGTAACAAAAATCTCGACAACATACTACCTTCCATAATGACAAGGCTACAATCCATTGGAGTAACAAAAATATCGACAACATAGTTCCTTTCATAATGACAAGGCTACCATCCATTGGAGTACCAAAAATATTGACAACACACTACCTTCCATAATGAAAAGGATACCATCCATTGGAGTAACGAAAATCTCGACAACAGACTGGCTTACATAATGAAAAGGCTACCATCCATTGGAATAACAAAAATAAAGAAAACAGACTACCTTCCATAATCACAAGGCCACCATCCAATGGAATAACAAAAATATAGACAACAAACTACGTTTCATAATGACAAGGATATCATCCATTGGAGTAACAAAAATCTCGAGAAGAGACTACCTTCCATAATGACAAGGCTACCATCCATTAGAGTAACAAAAATCTCGATAATAGACTACCTTCCATATTGACCAGTCTACCATCCATTGGAGTATCAAAAATATCAACAGACTACCTTCCAGAATGACAAGGCTACCATCCATTATAGTAACAAAAATCTCGACAACAGACTACCTTCCATAATGACAAGGCTACCATTCATTGGAGTAACAAAAATCTCGACAACAGACTTCCTTCTGTAATGACAAGGCTACCATCCATTGGAGTAACAAAAATATGAATAACAGATTACCTTCCATAATGACAAGGCTACTATCCATTGGAGTAACAAAAATCTGAACAAAAGACTACCTTCCATAATTACAGGGCTACCATCCATTGGAGTAACAAAAATATCGTTAACAGACTACCTTCCATAATAAAAAGGCTACCATCCATTGGAGTAACAAAAATATTGACAACAGAGTACCTTCCATAATGGCAAGGCTACCATCCATTGGAGTAACAAAAATCTCGATAACAGAGTACCTTCCATAATGACAAGGCTACAATCCGTTGGAGTAACAGAAATATTGACAACAGACTACGTCCCATAAAGACAAGGCTACCATCCATTGGAGTAACATAAATCTCGACAACAGACTACCTTCCATAATGAGAAGGCTACCATCGATTGGAGTAACAAAAATCTCGACAACAGACTACCTTCCATAATGACAAGGCTACCATCCATTGGAGTAACAAAAATATAAACAACAGACTACCTTCCAGAATTACAAGGCTACCATCCATTATAGTAACGAAAATCTCGACAACAAACTATCTTCCATAGTGACAAGGCTACCACCCATTGGAGTAAAAAAGATATCTACAATATACTACCTTCCATAATGATAAGGCTACCATCCATTGGAATAACAAAAATATCGACAACAGACTACCTTCTATATGGACAAGGCTACCATCCATTGGAGTAACAAAAATATGAACAAAAGACTACCTTCCATAATGACAAGGCTACCATCCATTAGAGTAACAAAAATCTCGACAACAGACTACCTTCCATATTGACAAGTCTACCATCCATTGGAGTAACAAAAATATCAACAACAGACTACCTTCCAGAATGACAAGGCTACCATCCATTGTAGTAACAAAAATATCGACAACATAATACCTTCCATAATGACAAGGCTACCACCCTTTGGAGTAAAAAAGATATCTACAATATACTACCTTCCATAATGATAAGGCTACCATCCATTGGAATAACAAAAATATCGACAACATACTTCCTTCTGTAATGACAAGGCTACCATCCATTGGAGTAACAAAAATATGAACAAAAGACTACTTTCCATAATGACAAGGCTACCATCCATTGGACTAACAAAAACCATAACGACAAACTACCTTCAATAATGACAAGGCTACTATCCATTGGAGTAACAAAAATATGAACAAAAGACTACCTTGCATAATTACAAGGCTACCATCTATTGGAGTAACAAAAATCTCGACAACAGACTACCTTCCATAATAACAAGGCTACCATCCATTGGAGTAACAAAAATATTGACAATAGAGTACCTTCCATAATGACAAGGCTACCATCCATTGGAGTAACAAAAATCTCGACAACAGAGTACCTTCCATAATGACAAGGCTACCATCCCTTGGAGTAATAGAAATCATAACGACAGAGTACCTTCCATAATGACAAGGCTACCACACATTAAAGTAACACATATCTCAATGACAAACTACCTTTCATAATGACAAGGCTACCATCCATTGGAGTAACAAAAATATCAACAATAGACTACCTTCCAGAATGACAAGGCTACCATCCATTGTAGTAACGAAAATCTCGACAACATAATACCTTCCATGATGAAAAGGCTACCAACCATTGGAGTAAAAAAGATATCTATAATATACTATCTTCCATAATGATAAGGCTACCATCCATTGGAATAACAAAAATATCGACAACAGACTACCTTCTATAATGACAAGGCTACCATCCCTTGGAGTAATAGAAATCATAACGACAGAGTACCTTCCATAATGACAAGGCTACCACACATTAAAGTAACACATATCTCAATGACAAACTACCTTCCATAATGACAAGTCTACCACCCATTGGAGTAAAAAAGATTTCTATAATATACTTCCTTCGATAATGATAAGGCTACCATCCATTGGAGTAACAAAAATAACGACAACAAACTACCTTCTATAATGACAAGGCTACCATCCATTGGAGTTACAAAAATCTGAACAAAAGACTAACTTCCATAATGATTAAGCTACCATCCATTGGAGTAAAAGAAATCATAACGACAGATTACCTTCCATAATGACAAGGCTACCATCCATTGGAGTAACAAAAATCTCGACAACAGACTACCTTCCATAATAACAAGGCTATCATCCATTGGAGTAACAAAAATATTGACAATAGAGTACCTTCCATAATGACAAGGCTACCATCCATTGGAGTAACAAAAATGTCGACAACAGAGTACCTTCCATAATGACAAGGCTACAATCTATTGGAGTAACAAAAATATTGACAACAGACTACGTCCCATAATGACAAGGCTACCATCCATTGGAGTAACACAAATCTCGACAACAGACTACCTTCCATAATGACAAGGCTACCATCCATCGGAGTAACAAAAATCTCGACAACAGACTACCTTCCATAATGACAAGGCTACCATCCATTGGAGTAACAAAAATATCAACAATAGACTACCTTCCAGAATGACAAGGCTACCATCCATTGTAGTAACGAAAATCTCGACAACATAATACCTTCCATAATGAAAAGGCTACCAACCATTGGAGTAAAAAAGATATCTACAATATACTATCTTCCATAATGATAAGGCTACCATCCATTGGAATAACAAAAATATCGACAACAGACTACCTTCTATAATGACAAGGCTACCATCCCTTGGAGTAATAGAAATCATAACGACAGAGTACCTTCCATAATGACAAGGCTACCACACATTAAAGTAACACATATCTCAATGACAAACTACCTTTCATAATGACAAGGCTACCATCCATTGGAGTAACAAAAATATCAACAATAGACTACCTTCCAGAATGACAAGGCTACCATCCATTGTAGTAACGAAAATCTCGACAACATAATACCTTCCATAATGAAAAGGCTACCAACCATTGGAGTAAAAAAGATATCTACAATATACTATCTTCCATAATGATAAGGCTACCATCCATTGGAATAACAAAAATATCGACAACAGACTACCTTCTATAATGACAAGGCTACCATCCCTTGGAGTAATAGAAATCATAACGACAAAGTACCTTCCATAATGACAAGGCTACCACACATTAAAGTAACACATATCTCAATGACAAACTACCTTCCATAATGACAAGTCTACCACCCATTGGAGTAAAAAAGATTTCTATAATATACTTCCTTCGATAATGATAAGGCTACCATCCATTGGAGTAACAAAAATAACGACAACAAACTACCTTCTATAATGACAAGGCTACCATCCATTGGAGTTACAAAAATCTGAACAAAAGACTAACTTCCATAATGATTAGGCTACCATCCATTGGAGTAAAAGAAATCATAACGACAGATTACCTTCCATAATGACAAGGCTACCATCCATTGGAGTAACAAAAATCTCGACAACAGACTACCTTCCATAATAACAAGGCTATCATCCATTGGAGTAACAAAAATATTGACAATAGAGTACCTTCCATAATGACAAGGCTACCATCCATTGGAGTAACAAAAATCTCGACAACAGAGTACCTTCCATAATGACAAGGCTACAATCTATTGGAGTAACAAAAATATTGACAATAGACTACATCCCATAATGACAAGGCTACCATCCATTGGAGTAACACAAATCTCGACAACAGACTACCTTCCATAATGACAAGGCTACCATCCATCGGAGTAACAAAAATCTCGACAACAGACTACCTTCCATAATGACAAGGATACCATCCATTTGAGTAACAAAAATATCAACAATAGACTACCTTCCAGAATGACAAGGCTACCATCCATTGTAGTAAGGAAAATCTCGACAACATAATACCTTCCATAATGAAAAGGCTACCAACCATTGGAGTAAAAAAGATATCTACAATATACTATCTTCCATAATGATAAGGCTACCATCCATTGGAATAACAAAAATATCGACAATAGACTACCTTCTATAATGACAAGGCTACCATCCCTTGGAGTAATAGAAATCATAACGACAGAGTACCTTCCATAATGACAAGGCTACCACACATTAAAGTAACACATATCTCAATGACAAACTACCTTCCATAATGACAAGGCTACCATCCATTAGAGTAACAAAAATATCAACAATAGACTACCTTCCAGAATGACAAGGCTACCATCCATTGTAGTAACGAAAATCTCGACAACATAATACCTTCCATAATGAAAAGGCTACCAACCATTGGAGTAAAAAATATATCTACAATATACTATCTTCCATAATGATAAGGCTACCATCCATTGGAATAACAAAAATATCGACAACAGACTACCTTCTATAATGACAAGGCTACCATCCCTTGGAGTAATAGAAATCATAACGACAGAGTACCTTCCATAATGACAAGGCTACCACACATTAAAGTAACACATATCTCAATGACAAACTACCTTCCATAATGACAAGTCTACCACCCATTGGAGTAAAACAGATTTCTATAATATACTTCCTTCGATAATGATAAGGCTACCATCCATTGGAGTAACAAAAATAACGACAACAAACTACCTTCTATAATGACAAGGCTACCATCCATTGGAGTTACAAAAATCTGAACAAAAGACTAACTTCCATAATGATTACGCTACCATCCATTGGAGTAAAAGAAATCATAACGACATATTACCTTCCATAATGACAAGTCTACCATCCATTGGAGTAACAAAAATCTCGACAACAGACTACCTTCTATAATAACAAGGCTACCATCCATTGGAGTAACAAAAATATTGACAATAGAGTACCTTCCACAATGACAAGGCTACCATCCATTGGAGTAACAAAAATCTCGACAACAGAGTACCTTCCATAATGACAAGGCTACAATCTATTGGAGTAACAAAAATATTGACAACAGACTACGTCCCATAATGACAAGGCTACCATCCATTGGAGTAACACAAATCTCGACAACAGACTACCTTCCATAATGACAAGGCTACCATCCATCGGAGCAACAAAAATCTCGACAACAGACTACCTTCCATAATGACAAGGCTACCATCCATTGGAGTAACAAAAATATCAACAATAGACTACCTTCCAGAATGACAAGGCTACCATCCATTGTAGTAACGAAAATCTCGACAACATAATACCTTCCATAATGAAAAGGCTACCAACCATTGGAGTAAAAAAGATATCTACAATATACTATCTTCCATAATGATAAGGCTACGATCCATTCTAATAACAAAAATATCGACAACAGACTACCTTCTATAATGACAAGGCTACCATCCCTTGGAGTAATAGAAATCATAACGACAGAGTACCTTCCATAATGACAAGGCTACCACACATTAAAGTAACACATATCTAAATGACAAACTACCTTCCATAATGACAAGGATACCATCCATTTGAGTAACAAAAATATCAACAATAGACTACCTTCCAGAATGACAAGGCTACCATCCATTGTAGTAAGGAAAATCTCGACAACATAATACCTTCCATAATGAAAAGGCTACCAACCATTGGAGTAAAAAAGATATCTACAATATACTATCTTCCATAATGATAAGGCTACCATCCATTGGAATAACAAAAATATCGACAACAGACTACCTTCTATAATGACAAGGCTACCATCCCTTGGAGTAATAGAAATCATAACGACAGAGTACCTTCCATAATGACAAGGCTACCACACATTAAAGTAACACATATCTCAATGACAAACTACCTTCCATAATGACAAGGCTACCATCCATTAGAGTAACAAAAATATCAACAATAGACTACCTTCTAGAATGACAAGGCTACCATCCATTGTAGTAACGAAAATCTCGACAACATAATACCTTCCATAATGAAAAGGCTACCAACCATTGGAGTAAAAAAGATATCTACAATATACTATCTTCCATAATGATAAGGCTACCATCCATTGGAATAACAAAAATATCGACAACAGACTACGTTCTATAATGACAAGGCTACCATCCCTTGGAGTAATAGAAATCATAACGACAGAGTACCTTCAATAATGACAAGGCTACCACACATTAAAGTAACACATATCTCAATGACAAACTACCTTCCATAATAACAAGTCTACCACCCATTGGAGTAAAAAAGATTTCTATAATATACTTCCTTCGATAATGATAAGGCTACCATCCATTGGAGTAACAAAAATAACGACAACAAACTACCTTCTATAATGACAAGGCTACCATCCATTGGAGTTACAAAAATCTGAACAAAAGACTAACTTCCATAATGATTAGGCTACCATCCATTGGAGTAAAAGAAATCATAACGACATATTACCTTCCATAATGACAAGGCTACCATCCATTGGAGTAACAAAAATATCGACAACAGACTACCTTCCATAATGACAAGGCTACCATCCATTGGAGTAACAAAAATCTCGACAACATACTACCTTCCATAATGACAAGGCTACCATCCATTGGAGTAACAAAAATACCGACAACATAGTTCCTTTCATAATGACAAGGCTACCATCCATTGGAGTACCAAAAATATTGACAACACACTACCTTCCATAATTAAAAGGATACCATCCATTGGAGAAACGAAAATCTCGACAACAGACTGGCTTACATAGTGAAAAGGCTACCATCCATTGGAATAACAAAAATGAAGAAAACAAACTACCTTCTATAATCACAAGGCTACCATCCAATGGAATAGCAAAAATATAGACAACAAACTACGTTTCATAATGACAAGGATACCATCCATTGGAGTAACAAAAATCTCGAGAAGAGAATACCTTCCATAATGACAAGGCTACCATCAATTAGAGTAACAAAAATCTCGACAGTAGACTACCTGCCATATTGACCAGTCTACCATCCATTGGAGTATCAAAAATATCAACAACAGACTACCTTCCAGAATGACAAGGCTATCATTCATTATAGTAACAAAAATCTCGACAACAGACTACCTTCCATAATGACAAGGCTACCATTCATTGGAGTAACAAAAATCTCGACAACAGACTTCCTTCTGTAATGACAAGGCTACCATCCATTGGAGTAACAAAAATATGAATAACAGACAACCTTCCATAATGACAAGGCTACCATCCATTGGAGTAAAAAAAACCATAACGACAAACTACCTTCAATAATGACAAGGCTACTATCCATTGGAGTAACAAAAATCTAAACAAAAGACTACCTTCCATAATTATAGGGCTACCATCAATTGGAGTAACAAAAATCTCGACAACAGACTACCTTCCATAATAACAAGGCTACCATCTATTGGAGTAACAAAAATATTGACAACATAGTACCTTCCATAATGGCAAGGCTACCATCCATTGGAGTAACAAAAATCTCGCAAACAGAGTACCTTCCATAATGACAAGGCTAAAATCCGTTGGAGTAACATAAATATTGACAACAGACTACGTCCCATAATGAATAGGCTACCATCCATTGGAGTAACATAAATCTCGACAACAGACTACCTTCCATAATGAGAAGGCTACCATCGATTGGAGTAACTAAAATATCGACAACAGACTACCTTCCATAATGACAAGGCTACCATCCATTGGAGTAACAAAAATATCAACAACAGACTACCTTCCAGAATGACAAGGCTACCATCCATTATAGTAACGAAAATCTCGACAACAAACTACCTTCCATAGTGACAAGGCTACCACCCATTGGAGTAAAAAAGATATCTTCAATATACTACCTTCCATAATGATAAGGCTACCATCCATTGGAATAACAAAAATATCGACAATAGACTACCTTCTATATGGACAAGGCTACCATCCATTGGAGTAACAAAAATATGTACAAAAGACTACCTTCCATAATGACAAGGCTACCATCCATTAGAGTAACAAAAATCTCGACAACAAACTACCTTCCATATTGACAAGTCTACCATCCATTGGAGTAACAAAAATATCAACAACAGACTACCTTCCAGAATGACAAGGCTACCATCCATTGTAGTAACAAAATTATCGACAACAGACTACCTTCTATAATGACAAGGCTACCATTCATTGGAGTAACAAAAATCTCGACAACAGACTTCCTTCTGTAATGACAAGGCTACCATCCATTGGAGTAACAAAAATATGAATAACAGACTACCTTCCATAATGACAAGGCTACCATCCATTGGAGTAAAAAAAACCATAACGACAAACTACCTTCAATAATGACAAGGCTACAATCCATTGGAGTAACAAAAATCTAAACAAAAGACTACCTTCCATAATTATAGGGCTACCATCCATTGGAGTAACAAAAATCTCGACAACAGACTACCTTCCATAATAACAAGGCTACCATCCATTGGAGTAACAAAAATATTGACAACATAGTACCTTCCATAATGGCAAGGCTACCATCCATTGGAGTAACAAAAATCTCGCCAACAGAGTACCTTCCATAATGACAAGGCTACAATCCGTTGGAGTAACATAAATATTGACAACAGACTACGTCCCATAATGGCAAGGCTACCATCCATTGGAGTAACATAAATATCGACAACAGACTACCTTCCATAATGAGAAGGCTACCATCGATTGGAGTAACAAAAATATCGACAACAGACTACCTTCCATAATGACAAGGCTACCATCCATTGGAGTAACAAAAATATCAACAACAGACTACCTTCCAGAATGACAAGGCTACCATCCATTATAGTAACGAAAATCTCGACAACAAACTACCTTCCATAGTGAAAAGGCTACCACCCATTGGAGTAAAAAAGATATCTTCAATATACTACCTTCCATAATGATAAGGCTACCATCCATTGGAATAACAAAAATATCGACAACAGACTACCTTCTATATGGACAAGGCTACCATCCATTAGAGTACAAAAATATGTACAAAAGACTACCTTCCATAATGACAAGGCTACCAAACATTAGAGTAACAAAAATATCAACCACAGACTACCTTCCAGAATGACAAGGATACCATCCATTGTAGTAACAAAAATATCGACAACAGACTACCTTCCATAATGACAAGGCTACCATTCATTGGAGTAACAAAAATCTCGACAACAGACTTCCTTCTGTAATGACAAGGCTACCATCCATTGGAGTAACAAAAATATGAATAACAGACTACCTTCCATAATGTAAAGGCTACCATCCATTGGAGTAAAAAAAACCATAACGACAAACTACCTTCAATAATGACAAGGCTACTATCCATTGGAGTAACAAAAATATGAACAAAAGACTACCTTCCATAATTATAGGGCTACCATCCATTGGAGTAACAAAAATCTCGACAACAGACTACCTTCCATAATAACAAGGCTACCATCCATTGGAGTAACAAAAATATTGACAACATAGTACCTTCCATAATGGCAAGGCTACCATCCATTGGAGTAACAAAAATCTCGACAACAGAGTACCTTCCATAATGACAAGGCTACAATCCGTTGGAGTAACATAAATATTGACAACAGACTACTTCCCATAATGACAAGGCTACCATCCATTGGAGTAACATAAATCTCGACAACAGACTACCTTCCATAATGAGAAGGCTACCATTGATTGGAGTAACAAAAATATCGACAACAGACTACCTTCCATAATGACAAGGCTACCATCCATTGGAGTAACAAAAATATCAACAACAGACTACCTTCCAGAATGACAAGGCTACCATCCATTATAGTAACGAAAATCTCGACAAAAAACTACCTTCCATAGTGACAAGGCTACCACCCATTGGAGTAAAAAAGATATCTACAATATACTACCTTCCATAATGATAAGGCTACCATCCATTGGAATAACAAAAATATCGACAACAGACTACCTTCTATATGGACAAGGCTACCATCCATTGGAGTAACAAAAATATGTACAAAAGACTACCTTCCATAATGACAAGGCTACCATCCATTAGAGTAACAAAAATCTCGACAACAGACTACCTTCCATATTGACAAGTCTACCATCCATTGGAGTAACAAAAATATCAACAACAGACTACCTTCCAGAATGACAAGGCTACCATCCATTGTAGTAACAAAAATATCGACAACAGACTACCTTCCATAATGACAAGGCTACCATTCATTGGAGTAACAAAAATCTCGACAACAAACTTCCTTCTGTAATGACGAGGCTACCATCCGTTGGAGTAACAAAAATATGAGCAAAAGACTACCTTCCATAATGACAAGGCTACCATCCATTGGAGTAACAAAAACCATAACGACAAACTACCTTCAATAATGACAAGGCTACTATCCATTGGAGTAACAAAAACATGAACAAAAGACTACCTTGCATAATTACAAGGCTACCATCCATTGGAGTAACAAAAATATCGACAACACACTACCTTCCATAATAACAAGGCTACCATCCATTGGAGTAACAAAAATATTGACAACAGAGTACCTTCCATAATGACAAGGCTACCGTCCATTGGAGTAACAAAAATCTCGACAACAGAGTACCTTCCATAATGACAAGGTTACAATCCATTGGAGTAACAAAAATATTGACAACAGACTACGTCCCATAATGACAAGGCTACCAACCATTGGAGTAACACAAATCTCGACCACAGACTACCTTCCATAATGACAAGGCTACCATCCATCAGAGTAACAAAAATCTCGACAACAGACTACCTTCCATAATGACAAGGCTACCATCCATTGGAGTAACAAAAATATCAACAATAGACTACCTTCCAGAATGACAAGGCTACCATCCATTGTAGTATCGAAAATCTCGACAACATAATACCTTCCATAATGACAAGGCTACCACCCATTGGAGTAAAAAAGATATCTACAATATACTACCTTCTATAATGATAAGGCTACCATCCATTGGAATAACAAAAATATCGACAACAGACTACCTTCTATAATTACAAGGCTACCATCCATTGGAGTAACAAAAATATGAACAAAAGACTACCTTCCATAATGACAAGACTACCATACATTGGAGTAATAGAAATCATAACGAAAGAGTACCTTCCATAATGACAAGGCTACCACACATTAAAGTAACACATATCTCAATGACAAACTACCTTCCATAATGACAAGGCTACCATCCATTGAAGTAAAAAAAATATCGACAACAAACTACCTTCCATAATGACAAGATTACCACCCATTTGAGTAAAAAAGATTTCTATAATATACTTCCTTCGATAATGATAAGGCTACCATCCATTGGAGTAACAAAAATAACGACAACAAACTACCTTCTATAATGACAAGGCTACCATCCATTGGAGTTACAAAAATCTGAACAAAAGACTAACTTCCATAATGATTAGGCTACCATCCATTGGAGTAACAGAAATCATAACGACATATTACCTTCCATAATGACAAGGCTACCATCCATTGGAGTAACAAAAATCTCGACAACAGACTACCTTCCATAATGACAAGGCTACCATCCATTGGAGTAACAAAAATCTCGAGAACATACTACCTTCCATAATGACAAGGCTACCATCCATTGGAGTAACAAAAATATCGACAACATAGTTCCTTTCATAATGACAAGGCTACCATCCATTGGAATACAAAAAATATTGACAACACACTACCTTCCATAATGAAAAGGATACCATCCATTGGAGTAACGAAAATCTCGACAACAAACTACGTTTCATAATGACAAGGATACCATCCATTGGAGTAACAAAAATCTCGAGAAGACACTACCTTCCATAATGACAAGGATACCATCCATTAGAGTAACAAAAATCTCGACAATAGACTACCTTCCATATTGACCAGTCTACCATCCATTGGAGTATCAAAAATATCAACAACAGACTACCTTCCAGAATGACAAGGCTACCATCCATTATGGTAACAAAAATCTCGACAACAGACTACCTTCCATAATGACAAGGCTACCATTCATTGGAGTAACAAAAATATCGACAACAGACTTCCTTCTGTAATGACAAGGCTACCATCCATTGGAGTAACAAAAATATGAACAAAAGACTACCTTCCATAATGACAAGGCTACCATCCATTGGAGTAACAAAAACCATAACGACAAACTACCTTCAATAATGACAAGGCTACTATCCATTGGAGTAACAAAAATCTGAACAAAAGACTACCTTCCATAATTACAAGGCTACCATCCATTGGAGTAACAATAATCTCGACAACAGACTACCTTCCATAATAACAAGGCTACCATCCATAGGAGTAACAAAAATATTGACAACAGAGTACCTTCCATAATGACAAGGCTACCATCCATTGGAGTAACAAAAATCTCGACAACAGAGTACCTTCCATAATGACAAGGCTACAATCCATTGGAGTAACAGAAATATTGACAACAGACTACGTCCCATAATGACAAGGCTACCATCCATTGGAGTAACACAAATCTCGACAACAGACTACCTTCCATAATGACAAGGCTACCATCCATTGGAGTAAAAAAAATCTTGACAACAGACTACCTTCAATAATTACAAGGCTTCCATCCATTGGAGTAACAAAAATATCATCAATAGACTACCTTCCAGAATGACAAGGCTACCATCCATTGTAGTAACGAAAATCTAGACAACAAACTACCTTCCATAATGACAAGGCTACCACCCATTGGAATAACAAAAATATCGACAACAGACTACCTTCTATAATGACAAGGCTACCATCAATTGGAGTAACAAAAATATCAACAAAAGACTACCTTCAATAATGACAAGGCTACCATCCATTAGAGTAACAGAAATCATAACGACATAGTACCTTCCATAATGACAAGGCTACCACACATTAAAGTAACAGATATCTCAATGACAAACTACCTTCCATAATGACAAGGCTACCATCCATTGGAATAAAAAAAATATCAACAAGAAACTACCTTCCATAATGACAAGGCTACCACCCATTGGAGTTAAAAAGATATCTATAATATACTTCCTTCAATAATGACAAGGCTACCATCCATTGGAGTAACAAAATTAACGACAACAAACTACCTTCTATAATGACAAGGCTACTATCCATTGGAGTAACAGAAATCATAACGACATAATACCTTCCATAATGACAAGGCTACCATCCATTGGAGTAACAAAAATCTCGACAACAGACTACCTTCCATAATGACAAGGCTACCATCCATTGGAGTAACAAAAATCTCGACAACATACTACCTTCCATAATGACAAGGCTACCATCCATTGGAGTAACAAAAATATCGACAACAGAGTTCCTTCCATAATGACAAGGCTACCATCCATTGGAGTAACGAAAATCTCGACAAGAGTCCACCTTCCATAATGACAAGGCTACCATCCATTAGAGTAACAAAAATCTCGACAATAGACTACCTTCCATATTGACAAGTCTACCATCCATTGAAGTAACAAAAATATCAACAACAAATTACCTTCCAGAATGACAAGGCTACCATCCATTGTATTAACAAAAATCTCGACAACAGACTACCTTCCATAATGACAAGGCTACCATTCATTGGAGTAACAAAAATCTCGACAACAGACTTCCTTCTGTAATAACAAGGCTACCATCCATTGGAGTAACAAAAATATGAACAAAAGACTACCTTCCATAATGACAAGGATACCATCCATTGGAGTAACAAAAACCATAATGACAAAATACCTTCAATAATGACAAGGCTACCATCCATTGGAGTAACAAAAATTTGAACAAAAGACTACCTTCCATAATTACAAGGCTACCATCCATTGGAGTAACAAAAATCTCGACAACAGACTACCTTCCATAATAACAAGGCTAACATCCATTGGAGTAACAAAAATATTGGCAACAGAGTACCTTCCATAATGACAAGGCTACCATCCATTGGAGTAACAAAAATCTCGACAACAAAGTACCTTCCATAATGACAAGGCTACAACCCATTGGAGTAACAGAAATATTAACAACAGACTATGTCCCATAATGACAAGGCTACCATCCATTGGAGTAACACAAATCTCGACAACAGACTACCTTACATAATGACAAGGCTACCACCCATCGCAGTAAAAAAAATATCGACAACAGACTACCTTCCATAATGACAAGGCTACCATCCATTGGAGCAACAAAAATATCAATAATAGACTACCTTCCAGAATGACAAGGCTATCATCCATTGTAGTAACGAAAATCTCGACAACATAATACCTTCCATAATGACAAGGCTATCACCCATTGGAGTAAAAAATATATCTACAATATACTACCTTCCATAATGATAAGGCTACCTTCTATAATAACAAGGCTACCATCCATTGGAGTAACAAAAATATGAATAAAACACTACCTTCCATAATGACAAGGCTACCATCCCTTGGAGTAATAGAAATCATAACGACAGAGTACCTTCCATAATGACAAGGCTACCACACATTAAAGTAACACATATCTTAATGACAAACTACCTTCCATAATGCCAAGGCTACCATCCATTGAAGTAAAAAAAATATCGACAACAAACTACCTTCCATAATGACAAGGTTACCACCCATTGGAGTTAAAAATATTTCTATAATATACTTACTTTGATAATGATACGGCTACCATCCATTGGAGTAACAAAAATAACGACAACAAAGTACCTTCTATAATGACAAGGCTACCATCCATTGGAGTTACAAAAATCTGAACAAAAGACTAACTTCCATAATGATTAGGCTACCATCCATTGGAGTAACAGAAATCATAACGACAGATTACCTTCCATAATGACAAGGCTACCATCCATTGGAGTAACAAAAATCTCGACAACAGACTACCTTCCATAATGACAAGGCTACCATCCATTTGAGTAACAAAAATCTCGAAAACATACTACCTTCCATAATGACAAGGCTACCATCCATTGGAGTAACAAAAATATCGACAACATAGTTCCTTTCATAATTACAAGGCTACCATCCATTGGAGTAACAAAAATCTCGACAAAAGACTACCTTCCATAATTACAAGGCTAACATCCATTGGAGTAACAAAAATCTCGACAACAGAGTACCTTCCATAATGACAAGGCTAACATCCATTGGAGTAACAAAAATCTCGACAACAAAGTACCTTCCATAATGACAAGGCTTCAACCCATTGGAGTAACAAAAATATTAACAACAGACTACGTCCCATAATGACAAGGCTACCATCCATTGGAGTAACACAAATCTCGACAACAGACTACCTTCCATAATGACAAGGCTACCACCCATCGCAGTAAAACAAATCTCGACAACAGACTACCTTCCATAATGACAAGGATACCATCCATTGGAGTAACAAAAATATCAACAATAGACTACCTTCCAGAATGACAAGGCTACCATCCATTGAAGTAACGAAAATCTCGACAACATAATACCTTCCATAATGACAAGGCTACCACCCATTGGAGTAAAAAAGATATCTACAATATACTACCTTTCATAATGATAAGGCTACCATCCATTGGAATAAAAAAAAATATCAACAATAAACTACCTTCTATAATAACAAGGCTATCATCCATTGGAGTAACAAAAATATGAACAAAAGACTACCTTCCATAATGACAAGGCTACCATCCCTTGGAGTAATAGAAATCATAATGACAGAGTACCTTCCATAATGACAAGGCTACCACACATTAAAGTAACACATATCTCAATGACAAACTACCTTCCATAATGACAAGGCTACCATCCATTGAAGTAAAAAAAATATCGACAACAAACTACCTTCCATAATGACAAGGTTACCACCCATTGGAGTAAAAAATATTTCTTTAATATACTTCCTTTGATAATGATAAGGCTACCATCCATTGGAGTAACAAAAATAACGACAACAAACTACCTTCTATAATGACAAGGCTACCATCCATTGGAGTTACAAAAATTTGAACAAAAGACTAACTTCCATAATGATTAGGCTACAATCCATTGGAGTAACAGAAATCATAACGACAGATTACCTTCCATAATGAGAAGGCTACCATCCATTGGAGTAACAAAAATCTCGACAACAGACTACCTTCCATAATGACAAGGCTACCATCCATTTGAGTAACAAAAATCTCGACAACATACTACCTTCCATAATGACAAGGCTACCATCAATTTGAGTAACAAAAATTTCGACAACATACTACCTTCCATAATGACAAGACTACCATCCATTGGAGTAACATAAATATCGACAACACACTACCTTCCATAATGAAAAGGATACCATCCATTGGAGTAACGAAAATCTCGACAACAAACTGGCTTACATAATGAAAAGGCTACCATCCATTGGAATAACAAAAATAAAGACAACAAACTACGTTTCCTAATGACAAGGATACCATCCATTGGAGTAACAAAAATCTCGAGAAGAGACTGCCTTCCATAATGACAAGGCTACCAACCATTAGAGTAATAAAAACCTCGACAATAGACTACCATCCATATTGACCAGTCTATCATCCATTGGAGTATAAAAAATATCAACAACAGACTACCTTCCAGAATGACAAGGCTACCATCCATTATAGTAACAAAAATCTCGACAACAGACTACCTTCCATAATGACAAGGCTACCTTTCATTGGAGTAAAAAAAATCCCGACAAAAGACTTCCTTCTGTAATGACAAGGCTACCATCCATTGGAGTAACAAAAATCTGAACAAAAGACTACCTTCCATAATTACAAGGCTACCATCCATTGGAGTAACAATAATCTCGACAATAGACTACCTTCCATAATAATAAGGCTACCATCCATTGGAGTAACAAAAATATTGACAACAGAGTACCTTCCATAATGACAAGGCTACCATCCATTGGAGTAACAAAAATCTCGACAACAGAGTACCTTCCATAATGACAAGGCTACAATCCATTGAAGTAACAGAAATATTGACAACAGACTACGTCCCATAATGACAAGGCTACCATCCATTGGAGTAACACAAATCTCGACAATAGACTACCTTCCATAATGACAAGGCTACCATCCATTGGAGTAACAAAAATCTCGACAACAGACTACCTTCAATAATTACAAGGCTACCATCCATTGGAGTAACAAAAATATCAACAATAGACTACCTTCCAGAATGACAAGGCTACCATCCATTGTAGTAAAGAAAATCTCGACAAGAAACTACCTTCCATAATGACAAGGCTACCACCCATTGGAGTAAAAAAGATATCTACAATATACTACCTTCCATAATGATAAGGCTACCATCCATTGGAATAACAAAAATATTGACAACAGACTACCTTCTATAATGACAAGGCTTCCATCAATTGGAGTAACAAAAATATCAATAAAAGACTACCTTCAATAATGACAAGGCTACCATCCATTGGAGTAACACAAATCATAACGACAGAGTACCTTCCATAATGACGAAGCAACCACACATTAACGTATCAGATATCTCAATGACAAAGAACCATCCATAATGACAAGGCTACCATCCATTGGAGTAAAAAAATATCGACAACAAACTACCTTCCATAATGACAAGGCTACCACCCATTGGAGTTAAAAGATATCTATAATATACTTCCTTCAATATGATAAGGCTACCATCCATTGGAGTAACAAAAATAAAGACAACAAACTACCTTCTATAATGACAAGGCTACCATCCATTGGAGTTACAAAAATCTGAACAAAAGACTACCTTCAATAATGAATAGGCTACCATCCATTGGAGTAACAGAAATTATAAAGACATATTACCTTCCATAATGACAAGGCTACCATCCGTTGGAGTAACAAAAATCTCGACAACAGACTACCTTCCATAATGACAAGGCTACCATCCATTGGAGTAACAAAAATATCGACAACATACTACCTTCCATAATGACAAGGCTACCATCCATTGGAGTAACAAAAATATCGACAATAGAGTTCCTTCCATAATGACAAGGCTACCATCCATTGGAGTAACAAAAATATCGACAACACATTACCTTCCATAATGGAAAGGATACCATCCATTGGAGTAACAAAAATCTCGACAACAGACTGGCTTCCATTATGAAAAGGCTACTATCCATTGGAATAACAAAAATCAAGAAAACAGACTACCTTCCATAATCACGAGGCTACCATCCAATGGAATAACAAAAATATAGACAACAAACTACGTTTCATAATGACAAGGCTACCATCCATTGGAGTAACAAAAATCTCGACAAGAGACTACCTTCCATAATGACAAGGCTACCATCCATTAGAGTAACAAAAATCTCGAAAATAGACTACCTTCCATATTGACAAGTCTACCATCCATTGGAGTAACAAAAATATTAACAACAGACTACCTTCCAGAATTACAAGGCTATCATCCATTGTAGTAACAAAAATCTAGACAACAGACTACCTTCCATAATGACAAGGCTACCATTCATTGGAGTAACAAAAATCTCGACAACAAACTTCCTTTTGTAATGACAAGGCTACCATCCATTGGAGTAACAAAAATATGAACAAAAGACTACCTTCCATAATGACAAGGCTACCATCCATTGGAGTAACAAAAACCATAACAACAAACTACCTTCAATAATGACAAGGCTACCATCCATTGGAGTGACAAAAATCTGAACAAAAGACTACCTTCCATAATTACAAGGCTACCATCCGTTGGAGTAACAAAAATCTCGTTAACACACTACCTTCCATAATAACAAGGCTAACATCCATTGGAGTAACAAAAATATTGACAACAGAGTACCTTCCATAATGACAAGGCTACCATCCATTGGAGTAACAAAAATCTCGACAACAGAGTACCTTCCATAATGACAAGGATACAATCCATTGGAGTAACAGAAATATTGACAAATGACTATGTCCCATAATGACAAGGCTACCATCCATTGAAGTAACACAAATCTCGACAATAGACTACCTTCCATAATGACAAGGCTACCATCCATTGGAGTAACAAAAATCTCGACAACATACTACCTTCCATAATGACAAGGCTACCATCCATTGGAGTAACAAAAATATCAACAATAGACTACCTTCCAGAATGACAAGGCTACCATCCATTGTAGTAACGAAAATCTCGACAACAAACTACCTTCCATAATGACAAGGCTACCACCCGTTGGAGTAAAAAAGATATCTACAATATACTACCTTCCATAATGATAAGGCTACCATCCATTGGGATAACAAAAATATCGACAACAAACTACCTTTTATAATGACAAGGCAACCATCAATTGGAGTAACAAAAATATGAACAAAAGACTACCTTCCATAATGACAAGGGTACCATCCATTGGAGTAACAGAAATCATAACGACAAAGTACCTTCCATAATGACAAGGCTACCACACATTAAAGTAACAGATATCTCATTGACAAACTACCTTCCATAATGACAAGGCTACCATCCATTGGAGAAAAAAAATATCGACAACAAACTACCTTCCATAATGACAAGGCTACCACCCATTGGAGTAAAAAAGATATCTACAATATACTACCTTCCATAATGATAAGGCTACCATCCATTGGAATAACAAAAATATTGACAACATACTACCTTCTATAATGACAATGCTACCATCAATTGGAGTAACAATTATCTCGACAACAAACTACCTTCCATAATGACAAGGCTACCACCCATTGGAGTAAAAAAGATATCTACAATATACTACCTTCCATAATGATAAGGCTACCATCCATTGGAATAAAAAAAATATTGACAACAGACTACCTTCTATATTGACAACAGGCTACCATCAATTGGAGTAACAAAAATATGAACAAAAGACTACCTTCCATAATGACAAGGCTACCATCCATTGGAGTAACATAAATCATAACGACAGAGTACCTTCCATAATGACAAGGCTACCACTCATTAAAGTAACAGATATCTCAATGACAAAGAACCTTCCATAATGACAAGGCTACCATCCATTGGAGTAAAAAAAATATCGACAACAAACTACCTTCCATAATGACAAGGCTACCACCCATTGGAGTTAAAAGATATCTATAATATACTTCCTTCAATAATGATAAGGCTACCATCCATTGGAGTAACAAAAATAACGACAACAAACTACCTTCTATAATGACAAGGCTACCATACTTTGGAATTACAAAAATCTGAACAAAAGACTACCTTCCATAATGAATAGGCTACCATCCATTGGAGTAACAGAAATTATAAAGACATATTACCTTCCATAATGACAAGGCTACCATCCGTTGGAGTAACAAAAATCTCGACAACAGACTACCTTCCATAATGACAAGGCTACCATCCATTGGAGTAACAAAAATCTCGACAACATACTACCTTCCATAATGACAAGGCTACCATCCATTGGAGTAACAAAAATATCGACAATAGAGTTCCTTCCATAATGACAAGGCTACCATCCATTGGAGTAACAAAAATATCGACAACACATTACCTTCCATAATGGAAAGGATACCATCCATTGGAGTAACAAAAATCTCGACAACAGACTGGCTTCCATTATGAAAAGGCTACTATCCATTGGAATAACAAAAATCAAGAAAACAGACTACCTTCCATAATCACGAGGCTACCATCCAATGGAATAACAAAAATATAGACAACAAACTACGTTTCATAATGACAAGGCTACCATCCATTGGAGTAACAAAAATCTCGACAAGAGACTACCTTCCATAATGACAAGGCTACCATCCATTAGAGTAACAAAAATCTCGAAAATAGACTACCTTCCATATTGACAAGTCTACCATCCATTGGAGTAACAAAAATATTAACAACAGACTACCTTCCAGAATTACAAGGCTATCATCCATTGTAGTAACAAAAATCTAGACAACAGACTACCTTCCATAATGACAAGGCTACCATTCATTGGAGTAACAAAAATCTCGACAACAAACTTCCTTTTGTAATGACAAGGCTACCATCCATTGGAGTAACAAAAATATGAACAAAAGACTACCTTCCATAATGACAAGGCTACCATCCATTGGAGTAACAAAAACCATAACAACAAACTACCTTCAATAATGACAAGGCTACCATCCATTGGAGTGACAAAAATCTGAACAAAAGACTACCTTCCATAATTACAAGGCTACCATCCGTTGGAGTAACAAAAATCTCGTTAACACACTACCTTCCATAATAACAAGGCTAACATCCATTGGAGTAACAAAAATATTGACAACAGAGTACCTTCCATAATGACAAGGCTACCATCCATTGGAGTAACAAAAATCTCGACAACAGAGTACCTTCCATAATGACAAGGCTACAATCCATTGGAGTAACAGAAATATTGACAAATGACTATGTCCCATAATGACAAGGCTACCATCCATTGAAGTAACACAAATCTCGACAATAGACTACCTTCCATAATGACAAGGCTACCATCCATTGGAGTAACAAAAATCTCGACAACATACTACCTTCCATAATGACAAGGCTACCATCCATTGGAGTAACAAAAATATCAACAATAGACTACCTTCCAGAATGACAAGGCTACCATCCATTGTAGTAACGAAAATCTCGACAACAAACTACCTTCCATAATGACAAGGCTACCACCCGTTGGAGTAAAAAAGATATCTACAATATACTACCTTCCATAATGATAAGGCTACCATCCATTGGGATAACAAAAATATCGACAACAAACTACCTTTTATAATGACAAGGCAACCATCAATTGGAGTAACAAAAATATGAACAAAAGACTACCTTCCATAATGACAAGGGTACCATCCATTGGAGTAACAGAAATCATAACGACAAAGTACCTTCCATAATGACAAGGCTACCACACATTAAAGTAACAGATATCTCATTGACAAACTACCTTCCATAATGACAAGGCTACCATCCATTGGAGAAAAAAAATATCGACAACAAACTACCTTCCATAATGACAAGGCTACCACCCATTGGAGTAAAAAAGATATCTACAATATACTACCTTCCATAATGATAAGGCTACCATCCATTGGAATAACAAAAATATTGACAACATACTACCTTCTATAATGACAATGCTACCATCAATTGGAGTAACAATTATCTCGACAACAAACTACCTTCCATAATGACAAGGCTACCACCCATTGGAGTAAAAAAGATATCTACAATATACTACCTTCCATAATGATAAGGCTACCATCCATTGGAATAAAAAAAATATTGACAACAGACTACCTTCTATATTGACAACAGGCTACCATCAATTGGAGTAACAAAAATATGAACAAAAGACTACCTTCCATAATGACAAGGCTACCATCCATTGGAGTAACATAAATCATAACGACAGAGTACCTTCCATAATGACAAGGCTACCACTCATTAAAGTAACAGATATCTCAATGACAAAGAACCTTCCATAATGACAAGGCTACCATCCATTGGAGTAAAAAAAATATCGACAACAAACTACCTTCCATAATGACAAGGCTACCACCCATTGGAGTTAAAAGATATCTATAATATACTTCCTTCAATAATGATAAGGCTACCATCCATTGGAGTAACAAAAATAACGACAATAAACTACCTTCTATAATGACAAGGCTACCATACTTTGGAATTACAAAAATCTGAACAAAAGACTACCTTCCATAATGAATAGGCTACCATCCATTGGAGTAACAGAAATCATAACGACATATTACCTTCCATAATGACAAGGCTACCATCCGTTGGAGTAACAAAAATCTCGACAACAGACTACCTTCCATAATGACAAGGCTACCATCCATTGGAGTAACAAAAATCTCGACAACATACTACCTTCCATAATGACAAGGCTACCATCCATTGGAGTAACAAAAATATCGACAATAGAGTTCCTTCTATAATGACAAGGCTACCATCCATTGGAGAAACAAAAATATTGACAACACACTACCTTCCATAATGAAAAGGATACCATCATTTGGAGTAACAAAAATCTCGACAACAGACTGGCTTCCATTATGAAAAGGCTACCATCCATTGGAATAACAAAAATCAAGAAAATAGACTACCTTCCATAATCACGAGGCTACCATCCAATGGAATAACAAAAATATAGACAACAAACTACGTTTCATAATGACAAGGCTACCATCCATTGGAGTAACAAAAATCTCGACAAGAGACTACCTTCCATAATGACAAGGCTACCATCCATTAGAGTAACAAAAATCTCGACAACAGACTACCTACCAGAATGACAAGGCTATCATCCATTGTAGTAACAAAAATCTAGACAACAGACTACCTTCCATAATGACAAGGCTACCATTCATTGGAGTAACAAAAATCTCGACAACAAACTTCCTTTTGTAATGACATGGCTACCATCCATTGGAGTAACAAAAATCTCGACAACAAACTTCCTTTTGTAATGACAAGGCTACCATCCATTGGAGTAACAAAAATATGAACAAAAGACTACCTTCCATAATGACAAGGCTACCATCCATTGGAGTAACAAAAACCATAACAACAAACTACCTTCAATAATGACAAGGCTACCATCCATTGGAGTGACAAAAATCTGAACAAAAGACTACCTTCCATAATTACAAGGCTACCATCCGTTGGAGTAACAAAAATCTCGTTAACACACTACCTTCCATAATAACAAGGCTAACATCCATTGGAGTAACAAAAATATTGACAACAGAGTACCTTCCATAATGACAAGGCTACCATCCATTGGAGTAACAAAAATCTCGACAACAGAGTACCTTCCATAATGACAAGGCTACAATCCATTGGAGTAACAGAAATATTGACAAATGACTATGTCCCATAATGACAAGGCTACCATCCATTGAAGTAACACAAATCTCGACAATAGACTACCTTCCATAATGACAAGGCTACCATCCATTGGAGTAACAAAAATCTCGACAACATACTACCTTCCATAATGACAAGGCTACCATCCATTGGAGTAACAAAAATATCAACAATAGACTACCTTCCAGAATGACAAGGCTACCATCCATTGTAGTAACGAAAATCTCGACAACAAACTACCTTCCATAATGACAAGGCTACCACCCGTTGGAGTAAAAAAGATATCTACAATATACTACCTTCCATAATGATAAGGCTACCATCCATTGGGATAACAAAAATATCGACAACAAACTACCTTTTATAATGACAAGGCAACCATCAATTGGAGTAACAAAAATATGAACAAAAGACTACCTTCCATAATGACAAGGGTACCATCCATTGGAGTAACAGAAATCATAACGACAAAGTACCTTCCATAATGACAAGGCTACCACACATTAAAGTAACAGATATCTCATTGACAAACTACCTTCCATAATGACAAGGCTACCATCCATTGGAGAAAAAAAATATCGACAACAAACTACCTTCCATAATGACAAGGCTACCACCCATTGGAGTAAAAAAGATATCTACAATATACTACCTTCCATAATGATAAGGCTACCATCCATTGGAATAACAAAAATATTGACAACATACTACCTTCTATAATGACAATGCTACCATCAATTGGAGTAACAATTATCTCGACAACAAACTACCTTCCATAATGACAAGGCTACCACCCATTGGAGTAAAAAAGATATCTACAATATACTACCTTCCATAATGATAAGGCTACCATCCATTGGAATAAAAAAAATATTGACAACAGACTACCTTCTATATTGACAACAGGCTACCATCAATTGGAGTAACAAAAATATGAACAAAAGACTACCTTCCATAATGACAAGGCTACCATCCATTGGAGTAACATAAATCATAACGACAGAGTACCTTCCATAATGACAAGGCTACCACTCATTAAAGTAACAGATATCTCAATGACAAAGAACCTTCCATAATGACAAGGCTACCATCCATTGGAGTAAAAAAAATATCGACAACAAACTACCTTCCATAATGACAAGGCTACCACCCATTGGAGTTAAAAGATATCTATAATATACTTCCTTCAATAATGATAAGGCTACCATCCATTGGAGTAACAAAAATAACGACAACAAACTACCTTCTATAATGACAAGGCTACCATACTTTGGAATTACAAAAATCTGAACAAAAGACTACCTTCCATAATGAATAGGCTACCATCCATTGGAGTAACAGAAATTATAAAGACATATTACCTTCCATAATGACAAGGCTACCATCCGTTGGAGTAACAAAAATCTCGACAACAGACTACCTTCCATAATGACAAGGCTACCATCCATTGGAGTAACAAAAATCTCGACAACATACTACCTTCCATAATGACAAGGCTACCATCCATTGGAGTAACAAAAATATCGACAATAGAGTTCCTTCCATAATGACAAGGCTACCATCCATTGGAGTAACAAAAATATCGACAACACATTACCTTCCATAATGGAAAGGATACCATCCATTGGAGTAACAAAAATCTCGACAACAGACTGGCTTCCATTATGAAAAGGCTACTATCCATTGGAATAACAAAAATCAAGAAAACAGACTACCTTCCATAATCACGAGGCTACCATCCAATGGAATAACAAAAATATAGACAACAAACTACGTTTCATAATGACAAGGCTACCATCCATTGGAGTAACAAAAATCTCGACAAGAGACTACCTTCCATAATGACAAGGCTACCATCCATTAGAGTAACAAAAATCTCGAAAATAGACTACCTTCCATATTGACAAGTCTACCATCCATTGGAGTAACAAAAATATTAACAACAGACTACCTTCCAGAATTACAAGGCTATCATCCATTGTAGTAACAAAAATCTAGACAACAGACTACCTTCCATAATGACAAGGCTACCATTCATTGGAGTAACAAAAATCTCGACAACAAACTTCCTTTTGTAATGACAAGGCTACCATCCATTGGAGTAACAAAAATATGAACAAAAGACTACCTTCCATAATGACAAGGCTACCATCCATTGGAGTAACAAAAACCATAACAACAAACTACCTTCAATAATGACAAGGCTACCATCCATTGGAGTGACAAAAATCTGAACAAAAGACTACCTTCCATAATTACAAGGCTACCATCCGTTGGAGTAACAAAAATCTCGTTAACACACTACCTTCCATAATAACAAGGCTAACATCCATTGGAGTAACAAAAATATTGACAACAGAGTACCTTCCATAATGACAAGGCTACCATCCATTGGAGTAACAAAAATCTCGACAACAGAGTACCTTCCATAATGACAAGGCTACAATCCATTGGAGTAACAGAAATATTGACAAATGACTATGTCCCATAATGACAAGGCTACCATCCATTGAAGTAACACAAATCTCGACAATAGACTACCTTCCATAATGACAAGGCTACCATCCATTGGAGTAACAAAAATCTCGACAACATACTACCTTCCATAATGACAAGGCTACCATCCATTGGAGTAACAAAAATATCAACAATAGACTACCTTCCAGAATGACAAGGCTACCATCCATTGTAGTAACGAAAATCTCGACAACAAACTACCTTCCATAATGACAAGGCTACCACCCGTTGGAGTAAAAAAGATATCTACAATATACTACCTTCCATAATGATAAGGCTACCATCCATTGGGATAACAAAAATATCGACAACAAACTACCTTTTATAATGACAAGGCAACCATCAATTGGAGTAACAAAAATATGAACAAAAGACTACCTTCCATAATGACAAGGGTACCATCCATTGGAGTAACAGAAATCATAACGACAAAGTACCTTCCATAATGACAAGGCTACCACACATTAAAGTAACAGATATCTCATTGACAAACTACCTTCCATAATGACAAGGCTACCATCCATTGGAGAAAAAAAATATCGACAACAAACTACCTTCCATAATGACAAGGCTACCACCCATTGGAGTAAAAAAGATATCTACAATATACTACCTTCCATAATGATAAGGCTACCATCCATTGGAATAACAAAAATATTGACAACATACTACCTTCTATAATGACAATGCTACCATCAATTGGAGTAACAATTATCTCGACAACAAACTACCTTCCATAATGACAAGGCTACCACCCATTGGAGTAAAAAAGATATCTACAATATACTACCTTCCATAATGATAAGGCTACCATCCATTGGAATAAAAAAAATATTGACAACAGACTACCTTCTATATTGACAACAGGCTACCATCAATTGGAGTAACAAAAATATGAACAAAAGACTACCTTCCATAATGACAAGGCTACCATCCATTGGAGTAACATAAATCATAACGACAGAGTACCTTCCATAATGACAAGGCTACCACTCATTAAAGTAACAGATATCTCAATGACAAAGAACCTTCCATAATGACAAGGCTACCATCCATTGGAGTAAAAAAAATATCGACAACAAACTACCTTCCATAATGACAAGGCTACCACCCATTGGAGTTAAAAGATATCTATAATATACTTCCTTCAATAATGATAAGGCTACCATCCATTGGAGTAACAAAAATAACGACAATAAACTACCTTCTATAATGACAAGGCTACCATACTTTGGAATTACAAAAATCTGAACAAAAGACTACCTTCCATAATGAATAGGCTACCATCCATTGGAGTAACAGAAATCATAACGACATATTACCTTCCATAATGACAAGGCTACCATCCGTTGGAGTAACAAAAATCTCGACAACAGACTACCTTCCATAATGACAAGGCTACCATCCATTGGAGTAACAAAAATCTCGACAACATACTACCTTCCATAATGACAAGGCTACCATCCATTGGAGTAACAAAAATATCGACAATAGAGTTCCTTCTATAATGACAAGGCTACCATCCATTGGAGAAACAAAAATATTGACAACACACTACCTTCCATAATGAAAAGGATACCATCATTTGGAGTAACAAAAATCTCGACAACAGACTGGCTTCCATTATGAAAAGGCTACCATCCATTGGAATAACAAAAATCAAGAAAATAGACTACCTTCCATAATCACGAGGCTACCATCCAATGGAATAACAAAAATATAGACAACAAACTACGTTTCATAATGACAAGGCTACCATCCATTGGAGTAACAAAAATCTCGACAAGAGACTACCTTCCATAATGACAAGGCTACCATCCATTAGAGTAACAAAAATCTCGACAACAGACTACCTACCAGAATGACAAGGCTATCATCCATTGTAGTAACAAAAATCTAGACAACAGACTACCTTCCATAATGACAAGGCTACCATTCATTGGAGTAACAAAAATCTCGACAACAAACTTCCTTTTGTAATGACATGGCTACCATCCATTGGAGTAACAAAAATCTCGACAACAAACTTCCTTTTGTAATGACAAGGCTACCATCCATTGGAGTAACAAAAATATGAACAAAAGACTACCTTCCATAATGACAAGGCTACCATCCATTGGAGTAACAAAAACCATAACAACAAACTACCTTCAATAATGACAAGGCTACCATCCATTGGAGTGACAAAAATCTGAACAAAAGACTACCTTCCATAATTACAAGGCTACCATCCGTTGGAGTAACAAAAATCTCGTTAACACACTACCTTCCATAATAACAAGGCTAACATCCATTGGAGTAACAAAAATATTGACAACAGAGTACCTTCCATAATGACAAGGCTACCATCCATTGGAGTAACAAAAATCTCGACAACAGAGTACCTTCCATAATGACAAGGATACAATCCATTGGAGTAACAGAAATATTGACAAATGACTATGTCCCATAATGACAAGGCTACCATCCATTGAAGTAACACAAATCTCGACAATAGACTACCTTCCATAATGACAAGGCTACCATCCATTGGAGTAACAAAAATCTCGACAACATACTACCTTCCATAATGACAAGGCTACCATCCATTGGAGTAACAAAAATATCAACAATAGACTACCTTCCAGAATGACAAGGCTACCATCCATTGTAGTAACGAAAATCTCGACAACAAACTACCTTCCATAATGACAAGGCTACCACCCGTTGGAGTAAAAAAGATATCTACAATATACTACCTTCCATAATGATAAGGCTACCATCCATTGGGATAACAAAAATATCGACAACAAACTACCTTTTATAATGACAAGGCAACCATCAATTGGAGTAACAAAAATATGAACAAAAGACTACCTTCCATAATGACAAGGGTACCATCCATTGGAGTAACAGAAATCATAACGACAAAGTACCTTCCATAATGACAAGGCTACCACACATTAAAGTAACAGATATCTCATTGACAAACTACCTTCCATAATGACAAGGCTACCATCCATTGGAGAAAAAAAATATCGACAACAAACTACCTTCCATAATGACAAGGCTACCACCCATTGGAGTAAAAAAGATATCTACAATATACTACCTTCCATAATGATAAGGCTACCATCCATTGGAATAACAAAAATATTGACAACATACTACCTTCTATAATGACAATGCTACCTTCAATTGGAGTAACAATTATCTCGACAACAAACTACCTTCCATAATGACAAGGCTACCACCCATTGGAGTAAAAAAGATATCTACAATATACTACCTTCCATAATGATAAGGCTACCATCCATTGGAATAAAAAAAATATTGACAACAGACTACCTTCTATATTGACAACAGGCTACCATCAATTGGAGTAACAAAAATATGAACAAAAGACTACCTTCCATAATGACAAGGCTACCATCCATTGGAGTAACATAAATCATAACGACAGAGTACCTTCCATAATGACAAGGCTACCACTCATTAAAGTAACAGATATCTCAATGACAAAGAACCTTCCATAATGACAAGGCTACCATCCATTGGAGTAAAAAAAATATCGACAACAAACTACCTTCCATAATGACAAGGCTACCACCCATTGGAGTTAAAAGATATCTATAATATACTTCCTTCAATAATGATAAGGCTACCATCCATTGGAGTAACAAAAATAACGACAATAAACTACCTTCTATAATGACAAGGCTACCATACTTTGCAATTACAAAAATCTGAACAAAAGACTACCTTCCATAATGAATAGGCTACCATCCATTGGAGATACAGAAATCATAACGACATATTACCTTCCATAATGACAAGGCTACCATCCGTTGGAGTAACAAAAATCTCGACAACAGACTACCTTCCATAATGACAAGGCTACCATCCATTGGAGTAACAAAAATCTCGACAACATACTACCTTCCATAATGACAAGGCTACCATCCATTGGAGTAACAAAAATATCGACAATAGAGTTCCTTCTATAATGACAAGGCTACCATCCATTGGAGAAACAAAAATATTGACAACACACTACCTTCCATAATGAAAAGGATACCATCATTTGGAGTAACAAAAATCTCGACAACAGACTGGCTTCCATTATGAAAAGGCTACCATCCATTGGAATAACAAAAATCAAGAAAATAGACTACCTTCCATAATCACGAGGCTACCATCCAATGGAATAACAAAAATATAGACAACAAACTACGTTTCATAATGACAAGGCTACCATCCATTGGAGTAACAAAAATCTCGACAAGAGACTACCTTCCATAATGACAAGGCTACCATCCATTAGAGTAACAAAAATCTCGACAACAGACTACCTACCAGAATGACAAGGCTATCATCCATTGTAGTAACAAAAATCTAGACAACAGACTACCTTCCATAATGACAAGGCTACCATTCATTGGAGTAACAAAAATCTCGACAACAAACTTCCTTTTGTAATGACATGGCTACCATCCATTGGAGTAACAAAAATATGAACAAAAGACTACCTTCCATAATGACAAGGCTACCATCCATTGGAGTAACAGAAATCATAACGACAAAGTACCTTCCATAATGACAAGGCTACCACACATTAAAGTAACAGATATCTCATTGACAAACTACCTTCCATAATGACAAGGCTACCATCCATTGGAGTAAAAAAAATATTTACAACAAACTACCTTCCATAATGACAACGCTACAACCCATTGGAGTAAAAAAGATATCTACAATATACTACCTACCATAATGATAAGGCTACCATCCATTGGAATAACAAAAATATTGAGAACAGACTACCTTCTATAATGACAAGGCTACCATCAATTGGAGTAACAAAAATATCAATAAAAGACTACCTTCTATAATGACAAGGCTACCATCGATTGGAGTAACAAAAATCTCTACAACAGACTACCTTCAATAATGACAAGGCTACCATCCATTGGAGTAACAAAAATATCAATAATAGACTACCTTCCAGAATGACAAGGCTACCAACCATTATAGTAACGAAAATCTCGACAACAAACTACCTTCCATAATGACAAGGCTACCACCCATTGTAGTAAAAAAGATATCTACAATATACTACCTTCCATAATGATAAGGCTACCATCCATTGGAATAACAAAAATATCGACAACAAACTACCTTTTATAATGACAAGGCTACCATCAATTGGAGTAACAAAAATATGAACAAAAGACTACCTTCCATAATGACAAGGCTACCATCCATTGGAGTAACAGAAATCATAACGAAAAAGTACCTTCCATAATGACAAGGCTACCACACATTAAAGTAACAGATATCTCAATGACAAAGAACCTTCCATAATGACAAGGCTACCATCCATTAGAGTAAAAAAAATATCTACAACAAACTACCTTCCATAATGACAAGGCTACCACCCATTGGAGTTAAAAGATATCTATAATACACTTCCTTCAATAATGATAAGGCTACCATCCATTGGAGTAACAAAAATAACGACAACAAACTACCTTATATAATGACAAGGCTACCATCCATTGGAGTTACAAAAATCTGAACAAAAGACTACCTTCCATAATGATTAGGCTACCATCCATTGGAGTAACAGAAATCATAACGACAGATTACCTTCCATAATGACAAGGCTACCATCCATTAGAGTAACAAAAATCTCGACAATAGACTACCTTCCATAATGACAAGGCTACCATCCATTGGAGTAACAAAAATATCGACAACATACTACCTTCCATAATGACAAGGCTACCATCCATTGGAGTAACAAAAATATCGACAACAGAGTTCCTTCCATGATGACAAGGCTACCATCCATTAGAGTAACAAAAATATCGACAACACACTACATTCCATAATGAAAAGGATACCATCCATTGGAGTAACAAAAATCTCGAAACAGACTACCTTCCAGAATGACAAGGCTACCATCCATTATAGTAACGAAAATCTCGACAACAAACTACCTTCCATAATGACAAGGCTACCACCCATTGGAGTAAAAAGATATCTACAATATACTACCTTCCATAATGATAAGGCTACCATCCATTGGAATAACAAAAATATCGACAACAGACTACCTTTCATAATGACAAGGCTACCATCCATTGGAGTAACAAAAATATCAAAAACAGACTACCTTCAATAATGACAAGGCTACCATCCATTAGAGTAACAAAAATCTCGAAAACAGACTACCTTCCATATTGACAAGTCTACCATCCATTGGAGTAACAAAAATATCAACAACATACTACCTTCCAGAATGACAAGGCTACCATCCATTGTAGTAACAAAAATATCAACAACAGACTACCTTCCATAATGACAAGGCTACCATTCATTGGAGTAACAAAAATCTCCACAACAGACTTCCTTCTGTAATGACAAGGCTACCATCCATTGGAGTATTAAAAATATGAACAAAAGACTACCTTCCATAATGACAAGGCTACCATCCATTGGAGTAACAAAAATCTCGAAAACAGACTACCTTCCATAATGACAAGGCTACCATCCATTGGAGTAACAAAAATCTCGACAACATACTACCTTCCATAATGACAAGGCTACCATCCGTTGGAGTAACAAAAATATCGACAATAGAGTTCCTTCCATAATTACAAGGCTACCATCCATTGGAGTAACAATAATATCGACAACACACTACCTTCGATAATGAAAAGGATACCATCCATTGGAGTAACAAAAATCTCGACAACAGACTGGCTTCCATTTTAAAAAGGCTACCATCCATTGGAATAACTAAAATCAAGAAAACAGACTACCTTCCATAATCACGAGGCTACCATCCAATGGAATAACAAAAATATAGACAACAAACTACGTTTCATAATGACAAGGCTACCATCCATTGGAGTAACAAAAATCTCGACAAGATACAACCTTCCATAATGACAAGGCTACAATCCATTAGAGTAACAAAAATCTCGAAAATAGACTACCTTCCATATTTACAAGTCTACCATCCATTGGAGTAAAAAAAATATCAACAACAGACTACCTTCCAGAATGACAAGGCTATCATCCATTGTAGTAACAAAAATCTCGACAATAGACTTCCTTTTGTAATGACAAGGCTACCATCCATTGGAGTAACAAAAATACGAACAAAAGACTACCTTCCATAATGACAAGGCTACCATCCATTGGAGTAACAAAAACCATAACAACAAACAACCTTCAATAATGACAAGGCTACCATCCATTGAGTAACAAAAATCTGAACAAAAGACTACCTTCCATAATTACAAGGCTACCATCCATTGGAGTAACAAAAATATTGACAACAGAGTACCTTCCATAATGACAAGGCTACCATCCATTGGAGTAACAAAAATCTCGACAACAGAGTACCTTCCATAATGACAAGGCTACAATCCATTGGATTAACAGAAATATTGACAAATGACTACGTCCCATAATGACAAGGCTACCATCCATTGAAGTAACACAAATCTCGACAACAGACTACCTTCCATAATGACAAGGCTACCATCCATTGGAGTAACAAAAATCTCTACAACAGACTACCTTCAATAATGACAAGGCTACCATCCATTGGAGTAACAACAATATCAACAATAGACTACCTTCCAGTATGACAAGGCTACCATCCATTGTAGTAACAAAAATCTCGACAACAAACTACCTTCCAGAATGACAAGGCTACCACCCATTGGAGTAAAAAAGATATCTACAATATACTACCTTCCATAATGATAAGGCTACCATCCATTGGAATAACAAAAATATCGACAACAAACTACCTTCTATAATGACAAGGCTGCCATCAATTGGAGTAACAAAAATATGAACAAAAGACTACCTTCCATAATGACAAGGCTACCATCCATTGGAGTAACAGAAATCATAACGACAAAGTACCTTCCATAATGACAAGGCTACCACACATTAAAGTAACAAATATCTCATTGACAAACTACCTTCCATAATGACAAGGCTACCATCCATTGGAGTAAAAAAATATCGACAACAAACTACCTTCCATAATGACAAGGCTACCACCCATTGGAGTTAAAAAGATATCTATAATATACTTCCTTCCATAATGATAAGGCTACCATCCATTGAAGTAACAAAAATAACGACAACAAACTACCTTCTATAATGACAAGGCTACCATCCATTGGAGTTACAAAAATCTGAACAAAAGACTACCTTCCATAATGACTAGGCTACCATCCATTGGAGTAACAGAAATCATAACGACAGATTACCTTCCATAATGACAAGGCTACCATCCATTGGAGTAACGAAAATCTCGACAACAGACTACCTTCTATAATGACAAGGCTACCATCCATTGGAGTAACAAAAATCTTGACAACATACTACCTTCCATAATGACAAGGCTACCATCTATTGGAGTAACAAAAATATCGACAACAGAGTTCCTTCCATAATGACAAGGCTACCATCCATTGGAGTAACAAAAATATCGACAACACACTACCTTCCATAATGTAAAGGATACCATCCATTGGAGTAACAAAAATCTCGACAACAGACTGGCTTCCATTATGAAAAGGCTACCATCCATTGTGAAATTCTGGTAGCAGATACTCAATGTCACAGTGAATGTTATGACACCGTATCTGACTTTCTATAAGACAGTAAATAATAAAAAGGCTACCATCCATTGGAGTAACAAAAATCTCGACAACATACTACCTTCCATAATGACAAGGCTACCATCCATTGGAGTAACAAAAATATCAAAACATACTACCTTCCAGAATGACAAGGCTACCATCCATTATAGTAACGAAAATCTCGACAACAAACTACCTTCCATAATGACAAGGCTACCACCCATTGGAGTAAAAAGATATCTATAATATACTACCTTCCATAATGATAAGGCTACCATCCATTGGAATAACAAAAATATAGACAACAGACTACCTTTTATAATGACAAGGCTACCATCCATTGGAGTAACAAAAATATCAAAAACAAACTACCTTCCATAATGACAAGGCTACCATCCATTAAAGTAACAAAAATCTCAAAAACAGACTACCTTCCATATTGACAAGTCTACCATCCATTGGAGTAACAAAAATATCAACAACATACTACCTTGCAGAATGACAAGGCTACCATCCATTGTAGTAACAAAAATATCAACAACAGACTACCTTCCATAATGACAAGGCTACCATTCATTGGAGTAACAAAAATATCCACAACAGACTTCCTTCTGTAATGACAAGGCTACCATCCATTGGAGTAGTAAAAATATGAACAAAAGACTACCTTCCATAATGACAAGGCTACCATCCATTGGAGTAACAAGAACCATAACGACAAACTACCTTCAATAATGACAAGGCTACTATCCATTGGAGTAACAAAAATATGAACAAAAGACTACCTTGCATAATTACAAGGCTACCATCCATTGGAGTAACAAAAATCTCGACAACAGACTACCTTCCATAATAACAAGGCTACCATCCATTAGAGTAACAATAATATTGACAATAGGGTACCTTCCATAATGACAAGGCTACCATCCATTGGAGTAACAAAAATCTCGACAACAGAGTACCTTCCATAATGACAAGGCTACCATCCATTGGAGTAACAAAATCTCGACAATAAACTACCTTTAATAATGACAAGGCTACCATCCATTGGAGTAACAAAAATATCAAAAATAGACTACCTTCCAGAATGACAAGGCTACCATCCATTCTAGTAACGAAAATCTCGATAACAAACTACCTTCCATAATGAAAAGGCTACCACCCATTGGAGTAAAAAGATATCTACAATATACTACCTTCCATAATGATAAGGCTACCATCCATTGGAATAACAAAAATATCGACAACAGACTACCTTTTATAATGACAAGGCTACCATCCATTGGAGTAACAAAAATATGAACAAAAGACTACCTTCCATAATGACAAGGCTACCATCCATTGGAGTAACAAAAATATCGACAACAAACTACCTTCCATAATGAAAAGGATACCATCCATTGGAATAACAAAAATCAAGAAAACAAACTACCTTCCATAATCACAAGGCTACCATCCAATGGAATAACAAAAATCTAGACAACAAACTATGTTTCATAATGACATGGCTACCATCCATTGGAGTAACAAAAATCTCGACAAGAGACTACCTTCCATAATGACAAGGCTACCATCCATTAGAGTAACCAAAATCTTAAGAACAGACTACCTTCTAGAATGACAAAGCTACCATCCATTGTAGTAACAAAAATATCGACAATAGACTACCTTCCATAATGACAAGGCTACCATTCATTGGAGTAACAAAAATCTCGACAACAGACTTCCTTCTGTAATGACAAGGCTACCATCCATTGGAGTATAAAAAATATGAACAAAAGACTACCTTCCATAATGACAAGGCTACCATCCATTGGAGTAACAAAAACCATAACGACAAACTACCTTCAATAATGACAAGGCTACTATCCATTGGAGTAACAAAAATATGAACAAAAGACTACCTTGCATAATTACAAGGCTACCATCCATTGGAGTAACAAAAATCTCGACAACAGACTACCTTCCATAATAACAAGGCTACCATCCATTGGAGTAACAATAATATTGACAATAGAGTACATTACATAATGACAAGGCTACAATCCATTGGAGTAACAAAAATCTCGACAACAGAGTACCTTCCATAATGACAAGGCTACAATCCATTGGAGTAACATAAATATTGACAACAGACTACGTCCCATAATGACAAGGCTACCATCCATTAGAGTAACACAAATCTCGACAACAGACTACCTTCCATAATGACAAGGCTACCATCCATAGGAGTAACAAAAATCTAGACAACAGACTACCTTCCATAATGACAAGGCTACCATCCATTGGATTAACAAAAATATCAAAAACAGACTACCTTCTAGAATGACAAGGCTACCATCCATTATAGTAACGAAAATCTCGACAACAAACTACCTTCCATAATGACAAGGCTACCACCCATTGGAGTAAAAAGATATCTACAATATACTACCTTCTATAATGATAAGGCTACCATCCATTGGAATAACAAAAATATCGACAAGAGACTACCTTTTATAATGACAAGGATACCATACATTGGAGTAACAAAAATATGAACAAAAGACTACCTTCCATAATGACAAGGCTACCATCCATTGGAGTAACAAAAATATCGACAACAAACTACCTTCCATAATGAAAAGGATATCATCCATTGGAATAACAAAAATCAAGAAAACAGACTACCTTCCATAATCACAAGGCTACCATCCAATGGAATAACAAAAATCTAGACAACAAACTATGTTTCATAATGACATGGCTACCATCCATTGGAGTATCAAAAATCTCGACAAGAGACTACCTTCGATAATGACAAGGCTACCATCCATTAGAGTAACCAAAATCTTAAAAACAGACTACCTTCCATATTGACAAGTCTACCATCCATTGGAGTAACAAAAATATCAACAACAGACTACCTTCCAAAATGACAAAGCTACCATCCATTGTAGTAACAAAAATATCGACAATAAACTACCTTCCATAATGACAAGACTACCATTCATTGGAGTAACAAAAATCTCGACAATAGACTTCCTTCTGTAATGACAAGGCTACCATCCATTGGAGTATTAAAAATATGAACAAAAGACTACCTTCCATAATGACAAGGCTACCATCCATTGGAGTAACAAAAACCATAACGACAAACTACCTTCAATAATGACAAGGCTATTATCCATTGGAGTAACAAAAATATGAACAAAAGACTACCTTGCATAATTACAAGGCTACCATCCATTGGAGTAACAAAAATCTCGACAACAGAGTACCTTCCATAATAACAAGGCTACAATCCATTGGAGTAACATAAATATTGACAACAGACTACGTCCCATAATGACAAGGCTACCATCCATTGGATTAACACAAATCTCGACAACAGACTACCTTCCATAATGACAAGGCTACCATCCATAGGAGTAACAAAAATCTAGACAATAGACTACCTTCCATAATGACAAGGCTACCATCCATTGGAGTAACAAAAATATCAAAAACTGACTACCTTCCAGAATGACAAGGCTACCATCCATTATAGTAACGAAAATCTCGACAACAAACTACCTTCCATAATGACAAGGCTACCACCCATTGGAGTAAAAAGATATCTACAATATACTACCTTCTATAATGATAAGGCTACCATCCATTGGAATAACAAAAATATCGACAACAGACTACCTTTTATAATGACAAGGATAACATCCATTGGAGTACAAAAATATCAAAAATAGACTACCTTCCATAATGACAAGGCTACCATCCATTAGAGTAACAAAAATATCGACAATAGACTACCTTCCATATTGACAAGTCTACCATCCATTGGAGTAACAAAAATATCAACAACATACTACCTTCCAGAATGACAACGCTACCATCCATTATAGTAACAAAAATATCAACAACAGACTACCTTCCATAATGACAAGGCTACCATCCATTGGAGTATTAAAAATATGAAAAAAAGACTACCTTCCATAATGACAAGGCTACCATCCATTGGAGTAACAAAAACCATAACGACAAACTACCTTCAATAATGACAAGGCTACTATCCATTGGAGTAACAAAAATATGAACAAAAGACTACCTTGCATAATTACAAGGCTACCATCCATTGGAGTAACAAAAATCTCGACAACAGACTACCTTCCATAATAACAAGGCTACCATCCATTAGAGTAACAATAATATTGACAATAAAGTACCTTCCATAATGACAAGGCTACCATCCATTGGAGTAACAAAAATCTCGACAACAGAGTACCTTCCATAATGACAAGGCTACAATCCATTGGAGTAACAGAAATATTGACAACAGACTACCTTCCATAATGACAAGGCTACCATCCATTGGAGTAACAAAATCTCGACAATAAACTACCTTCCATAATGACAAGGCTACCATCCATTGGAGTAACAAAAATATCAAAAATAGACTACCTTCCAGAATGACAAGGCTACCATCCATTGTAGTAACGAAAATCTCGACAACAAACTACCTTCCATAATGAAAAGGCTACGACCCATTGGAGTAAAAATATATCTACAATATACTACCTTTCATAATGATAAGGCTACCATCCATTGGAATAACAAAAATATCGACAACAGACTACCTTTTATAATGACAAGGCTACCATCCATTAGAGTAACAAAAATATGAACAAAAGACTACCTTCCATAATGACAAGGCTACCATCCATTGGAGTAACAAAAATATCGACAACAAACTACCTTCCATAATGAAAAGGATATCATCCATTGGAATAACAAAAATCAAGAAAACAGACTACCTTCCATAATCACAAGGCTACCATCCTATGGAATAACAAAAATCTAGACAACAAACTATGTTTCATAATGACATGGCTACCATCCATTGGAGTAACAAAAATCTTGACAAGAGACTACCTTCCATAATGACAAGGCTACCATCCATTAGAGTAACCAAAATCTTAAAAACAGACTACCTTCCATATTGACAAGTCTACCATCCATTGGAGTAACAAAAATATCAACAACAGACTACCTTCAAGAATGACAAAGCTACCATCCATTGTAGTAACAAAAATATCAACAATAGACTACCTTCCATAATGACAAGGCTACCATTCATTGGAGTAACAAAAATCTCGACAACAGACTTCCTTCTGTAATGACAAGGCTACCATCCATTGGAGTATTAAAAATATGAACAAAAGACTACCTTCCATAATGACAAGGCTACCATCCATTGGAGTAACAAAAACCATAACGACAAACTACCTTCAATAATGACAAGGCTATTATCCATTGGATTAACAAAAATATGAACAAAAGACTACCTTGCATAATTAAAAGGATACCATCCATTGGAGTAACAAAAATCTCGACAACAGAGTACCTTCCATAATGACAAGGCTACAATCCATTGGAGTAACATAAATATTGACAACAGACTACGTCCCATAATGACAAGGCTACCATCCATTGGAGTAACACAAATCTCGACAACAGACTACCTTCCATAATGACAAGGCTACCATCCATAGGAGTAACAAAAATCTAGACAACAGACTACCTTCCATAATGACAAGGCTACCATCCATTGGAGTAACAAAAATATCAAAAACAGACTACCTTCCAGAATGACAAAGCTACCATCCATTGTAGTAACAAAAATATCGACAATAGACTACCTTCCATAATGACAAGTCTACCATTCATTGGAGTAACAAAAATCTCGACAATAGACTTCCTTCTGTAATGACAAGGCTACCATCCATTGGAGTATTAAAAATATGAACAAAAGACTACCTTCCATAATGACAAGGCTACCATCCATTGGAGTAACAAAAACCATAACGACAAACTACCTTCAATAATGACAAGGTTATTATCCATTGGAGTAACAAAAATATGAACAAAAGACTACCTTGCATAATTACAAGGCTACCATCCATTGGAGTAACAAAAATCTCGACAACAGAGTACCTTCCATAATGACAAGGTTACAATCCATTGGAGTAACATAAATATTGACAACAGACTACGTCCCATAATGACAAGGCTACCATCCATTGGAGTAACACAAATCTCGACAACAAACTACCTTCCATAATGACAAGGCTACCATCCATAGGAGTAACAAAAATCTAGACAACAGACTACCTTCCATAATGACAAGGCTACCATCCATTGGAGTAACAAAAATATCAAAAACAAACTACCTTCCAGAATGACAAGGCTACCATCCATTATAGTAACGAAAATCTCGACAACAAACTACCTTCCATAATGACAAGGCTACCACCCATTGGAGTAAAAAGATATCTACAATATACTACCTTCTATAATGATAAGGCTACCATCCATTGGAATAACAAAAATATCGATAACAGACTACCTTTTATCATGACAAGGATACTATCCATTGGAGTAACAAAAATATCAAAAATAGACTACCTTCCATAATGACAAGGCTACCATCCATTAGAGTAACAAAAATCTCGACAACAGACTACCTTCCATATTGACAAGTCTACCATCCATTGGAGTAACAAAAATATCAACAACATACTACCTTCCAGAATGACAAGGCTACCATCCATTGTAGTAACAAAAATATCAACAACAGACTACCTTCCATAATGACAAGGCTACCATCCATTGGATTATTAAAAATATGAAAAAAAGACTACCTTCCATAATGACAAGGCTACCATCCATTGGAGTAACAAAAACCATAACGACAAACTACCTTCAATATTGACAAGGCTACTATCCATTGGAGTAACAAAAATATGAACAAAAGACTCCCTTGCATAATTACAAGGCTACCATCCATTGGAGTAACAAAAATCTCGACAACAGACTACCTTCCATAATAACAAGGCTACCATCCATTATAGTAACAATAATATTGACAATATAGTACCTTCCATAATGACAAGGCTACCATCCATTGGTGTAACAAAAATCTCGACAACAGAGTACCTTCCATAATGACAAGGCTACAATCCATTGGAGTAACAGAAATATTGACAACAGACTACCTTCCATAATGACAAGGCTACCATCCATTGGAGTAACAAAATCTCGACAATAAACTACCTTCCATAATGACAAGGCTACCATCCATTGGAGTAACAAAAATATCAAAAACAGACTACCTTCCAGAATGATAAGGCTACCATCCATTGTAGTAACGAAAATCTCGACAACAAACTACCTTCCATAATGAAAAGGCTACCACCCATTGGAGTAAAAATATATCTACAATATACTACCTTTCATAATGATAAGGCTACCATCCATTGGAATAACAAAAATATCGACAACAGACTACCTTTTATAATGACAAGGCTACCATCCACTGGAGTATTAAAAATATGAACAAAAGACTACCTTCCATAATGACAAGGCTACCATCCATTGGAGTAAAAAAAACCATAACGACAAACTACCTTCAATAATGACAAGGCTATTATCCATTGGAGTAACAAAAATATGAACAAAAGACTACCTTGCATAATTACAAGGCTACCATCCTTTGGAGTAACAAAAATCTCGACAACAGAGTACCTTCCATAATGACAAGGCTACAATCCATTGGAGTAACATAAATATTGACAACAGACTACGTCCCATAATGACAAGGCTACCATCCATTGGAGTAACACAAATCTCGACAACAGACTACCTTCCATAATGACAAGGCTACCATCCATAGGAGTAACAAAAATCTAGACAACAGACTACCTTCCATAATGACAAGGCTACCATCCATTGGAGTAACAAAAATATCAAAAACAGACTACCTTCTAGAATGACAAGGCTACCATCCATTATAGTAACGAAAATCTCGACACCAAACTACCTTCCATAATGACAAGGCTACCACCCATTGGAGTAAAAAGATATCTACAATATACTACCTTCCATAATGATAAGGCTACCATCCATTGGAATAACAAAAATATAGACAACAGACTACCTTCCATAATGACAAGGCTACCATCCATTGGAGTAACAAAAACCATAACGACAAACTACCTTCAATATTGACAAGGCTACTATCCATTGGAGTAACAAAAATATGAACAAAAGACTACCTTGCATAATTACAAGGCTACCATCCATTGGAGTAACAAAAATCTCGACAACAGACTACCTTCCATAATAACAAGGCTACCATCAATTAGAGTAACAATAATATTGGCAATAGAGTACCTTCCATAATGACAAGGCTACCATCCATTGGTGTAACAAAAATCTCGACAACAGAGTACCTTCCATAATGACAAGGCTACAATCCATTGGAGTAATAGAAATATTGACAACACACTACCTTCCATAATGACAAGGCTACCATCCATTGGAGTAACAAAATCTCGACAACAAACTACCTTCCATAATGACAAGGCTACCATCCATTGGAGTAACAAAAATAAAAAAAACAGACTACCTTCAAGAATGACAAGGCTACCATCCATTGTAGTAACGAAAATCTCGACAAGAAACTACCTTCCATAATGACAAGGCTACCACCCATTGGAGTAAAAAGATATCTACAATATACTACCTTTCATAATGATAAGGCTACCATCCATTGGAATAACAAAACTATCGATAACAGACTACCTTTTATAATGACAAGGCTACCATCCATTGGAGTAACAAAAATATGAACAAAAGACTACCTTCCATTGGAATAACAGAAATCTTGACAACAGAGTACCTTCCATAATCCCAAGGCTACAATCCAATGGAATAACAAAAATCTAGACAACAAACTACATTTCATAATGACAAGGCTACCACCCATTGGAGTAACAAAAATCTCGACAAGAGACTACCTTCCATAATGACAAGGCTACCATCCATTAGAGTAACAAAAATCTCGACAACAGACTACCTTCCATATTGACAAGTCTACCATCCATTGGAGTAACAAAAATATCAATAATAGACTACCTTCCAGAATGACAAGGCTACCATCCATTGTAGTAACAAAAATCTCGACAACAGACTACCTTCAATAATGACAAGGCTACCATTCATTAGAGTAACAAAAATCTCGACAACAAACTTCCTTCTGTAATGACAAGGCTACCATCCATTGGAGTAACAAAAATATGATCAAAAGACTACCTTCCATAATGACAAGGCTACCATCCATTGGAGTAACAAAAACCATAATGACAAACTACCTTCAATAATGACAAGGTTATTATCCATTGGAGTAACAAAAATATGAATAAAAGACTACCTTGCATAATTACAAGGCTACCATCCATTGGAGTAACAAAAATCTCGACAACAGACTACCTTCCATAATAACAAGGCTACCATCCATTAGAGTAACAAAAATCTTGACAACAGAGTACCTTCCATAATGACAAGTCTACAATCCATTGGAGTAACATAAATATTGACAACAGACTACCTTCTATAATGACAAGGCTACCATCCATTGGAGTATCAAAAATCTCGACAACAGACTGCCTTCTAAAATGACAGGGTTACCATACATTGGAATAACAAAAATCCTGACATCAGACTACCTTCCATAATGACAAGGCTACAATCCAATGGAATAAAAAATATCTCGACAACAAACTACCTACCATAATGACAAGGCTACCATCCATTGGATTAACAAAAATCTGAACAACATACTAGCTTCCATAATGAAAAGGCTACCACACATTGGAGTAACAGATATCTCAATGACAAACTACTGTCCATAATGACAAGGCCACCATCCATTGGAATAACAAAAATATCGACAACAGACTACCTTCCATAATGAAAAGGATCCCATCTATTGGAGTAACAAAAATCTCGACAATAGACTGGCTTCCATAATGAAAAGGCTACCATCCATTGGAGTAACAAAAGTCTTGACAATATACTACCTTCCATAATGACAAGGTTTCCATCCATTGGAATAACAAAAATTAGGAAAGCAGACTACCTTTCCATAATCACAAGGCTACCCTATAATGGAATAACAAAAATCTAGACAACAGACTACGTTTTATAATGACAAGGCTACCATCCAATGGAGTAACAAAAATCTCGACAAGAGACTACCTTCCATAATGACAAGGCTACCATCCAATGGAATAAAAAAAATCTCGACAACAGACTACCTTCCATAATGACAAGGCTACAATCCAATGGAATAACAAAAATCTCGACAACATACTACCTTCCATAATGACAAGGCTACCATCCATTGGATTAACAAAAATCTGAACAATAGACTAGCTTCCATAATGAAAAGGCTACCACACATTGGAGTAACAGATATCTCAACGACAAACTACCTTCCATAATGACAAGGATACCATCCATTAGAATAAAAAAAATATCGACAACAGACTACATTCCATAATGAAAAGGATCCCATCCATTGGAGTAACATAAATCTCGACAATAGACTGGCTTCCATAATGACAAAGCTACCATCCATTGGAGTAACAAAAATCTCGAGAACAGAGTACCTTCCATAATGACAAGGCTACAATCCATTGGAGTAACAGAAATATTGACAACAGACTACGTCCCATAATGACAAGGCTACCATCCATTGGAGTAACAAAATCTCGACAACAAACTACCTTCCATAATGACAAGGCTACCATCCATTGGAGTAACAAAAATATCAAAAATAGACTACCTTCCAGAATGACAAGGCTACCATCCATTGTAGTAACGAAAATCTCGACAACAAACTACCTTCCATAATGACAAGGCTACCACCCATTGGAGTAAAAATATATCTACAATATACTACCTTTCATAATGATAAGGCTACCATCCATTGGAATAACAAAAATATCGACAACAGACTACCTTTTATAATGACAAGGCTACCATCCATTGGAGTAACAAAAATATGAACAAAAGACTACCTTCCATAATGACAAGTCTACCATCCATTGGAGTAACAAAAATATCGACAACAAACTACCTTCCGTAATGAAAAGGATACCATCCATTGGAATAACAAAAATCAAGAAAATAGACTACCTTCCATAATCACAAGGCTACAATCCAATGGAATAACAAAAATCTAAACAACAAACTACGTTTCATAATGACAAGGCTACCATCCATTGGAGTAACAAAAATCTCGACAAGAGACTACCTTCCATAATGACAAGGCTACCATCCATTAGAGTTATAAAAATGTCGACAACACACTACCTTCCATATTGACAAGGCTACCATCCATTGGAGTAACAAAAATATGAACAAAAGACTACCTTCCATAATGACAAGGCTACCATCCATTGGAGTATCAAAAACCATGACGACAAACTACCTTCAATAATGACAAGGGTACTATCCATTGGAGTAACAAAAATCTGAACAAAAGACTACCTTCCATAATTACAAGGCTACCATCCATTGGAGTAACAAAAATCTCGATAACAGACTACCTTCCGTAATAACAAGGCTACCATCCATTGGAGTAACAAAAATATTGACAACAAAGTACCTTCCATATGGACAAGGCTACCATGCATTGGAGTAACAAAAATCTCGACAACAAAGTACCTTCCATAATGACAAGTCTACAATCCATTGGAGTAATAGAAATATTGAAAACAGACTACGTCCCATAATGAGAAGGCTACCATCCATTGGAGTAACACAAATCTCGACATCATACTACCTTCCATAATGACAAGGCTACCATCCATTGGAGTAATAAAAATATCAACAACAGACTACCTTCCAGAATGACAAGGCTACCATCCATTGTAGTAACGAAAATCTCAACAACAAACTACCTTCCATAATGACAAGGCTACACTCCAATGGAATAACAAAAATCTCGACAACAGACTACCTTCCATAATGACAAGGCTACCATCCATTGGATTAACAAAAATCTGAACAACATACTAGCTTCCATAATGAAAAGGCTACCACACATTGGAGTAACAGATATCTCAACGACAAACTACCTTCCATAATGAAAAGGATACCATCCATTAGAATAATAAAAATATCGACAACAGACTACATTCCATAATGAAAAGGATCCCATCCATTGGAGTAACATAAATCTCGACAATAGACTGGCTTCCATAATGACAAAGCTACCATCCATTGGATTAACAAAAATCTCGAGAACAGAGTACCTTCCATAATGACAAGGCTACAATCCATTGGAGTAACAGAAATATTGACAACAGACTATGTCCCATAATGACAAGGCTACCATCCATTGGAGTAACAAAAATCTCGACAACAGACTACCTTCCATAATGACAAGGCTACCATCCATTGGAGTAACAAAATCTCGACAACAGACTACCTTCCATAATGACAAGGCTACCATCCATTGGAGTAACAAAAATATCAAAAATAGACTACCTTCCAGAATGACAAGGCTACCATCCATTGTAGTAAAGAAAATCTCGACAACAAACTACCTTCCATAATGACAAGGCTACCACCCATTGGAGTAAAAATATATCTACAATATACTCTCTTTCATAATGATAAGGCTACCATCCATTGGAATAACAAAAATATCGACAACAGACTACCTTTTATAATGACAAGGCTACCATCCATTGGAGTAACAAAAATATGAACAAAAGACTACCTTCCATAATGACAAGTCTACCATCCATTGGAGTAACAAAAATATCGACAACAAACTACCTTCCGTAATGAAAAGGATACCATCCATTGGAATAACAAAAATCAAGAAAACAGACTACCTTCCATAATCACAAGGCTACAATCCAATGGAATAACAAAAATCTAAACAACAAACTACGTTTCATAATGACAAGGCTACCATCCATTGGAGTAACAAAAATCTCGACAAGAGACTACCTTCCATAATGACAAGGCTACCATCCATTAGAGTTATAAAAATCTCGACAACACACTACCTTCCATATTGACAAGGCTACCATCCATTGGAGTAACAAAAATATGAACAAAAGACTACCTTCCATAATGACAAGGCTACCATCCATTGGAGTAACAAAAACCATGACGACAAACTACCTTCAATAATGACAAGGGTACTATCCATTGGAGTAACAAAAATCTGAACAAAAGACTACCTTGCATAATTACAAGGCTACCATCCATTGGAGTAACAAAAATCTCGATAACAGACTACCTTCCGTAATAACAAGGCTACCATCCATTGGAGTAACAAAAATATTGACAACAAAGTACCTTCCATATGGACAAGGCTACCATGCATTGGAGTAACAAAAATCTCGACAACAAAGTACCTTCCATAATGACAAGTCTACAATCCATTGGAGTAATAGAAATATTGATAACAGACTACGTCCCATAATGAGAAGGCTACCATCCATTGGAGTAACACAAATCTCGACATCATACTACCTTCCATAATGACAAGGCTACCATCCATTGGAGTAATAAAAATATCAACAACAGACTACCTTCCAGAATGACAAGGCTACCATCCATTGTAGTAACGAAAATCTCAACAACAAACTACCTTCCATAATGACAAGGCTACACTCCAATGGAATAACAAAAATCTCGACAACAGACTACCTTCAATAATGACAAGGCTACCATCCATTGGATTAACAAAAATCTGAACAACATACTAGCTTCCATAATGAAAAGGCTACCACACATTGGAGTAACAGATATCTCAACGACAAACTACCTTCCATAATGACAAGGCCACCATCCATTGGAATAACAAAAATATCGACAACAGTCTACCTTCCATAAAGAAAAGGATCCCATCTATTAGAGTAACAAAAATCTCGACAATAGACTGGCTTCCATAATGGAAAGGCTACCATCCATTGGAGTAACAAAATTCTTGACAATATACTACCTTCCATAATGACAAGGTTTCCATCCATTGGAATAACAAAAAATCAAGAAAGCAGACTACCTTCCATAATCACAAGGCTACCCTCCAATGGAATAACAAAAATCTAGATAATAGACTATGTTTCATAATGACAAGGCTATCATTCATTGGAGTAACAAAAATCCCGACAAGAGACTACCTTCCATAATGACAAGGCTACCACACATTGGAGTAACACATATCTCAACGCCAAACTATCTTCCATAATGACAAGGCTGCCATCCATGGAGTAACAAAAATATAGCCAACAGACTACCTTCCATAATGAAAATGATACCATCCATTGGAATAACAAAAATCTCGACAACAGACTGGCTTCCATAATGAAAAGGCTACCATCCATTGGAATAACAAAAATCATGAAAAAAGACTACCTTCCATAATCCTAAGGCTACCATCCAATGGAATAACAAAAATATAGACAACAAACTTCGTTTCATAATGACAAGGCTCCCATCCATTGGAGTAACAAAAATATTGACAAGAGACTACCTTCCATAATGACAAGGCTACCATCCATTAGAGTAACAAAAATCTCGACAATAGACTACCTTCCATAATGACAAGGCTACCATCCATTAGAGTAACAAAAATATCAACAACAGACTACCTTCCAGAATGACAAGGCTACCATCCATTGTAGTAACAAAAAACTCGACAACAGACTACATTCCATAATGACAAGGCTGCCATTCATTGGAGTAACAAAAATCTCGACAACAAACTTCCTTTTGTAATGACAAGGCTACCATCCATTGGAGTAACAAAAATATGAACAAGAGACTACCTTTCATAATGACAAGGCTACCATCCATTGGAGTAACAAAAACCATAACGGCAAACTACCTTCAATAATGACAAGGCTACTATCCATTGGAGTAACAAAAATCTGAACAAAAGACTACCTTCCATAATTACAAGGCTACGATCCATTGGAGTAACAAAAATCTCGACAACAGACTACCTTCCATAATAACAAGGCTACCATCCAATGGAGTAACAAAAATATTGACAACATAGTACCTTCCATAATGACAAGGCTACCATCCATTGGAGTAACAAAAATCTCGACAACAGAGTACCTTCCATAATGACAAGGATACGATCCATTGGAGTAACAGAAATATTGACAACAGACTACGTCCTATAAAGAAAAGGCTACCATCCATTAGAGTAACACAAATCTTGACAACAAACTACCTTCCATAATGATAAGGCTACCATCCATTGGAGTAACAAAAATCTCGACAACAGACTACCTTCCATAATGACAAGGCTAACATCCATTGGAGTAACAAAAATATCAACAATAGACTATCTTCCAGAATGCCAAGGCTACCATCCATTTTAGTAACGAAAATCTCGACAACAAACTACCTTCCATAATGATAAGGCTACCACCCATTAGAGTAAACAAGATATCTACAATATACTACCTTCCATAATGATAAGACTACCATCCATTGGAATAACAAAAATATCGACAACAGACTTCCTTCTAAATGACAAGGCTACCGTCCATTGGAGCAACAAAAATCTGAACAAAAGACTACCTTCCATAATGACAAGGCTACCATCCATTGGAGTAACAAAAATCTCGACAATAGACTACCTTCCATAATGACAAGGCTACCATCCAATGGAGAAAAAAAAATATCGACAAGAGAGTACCTTCCATAATGACAAGGCTACCATCCATTGGATTAACTAAAATCTCGACAACAGAGTACCTTTCATGATGACAAGGCTACAATCCATTGGAGTAACAAAGATATTGACAATAGACTACGTCTCATAATGACAATGCTACCATCCATTGGAGTAACAAAAATATAGACAACAGACTACCTTCTTTAATGACAAGGCTACCATCCACTGGATTAACAAAAATCTGAACAACAGACTAGCTTCCATAATGAAAAGGCTACCACACATTGGAGTAACATATATCTCAATGAAAAACTACCTTCCATAATGACAAGGCCACCATCCATTGGAATAACACAAATATCGATAATAGACTACCTTCCATAATGAAAATGATCCCATCCATTGGAGTAACAAAATCTCGACAATAGACTGGCTTCCATAATGAAAAGGCTACCATCCATTGGAGTAACAAAAATCTTGACAATATACTACCTTCCATAATGACAAGGTTTCCAACCATTGGAATAACAAAAATCAAGAAAGCATACTACCTACCATAATCACAAGGCTACCCTCCAATGGAATAACAAAAATCTAGACAACAGACTACCTTCCATAATGACAAGGCTACCATCCAATGGAATAACAAAATTCTCGACAACACACTACCTTCCATAATGACAAGGCTACCACACATTGGAGTAAAAGATATCTCAACGACAAACTTCCTTCCATAATGACAAGGCTACCATCCATTGGAGTAACAAAAATATCGCCAACAGACTACCTTCCATAATGAAAATTATACCATCCATTCGAGTAACAAAAATCTCGACAATAGACTGGCTTCCAAAATGAAAAGGCTACCATCCATTGAAATAACAAAAATCAAGAAAACAAACTACCTTCCATAATCACAAGGCTAGCATCCAATGGAATAAAAAAAATCTAGACAAAAAACTATGTTTCATAATGACAAGGCTACCAGCCATTGGAGTAACAAAAATATTGACAAGAGACTACCTTTCATAATGACAAGGCTACCATCCATTAGAGTAACTAAAATCTCGACAACAGACTACCTTCCACAATGACAAGGATACCATCCATTGGAGTAATAAAAATATGAACAAAAGACTACCTTCCATAATGACAAGGCTTCCATCCATTGGAGTAACAGAAATCATAACGATAGACTACCTTCAATAATGACAAGGCTACTATCCATTGGAGTAACAAAAATATGAACAAAAGACTACCTTCCATAATTACAAGGCTACCATCCATTGGAGTAACAAAAATCTCGACAACAGACTAACTTCCATAAGGACAAGGCTACCATCCATTGGAGTAACAAAAATATTGACAAAAGAGTACCATCCATAATGACAAGGCTACCATCCATTGGAGTAATAAAAATATCAACAACAGACTACCTTCCAGAATGACAAGGCTTCCATCCATTGTAGTAACGAAAATCTCGACAACAAACTACCTTCCATAATGACAAGGCTACCACCCATTGGAGTAAAAAAGATATCTACAATAAACTACCTTCCATAATGATAAGGCTACCATCAATTGGAATAACAAAAATATCGACAACAGACTACCTTCTATAATGACAAGGCTACCATCGATTGGAGTATCAAAAATATGAACAAAAGACTACCTTCCATAATGACAAGGCTACCATCCATTGGAGTAACAAAAATCTCGACAATAAAGTACCTTTCATAATGACAAGGCTACAATCCATTGGAGTAACAAAAATCTCGACAACAGAGTACCTTTCATAATGACAAGGCTACAATCCATTGGAGTAACAAAAATATTGATAATAGACTACGGCTCATAATGACAAGGCTACCATCCATTGGAATAACAAAAATATCGACAACAGACTACCTTCCATAATGAAAAGGATCCCATCTATTGGAGCAACAAAAATCTCGACAATAGACTAGCTTCCATAATGAAAAGGCTACCATCCATTGGAGTAACAAAAGTCTTGACAATATACTACCTTCCATAATGACAAGGTTTCCATCCATTGGAATAACAAAAATCAAGAAAGCAGACTACCTTCCATAATCACAAGGCTACCCTCCAATGGAATAACAAAAATCTAGACAACAGACTACGTTTTATAATGACAAGGCTACCATCCATTGGAGTAACAAAAATCTCGACAAGAGACTACCTTCCATAATGACAAGGCTACCATCCAATGGAATAACAAAAATCTCGACAATAGACTACCTTCCATAATGACAAGGCTACAATCCAATGGAATAACAAAAATCTCGACAACAGACTACCTTCCATAATGACAAGGCTACCATCCATTAGATTAACAAAAATCTGAACAATAGACTAGCTTCCATAATGAAAAGGCTATCACACATTGGAGTAACAATAATCTCAACGACAAACTACCTTCCATAATGACAAGGCTACCATCCATTAGAATAACAAAAATCTCGACAACAGACTACCTTCCATAATGACAAGGCTACCATCCATTGGATTAACAAAAATCTGACCAACATACTAGCTTCCATAATGAAAAGGCTACCACACATTTGAGTAACAGATATCTCAACGACAAACTACCTTCCATATTGACAAGGCCACCATCCACTGGAATAACAAAAATATCGACAACACACTACCTTCCATAATGAAAACGATCCCATCCATTGGAGTAACAAAAATCTCGACAACAGACTGGCTTCCATAATGAAAAGGCTACCATCCATTGGAGTAACAAAAGTCTCGACAATAGACTACCTTCCATAATAACAAGGTTTCCATCCATTGGAATAACAAAAATATTGACAACATAGTACCTTCCATAATGACAAGGATACGATCCATTGGAGTAACAAAAATATTGACAACAGACTACGTCCTATAAAGACAAGGCTACCATCCATTAGAGTAACACAAATCTCGATAACAAACTACCTTCCATAATGATAAGGCTACCATCCATTAGAGTAACAAAAATCTCGACAACAGACTACCTTCCATAATGACAAGGCTAACATCCATTGGAGTAACAAAAATATCAACAACAGACTACCTTCCAGAATGACAAGGCTACCATCCATTTTAGTAACGAAAATCTCGACAACAAACTACCTTCCATAATGATAAGGCTACCACCCATTAGAGTAAACAAGATATCTACAATATACTACCTTCCCTAATGATAAGGCTACCATCCATTGGAATAACAAAAATATCGACAACAGACTTCCTTCTAAATGACAAGGCTACCATCCATTGGAGTAACAAAAATCTAAACAAAAGACTACCTTCCATAATGACAAGGCTACCATCCATTAGAGTAACAAAAATCTCGACAACAGACTACCTTCCATAATGACAAGGCTACCATCCAATGGAGTAAAAAAAATATCGACAAGAGAGTACCTTCCATAATGACAAGGCTACCATCCATTGGATTAACTAAAATCTCGACAACAGAGTACCTTTCATAATGACAAGGCTACAATCCATTGGAGTAACAAAAATATTGACAATAGACTACGTCTCATAATGACAATGCTACCATCCATTGGAGTAACAAAAATCTCGACAACAGACTACCTTCCTTAATGACAAGGCTACCATCCACTGGATTAACAAAAATTTGAACAACAGACTAGCTTCCATAATGAAAAGGCTACCACACATTGGAGTAACAGATATGTCAATGACAAACTACCTTATATAATGACAAGGCCAGCATCCATTGGAATAACAAAAATATCGACAATAGACTACCTTCCATAATGAAAATGATCCCATCCATTGGAGTAACAAAATCTCGACAACAGACTGGCTTCCATAATGAAAAGGCTACCATCCATTGGAGTACCAAAAATCTAGACAATATACTACCTTCCATAATGACAAGGTTTCCATCCATTGCAATAACAAAAATCAAGAAAGCATACTACCTACCATAATCACAAGGCTACCATTTAATGGAATAACAAAAATCTAGACAACACACTACCTTCCATAATGACAAGGCTACCATCCAATGGAATAAAAAAATTCTCGACATCACACTACCTTCCATAATGACAAGGCTACCACACGTTGGAGTAACAGATATCTCAACGACAAACTTCCTTCCATAATGACAAGGCTACCATCCATTGGAGTAACAAAAATATCGCCAACAGATTACCTTCCATAATGAAAATTATACCATCCATTCGAGTAACAAAAATCTCGACAACAGAGTACCTTCCATAATGACAAGGCTAAAAACCATTGGAGTAACAGAAATATTGACACCAGACTACATCCCATAATTTCAAGGCTACCATCATGTGGAGTAACAAAAATCTCGACAACAGACTACCTTCCATAATGACAAGGCTACCATCCATTGGAGTAACAAAAATATCAATAACAGACTACGTTCCATAATGACAAGGATACCATCCATTGATGTAACAAAAATCTCAACAACATACTACCTTCCAAAATGACAAGGTTACAATCCTTTGGAATAACAAAAATATCGACATCAGACTACCTTCCATAATGACAAGGTACCATCCAATGGAACAACAAAAATCTCGACCATAAACTACCTTCCATAATGACAAGGCTACCATCCATTGGATTAAAAAAAATCTGAACAACAGACTACCTTTCATAATGAAAAGGCTACCTTCCATTGGAGTAACAAAAATCTCGACATCATATTACTTTCCATAATGACAAGGCTACCATCCATTGGAGTATCAAAAATATCAACAACAGACTACCTTCCAGAATAACAAGGCTACCATCCATTGTAGTAACGAAAATCTCGACAATAGACTACCTTCCATAACGACAAGGTTACCACCGATTGGAGTAAAAATGATATCTACAATATACTACCTTCCATAATGATAAGGCTACCATCCATTGGAATACCAAAAATATCGATAATAGACTAACTTCTGTAATGAGAAGGCTACCATCCATTAGAGTAACAAAAATCTGAACAAAAGACTACCTTCCATAAATACAAGGCTACCATCCATTGGAGTAAGAAAAATCTTGACAACAGACTACCTTCCATAATGACAAGGCTACCATCCATTGGAGTAACAAAAATCTCGACAACAAACTACCTTCCTAAATGACAAGGCTACCATCCATTGGAGTAACAAAAATATCGACAATAGAGTACGTTCCATAATAACAAGGCTACCATCCATTGGAGTAAGAAAAATCTCGACAACAGAGTACCTTCCGTAATGACAAGGCTACAATCCATTAGAGTAACAAAAATGTTGACAATAGACTATGTCCCATAATGACAAGGCTACCATCCATTGGAGTAACAAAAATCTCGACAACAGACTACCTTCCAAAATGACAAGGTTACCATACATTGGAATAACAAAAATTCTGACATCAGACTACCTTCCAGAATGACAAGGCTACCATCCATTGTAGTAACGAAAATCTCGACAATAGACTACCTTCCATAATGACAAGGTTACCACCGATTGGATTAAAAAAGATATCTATAATATACTACCTTCCATAATGATAAGGCTACCATCCATTGGAATACCAAAAATATCGACAATAGACTACCTTCTGTAATGAGAAGGCTACCATCAATTAGAGTAACAAAAATATGAACAAAAGACTACCTTCCATAATGACAAGGCTAGCATCCATTTGAGTAACAAAAGTCTCGACAACACACTACCTTCCATAATGACAAGGCTACAATCCATTGGAGTAACATAAATCATAACGACAAACTACCTTTAATAATGACAAGGCTACTATCCATTTGAGTAACAAAAATCTAAACAAAAGACTACCTTCCATAATTACAAGGCTACCATCCATTGGAGTAACAAAAATATGGACAATAGACTACTTTCCATAATGACAAGGCTACCATCCATTGGAGTAACAAAAATATTAACAACAGAGTACCTTCCATAATGACAAGGCTACCATCCATTGGAGTAACAAAAATCTAGACAACAAATTACCCTCCATAATGACAAGGCTACTTTCCATTGGAGTAACAGAAATATTGACAACAGACTACTTCCCATAATGACAAGGCTAACATCCATTGGAGTAACAAAAATATCGACAACAGACTACCTTCCATAATGACAAGGCTACCCTCCATTGGAGTAACAAAAATCTCGACAACAGACTACCTTCCAAAATGATAAGGCTACCATCCATTGGATTAATAAAAATCTGGACAACATACTACCTTCCATAATGACAAGGCCACCATCCATTGGAGTAACAAAAATCTCAACAACAGACTACCTTCCATAATGAAAAGGCTACCATCCATTGGAGTAACAAAAATCTTGACAGCAGACTACCTTCCTTAATGACAAGGCTACCATCCATTGGAGTAAAAAAAATATCAACAACACAGTACCTTCCATAATGACAAGGCTACCATCCATTGGAGTAACAAAAATCTCGACAACATAGTACCTTCCATAATGACAAGGCTATAATTCATTGGAGTAACAAAAATATTGATAATAGACTACGTCCCATAATGACAAGGCTAAGATCCATTGGAGTAAGAAAAATCTCGACAACAGACTACCTTCAAAAATGAGAAGGTTACCATAAATTAGAATAACAAAAATCCTGACATCAGACTACCTTCCATAATGACAAGGCTACAATTCAATGGAATAACAAAAATATCGACAACAGACTACCTTCCATAATGACAAGGCTACCATCCATTGGATTAACAAAAATCTGAACAACAGACGAACTTCCATAATGACAAGGCTACCATCCATTGGAGTAACAAAAATATGAACAAAAGACTAACTTCTGTCATGACAAGGCTACCATCCATTGGAGTAACATAAATCATAACAACAGACTACCATCAATAATGACAAGGCTATTATCCATTGGAGTAACAAAAATCTAAACAAAAGACTACCTTCCATAATTAAAAGGCTACCATCCATTGGAGTAACAAAAATCTCGACAACAGACTACCTTCCAAAATGACAAGGTTACCATTCTTTGGAATAACAAAAATCTCGACATCAAACTACCTTTCATAATGACAAGGTACCATCCATTGGATTAACAAAAATCTGAACAAAAGACTACCTTCCATAATGAAAAGGCTACCATCCATTGGAGTAACAAAAATATCAACAACAGACTACCTTCCAGAATGACAAGGGTATCATCCATTGTAGTAATGAAAATCTCGACAACAGACTACCTTCCATAATGACAAGGATACCACCAATTGGAGTAAAAAAGATATCTACAATATACTACCTTCCATAATGATAAGGCTACCATTCATTGGAATGACAAATATATCGACAACATACTACCTTCTGTAATGACAAGGCTACCATCCATTGGAGTAACAAAAATCTGAACAAAAGACTACCTTCCATAATGACAAGGCTACCATCCATTGGAGTAACAAAAATCTCGACAACAGACTACCTTCCATAGTGACAAGGCTACCATCCATTGGAGTAACAAAAATCTCAAAAACAGACTACCTTCTATAATGACAAGGCTACCATCAATTGGAATAACAAAAATATCGACAACAGAGTACCTTCCATAATGACAAGGCTACCATCCATTGGAGTAACAAAAATATTGACAATAGACTACGTCCCATAATGACAAGGCTACCATCCATTGGAGTAACAAAAATATGAACAAAAGACTACCTTCCATAATGACAAGGCTACCATCCATTGGAGTAACATAAATCATAACAACAGACTACCTTCAATAATGACAAGGCTATTATCCATTGGAGTAACAAAAATCTAAACAAAAGACTACCTTCCATAATTACAAGGCTACCATCCATTGGAGTAACAAAAATCTCGACAACAGATTACCTTCCATAATGACAAGGCTACCATCCATTGGAGTAACAAAAATCTCGACAACAGATTACCTTCCATAATGACAAGGCTACCCTCCATTGGTATAACAAAAATCTCGACAACAGACTACCTTCCAAAATGACAAGGTTACCATCATTTGGAATAACAAAAATCTCGACATCAAACTACCTTTCATAATGACAAGGTACCATCCAATGGAAAAACAAAAATCTCGACAACAGACTACCTTCCATAATGACAAGGCTACCATCCATTGGATTAACAAAAATCTGAACAAAATACTACCTTCCATAAGGAAAAGGCTACCATCCATTGGAGTAACAAAAATCTCGACATCATACTACCTTCCATAATGACAAGGCTACCATCCCTTGGAGTAACAAAAATATCAACAACAGACTACCTTCCAGAATGACAAGGGTACCATCCATTGTAGTAACAAAAATCTCGACAACAGACTACCTTCCATAATGACAAGGCTACCACCCATTGGAGTAAAAAAGATATCTACAATATACTACCTTCCATAATGATAAGGCTACCATCCATTGGAATAACAAAAATATCGACAACATACTACCTTCTGTAATGACAAGGCTACCATCCATTGGAATAACAAAAATCTGAACAAAACACTACCTTCCATAATGACAAGGCTACCATCCATTGGAGTAACAAAAATCTCGACAACAGACTACCTTCCATAGTGACAAGGCTACCATCCGTTGGAGTAACAAAAATCTCAAAAACAGACTACCTTCTATAATGACAAGGCTACCATCAATTGAAATAACAAAAATATCGACAACAGAGTACCTTCCATAATGACAAGGCTACCATCCATTGGAGTAACAAAAATATCAACAACAGACTACCTTCCAGAATGACAAGGGTTCCATCCATTGTAGTAACGAAAATCTCAACAACAGACTACCTTCCATAATGACAAGGCTACCACCCATTGGAGTAAAAAAGATATCTACAATATACTACCTTCTGAAGAAGTGAAAAACACAAGAAGGGGGGGTTGAATTGTAAAACTGAAAATCAATGCAATGAACACGATATTTTTATCCTGGTTCGTTTGATCTCAAACTACTCCAGTCTACCCGTCAAGGTGATTTCGCCTCTCTCCAACGAGGTCTTAATCCACTATATTCAACTGAATATTACAATCTGCTTTAACAACTGCTAAAGCCTTCTTGATGCAAACCACAACCCGGTTTGTCAAGGAAACACTTTCTTACAAAGAAGAGAATTAGGAGTGTGAATGTTTTCTACAAAACTGTTTATCACAATTGTGATATTACACAACTTAAGCTTATTGAAACTAGATTGCTAAAGATAATGAGTAAGGAATTATGAAGCGTTTAGCAAACTGAGAGAAGGAAAATGATGATTAGCTTTTAGGCGTGTAATATGATGTAGAGCATGAGCCAATTCAATCTTTATTGTCTTGTTTATATAGCACTGAATTTGTTGAACGTTGGAGCAATAATCTTGATTCAATGCCAATAACAAACTTTCCTTATTGAGCTGATCTTGTCTGGAATGATGCTGTTGGTAATAATTCGGTTTGAATGCACAATACCGTTTCTACTTAAAGCGTGTTCTGGCTTTGGCTCATTCTGACTCTGCTTAAGTGCTGATGAACTGTTGTTGTCTTTATCAGAGTGTTGAGCGCAGTTCTGTTCATCAAGCTTCAGCATTCGCGTGAGTTGTTCTTCTGATTCTGGTATTCTGATATAGCAACTTCTGATGCTGATGTTAATAACCAATATTCTGATGCTGATTGAGTGTATTCTTGCTGATACCTATCAGAGTTTCTGCAAAACAGAAGGTAATAATTTAGGTAGAAAATAGTTCTTACATGAATCACATAATTAATATATCTTTTCATTTTGTTATCATCAAAACTTAAACTTAGGGTAGTAGATTCAAACTTTGTTCTAACAATCTCCCCCTTTTTGATGATGACAAAAACTAGATATTTTTAATTGAAAATAACGTGAAAAAGTATCAGAGATAACTAAATGATAAGATGTATCAGAGTAAGAGGTTATCAAAGATAAGGGATAAAGAGATATGAGAGATGGGATCAGAGATACTCCCCCTGAATTTGTAACTTCCCTTTTTAATTCCAAGAGTTCTTCAGGATCAGATCTTTATTGCCTTTCTTTGAACATCAGAATATCACAGCTTTGACTGTCAGAGGCTTTAGATCAGAATATCAGAGCAGAGCTTTATCAGAGTTTTTCTTTGGGTCAGAGTATCAGGACTTTTGTCTTCAGAGTATCAGAGAGCATTCTTGTACCTGTAGACTTAAGAAAAAGAGAAAACATTCAAAAATATCAGAGTTAGAATGTTTGAGACTTTTTGTCTCAGTAATCCGTTATTGAAAAATATCATTCTTGTTCTCCCCCTTTTTGTCAGCAATCAAAAAGTGTAAGTGATGTGCTAAAACACTGAGAACAGAAAAACTTGTCATATTAAAATAGTTAGAGCCAGACAAAATAGTACAACAGATATGAAAAGAAAACATGAGAATAACATGAATGAAAATCTAAGATTGGGGAGGAAGGCGTGTTAACAGAGTCTCCAGCATTACCTTAATTTGATCAGCAGTCTCAGTCTGCTTGTGCACTATGCTGACTAATGTGTCTATCTTGCTGTCCTGCACATCCATCATTTCTTTCATCTTTTGATCATTTTCATCCATCCTTTGCTGCAGACGGATATCATTCAGCTTTAGCTCTTCCAGAGTCTGCCTGTCCAAGGCAGCTTGAGAAACATCAGAAGCAGGAAGCTTCTGAGAGCTTTCTGCAACATCTTCAGCTTGACCGGCTTCAGCTTGAATAGTCTGATCTTCTTCTGGCTACACCTTTGAAGTTGGACGCTTCTCAGACCATGGCTCACTATCCAGAAGGAGCACGTCTTCTTTCAGCAGCTGACTTCCTACTTCGTTCAGAAGCTTGCTGAAATTCTGTTGTGCTTGCTCATAATTGATGTCTTGCAATTTTAGAGCTTCAACACGTACCCAAATTCTGAATCGTGTCCAGAGCTGGTCAGAGGCAGCTGGATCAATCATTCCAGGACAAACTTTCTTCAGAGAAGCAATCCACTGCTGCAGACCTGTTTCAAAATTCATAATTCCAGAGCCAACATCTGGCTGTTTTGGTTTTGGAATGGCTATTTTATTTTTCAGATCAGCAAGACGGTCAAGGATTGTTAAATCTATGAAGGTCCTGCTGGGGTCTTCTGTGGTTTGTTTGGGAGCTGTTTGTTTGGGAGATGGAGTGGGAGAATCAGAGATAATAATTGGAATGTTTAGGGTTTTGGGAGTGTTTGGAGGGGTAGAATCTGGAGAGGATGGCAGCTGGGCCATTGTTACAGTTGTTCCACATGGCAGCTGTATTGCTAGAGGTTGTGGCTCAGAGGATTGAGGAGAATGAGGTTCAGGAGATGGAGGAGCTGGAGTTTCAAAATGATGAAACTCAGGTTGAGGAGGTGATGGTTGATGAATTTCTGGTTGAGGAGATGGAGAAGGAATTGCTGGTTGTGGAGAAGGAGGAGGAATTTCTGGTTGTTCAGGAATATGTGGTTCTTCTAGAATGGGTGAGAGAGGTTGTTCTGGTTGAGGAGATGTGGAAATATCTGGTTCAGTGTTTGGATTATTGGGAAGGTGATCAGAAGCACGTTGATCAATGTCAGACAGGACTTTGTCAAGTGCTGATGTTGTTGAAATTGTTGGTTTGGGATGTTTGGTGCGGGGTCTTCTGAGTTGTAGTGCCTCAGAAGGGTCATCTTCTGGTTCGGTTTCATCTATTGTTGAGATGGGGATTGGGATTGCATGAGAAGCTGGAGTGGGAATTGGTGTTGGAATAGCAGAAGAATTTAAAACAGAACCAGCAGATAAATTACCTCTTTTCTTGGGTGTCTGCTGGGATGTTCCTTCTGAAGGGGCCTTCCTTTTCTTCGTCTTCTTCAGAGTAACTTCTGGTTGAGGTTGGTGTAGATCTTTGATATTCAACTTGGGATCTGTACCATCAGCCTTGCACGCGTCCAAGTATTTGAGAACTACCACTGGTTTAGATTCTATCTCAGAAAATAATGGAAATTCACTCAGTGGGACTCTTCTGCTGGTGATGTCAGCAGTGGGAGTAACGTTGGGTTCCTTTCTGATATTCTCTATTAACTTCATTTTCTTCAGATTCTGCACGTTCAGAGGCTTGCCAATAGTTGGTTCAATGGTGCTTAACTCTTGAGCTTCTATCAGGTGCTCTATCAGCCTATTCTCAGTCAAAATATCTGATATTAACCTTCCAAAGGGTATCCAATCCCTCTTTGTTCTTTCTTCTTCCCTGGTTTCCTTCACGCTTGTTCTGAGGTGATTAAACAGAAGATGAGCCAAGTTAATTTTTACCTTCTGATTGATAAAATAGATCAGAAACTGCTGATCTATATTTATGTAATCAGGGGAACTAGTTGACTTCCTATGATTAAAACACCCCAGAATGATCTTCGCCCAAACTCTGTGGTGATCCTTGAGGTCTCTGATTTTGCTGCTGGGCACCCCATGGGTGAAAATCCATTCTGCTATGACACCCACGTCAGAGCATCTTTCAGCCATATCTATACAGTGGACGCCACCGCCACTGTAACGAATTAGTTTTGCTATGTGATCCTCAGTGATCACAATCTTCTTTCCCATTATGTAGGAGGTGACTTGATGCGTTGAAGCAGTTGCATGAATCCAGAACTCCTTGACTAACATTGAGAATGTTGGTCCAACCAACCTGTCGAAATATCTCTCCCATTTTTGTGCCCTAATTTCTTCTGTCAAGTCAAAGCCATTCTCTTTCAGACTGCCAAAATCAATAATCAGTTCAGATAACACTTCTAGATTCTTCACTGGTGTAAGGAGTGTTTTGAATGGAACTTGGTACTATTCAGAGGAAGCTTTCTTCTGAGAACCTGCAGAAGCACTGCTGGAGGTTGCCATGTTCACACTTAGGGTTTTTCTGAGAAAACTGAGAAAAAAAAGGGTTTAAGGTTGAAAGAGATGAACACAGAGAAAATGCAGAAAATATTTGAGAGATAATGAGAAACTATAAAGATTAATGTGAGAAATTAACGTTCTTAAATAGATTTCATAATATTTTGAAAGAGTAAACGGTTTCAAGAAAGAGAAAATAAAATCATGATTATGTTTTAAAAACATGATTACTTTCATTTAATGCTTGCTAATTTTGGGGGATTTGAGAAAGATACTTGAAACGGTTACCAGACATGTGTCTCAATGCACCCAATCAGCGTTTTGCCTTCTCATAAGCGTGCACGCGTTCTGCTTCAGAAATTTGCTGATGATTGGATGACACTTGTTTGATTTAGTGATCAGCACGTCTATCCTTGAGCTGAAACGCTCAGATCTTTAAGACTAGCATCTGATACAATCTGCATGTTTTATCTTTCTGAAAAGAGATTGATCAGAAGTTCACAGTAAAACAAATACATTCTGAAGATAAATATATGGAATTAAAACATTTTCACTCTGGGCAGATTTTCATGCTGAGATGTTTCAGAATGAAATTGAACCTATCTTCAGAAAGGGGTTTAGTGAAGATATCAGCCCATTGATGGTCTGTATCTATAAATTATAAATTCAAAATTCCCTTCTGAATGTAGTCCCTAATGAAATGATGTTTTATTTCTATATGCTTATCTCTAGAATGTAAAATAGGATTCTTACTTAAGCAAATAGCAGAAGTATTGTCGCAGAGTATAGGGATGTTACTCTCAAAAATCTGGAAGTCTTCAAGCTGACTTTTCATCAAGAGCATTTGTGTGCTGAATCCTGCTGCTGCTATGTACTCAGCTTCTGCTGTTGATAGCGCAATTGTGGATTTCCTTTTGCTGGACCAAGAGATCAGATTGTCTCCCAGAAACTGGTAGCTTCCAGAAGTACTTTTACGCTCTACTCTGTCTCCAACAAAGTCAGCATCGCAGTAGCCTACTAAACTGTAATCACTGGATTTTCTATAAAACAAACCCAGATTAGTAGTACCTTTCAGATACTTAAAAATTTGCTTAACAGCTGCTAAGTGAGATTCTCTAGGATCTGATTGGAATCTAGCACAAATACATACGCTGAATAATATATCAGGTCTTGAAGCTGTCAGATAAAGGAGAGAACCAATCATACCTCTGTAGACTTTCTGTTCTACCTTTTTGCTTACCTTTTCTCTTTCCAGAATGCACGTGGGATGCATTGGAATCTTTTATGGCTTACATTCTGAGAGGTCAAATTTCTTCAGAAGATCCCTGATGTATTTTCTCTGATGAATGTAGGTTCCCTCTGGAGTTTGATTGATCTGAATTCCTAGAAAGAATTTCAGTTCCCCCATGAGGCTCATCTCAAATTCTGCCTGCATACACTTAGCAAATTTTCTTCCAAGAGAAGGATTAGTAGAACCAAAAATAATATCATCAACATAAATTTGACAGACTAAGATGTCATTCTTAACTGACTTACAGAATAAGGTAGTGTCCACCTTCCCTCTGGTGAATTCATTTTCTAACAAAAAGTTACTTAGTCTTTCATACCAAGCTCTGGGAGCTTGTTTCAGACAATATAGTGACTTCTTTAGTTTGAAAACATGTTCTGGATGTTTTGTATTTTCAAAACCAGGGGGTTGGTGCACATAAAACTCTTCTTCTATATAACCATTTAAGAATGCACTTTTGACATCCATCTGATACAGAGTGATGCCTCTATTAACAGCAAATGAAATTAAAAGTCTGATAGATTCTAACCTGGCGACTGGGGCAAAGGTTTCTGTATAGTCTATCCCCTCTTGCTGACTATAACCTTGTGCTATCAGTCGTGCCTTGTTTCTGATGACTTCACCTTTTTCATTTAGCTTGTTTCTGAACACCCATCTTATTCCAATGACGTTGAATCCTTTTGGTCTCGGAACAAGATCCCATACGTCATTTCTGGTGAATTGATTCAGCTCTTCTTGCATTGCCAGAATCCAGTCATTGTCCAGAAGTGCTTCATCAATAGAGGAAGGTTCAATCAGAGACACAAGTCCCATGAGGGTTTCTTCAGAGTTTTTGAAGCTTGCTCTTGTTCTGATTGGATCTTCCTTTCTTCCTAAGATAGTCTCTTCTGGGTGATCCAAGCTGCTTCTGGGTAATCTCTTCTGAGGTTGATCAGCAGCTGTTGTAGGATTGCTAGCAGTGCTCCTTTCAGACGTTGAAGGAGTGTATGTGTTGAGAGCTTCTGATGACTTGTCTTCAGAACCTGTAAATTCAATTTCCATACCTGCAAAAACTTCATTCTGCTTTGACTTTTCAGAGTCAAGCTTATCATCAAAACGAACACTGATTGATTCTTCCACAATTTGTGTTTCTGTATTGTATACTATGTACCCTCTTGAGCGTTCAGAGTATCCTAACATAATACACTTATGTGCTTTAGAGTCAAACTTGTTCAAATAATTCTTTGTATTTAACATAAAAAAGTTCATCCAAATGGATGAAAATATGAAATGTTGGGCTTTCTGTTCTTCCACAATTCATATGGAGTCTTTTCCAAAATAGGTCTTATTGAGATTCTATTCTGAATGTAGCACGCCGTGTTTATTGCCTCTGCCCAGAAGATCTTAGCAACGTTTGTCTCATTGATCATTGTTCTGGCCATTTCTTGCAATGTTCTGTTCTTTCGTTCTACAACTCCATTTTGTTGGGGAGTTCTAGGACAAGAGAAATCATGCACAATGCCTCTGTCTTTAAAGAATGACTCAAAATCTTTGTTTTCAAACTCTCCACCATGATCACTTCTGACTTTAACGATTCTAAGATCCTTTTCATTCTAAACTTCGTTACAAAAGGTAACAAACACAAAGTGTGACTCGTCCTTGTGTCTTAAGAACTTTACCCATGTCCATCTGCTATAGTCATCTACGATTACTAACCCATACTTCTTACCACTGACTGAAGCAGTTTTAACTGGTCCAAATAAGTCAATGTGCAGAAGTTCTAATGGCTTAGAGGTAGAAACAACATTTTTAGATTTTAAAGAAGGTTTTGCAAACTTGCCTTTGTGACATGCTTCACACAGAGCATCTGAATTGAACTTCAAATTAGGAAGTCCTCTGACCAGATTGAGTTTGTTAATCTGAGATATTCTTCTCATACTAACATGCCCCAATCTTCTGTGCCAGATCCACTGCTCGTTGTTAACAGACAGAAGACACTTTACATTCTGACTTTTCAGTTAAGAAGTTTGATTTTGTAAATGTTTTTTTTCCTCTTTCCATTAAACAGGATAGTCCCATCTTTCTGACTAACAGCTTTACATGATTTTTGATTAAAGATTATATCATAACCGTTATCACTTAATTGACTTATGGATAACAGATTATGCATTAATCCATCTACTAGCAGAACATTATTAATAGAGGGAAGATTTCCATTACCTACAGTTCCAGAGCCAATGATCTTTCCCTTCTGATTGCCTCCAAAGCTAACATGGCCTCAAGGCTTAAGTTCCAGGCTTTGGAACATATGCCTTATTCTCGTCATGTGTCGCGAGCAGCCAGAGTCCAGGTACCATGACTGGTGTTTTTGACTTGCTGCTAAAGATATCTGCAACATGTATTATTTTATCCTTAGTTACCCAGATTTTCTTGGGTCCTGATTTGTTAGATTTACCAAAACTCTGGTTGAATTTTGGTTTCACAGAGTACTTACTGCTAGTGTATTTAATATCATGTGTGTGACCATACACAAAATGTGAATTCAGAGGTGTGTGTTTAATGGTTAAATCCATGACATTCTTTGGTGTAGGAACCTTACCTTGGTATCCTATTCCCTTCCTGCCGTTTCTGCTAACTCCATAGATCATTGAAGCCATTTTGCTTCTATCTATGCTTTTAGCAAGGAACTTCTGGAAACTGTGATCATACTCCTTGATGATCTCATCAGCGTTGCTGGGAGTTTCAAAAATTGGTTCCTTCTTAGAGTTTTGTAAAGTATTTTCTAATTTTGAAATTTTAATTCTCAGCTCAGAGTTCTCCAATTTAAGACTCTCAGTCTTATTAGAGTCAGATTCAAGATTCCTTTTCAGGTCTCTGAATTTAACTCTAATCTGCTGATACCTTTCCATAATTTCATTAAGGCTTTCAGAAAGTTCATCCTTGGTAAAATTAACAGCAAAGTTAGGAAATACCTCTTTAGTATCTGATTCTGAGTCTGATTCAGAAGCTTCACTATCTTCTGAAATGTTAGCCATGAGAGATATGTTTGCTCTCTCATCATATGATTCTGAGTCAGCTTCAGACGAGTCAGAGTCATCCCATGTAGCCATGAGACTTTTCTTCTTTTCTCTTCCAGACTTCTTTTTGGGCTTTTCCCTCTGAAGCTTTGGGAAGTCACTCTTGTAGTGTCCTTGCTCATTGCACTCATAGCAGATGATGTCCTTGGTGTTTGGCTTTCTGCTTCCTGAGGAGCCTTCAGATCTTCTGTATCCAGAGGAAGAATCTTTCCTTCTCTATCTGGAAGAAGACTCGTTCTGATCCGGTTTTCATGGGATTCCTGAACTTTCTTTGTCTCTGCTTCCACAATTGATTCACTCTTCTGGAGAGGAGGGAGAGTTCGTCTTCTTCTGATGAGGATCCATCAGATGTTTCTTCAACTGCCTGCAAAACTTTAGACTCAGATTTTTTGTTAGATTTTAATGCTAAAGGCTTACCTTGCTTCTGGTGTTCCTCAGCTTCTAGCTCTATCTCATGACTTCTGAGGGAGCTGATAAGTTCCTCCAGAGAAATTTTGTTGAGATCTTTTGCTAGCTTCAGAGCTGTTACCATTGGCCTCCACTGCTTGGCTAAGCTTCTGATGATTTTCTTGACGTGATCAGCAGTAGAGTAACCTTTGTCCAGAACCTTGAGACCAGCTACCAGAATCTGGAATCTTGAGAACATTGTTTCAATGGATTCACTTTCTTCCATTTTGAACGCCTCATACTTCTGAATGAGCGCCAGAGCTTTAGTTTCTTTGACCTGAACGTTGCCCTCATGCGTCATTCTGAGTGAGTCAAACATGTTCTTTGTTAGGTCTCTGTTGGAGATCTTTTCATATTCAGCATACGAGATGGCGCTGAAAAGGATGGTTCTGGCCTTGTGGTGATTCTTGAAGTCACGCTTTTGTTGGTCAGACATTGTTTTCCTATCAATCTTCTGACCGCTTGCATTCACAGGGTGTGTGTATCCATCTGTCACCATGTCCCACAGATCAGCATCATGTGCCAGAAAGAAGCTTTCAATTCTGTCTTTCCAGTAATCAAAATTTTCTCCATCAAAGACTGGAGGTTTGCTGCTGAATCTGTCTCTGTCCTCATGGTTGTCATTGCTGGTGTGAGAATAATTTCCTGCCATTGTGTTTTTCTGACGCAGGATCTTGTACTGACACGGTTAAGTGTTTTAGCTCAGAACCAGGCGCTCTGATTCCAATTGAAGAAGTGAAAAACACAAGAAGGGGGGTTGAATTGTAAAACTGAAAATCAATGCAATGAACACGATATTTTTATCCTGGTTCGTTTGATCTCAAACTACTCCAGTCCACCTATCAAGGTGAGTTCGCCTCTCTCCAACGAGGTCTTAATCCACTATATTCAACTGAATATTACAATCTGCTTTAACAACTGCTAAAGCCTTCTTGATGCAAACCACAACCCGGTTTGTCAAGGAAACACTTTCTTACAAAGAAGAGAATTAGGAGTGTGAATGTTTTCTACAAAACTGTTTATCACAACTGTGATATTACACAACTTAAGCTTATTGAAACTAGATTTCTAAAGATAATTGAGTAAGGAATTATGAAGCGTTTAGCAAACTGAGAGAAGGAAAATGATGATTAGCTTTTAGGCGTGTAATATGATGTAGAGCATTAGCCAATTCAATCTTTATTGTCTTGTTTATATAGCACTGAATTTGTTGAACGTTGGAGCAATAATCTTGATTCAATGCCAATAACAAACTTTCCTTATTGAGCAGATCTTGTCTGGAATGATGCCGTTGGTAATAATTCGCTTTGAATGCACAATACTGTTGCTACTTAAAGCGAGTTCTGGCTTTGGCTCATTCTGACTATGCTTAACTGCTGATGAACTGTTGCTGTCTTTATCAGAGTGTTGAGCGCATTTCTGTTCATCAAGCTTCAACATTCGTGTGAGTTGTTCTTCTGATTCTGGTATTCTGATATAGCAACTTCTGATGCTGATGTTAATAACCAATATTCTGATGCTGATTGAGTGTACTCTTGCTGATACCTATCAGAGTTTCTACAAAACAGAAGGTAATAATTTAGGTAGCAAATAGTTCTTACATGAATCACATAATTAATATATCTTCTCATTTTGTTATCATCAAAACTTAAACTTAGGGTAGTAGATTCAAACTTTGTACTAACACCTTCCATAATGATCAGGCTACCATCCATTGCAATAACAAAAATATCGACAACAGACTACCTTCTGTAATGACAAGGCTACCATCCATTGGAGTAACAAAAATATGAACAAAAGACTACCTTCCATAATGACAAGGCTATCATCCATTGGAGTAACAAAATATCGAAAACAGACAACCTTCTATAATGACAAGGCTACCATCAATTGGAGTAACAAAAATATCGACAATAGAGTACCTTCCATAATGACAAGGCTACCATCCATTGGAGTAACAAAAATCTCGACAACAGAGTACCTTCCATAATGACAACTCTACAATCCATTGGAGTAACAAAAATATTGACAATAGACTATGTCCCATAACGACAAGGCTACCATCCATTGGAGTAACAAAAATATGAACAAAAGACTACCTTCCATAATGACAAGGCTACCATCCATTGGAGTAACATAAATCATAACAACAAACTACCTTAAATAATGACAAGGCTATTATCCATTGGAGTAACAAAAATCTAAACAAATGACTACCTTCCATAATTACAAGGCTACCATCCATTGGAGTAACAAAAATCTCGACAACAAATTACCTTCCATAATGACAAGGCTACCCTCTATTGGTATAACAAAAATCTCGACAACAGACTACCTTCCAAAATGACAAGGTTATCATCCTTTGGAATAACAAAAATCTCGACATCATACTACCTTTCATAATGACATGGTACCTTCCAATGGAAAAACAAAAATCTCGACAACAGACTACCTTCCATAATGACAAGGCTGCCATCCATTGGATTAAAAAAAATCTGAACAAAAGACTACCTTCCATAATGAAAAGGCTACCATCCATTGGAGTAACAAAAATCTCGACATCATACTACCTTCCATAATGACAAGGCTACCATCCATTGAAGTAACAAAAATATCAACAACAGACTACCTTCCAGAATCACAAGGGTACCATCCATTGTAGTAACGAAAATCTCGACAACAGACTACCTTCCATAATGACAAGGCTACCACCCATTTGAGTAAAAAAGATATCTACAATATACTACCTTCCATAATGATAAGGCTACCATCCATTGGAATAACAAAAATATCGACAACATAGTACCTTCTGTAATGACAAGGCTACCATCCATTGGAGTAACAAAAATCTGAACAAAAGAGTACCTTCCATAATGACAAGGCTACTATCCATTGGAGTAACAAAAATATCGACAACAAACTACCTTCCAAAGTGACAAGGCTACCATCCATTGGAGTAACAAAAATCTCAAAAACAGACTACCTTCTATAATGACAAGGCTACCATCAATTGGAGTAACAAAAATATCAACAATAGAGTACCTTCCATAATGACAAGGCTACCATCCATTGGAGTAACAAAAATCTCCACAACAGAGTACCTTCCATAATGACAACTCTACAATCCATTGGAGTAACAAAAATATTGACAATAGACTACGGCCCATAACGACAAGGCTACCATCCATTGGAGTAACAAAAGTATGAACAGAAGACAACCTTCCATAATAACAAGGCTACCATCCATTGGAGTAACATAAATCATAACAACAAACTACCTTAAATAATGACAAGGCTATTATCCATTGGAGTAACAAAAATCTAAACAAAAGACTACCTTCCATAATTACAAGGCTACCATCCATTGGAGTAACAAAAATCTCGACAACAGATTACCTTCCATAATGACAAGGCTACCCTCCATTGGTATAACAAAAATCTCGACAACAGACTACCTTCGAAAATGACAAGGTTACCATCCTTTGGAATAACAAAAATCTCGACATCATACTACCTTTCATAATGACAAGGTACCATCCAATGGAAAAACAAAAATCTCGACAACAGACTACCTTCCATAATGACAAGGCTACCATCCATTGGATTAACAAAAATCGGAACAAAAGACTACCTTCCATAATGAAAAGGCTACCATCCATTGGAGTAACAAAAATCTAGACATCATACTACCTTCCATAATGACAAGGCTACCATCCATTGAAGTAACAAAAATATCAACAACAGACTACCTTCCAGAATAACAAGGTACCATCCATTGTAGTAACGAAAATCTCGACAACAGACTACCTTCCATAATGACAAGGCTACCACCCATTGGAGTAAAAAAGATATCTACAATATACTACCTTCAATTATGATAAGGCCACCATCCATTGGAATAACAAAAATATCGACAACATACTACCTTCTGTAATGACAAGGCTACCATCCATTGGAGTAACAAAAATCTGAACAAAAGAGTACCTTCCATAATGACAAGGCTACCATCCATTGGAGTAACAAAAATTTCGACAACAGACTACCTTCCATAGTCACAAGGCTACCATCCATTGGTGTAACAAAAATCTCAAAAACAGACTACCTTCTATAATGATAAGGCTACCATCAATTGGAATAACAAAAATATCGACAACAGAGTACCTTCCATAATGACAAGGCTACCATCCATTGGAGTAACAAAAATCTAGACAACAGAGTACCTTCCATAAAGACAAGGCTACAATCCATTGGAGTAACAAAAATATTGACAATAGACTACGTCCCATAATGACAAGACTAACATCCATTGGAGTAACAAAAATATGAACAAAAGACTACCTTCCATAATGACAAGGCTACCATCCATTGGAGTAACATAAATCATAACAACAGACTACCTTAAATAATGACAAGGCTATTATCCATTGGAGTAACAAAATTATAAACAAAATACTACCTTCCATAATTACAAGGCTACCATCCATTGGAGTAACAAAAATCTCGACAACAGATTACCTTCCAAAATGACAAGGCTACCCTCCATTGGTATAACAAAAATCTCGACAACAGACTACCTTCAAAAATTACAAGGTTACCATCCTTTGGAATAACAAAAATCTCGACATCATACTACCTTTCATAATGACAAGGTACCATCCAATGGAATAACAAAAATCTCGACAATAGACTACCTTCCATAATGACAAGGCTACCATCCATTGGATTAACAAAAATCTGAACAAAAGACTACCTTCCATAATGAAAAGGCTACCATCCATTGGAGTAACAAAAATCTAGACATCATACTACCTTCCATAATGACAAGGCTACCATCCATTGAAGTAACAAAAATATCAACAACAGACTACCTTCCAGAATAACAAGGGTACCATCCATTGTATTAACAAAAATCTCGACAACAGACTACCTTCCATAATGACAAGGCTACCACCCATTGGAGTAAAAAAGATATCTACAATATACTACCTTCCATAATGATAAGGCTACCATCCATTGGAATAACAAAAATATCGACAACATACTACCTTCTGTAATGACAAGGCTACCATCCATTGGAGTAACAAAAATCTGAACAAAAGAGTACCTTCAATAATGACAAGGCTACTATCCATTGGAGTAACAAAAATCTCGACAACAAACAACCTTCCATAGTGACAAGGCTACCATCCATTGGAGTAACAAAAATCTCAAAAACAGACTACCTTCTATAATGACAAGGCTACCATCAATTGGAGTAACAAAAATATCAACAATAGAGTACCTTCCATAATGACAAGGCTACCATCCATTGGAGTAACAAAAATCTCGACAACAGAGTACCTTCCATAATGACAACTCTACAATCCATTGGAGTAACAAAAATATTGACAATAGACTACGTCCCATAACGACAAGGCTACCATCCATTGGAGTAACAAAAGTATGAACAAAAGACTACCTTCCATAATGACAAGGCTACCATCCATTGGAGTAACATAAATCATAACAACAAACTACCTTAAATAATGACAAGGCTATTATCCATTGGAGTAACAAAAATCTAAACAAAAGACTACCTTCCATAATTACAAGGCTACCATCCATTAGAGTAACAAAAATCTCGACAATAGATTACCTTCAATATTGACAACGCTACCCTCCATTGGTATAACAAAAATCTCGACAACAGACTACCTTCGAAAATGACAAGGTTACCATCCTTTGGAATAATAAAAATCTCGACATCATACTACCTTTCATAATGACAAGGTACCATCCAATGGAAAAACAAAAATCTCGACAACAGACTACCTTCCATAATGACAAGGCTACCATCCATTGGATTAACAAAAATCGGAACAAAAGACTACCTTCCATAATGAAAAGGCTACCATCCATTGGAGTAACAAAAATCTAGACATCATACTACCTTCCATAATGACAAGGCTACCATCCATTGAAGTAACAAAAATATCAACAACAGACTACCTTCCAGAATAATAAGGTACCATTCATTGTAGTAACGAAAATCTCGACAACAGACTACCTTCCATAATGACAAGGCTACCACCCATTGGAGTAAAAAAGATATCTACAATATACTACCTTCAATTATGATAAGGCCACCATCCATTGGAATAACAAAAATATCGACAACATACTACCTTCTGTAATGACAAGGCTACCATCCATTGGAGTAACAAAAATCTGAACAAAAGAGTACCTTCCATAATGACAAGGCTACCATCCATTGGAGTAACAAAAATTTCGACAACAGACTACCTTCCATAGTCACAAGGCTACCATCCATTGGTGTAACAAAAATCTCAAAAACAGACTACCTTCTATAATGATAAGGCTACCATCAATTGGAATAACAAAAATATCGACAACAGAGTACCTTCCATAATGACAAGGCTACCATCCATTGGAGTAACAAAAATCTAGACAACAGAGTACCTTCCATAAAGACAAGGCTACAATCCATTGGAGTAACAAAAATATTGACAATAGACTACGTCCCATAATGACAAGACTAACATCCATTGGAGTAACAAAAATATGAACAAAAGACTACCTTCCATAATGACAAGGCTACCATCCATTGGAGTAACATAAATCATAACAACAGACTACCTTAAATAATGACAAGGCTATTATCCATTGGAGTAACAAAAATATAAACAAAATACTACCTTCCATAATTACAAGGCTACCATCCATTGGAGTAACAAAAATCTCGACAATAGATTACCTTCCAAAATGACAAGGCTAACCTCCATTGGTATAACAAAAATCTCGACAACAGACTACCTTCGAAAATTACAAGGCTACCATCCTTTGGAATAACAAAAATCTCGACATCATACTACCTTTCATAATGACAAGGTACCATCCAATGGAAAAACAAAAATCTCGACAACAGAATACCTTCCATAATGAAAAGGCTACCATCCATTGGATTAACAAAAATCAGAACAAAAGACTACCTTCCATAATGAAAAGGCTACCATCCATTGGAGTAACAAAAATCTAGACATCATACTACCTTCCATAATGACAAGGCTACCATCCATTGAAGTAACAAAAATATCAACAACAGACTACCTTCCAGAATAACAAGGGTACCATCCATTGTAGTAACGAAAATCTCGACAACAGACTACCTTCCATAATGACAAGGCTACAACCCATTGGAGTAAAAAAGATATCTACAAATTACTACCTTCAATTATGATAAGGCCTCCATCCATTGGAATAACAAAAATATCGACAACATACTACCTTCTGTAATGACAAGGCTACCATCCATTGGAGTAACAAAAATCTGAACAAAAGAGTACCTTCCATAATGACAAGGCTACCATCCATTGGAGTAACAAAAATCTCGACAACAGACTACCTTCCATATTGACAAGGCTACCATCCATTGGAGTAACAAAAATCTCAAAAACAGACTACCTTCTATAATGATAAGGCTACCATCAATTGGAATAACAAAAATATCAACAACAGAGTACCTTCCATAATGACAAGGCTACCATCCATTGGAGTAACAAAAATCTAGACAACAGAGTACCTTCCATAAAGACAAGGCTACAATCCATTGGAGTAACAAAAATATTGACAATAGACTACGTCCCATAATGACAAGACTACCATCCATTGGAGTAACAAAAATATGAACAAAAGACTACCTTCCATAATGACAAGGCTACCATCCATTGGAGTAACATAAATCATAAAAACAGACTACCTTCAATAATGACAAGGCTATTATCCATTGGAGTAACAAAAATCTAAACAAAAGACTACCTTCCATAATTACAAGGCTACAATCCATTGTAGTAACAAAAATCTCGACAACAGATTACCTTCCAAAATGACAAGGCTACCCTCCATTGGTATAACAAAAATCTCGACATCATACTACCTATCATAATGACAAGGTACCATCCAATGGAAAAACAAAAATCTAGACAACAGACTACCTTCCATAATTATAAGGCTTCCATCCATTGGATTAACAAAAATCTGAACAAAAGACTACCTTCCATAAGGAAAAGGCTACCATCCATTGGAGTAACAAAAATCTAGACAACAGACTACCTTCCAGAATGACAAGGGTACCATCCATTGTAGTAACGAAAATCTCGACCACAAACTACATTCCATAATGACAAGGCTACCACCCATTGGAGTAAAAAAGATATCTACAATATACTACCTTCCATAATGATAAGGCTACCATCCATTGGAATAACAAAAATATCGACAACATACTACCTTCTGTAATGACAAGGCTACCATCCATTGGAGTAACAAAAATCTGAACAAAAGACTACCTTCCATAATGACAAGGCTACCATCCATTGGAGTAACAAAAATCTCGACAACAGACTACCTTCCATAGTGACAAGGCTACCATCCATTGGAGTAACAAAAATCTCGACAAAAGACTACCTTCCATAATGACAAGGCTACCTTCCATTGGAGTAACAAAAATATCGACAACAGACTACCTTCCAAAATGACAAGGTAACCATCCTTTGGAATAACAAAAATCTCGACATCAGACTACCTTTCATAATGACAAGGTACCATCCAATGGAAAAACACAAATCTCGACAACAGACTACCTTACATAATGACAAGGCTACCATCCATTGGATTAACAAAAATCTGAACAAAAGACTACCTTCCATAATGAAAAGGTTACCATCCATTGGAGTAACAAAAATCTCGACATTATACTACCTTCCATAATGACAAGGCTACCATCCATTAGAGTAACAAAAATATCAACAACAGACTACCTTCCAGAATGACAAGGGTACCATCCATTGTAGTAACGAAAATCTCGACAATAGACTACCTTCCATAATGACAAGGCTACCACCCATTGGAGTAAAAAAGATATCTACAATATACTACCTTCCATAATGATAAGGCTACCATCCATTGGAATAACAAAAATATCGACAACATACTACCTTCTGTAATGACAAGGCTACCATCCATTGGAGTAACAAAAATCTGAACAAAAGACTACCTTCCATAATGACAAGGCTACCATCCATTGGAGTAACAAAAATCTCGACAACAGACTACCTTCCATAGTGACAAGGCTACCATCCATTGGAGTAACAAAAATCTCGACAAAAGACTACCTTCCATAATGACAAGGCTACCTTCCATTGGAGTAACAAAAATATCGACAACAGACTACCTTCCAAAATGACAAGGTAACCATCCTTTGGAATAACAAAAATCTCGACATCAGACTACCTTTCATAATGACAAGGTACCATCCAATGGAAAAACACAAATCTCGACAACAGACTACCTTACATAATGACAAGGCTACCATCCATTGGATTAACAAAAATCTGAACAAAAGACTACCTTCCATAATGAAAAGGTTACCATCCATTGGAGTAACAAAAATCTCGACATTATACTACCTTCCGTAATGACAAGGCTACCATTCATTGGAGTAACAAAATTCTCGACAACTGACTACCTTCCATAATGACAAGTCTACCATCCATTGGAGTAACAAAAATATGAACAAAAGACTAGCTTCCGTAATGACAAGGCTACCATCCATTGGAGTAACAAAAATCTAAACAAAAGACTACCTTCCATAATTACAAGGCTACCATCCATTGGAGTAACAAATATCTCTACAACAGACTACCTTCCATAAAGACAAGGCTACCCTCCATTGGAGTAACAAAAATCTCGACAACAGACTACCTTCCATAGTGACAAGGCTACCATCCATTGGATTAACAAAAATCTGAACAAAAGACTACCTTCCCTAATGAAAAGGCTACCATCCATTGGAGTAACAAAAATCTCGACATCATACTACCTTCCATAATGACAAGGCTACCATCCATTGGAGTAACAAAAATATCAACAACAGACTACCTTCCAGAATGACAAGGGTACCATCCATTGTAGTAACGAAAATCTCGACAATAGAATACCTTCCATAATGACAAGGCTACCACCCATTGGAGTAAAAAAGATATCTACAATATATTACCTTACATAATGATAAGGCTACCATCCATTGGAATAACAAAAATATCGACAACATACTACCTTCTGTAATGACAAGGTTACCATCCATTAGAGTAACAAAAATCTGAACAAAAGTCTACCTTCCATAATGACAAGGCTACCATCCATTGGAGTAACAAAAATCTTGACAACAGACTACCTTTCATAGTGACAAGTCTACCATCCATTTGAGTAACAAAAATCTCGAAAAAAGACTAACTTCTATAATGACAAGGCTACCATCAATTGGAATAACAAAAATATCGACAACAAAGTACCTTCCATAATGACAAGGCTACCATCCATTGGAGTAACAAAAATATCAACAACAGACTACCTTCCACAATGACAAGGGTTCCATCCATTATAGTACCGAAAATCACAACAACAGACTACCTTCCATAATTATAAGGCTACCACCCATTGGAGTAAAAAAGATATCTACAATATACTACCTTCCATAATGATAAGGCTAACATCCATTGGAATAACAAAAATATCGACAACAGACTACCTTCTGTAATGACAAGGCTACCATCCATTGGAGTAACAAAAATCTGAACAAAAGACTACCTTCCATAATGACAAGGCTACCATCCATTAGAGTAACAAAAATCTCGACAACAGACTACCTTCCATAATGACAAGGCTACCATCCATTAGAGTAACAAAAATATCGAAAACAGACTACCTTCTATAATGACAAGGCTACCATCAATTGGAGTAACAAAAATATCAACAACAGAGTACCTTCCATAATGACAAGGCTACCATCCATTGGAGTAACAAAAATCTCGACAACAAAGTACCTTCCATAATGACAAGGCTACAATCCATTGGAGTAACAAAAATATTGACAATAGTCTATGTCCCATAATGACAAGGCTACCATCCATTGGAGTAACAAAAATCTCGACAACAGACTACCTTCCATAATGACAAGGCTACCATCCATTGGAGTAACAAAAATATTGACAACAGAGTACCTTCCATAATGACAAGGCTACCATCCATTGGAGTAACAAAAATCTCGACAACAGACAACCTTCTATAATGACAAGGCTACCATGCATTGGAGTAACAAAAATCTGAACAAAAGACTACCTTCCATAAGGACAAGGCTACCATCCATTGGAGTAACAAAAATCTCGACAACAGACTACCTTCCATAATGACAAGGCTACCATCCATTGGAGTAACAAAAATATCGACAACAGACTACCTTCCATAATGACAAGGCTACCATCCATTAGAGTAACAAAAATATAGACAATAGAGTACCTTCCATAATGACAAGGCTACCATCCATTGGAGTAACAAAAATCTCGACAACAGAGTACCTTCCATAATGACAAGGCTACAATCCATTAGAGTAACAAAAATATTGACAATAGACTACGTCCCATAATGACAAGGCTACCATTCATTGGAGTAACAAAAATCTCGACAACTGACTACCTTCCATAATGACAAGGCTACCATCCATTGGAGTAACAAAAATATTGACAATAGACTACGTCCCATAATGACAAGGCTACCATCCATTGAAGTAACAAAAATCTCGACAACAGATTGGCTTCAATAATCAAAAGGCAACCATCCATTAGAGTAACAAAAATCTTGACAATATACTACCTTCCATAATGACAAGGTTTCCATCCATTGGAATAAAAAAAATCAAGAAAGCAGGCTACCTTCCATAATCACAAGGCTACCCTCCAATGGAATAACAATAATCTAGACAACAGACTACGTTTCATAATGACAAGGCTACCATCCATTGGAGTAACAAAAATCTTGACAAGAGACTACGTTCCATAATGACAAGGCTACCACCCATTGAAGAAAAAAAGATATCTACAATATACTACCTTCCAAAATGATAAGGATACCATCCAATGGAGTAACAAAAATATCGACAACAGACTACCATCCATTGGAGTAACAAAAATATGAACAAAAGACTAGCTTCCGTAATGACAAGGCTACCATCCATTGGAGTAACAAAAATCTAAACAAAAGACTACCTTCCATAATTACAAGGCTACCATCCATTGTAGTAACAAAAATCTCGACAACAGACTACCTTCCATAATGACAAGGATACCCTTCATTGGAGTAACAAAAATCCCGACAACAGACTACCTTCCAAAATGACAAGGTTACCATCCTTTGGAATAATAAAAATCTCGACATCAGACTACATTTTATAATGACAAGGTACCATCCAATGGAAAAACAAAAATCTCGACAATAGACTACCTTCCATAATGACAAGGCTACCATCCATTGGATTAACAAAAATCTAAACAAAAGACTACCTTCCATAATGAAAAGGCTATCATCCATTGGAGTAACAAAAATCTCGACATCATACTACCTTCCAGAATGACAAGGGAACCATCCATTGTAGTAACAAAAATCTCGACAACATAGTACCTTCCAAAATGACAAGGCTACAATCCATTAGATTAACAAAAATATTGACAACAGACTACGTCCCATAATGACAAGGCTACCACCCATTGGAGTAAAAAAGATATCTACAATATACTACCTTTCATAATGATAAGGATACCATCCATTGGAATAACAAAAATATCGACAACAGACTACCTTCCATAATGACAAGGCTACCATCCATTGGAGTAACAAAAATATCGATAACAGACTACCTTCCATAATGAAAAGGATACCATCCATTAGAGTAACAAAAATCTCGACAATAGACTGGCTTCCATAATCAAAAGGCAACCATCCATTAGAGTAACAAAAATCTTGACAATATACTACCTTCCGTAATGACAAGGTTTCCATCCATTGGAATAACAAAAATCAAGAAAGCAGGCTACCTTCCATAATCACAAGGCTACCCTCCAATGGAATAACAATAATCTAGACAACGGACTACGTTTTATAATGACAAGGCTACCATCCATTGGAGTAACAAAAATCTCGACAAGAGACTACCTTCCATAATGACAAGGCTACCACCCATTGGAGTAAAAAAGATATCTACAATATACTACCTTCCAAAATAATAAGGCTACCATCCAATGGAGTAACAAAAATATCGACAACAGACTACCTTCTGTAATGATAAGTCTACCATCCATTGGAGTAACAAAAATATGAACAAAAGACTACCTTCCATAATTACATGGCTACCATCCTTTGTAATAACAAAAATCTCGACATGAGACTACCTTTCATAATGACAAGGTACCATCCAATGGAAAAACAAAAATCTCGACAACAGACTACCTTCCATAATGACAAGGCTACCATCCATTGGATTAACAAAAATCTGAACAAAAGACTACCTTCCATAATGAAAAGGCTACCATCCATTGGAGTAACAAAAATCTCGACATCATACTACCTTCCATAATGACAAGGCTACCATCCATTGGAGTAACATAAATATCAACAACAGACTACCTTCCAGAATGACAAGGGTACCATCCATTTTAGTAACGAAAATCTCGATAACATACTACCTTCCATAATGACAAGGCTACCACCCATTGGAGTAAAAAAGATATCTACAATATACTACCTTCCATAATGATAAGGATACCATCCATTGGAATAACAAAAATATCGACAACATACTACCTTCTGTAATGACAAGGCTACCATCCATTGGAGTAACAAAAATCTGAACTAAAGACTACCTTCCATAATGACAAGGCTACCATCCATTGGAGTAACAAAAATCTCGACAACAGACTACCTTCCATAGTGACAAGGCTACCATCCATTGGAGTAACAAAAATCTCGAAAAAAGACTACCTTGTATAATGACAAGGCTACCATCAATTGGAATAACAAAAATATCGACAACAAAGTACTTTCCATAATGACAAGGCTACCATCCATTGGAGTAAACAAAATATCAACAACAGACTACCTTCCAGAATGACAAAGGTTCCATCCATTGTAGTAACGAAAATCTCAACAACAGACTACCTTCCATAATGACAAGGCTACCACCCATTGGAGTAAAAAAGATATCTACAATATACTACCTTCCATAATGATAAGGCTACCATCCATTGGAATAACAAAAATATCGACAACAGACTACCTTCTGTAATGACAAGCCTACCATCCATTGGAGTAACAAATATCTGAAAAAAAGACTACCTTCCATAATGACAAGGCTACCATCCATTAGAGTATCAAAAATCTCGACAACAGACTACCTTCCATAATGACAAGGCTACCATCCATTAGAGTCACAAAAATCTCGAAAACAGACTACCTTCTATAATGACAAGGCTACCATCAATTGGAGTAACAAAAATATCGACAACAGAGTACCTTCCATAATGACAAGGCTACAATCCATTGGAGTAACAAAAATCTCGACAACAGACTACCTTCCAAAATGAAAAGGTTACCATACATTGGAATAACAAAAATCATGACATCAGAATACCTTCCATAATGCCAAGGCTACCATCCAATGGAATAACAAAAATCTCGACAAAAGACTACCTTCCATAATGACAAGGCTACCATCCATTAGATTAACAAAAATTTTAACGACAGACTAGCTTCCATAATGAAAAGGCTACCACCCATTGGAGTAACAAAAATCTCGACAACAGACTTCCTTCTGTAATGACAAGGCTACCATCCATTCGAGTAACAAAAATATGAACAAAAGTCAACCTTCCATAATGACAAGGCAACCATCCATTGGAGTAACAGAAATCATAACGACAGACTTCCTTCAATAATGACAAGGCCACTATCCATTAGAGTAACAAAAATCTGAAGAAAAGACTACCCTCCATAACTACAAGGCTTCCATCCATTGGAGTAACAAAAATCTCGACAACAGACTACCTTCCATAATGACAAGGCTACCATCCATTGGAGTAAAAGAAATATTGACAACAAAGTACCTTCCATAATGACAAGGCTACCATCCATTGGAGTAACAAAAATCTCGACAACAGACTACCTTCTATAATGACAAGGCTACCATCCATTGGAGTAACAAAAATCTGAACAAATGACTACCTTCCATAAGGACATGGCTACCATCCATTGGAGTAAAAAAAATCTCGACAACAGACTACCTTCCATAATGACAAGGCTACCATCCATTAGAGTAACAAAAATATAGACAATAGAGTACCTTCCATAATGACAAGGCTACCATCAATTGGAGTAACAAAAATCTCGACAATAGAGTACCTTCCATAATGACAAGGCTAAAATCCATTAGAGTAACAAAAATATTGACAATAGACTATGTCCCATAATGACAAGGCTACCATTCATTGGAGTAACAAAAATCTCGATAACTGACTACCTTCCATAATGACAAGACTACTATCCATTGGAGTAACAAAAATACTGACAGTAGACTACGTCCCATAATGACAAGGCTACCATCCATTGGAGTAACAAAAATCTCGACAACAAACTACCTTCCAAAATGACAAGGTTACCATACATTGGAATAAAAAAAATCTTGACATCAGACTACCTTCCATAATGACAAGGCCACCATCCATTGGAGTAACAAAAATATCGACAACAAACTACCTTCCATATATAAAAGGATACCATCCATTGGAGTAACAAAAATCTCGACAATAGATTGGCTTCAATAATCAAAAGGAAACCATCCATTAGAGTAACAAAAATCTTGACAATATACTACCTTCCATAATGACAAGGTTTCCATCCATTGGAATAACAAAAATCAAGAAAGCAGGCTACCTTCCATAATCACAAGGCTACCCTCCAATGGAATAACAATAATCTAGACAGACTATGCTTCATAATGACAAGGCTACCATCTATTAGAGTAACAAAAATCTCGACAAGAGACTACCTTCCATAATGACAAGGCTACCACCTATTGAAGTAAAAAAGATATCTACAATATACTACCTTCGAAAATGATAAGGCTACCATCCAATGGAGTAACAAAAATATCGACAACAGACTACCTTCTATAATGACAAGTCTACCATCCATTGGAGTAACAAAAATATGAAAAAAAGACTAGCTTCCGTAATGACAAGGCTACCATCCATTGGAGTAACAAAAATCTCGACAACAGACTACCTTCCATAATGACAAGGCTACCCTCCATTGGAGTAACAAAAATCTCGACAACAGACTACCTTCCAAAATTACAAGGTTACCATCCTTTGGAATAACAAAAATCTCGACATCAGACTACCTTTCATAATGACAAGGTACCATCCAATGGAAAAACAAAAATCTCGACAACAGACTACCTTCCATAATGAAAAGGCTACCATCCATTAGATTAACAAAAATCTAAACAAAAGACTACCTTCAATAATGAAAAGGCTACCATCCATTGGAGTAACAAAAATCTCCACATCATACTACCTTACATAATGACAAGGCTACAATCCATTGGAGTAACAAAAATATCAACAACAGACTACCTTCCAGAATGACAAGGGTACCATCCATTGTTGTAACGAAAATCTCGACAATAGAATACCTTCCATAATGACAAGGCCACCACCAATTGGAGTAAAAAAGATATCTACAATATACTACCTTCCATAATGATAAGGCTACCATCCATTGGAATAACAAAAATATCGACAACATACTACCTTCTGTAATGACAAGGCTACCATCCATTGGAGTAACACAAATATGAACAAAAGACTACCTTCCATAATGACAAGGCTACCATCCATTGGAGTAACAAAAATCTTGACAACAGACTACCTTTCATAGTGACAAGGCTACCATCCATTTGAGTAACAAAAATCTCAAAAAAAGACTAACTTCTATAATGACAAGGCTACCATCAATTGGAATTACAAAAATAACGACAACAAAGTACCTTCCATAATGACAAGGCTACCATCCATTGGAGTTACAAAAATATCAACAACAGACTACCTTCCAGAATGACAAGGGTTCCATCCATTGTAGTACCGAAAATCTCAACAACAGACTACCTTCCATAATGATAAGGCTACCACCCATTGGAGTAAAAAAGATATCTACAATATACTACCTTCCATAATGATAAGGCTAACATCCATTGGAATAACAAAAATATCGACAACAGACTACCTTCTGTAATGACAAGGCTACTATCCATTGGAGTAACAAAAATCTGAACAAAAGACTACCTTCCATAATGACAAGGCTACCATCCATTAGAGTAACAAAAATCTCGACAACAGACTACCTTCCATAATGAAAAGGCTACCATCCATTAGAGTAACAAAAATATCGAAAACAGACTACCTTCTATAATGAAAAGGCTACCATCAATTGGAGTAACAAAAATATCGACAACAGAGTACCTTCCATAATGACAAGGCTACCATCCATTGGAGTAACATAAATCTCGACAACAAAGTACCTTCCATAATGACAAGGCTACAATCCATTGGAGTAACAAAAATATTGACAATAGTCTACGTCCCATAATGACAAGGCTACCATCCATTGGAGTAACAAAAATCTCGACAACAGACTACCTTCCATAATGACAAGGCTACCATCCATTGGAGTAACAAAAATATTGACAACAGAGTACCTTCCATAATGACAAGGCTACCATCCATTGGAGTAACAAAAATCTCGACAACAGACTACCTTCTATAATGACAAGGCTACCATCCATTGGAGTAACAAAAATTTGAACAAAAGACTACCTTCCATAAGGACAAGGTTACCATCCATTGGAGTAACAAAAATCTCGACAACAGACTACCTTCCATAATGACAAGGCTACCATCCATTGGAGTAACAAAAAACTCGACAACAGACTACCTTTCATAATGACAAGGCTACCATCAATTAGAGTAACAAAAATATAGACAATACAGTACCTTCCATAATGACAAGGCTACCATCCATTGGAGTAACAAAAATCTCGACAACATAGTACCTTCCATAATGACAAAGCTACAATCCATTAGAGTAACAAAAATATTGACAATAGACTACGTCCCATAATGACAAGGCTACCATTCATTGGAGTAACAAAAATCTCGACAACTGACTAACTTCCATAATGACAAAGCTACCATCCATTGGAGTAACAAAAATATTGACAATAGACTACGTCCCATAATGACAAGGCTACCATCCATTGGAGTAACAAAAATCTCGGCAACAAACTACCTTCCAAAATGACAAGGTTACCATACATTGGAATAAAAAAAATCTTGACATCAGTCTACCTTCCATAATGACAAGGCCACCATCCATTGGAGTAACAAAAATATCGACAACAAACTACCTTCCATAATTAAAAGGATACCATCCAGTGGAGTAACAAAAATCTCGACAACATATTGGCTTCAATAATCAAAAGGCAACCATCCATTAGAGTAACAAAAATCTTGACAATATACTACCTTCCATAATGACAAGGTTTCCATCCATTGGAATAACAAAAATCAAGAAAGCAGGCTACCTTCCATAATCACAACGCTACCCTCCAATGGAATAACAATAATCTAGACAACAGACTGCATTTTATAATGACAAGGCTACCATCCATTGGAGTAACAAACATCTCGACAAGAGACTACCTTCCATAATGACAAGGCTACCACCCATTGAAGCAAAAAAGATATCTACAATATACTACCTTCCAAAATGATAAGGATACCATCCAATGGAGTAACAAAAATATCGACAACAGACTACCATCCATTGGAGTAACAAAAATATGAACAAAAGACTAGCTTCCGTAATGACAAGGCTACCATCCATTGGAGTAACAAAAATCTAAACAAAAGACTACCTTCCATAATTACAAGGCTACCATCCATTGGAGTAACAAAAATCTCGACATCACACTACCTTCCATAATGACAAGGCTACCCTCCATTGGAGTAACAAAAATCTCGATAACAGACTACCTTCCAAAATGACAAGGTTACCATCCTTTGGAATAACAAAAATCTCGACATCAGACTACCTTTCATAATGACAAGGTATCATCCAATGGAAAAACAAAACTCTCGACAACAGACTACCTTCCATAATTACAAGGCTACCATCCATTGGATTAACAAAAATCTAAACAAAAGACTACGTTCCATAATCAAAAGGCTACCATCAATTGGAGTAAAAAAAATCTCAACATCATACTACCTTCCATAATGACAAGGCTACCATCCATTGGAGTAACAAAAATATCAACAACAGACTACCTTCCAGAATGACAAGGGTACCATCCTTTGTAGTAACAAAAATCTCGACAACATATTACCTTCCATAATGACAAGGCTACCACCCATTGGAGTAAAAAAGATATCTACAATATACTACCTTCCATAATGATAAGGCTACCATCCATTGGAATAACAAAAATATCTACAACATACTACCTTCTGTAATGACAAGGCTCCCATCCATTGGAGTAACAAAAATCTGAACAAAAGACTACCTTCCATAATGACAAGGCTACCATCAATTGGATTAACAAAAATCTCGACAACAGACTACCTTCCATAGTGACAAGGCTACCATCCATTGGAGTAACAAAAATCTCGAAAAAAGACTACCTTCTATAATGACAAGGCTACCATCAATTCGAATAACAAAAATATCGACAACAAAGTACCTTCCATAATGACAAGGCTACCATCCATTGGAGTAACAAAAATATCAACAACAGACTACCTTCCAGAATGACAAGGGTTCCATCCATTGTAGTACCGAAAATCTCGACAACAGACTACCTTCCATAATGATAAGGCTAACACCCATTGGAGTAAAAAAGATATCTACAATATATTACCTTCTATAATGATAAGGCTACCATCCATTGGAATAACAAAAATATCGACAACAGACTACCTTCTGTAATGACAAGGCTAACATCCATTGGAGTAACAAAAATCTGAACAAAAGACTACCTTCCATAATGACATGGCTACCATCCATTAGAGTAAGAAAAATCTCGACAACAGACTACCTTCCATAATGACAAGGCTACCATCCATTAGAGTAACAAAATCTCGAAAACAGACTACCTTATATAATGACAAGGCTACCATCAATTGGAGTAACAAAAATATCGACAACAGATCCATAATGATAAGGCTACCATCCATTGGAGTAAGAAAAATCTCGACAACAAAGTACCTTCCATAATGACAAGGCTACAATCCATTGGAGTAACAAAAATATTGACAATAGTCTACGTCCCATAATGACAAGTCTACCATCCATTGGAGTAACAAAAATCTCGACAACATACTACCTTCCAAAATGACAAGGTTACCATACATTGGAATAACAAAACTTTGAACTACAGACTAGCTTCCATAATGAAAAGGCTACCACCCATTGGAGTAACAAAAATCTCGACAACAGACTTTCTTCTGTAATGATAAGGCTACCATCCATTGGAGTAACAGAAATCATAACGACAAACTTCCTTCAATAATGACAAGGCCACTATCCATTGGAGTAACAAAAATCTGAAGAAAATACTACCTTCCATAATTACAAGGCTTCCATCCATTGAAGTAACAAAAATCTCGACAACAGACTACCTTCCATAATGACAAGGCTACCATCCATTGGAGTAACAAAAATATTGACAACAGAGTACCTTCCATAATGACAAGGCTACCATCCATTGGAGTAACAAAAATCTCGACAACAGACTACCTTCTATAATGACAAGGCTACCATCCATTGGAGTAACAAAAATCTCGACAACAGACTACCTTCCATAGTGACAACGCTACCATCCATTGGAGTAACAAAAATCTCGAAAAAAGACTACCTTCTATAATGACAAGGCTACCATCAATTGGAATAACAAAAATATCGACAACAAAGTACCTTCCATAATGACAAGGCTACCATCCATTGGAGTAAAAAAAAATAGACAACGGAGTACCTTCCATAATGACAAGGCTACCATCCATTGGAGTAACAAAAATCTCGACAACAGAGTACCTTCCATAATGACAAGGCTACCATTCATTGGAGTAACAAAAATCTCGACAACTGACTAACTTCCATAATGACAAGGCTACCATCCATTGGAGTAACAAAAGTATTGACAATAGACTACGTCCCATAATGACAAGGCTACCATCCATTGCAGTAACAAAATTCTCGACAACAAACTACCTTCAAAAATGACAAGGTTACCATACATTGGAATAAAAAAAATCTTGACATTAGACTACCTTCCATAATGACAAGGCCACCATCCATTGGAGTAACAAAAATATTGACAACAGACTACCTTCCATAATTAAAAGGATACCATCCAATGGAGTAACAAAAATATCGATAACATATTGGCTTCAATAATCAAAAGGCAACCATCCATTAGAGTAACAAAAATCTTGACAATATACTACCTTCCATAATGACAAGGTTTCCATCCATTGGAATAACAAAAATCAAGAAAGCAGGCTACCTTCCATAATCACAAGGCTACCCTCCAATAGAATAACAATAATCTAGACAACAGACTACGTTTCATAATGACAAGGCTACCATCCATTGGAGTAACAAAAATCTCGACAAGAGACTACCTTCCATAATGACAAGGCTACCACCCATTGAAGTAAAAAAGATATCTACCATATACTACCTTCCAAAATGATAACGCTACCATCCAATGGAGTAAAAAAAATATCGACAACAAACTACCTTATGTAATGACAAGTCTACCATCCATTAGAGTAACAAAAATATGAATAAAAGACTAGCTTCCGTAATGACAAGGCTCCATCCATTAGAGTAACAAAAATCTAAACAAAAGACTACCTTCCATAATGACAAGGCTACCATTCATTGGAGTAACAAAAATCTCGACAACTGACTAACTTCCATAATGACAAGGCTACCATCCATTGGAGTAACAAAAGTATTGACAATAGACTACGTCCCATAATGACAAGGCTACCATCCATTGCAGTAACAAAATTCTCGACAACAAACTACCTTCAAAAATGACAAGGTTACCATACATTGGAATAAAAAAAATCTTGACATTAGACTACCTTCCATAATGACAAGGCCACCATCCATTGGAGTAACAAAAATATTGACAACAGACTACCTTCCATAATTAAAAGGATACCATCCAATGGAGTAACAAAAATATCGATAACATATTGGCTTCAATAATCAAAAGGCAACCATCCATTAGAGTAACAAAAATCTTGACAATATACTACCTTCCATAATGACAAGGTTTCCATCCATTGGAATAACAAAAATCAAGAAAGCAGGCTACCTTCCATAATCACAAGGCTACCCTCCAATAGAATAACAATAATCTAGACAACAGACTACGTTTCATAATGACAAGGCTACCATCCATTGGAGTAACAAAAATCTCGACAAGAGACTACCTTCCATAATGACAAGGCTACCACCCATTGAAGTAAAAAAGATATCTACCATATACTACCTTCCAAAATGATAACGCTACCATCCAATGGAGTAAAAAAAATATCGACAACAAACTACCTTATGTAATGACAAGTCTACCATCCATTAGAGTAACAAAAATATGAATAAAAGACTAGCTTCCGTAATGACAAGGCTCCATCCATTAGAGTAACAAAAATCTAAACAAAAGACTACCTTCCATAATTACAAGGCTACCATCCATTGGAGTAGCAAAAATCTCGACAACAGACTACCTTCCATAATGACAAGGCTACCCTCCATTGGAGTAACAAAAATCTCGACAACATACTACCTTCCAAAATGACAAGGTTACAATCCTTTGGAATAACAAAAATCTCGACATCAGACTACCTTTAATAATGACAAGGTACCATCCAATGGAAAAACAAAAATCTCGACAACAGACTACCTTCCATAATGACAAGGCTACAATCCATTGGATTAACAAAAATCTGAATAAAAGACTACCTTCCATAATGAAAAGGCTACCATCCATTGGAGTAACAAAAATCTCGACATCATACAACCTTCCAAAATGACAAGGGTACCATCCATTGGAGTAACAAAAATATCAACAACAGACTACCTTCAAGAATGACAAGGGTACCATCCATTGTAGTAACGAAAATCTCGACAATAGACTACCTTCCATAATGACAAGGCTACCACCCATTGGAGTAAAAAAGATATATACAATATACTACCTTCCATAATGATAAGGCTACCATCCATTGGAATAACAAAAATATCAACAACATACTACCTTCTATAATGACAAGGCTACCATCAATTGGAATAACAAAAATATCGACAACATACTACCTTCTGTAATGACAAGGCTACCATCCATTGGAGTAACAAAAATCTGATCAAAAGACTACCTTCCATAATGACAAGGCTAGCATCCATTAGAGTAACAAAAATCTCGACAACAGACTACCTTCTATGGTGACAAGGCTACCATCCATTGGAGTAACAAAAATCTCGAAAAAAGACTACCTTCTATAATGACAAGGCTACCATCAATTGGAATAAAAAAAATATCGACAACAGAGTACCTTCCATAATGACAAGGCTACCATCCATTGGAGTAACAAAAATATCAACAACAGACTACCTTCCAGAATGACAAGGGTTCCATCCATTGTAGTACCGAAAATCTCAACAACAGACTACCTTCCATAATGACAAGGCTACCACCCATTGGAGTAAAAAAGATATCTACAATATACTACCTTCCATAATGATAAGGCTACCATCCATTGGAATAACAAAAATATCGACAACAAACTACCTTCTGTAATGACAAGGCTAGCATGCATTGGTGTAACAAAAATCTGAACAAAAGACTACCTTCTATAATGACAAGGATACCATCCATTGGAGTAACAAAAATCTCGACAACAGACTACCTTCCGTAATGACAAGGCTACCATCCATTTGAGTAAAAAAAATCTCGAAAATAGACTACCTTCTATAATGAGAAGGCTACCATCAATTGGATTAAGAAAAATATCAACAACAAAGTACCTTCCATAATGACAAGGCTTCCATCCATTGGAGTAACAAAAATCTCGGCAATAGAGTACCTTCCATAATGACAAGGCTACAATCCATTGGAGTAACAAAAATATTGAAAATAGACTACGTCCCATAATGACAAGGTTACCATCCATTGGAGTAACAAAAATCTCGACAACAAACTACCTTCCAAAATGACAAGGTTACCATACATTGGAATAACAAAAATCCTGACATCAGACTACCTTCCATAATGCGAAGGTTACCATCCAATGGAATAACAAAAATATCGACAAAAGACTACCTTCCATAATGACAAGGCTACCATCCATTGGATTAACAAAAATTTGAACAACAGACTAGCTTCCATAATGAAAAGGCTATCACCCATTGGAATAACACAAATCTCGACAACAGACTTCCTTCTGTAATGACAAGGCTACCATCCATTGGAGTAACAAAAATATGAACAAAAGACTACCTTCCATAATGACAAGGCTACCATCCATTGGAGTAACAGAAATCATAACGGCAGACTTCCTTCAATAATGACAAGGCCACTATCCATTGGAGTAACAAAAATCTGAAGAAAAGACTACCTTCCATAATTAAAAGGCTTCCATCCATTGGAGTAACAAAAATCTCGACCACATACTACCTTCCATAATGACAAGGGTACCATCCATTGGAGTAAAAAAACTATTGACAACAGAATACCTTCCATAATGACAAGGCTACCATCCATTGGAGTAACAAAAATCGCGACAAGAGAGTACCTTCCATAATGACAAGGCTACAATCCATTGGAGTAACAGAAATATTGACAACAGACTACTTCCCATAATGACAAGGCTACCATCCATTGGAGTAACAAAAATCTCGACAACAGACTAACTTCTATAATGACAACGCTACCATCCATTGGAGTAACAAAAATCTGAACAAAAGACTACCTTCCATAAGGACAAAGCTACCATCCATTGGAGTAACAAAAATCTCGACAACAGACTACCTTCCATAATGACAAATCTACCATCCATTAGAGTAACAAAAATATAGAAAACAGAGTACCTTCCATAATGACAAGGCTACAATCCATTGGAGTAACAAAAATATTGACAATAGACTACGTCCCATAATGACAAGGCTACTATCCATTGGAGTAACAAAAATCTCGACAACAGACTACCTTCCAAAATGACAAGGTTACCATACATTGGAATAACAAAAATCCTGACATCAGACTACCTTCCATAATGCGAAGGTTACCATCCAATGGAATAACAAAAATATCGACAAAAGACTACCTTCCATAATGACAAGGCTACCATCCATTGGATTAACAAAAATTTGAACAATAGACTAGCTTCCATAATGAAAAGGCTATCACCCATTGGATAACAAAAATCTCGACAACAAACTTCCTTCTGTAATGACAAGGCTACCATCCATTGGAGTAACAAAAATATGAACAAAAGACTACCTTCCATAATGACAAGGCTAGCATCCATTGGAGTAATAGAAATCATAACGGCAGACTTCCTTCAATAATGACAAGGCCACTATCCATTGTTGTAACAAAAATCTGAAGAAAAGATTACCTTCCATAATTACAAGGCTTCCATCCATTGGAGTAACAAAAATCTCGACCACAGACTACCTTCCATAATGACAAGGCTACCATCCATTGGAGTAACAAAAATATTGACAACAGAGTACCTTCCATAATGACAAGGCTACCATCAATTGGAGTAACAAAAATCGCGACAAGAGAGTACCTTCCATAATGACAAGGCTACAATCCATTGGAGTAACAAAAATATTGACAACAGACTACGTCCCATAATGACAAGGCTACCATCCATTGGAGTAACAAAAATATCGACAACAGACTAACTTCTATAATGACAACACTACCATCCACTGGAGTAACAAAAATATGAACAAAAGACTACCTTCCATAAGGACAAGGCTACCATCCATTGGAGTAACAAAAATCTCGACAACAGACTACCTTCCATAATGACAAATCTACCATCCCTTAGAGTAACAAAAATATAGAAAACAGAGTACCTTCCATAATGACAAGGCAACCATCCATTGGAGTAACAAAAATCTCGACAACAGAGTAGCTTCCATAATGACAAGGCTACAATCCATTAGAGTAACAAAAATCTTGACAATATAGTACCTTCACTAATGACAAGGCTACCATCCATTGGAATAACAAAAATATAGACAACAGAGTACCTTCCATAATGACAAGGCTACCATCCATTGGAGTAACAAAAATCTCGACAACAGACTACCTTCCAAAATGACAAGGTTACCATACATTGGAATAACAAAAATATTGACATCAGACTACCTTCCATAATGACAAGGCCACCATCCATTGGAGTAACAAAAATATCGACAATAGACTTCCTTCCATAATGAAAAGGATACCATCCATTGGAGTAACAAAAATCTCGACAACAGATTAGCTTCCATAATCAAAAGGCAACCATCCATTAGAGTAACAAAAATATTGACAATATACTACCTTCCATAATGACAAGGTTTCCATCCATTGGAATAACAAAAATCAAGAAAGCAGGCTACCTTCCATAATCACAAGGCTACCCTCCAATGGAATTACAAAAATCTAGACAACAGACTACGTTTCATAATGACAAGGCTACCATCCATTGGAGTAACAAAAATCTCGACAAGAGACTACCTTCCATAATGACAATGCTACCACCCATTGGAGTAAAAAAGATATCTACAATATACTACCTTCCAAAATGATAAGGCTACCATCCATTGGAGTAACAAAAATATTGACAACAGACTACCTTCTGTAATGACAAGGCTACGATCCATTGGAGTAACAAAAATATGAACACAAGACTAGCTTCCGTAATGACAAGGCTACCATCCATTGAAGTAACAAAAATCTTGAAAACAGACTACCTTCCATAATGACAAGGCTACCCTCCATTGGAGTAAAAAAAATCTCGACAACAGACTACCTTCCAAAATGACAAGGTTACCATCCTTTAGAATAACAAAAATCTCGAAATCAGACTAACTTTCATAATGACAAGGTACCATTCAATGGAAAAACAAAAATCTCGACAACAAACTACCTTCCATAATGACAAGGCTACCATCCATTGGATTAACAAAAATTTGAACAAAAGACTACCTTCCATAATGAAAAGGCTACCATCCATTGGAGTAACAAAAATCTCGACATCATACTACCTTCCATAATGACAAGGATACCATCCATTGGAGTAACAAAAATATCAACAATAGACTACCTTCCAGAATGACAAGGGTACCATCCATTATAGTAACGAAAATCTCGACAATAGACTACCTTCCATAATGACAAGGCTACCACCCATTGGAGTAAAAAAGATATCTACAATATACTACCTTCCATAATGATAAGGCTACCAACCATTGGAATAACAAAAATATCAACAACATACTACCTTCTGTAATGACAAGGCTACCATCCATTGGAGTAACAAAAATCTGAACGAAAGACTACCTTCCATAATGACAAGGCTACCATCCATTGGAGTAAAAAAAATCTCGACAATATACTACCTTCCATAGTGACAAGGCTACCATCCATTGGTGTAACAAAAATCTCGAAAACAGACTACCTTCTATAATGACAAGGCTTCCATCAATTGGAATAACAAAAATATCGACAACAGAGTACCTTCCATAATGACAAGGCTACAACCCATTGAAGTAACAAAATTATTAACAACAAACTACCTTCCATAATGACAAGGGTTCCATCCATTGTAGTAATGAAAATCTCAACAACATACTACCTTCCATAATGACAAGGCTACCACCCATTGGAGTAAACAAAATCTAAACAAAAGACTACCTTCCATAATGACAAGGCTACCATCCATTAGAGTAACAAAAATCTCGACAACATACTACCTTCTATAATGACAAGGCTACCATCCATTGGAGTAACAAAAATCTCGACAACAGACTACCTTCCATAATGACAAGGCTACCATCCATTGGAGTAACAAAAATATCGAAAACAAACTACCTTCTATAATGACAAGGCTACCATCAATTGGAGTAACAAAAATATCGAAAACAGAGTACCTTCCATAATGACAAGGCTACCATCCATTGGAGTAACAAAAATCTCGACAACAGAGCACCTTCCATAATGACAAGGCTACCATCAACAGGAGTAACAAAAATATCAACAACATATTACCTTCCAGAATTACAAGGCTACCATCCATTGTAGTAACGAAAATATCGACAACATACTATCTTCCATAATGATAAGGCTACCATCCATTGGAGTAACAAAAATCTTGACAACAAATTACCTTCCAAAATGACAAGGTTACCATACATTGGAATAACAAAAATCCTGACATCAGACTACCTTCCATAATGCCAAGGCTACCATCCAATGGAATAAAAAAAATCTCGACAAAAAACTACCTTCCATAATGACAAGGCTACCACCCATTGCAGTAACAAAAATCTCGACAATAGACTTCCTTCTGTAATGACAAGGCTACCATCCATTGGAGTAACAAAAATATGAGCAAAATACTACCTTCCATAATGACAAGGCTACCATCCATTGGAGTCATAGAAATCATAACGACAGACTTCCTTCAATAATGACAAAGCCACTATCCATTGGAGTAACAAAAATCTGAAGAAAAGACTACCTTCAATAATTACAAGGCTTCCATCCATTGGAGTAATAAAAATCTCGACAACAGACTACCTTCCATAATGACAAGGCTACCATCCATTGGAGTAACAAAAATATTGACAACAAAGTACCTTCCATAAGGACAAGGCTACAATCCATTGGAGTAAGAGAAATATTTACAACAGACTACGTCCCATAATGACAAGGCAACCATCCATTGGAGTAACAAATATCTCGACAACAAACTACCTTCTATAATGACAAGGCTACCCTCCATTGGAGTAACAAAAATCTCGACAACAGACTACCTTCCAAAATGAGAAGGGTACCATCCTTTGGAATAACAAAAATCTCGACATCAGACTACCTTCCATAATGAAAAGGTACCATCTAATGGAACAACAAAATCTGGACAACAGACTACCTTCCATAATGACAAGGCTAGCATCCATTGGATTAACAAAAATCTGAACAACAGAGTACCTTCCATAATGAAAAGGCTACCATAATATCAAGGCTACCATCCATTGGAGTAACAAAAATATTAACAATAGACTACCTTCCAAAATGACAAGGCTACCATCCATTGTAGTAACGAATATCTCGACAACAGACTACCTTCCAAATGACAAGGCTACCACCCATTGGAGTAAAAAAGATATCTACAATATACTACCTTCCACAATGATAAGGCTACCATCCATTGGAATAACAAAAATATCGACAACAGACTACCTTCTGTAATGACAAGGCAACCATCCATTGGAGTAACAAAAATATGAATAAAAGACTAGCTTCCGTAATGACAAGGCTACCTTCCATTGGAGTAACAAAAATCATAACGACAAAATACCTTCCATAATGACAAGGCTACCATCCATTTGAGTAACATAAATCTCGACAACAGACTACCTTCCATAATGACAAGGCTACCATCCATTGGAGTAACAAAAATCTCGACTACAAACTACCTTCCATAATGACAAGGCTACCATCCATTGGAGTAACAAAAATATTGACAACAGACAACGTCCCATAATGACAAGGCTACCGTCCATTAGAGTATTAAAAATCTCGACAACAGACTACCTTCCATAATGAAAAGGCTAACATCCATTGGAGTAACAAAAATCTCGACAACAGACTACCTTCCAAAATGACAAGGTTACCATACATTGGAATAACAAAAATCTCGACATCAGACTACCTTCCATAATGAAAATGTACCATCTAATGGAATAACAAAAACTCGACAACATAATACCTTCCATAATGACAAGGCTACCATCCATTGGATTAACAAAAATCTAAACAACAGACTAGGTTCCATAATGACAAGGCTACCACACATTGGAGTAACACATATCTCAACGAAAAACTACCTTCCATAATGAAAAGGATACCATCCATTGGAGTAACAAAAATCTTGACAACAGACTTGCTTCCATAATGAAAAGGCTACCATCCATTGGAATAACAAAAATCAAGAAAATAGACTACCTTCCATAATCACAACGCTACCATCCAATGGAATAACAAAAATCTAGACAACAGACTACGTTTCATAATGACAAGGCTACCATCCATTGGAGTAACAAAAATCTCGACAAGAGACTACCTTCCATAATGGCAAGGCTACCATCCATTAGAGTAACAAAAATCTCGACAACAAACTACCTTCTAGATTGACAAGGCTACCATCCATTGGAGTTACAAAATGATGAACAAAAGACTACCTTCCATAATGACAAGGTTACCATCCATTGGAATAAGAAAAATCTCGACAACAGACTACCTTCCATAATGACAAGGCTACCATCCAATGGAGTAACAAAAATTCCGACAACAGCCTACCTTCCAAAATTAAAAGGGTACCATCCATTGGAGTAACAAAAATATCGACAACAGACTACCTTCTAAAATGACAAGGTTACCATCCTTTGGAATAACAAAAATCTCGACATCAGACTACCTTCCATAATGACAAGGTACCATCCAATGGAACAACAAAAATCTCGATAACATGCTACCTTCCATAATGACAAGGCTACCATCCATTGGATTAACAAAAATATAAACAAAAGACTACCTTCCAGAATGACAAGGCTACCATCCATTGGAGTAACAAAAATCTCGACATCTTACTAACTTCCATAATGACAAGGCTACCGTCCATTGGAGTAACAAAAATATCAACAACAGACTACCTTCCAGAATGACAAGGCTACCATCCATTGTAGTAACGAAAATCTCGACAACATACTATCTTCCATAATGACAAGGATTCCATCCATTGGAATAACAAAAATATCGACAACAGAGTACCTTCCATAATGACAAGGCTACCATTCATTGGAATAACAAAAATATCGACAACAGAGTACCTTCCATAATGAAAAGGCTACCATCCATTAGAGTAACAAAAATATTGACATAAGAGTACCTTCCATAATGACAAGGCTACAATCCATCGGAGTAACAAAAATATTGACAATAGACTACGTCCCATAATGACAAGGCTACCATCAATTGGAATAACAAAAATCCTGACATCAGACTACCTTCCACAATGCCAAGGCTACCATCCAATGGAATAAAAAAAATCTCGACAAAAAACTACCTTCCATAATGGCATGGCTACCATCCATTGGATTAACAAAAATTTGAACAACAGACTAGCTTCCATATTTAAATGGCTACCACCCATTGGAGTAACAAAAATCTCGTCAACAGACTTCCTTCTGTAATGATAAGGCTACCATCCATTGGAGTAACAAAAATATGAACAAAAGACTACCTTCCATAATGACAAGGCTACCATCCATTGGAGTCACAGAAATCATAACGACAGACTTCCTTCAATAATGACAAGGCCACTATCCATTGGAGTAACAAAAATTTGAAGAAAAGACTACCTTCCATAATTACAAGGCTTCCATCCATTGGAGTAATAAAAATCTCGACAATAGACTACCTTCCATAAAGACAAGGGTACCATCCATTGGAGTAACAAAAATATTGACAACAAAGTACCTTCCATAATGACAATGCTACAATCCATTGGAGTAAGAGAAATATTTACAACAGACTACATCCCATAATGACAAGACTACCATCCATTGGAGTAAGAAATATCTCGACAACAGACTACCTTCTATAATGACAAGGCTACCCTCCATTGGAGTAACAAAAATCTCGACAACAGATTACCTTCCAAAATGATAAGGTTACCATCCTTTGGAATAACAAAAATCTCGACATCAGACTACCTTCCATAATGAAAAGGTACCATCTAATGGAACGACAAAATCTGGACAACAGACTACCTTCCATAATGACAAGGCTACCATCCATTGGATTAACAAAAATCTGAACAACACAGTACTTTCCATAATGAAAAGGCTACCATAATATCAAGGCTACCATCCATTGGAGTAACAAAAATATTAACAACAGACTACCTTCCAAAATGACAAGGCTATAATCCGTTGGAGTAACAAAAATTCGACAACAGACTACCTTCCAAAATGACAAGGTTACCATCCTTTGGAATAACAAAAATCTCGACATCAGACTACCTTCCATAATGAAAAGGTACCATCTAATGGAACAATAAAATCTGGACAACAGACTACCTTCCATAATGACAAGGCTACCATCCATTGGATTAACAAAAATCTAAACAACAGACTAGGCTCCATAATGACAAGGCTACCACACAATGGAGTAACAAATATCTCAACGACAAACTACCTTCCATAATGAAAAGGATACCATCCATTGGAGTAACAAAAATCTCGACAACAGACTTGCTTCCATAATGAAAAGGCTACCATCGATTGGAATAACAAAAATCAAGAAAACAGACTACCTTCCATAATCACAACGCTACCATCCAATGGAATAACAAAAATCTAGACAACTGACTACGTTTCATAATGACAAGGCTACCATCCATTGAAGTAACAAAAATCTCGACAAGAGACTACCTTCCATAATGGCAAGGCTACCATCCATTAGAGTAACAAAAATCTCGACAACAAACTTCCTTCCATAACAACAACAAACTACCTTCTAGATTGACAAGGCTACCATCCATTGGAGTTACAAAATGATGAACAAAAGACTACCTTCCATAATGACAAGGTTACCATCCATTGGAATAAGAAAAATCTCGACAACAGACTACCTTCCATAATGACAAGGCTACCATCCAATGGAGTAACAAAAATTCCGACAACAGGATACCTTCCATAATTAAAAGGGTACCATCCGTTGGAGTAACAAAAATCTCGACAACAGACTACTTTCCATAATGACAAGTATACAATCCATTGGAATAACAAAAATATCGACAACAGCCTACCTTCCATAATGACAAGGCTACAATCCAATGAAGTAACAAAAATCTTGAAAACAGAATACCTTCCATAATTACAAGTTGACCATCCACTGGAGTAACAAAAATATCGACAACATACTACCTTCTAAAATGACAAGGTTACCATCCTTTGGAATAACAAAAATCTCGACATCAGACTACCTTCCATAATGACAAGGTACCATCCAATGGAACAACAAAAATCTCGATAACATGCTACCTTCCATAATGACAAGGCTACCATCCATTGGATTAACAAAAATATAAACAAAAGACTACCTTCCATAATGAAAAGTCTACCATCCATTGGAGTAACAAAAATCTCGACATCTTACTAACTTCCATAATGACAAGGCTACCATCCATTGGAGTAACAAAAATATCAACAACAGACTACCTTCCAGAATGACAAGGCTACCATCCATTGTAGTAACGAAAATCTCGACAACATACTATCTTCCATAATGACAAGGATTCCATCCACTGGAATAACAAAAATATCGACAACAGAGTACTTTCCATAATGACAAGGCTACCATCCATTGGAATAACAAAAATATCGACAACAGAGTACCTTCCATAAAGAAAAGGCTACCATCCATTTGAGTAACAAAAATATTAACAAAAGAGTACCTTCCATAATGACAAGGCTACAATCCATCGGAGTAACAAAAATATTGACAATAGACTACGTCCCATAATGACAAGGCTACCATCAATTGGAATAACAAAAATCCTGACATCAGACTACCTTCCACAATGCCAAGGCTACCATCCAATGGAATAAAAAAAATCTCGACAAAAAACTACCTTCCATAATGGCATGGCTACCATCCATTGGATTAACAAAAATTTGAACAACAGACTAGCTTCCATAATGAAATGGCTACCACCCATTGGAGTAACAAAAATCTCGTCAACAGACTTCCTTCTGTAATGATAAGGCTACCATCCATTGGAGTAACAAAAATATGAACAAAAGACTACCTTCCATAATGACAAGGCTACCATCCATTGGAGTCACAGAAATCATAACGAAAGACTTCCTTCAATAATGACAAAGGCCACTATCCATTGGAGTAACAAAAATCTGAAGAAAAGACTACCTTCCATAATTAAAAGGCTTCCATCCATTGGAGTAATAAAAATCTCGACAATATACTACCTTCCATAAAGACAAGGGTACCATCCATTGGAGTAACCAAAATATTGACAACAAAGTACCTTCCATAATGACAAGGCTACCATCCATTGGAGTAACAAATATCTGGACAACAGACTACCTTCTATAATGACAAGGCTCCCCTCCATTGTAGTAACAAAAATCTCGACAACAGACTACCTTCCAAAATGACAAGGTTTCCATCCTTTGGAATAACAAAAATCTCGACATCAGACTACCTTCCATAATGAAAAGGTACCATCCATTGGATTAACAAAAATCTGAACAACAAAGTACTTTCCATAATGAAAAGGCTACCATCCATTGGAGTAACAAAAATATTAACAACAGACTACCTTCCAAAATGACAAGGCTACCATCCATTGTAGTAACGAAAATCTCGACAATAGACTACCTTCCAAATGACGAGGCTACCACCCATTGGAGTAAAAAAGATATCTACAATATACTACCTTCCATAATGATAAGGCTACCATCCATTGTAATAACAAAAATATCGACAACAAACTACCTTCTGTAATGACAAGGCTACCATCCTTTGGAGTAACAAAAATATGAATAAAAGACTAGCTTCCGTAATGACAAGGCTACCTTCCATTGGAGTAACAAAAATCATAACGACAGACTACCTTCCATAATGACAAGGCTACCATCCATTTGAGTAACAAAAATCTCGACAACAGACTACCTTCCATAATGATAAGGCTACCATCCATTGGAGTAACCAAAATAACGACAATAGAGTACTTTCCATAATGACAAGGCTACCATCCAACTGAGTAACAAAAATCTCGACAACAGACTACCTTCCATAATGATAAGGCTACCATCCATTGGAGTAACAAAAATATCGACAACAGACTACCTTCCAAAATGGCAAGGGTACCATACATTGGAATAACAAAAATCCTGACATCAGACTACCTTCCATAATGGCAACGCTACCATCCAATGGAATAACAAAAACTCGACAACATAATACCTTCCATAATGACAAGGCTACAATCCATTGGATTAACAAAAATATAAACAACAGACTAGGTTCCATAATGACAAGGCTACCACACATTGGAGTAACAGATATCTCAACGACAAACTACCTTCCATAATGAAAAGGATACCATCCATTGGAGTAACAAAAATCTCGACAGCAGACTGGCTTCCATAATGAAAAGGCTACCATCCATTGGAATAACAAAAATCAAGAAAACAGACTACCTTCCATAATCACAATGCTACCATTCAATGGAATAACAAAAATCAAGACAACAGACTACGTTTCATAATGACAAGGCTACCATCCATTGGAGTAACAAAAATCTCGACAAGAGACTACCTTCCATAATGGCAAGGCTACCATCCATTAGAGTAAGAAAAATCTCGACAACAAACTGCCTTCCATAACAACAACAAACTACCTTCTAGATTGACAAGGCTACCATCCATTGGAGTTACAAAAATATGAACAAAAGACTACCTTCCATAATGACAAGGCTACCATCCATTGGAATAAGAAAAATCTCGACAACAGACTACCTTCCATAATGACAAGGCTACCATCCAATGGAGTAACAAAAATTCCGACAACAGACTACCTTCCATAATTAAAAGGGTACCATCCATTGGAGTAACAAAAATCTCGACAACAGACTACTTTCCATAATGACAAGTATACAATCCATTGGAATAACAAAAATCTCGACAACAGCCTACCTTCCATAATGACAAGGCTACAATCCAATTAAGTAACAAAAATGTCGACAACAGACTACATTCTAAAATGACAAGGTAACCATCCTTTGGAATAACAAAAATCTCGACATCAGACTACCTTTCATAATGACAAGGTACCATCCAATGGAACACCAAAAATATCGACAACATGCTACCTTCCATAATGACAAGGCTACCATCCATTGGATTAAAAAAAATATAAACAAAAGACTACCTTACATAATGAAAAGTCTACCATCCATTGGAGTAACAAAAATCTCGACATCATACTACCTTCCATAATGACAAGGCTACCATCAATTGGAGTAACAAAAATATCAACAACAGACTACTTTCCAGAATGACAAGGCTACCATCCATTATAGTAACGAAAATCTCGACAACATACTATCTTCCATAATGACAAGGATACCATCCATTGGAATAACAAAAATATCGACAACAGAGTACCTTCCATAATGACAAGTATACCATCAATTGGAATAACAAAAATATTGACATCAGAGTACCTTCAATAATGACAAGGCTACCATCCATTGGAGTAACAAAAATATCGACAACGGAGTACCTTCCATAATGACAAGGCTACAATCCATCGGAGTAACAAAAATATTGACAATATACTACGTCCCATAATGACAAGGCTACCATCAATTGGTGTAACAAAAATCTCGACAACACACTACCTTCCAAAATGACAAGGCTACCATACATTGGAATAACAAAAATCCTGACATCAGACTACCTTCCCTAATGAAAAGGCCACCATCCATTGGAGTAACAAAAATATCGACAACATACTACCTTCCATAATGAAAAGGGTACCATCCATTGGAGTAACAAAAATCTCGACAATAGACTAGCTTCCATAATCAAAAGGCTACCATCCATTAGAGTAACAAAAATCTTGACAATATACTACCTTCCATAATGACAAGGTTTCCATCCATTGGAATAACAAAAATTAAGAAAGCAGACTACCTTCCATAATCACAAGGCTACCTTCCAATGGAATAACAAAAATCTACACAACATACTACATTTCATAATGACAAGGCTACCATCCATTGGAGTAACAAAAATCTCGACAAGAGACTACCTTCCATAATGACAAGGCTACCACCCATTTGAGTAAAAAACATATCTACAATATACTACCTTCCATAATGACAAGGCTACCATCCATTGGAGTAACAAAAATATCGACAACAAACTACCTTCCATAATGACAAGGCTGCCATCCATTAGAGTAACAAAAATATCGACAACAGAGTACCATCCATAATAACAAGGCTACCTTCCAACTGAGTAACAAAAATCTCAACAACAGAGTACCTTCCATAATGACAAGGCTACAATCCATTGGAGTAACAAAAATATTGACAACAGACAACGTCCCATAATGACAAGGCTATTATCCATTAGAGTATGAAAAATCTCGACAACAGACTACCTTCCATAATGACAAGGCTACCATCCATTGGAGTAACAAAAATCTCGACAACAGAATACCTTCCAAAATGACAAGGTTACCATACATTGGAATAACAAAAATCCTGACATTAGACTACCTTCCATAATGACAAGGCTACCATCCAATGGAATAAGAAAAACTCGACAACAGACTACCTTCCATAATGACAAGGCTACCATCCATTGGATTATCAAAAATCTAAACAACATACTAGCTTCCATAATGACAAGGCTACCACACATTGGAGTAACAAAAATCTCGACAACAGACTACCTTCCATAATGACAAGGCTACCATCCATTGGAGTAACAAAAATATCGACAACAGACTACCTTCCATAATGAAAAGGATACCATCCATTGGAGTAACAATAATCTACACAACAGACTGGCTTCCATAATGAAAAGGCTACCATCCATTGGAATAACAAATATCAAGAAAACAGACTACCTTCCATAATCAGAAGGCTACCATCCAATGGAATAACAAAAATCTAGAAAATAGACTACTTTCCAGAATGACAAGGCTACCCTCCATTATAGTAACGAAAATCTCGACAACATACTATCTTCCATAATGACAAGGATACCATCCATTGGAATAACAAAAATATCGACAACAGAGTACCTTCCATAATGACAAGGATACCATCAATTGGAATAACAAAAATATTGACATCAGAGTACCTTCAATAATGACAAGGCTACCATCCATTGGAGTAACAAAAATATCGACAACAGAGTACCTTCCATAATGACAAGGCTACAATCCATCGGAGTAACAAAAATATTGACAATATACTACGTCCCATAATGACAAGGCTACCATCAATTGGTGTAACAAAAATCTCGACAACAGACTACCTTCCAAAATGACAAGGCTACCATACATTGGAATAACAAAAATCCTGACATCAGACTACCTTCCCTAATGAAAAGGCCACCATCCATTGGAGTAACAAAAATATCGACAACATACTACCTTCCATAATGAAAAGGATACCATCCATTGGAGTAACAAAAATCTCGACAATAGACTAGCTTCCATAATCAAAAGGCTACCATCCATTAGAGTAACAAAAATCTTGACAATATACTACCTTCCATAATGACAAGGTTTCCATCCATTGGAATAACAAAAATCAAGAAAGCTGACTACCTTCCATAATCACAAGGCTACCTTCCAATGGAATAACAAAAATCTACACAACAGACTACATTTCATAATGACAAGGCTACCATCCATTGGAGTAACAAAAATCTCGACAAGAGACTACCTTCCATAATGACAAGGCTACCACCCATTTGAGTAAAAAACATATCTACAATATACTACCTTCCATAATGACAAGGCTACCATCCATTGGAGTAACAAAAATATCGACAACAAACTACCTTCCATAATGACATGGCTGCCATCCATTAGAGTAACAAAAATATCAACAACAGAGTACCATCCATAATAACAAGGCTACCTTCCAACTGAGTAACAAAAATCTCAACAACAGAGTACCTTCCATAATGACAAGGCTACAATCCATTGGAGTAACAAAAATATTGACAACAGACAACGTCCCATAATGACAAGGCTATTATCCATTAGAGTATGAAAAATCTCGACAACAGACTACCTTCCATAATGACAAGGCTACCATCCATTGGAGTAACAAAAATCTCGACAACAGAATACCTTCCAAAATGACAAGGTTACCATACATTGGAATAACAAAAATCCTGACATTAGACTACCTTCCATAATGACAAGGCTACCATCCAATGGAATAAGAAAAACTCGACAACAGACTACCTTCCATAATGACAAGGCTACCATCCATTGGATTATCAAAAATCTAAACAACATACTAGCTTCCATAATGACAAGGCTACCACACATTGGAGTAACAAAAATCTCGACAACAGACTACCTTCCATAATGACAAGGCTACCATCCATTGGAGTAACAAAAATATCGACAACAGACTACCTTCCATAATGAAAAGGATACCATCCACTGGAGTAACAATAATATACACAACAGACTACCTTCCATAATGAAAAGGCTACCATCCATTGGAATAACAAATATCAAGAAAACAGACTACCTTCCATAATCACAAGGCTACCATCCAATGGAATAACAAAAATCTAGAAAATAGACTACGTTTCATAATGACAAGGCTACCATCCATTGGAGTAACAAAATTCTCGACAAGAGACTACCTTCCATAATGGCAAGGCTACCATACATTAGAGTAACAAAAATATCGCAACAAGCTGCCTTCCATAACGACAATAAACTACCTTCTAGATTGACAAGGCTACCATCCATTGGAGTTACAAAAATATGAATAAAAGACTACCTTCCATAATGACAAGGCTACCATCCATTGGAATAAGAAAAGTCTCGACAACAGACTACCTTCCATAATGACAAGGCTACCATCCATTGGAATAAGAAAAGTCTCGACAACAGACTACCTTCCATAATGACAAGGCTACCATCCAATGGAGTAACAAAAATTCAGACAACAGACTACCTTCCATAATGAAAAGGGTACCATCCATTAGAGTAACAAAAATCTCGACAACAGACTACTTTCCATAATAACAAGTCTACAATCCATTGGAATAACAAAAATCTCGACAACAAACTACCTTCCATAATGACAAGGATACATTCCAATGAGGTAACAAAAATCTTGACAACAGACTACCATCCATAATTACAAGTCTACCATCCACTGGAGTAACAAAAATCTTAACAACGGACTACCTTCTAAAATGACAAGGTTACCATCCTTTGGAATAAAAAAAATCTCGACATCAGACTACCTTCCATAATGACAAGGTACTATCCAATGGAGCAACAAAAATCTCGACAACAGACTACCTTCCATAATGACAAGGCTACCATCCATTGGATTACCAATAATATGAACAAAAGACTACCTTCCATAATGAAAAGGCTACCATCCATTGGAGTACCAAAAATCTCGACATCATACTACCTTCCATAATGACAAGGCTACCATCCATTGGAGTAACAAAAATCTCGACAACATACTACCTTCCATAATGACAAGGCTACCACCAATTGGAGTAAAAAAGATATCTACAATATACTACCTTCCATAATTATAAGGTTACCATCCATTGGAATAACAAAAATATCGACAATAGACTACCTTCTGTAATGACAAGGCCACCATCCATTGAAGTAACAAAAATCTGAACAAAAGAATACTCTCCATAATGACAAGGCTACCATCCATTGGAGTAACAAAAATATCGACAACAGACTACCTTCCAAAATGACAAGGTTACCATACATTGGAATAACAAAAATCTTGACATCAGACTACCTTCTATAATGACAAAGCTACCATCCAATGGAATAACAAAAACTCGACAGCAGACTACCTTCCATAATGATAAGGCAACCATCCATTGGATTAACAAAAATCTAAACAACAGACTAGCTTCCATAATGACAAGGCTACCACACATTGGAGTAACAGATATCTCAACGACAAACTACCTTCCATAATGACAAGTCTACCATCCATTGGAGTAACAAAAATATCGACAACAAACTACCTTCCAAAATGAAAAGGATACCATCCATTGGAGTAACAAAAATCTTGACAACAGACTACCTTCCATAATGAAAAGGCTACCATCCATTGGAATAACAAAAATCAAGAAAACAGACTACCTTCCGTAATCACAAGGCTACCATCCAATGGAATAACAAAAATCTAGACAACAGACTACGTTTCATAATGACAAGGCTACTATCCATTGGAGTAACAAAAATCTCGACAAGAGACTACCTTCCATAATGGCAAGCCTACCATCCATTAGAGTAATAAAAATCTCTACAACAAACTGCCTTCCCTAATGACAACAAACTACCTTCTAGATTGACAAGGCTACCATCCATTGGAGTTACAAAAATCTGAACAAAAGACTACCTTCCATAATGACAAGGCTACCATCCATTAGAATAAGAAAAATCTCGACAACAGACTACCTTCCATAATGACAAGGCTACCATCCAATGGAGTAACAAAAATTCTGACAACAGACTACCTTCCATAATGAAAAGGGTACCATCCATTGGAGTAACAAAAATCTGAACAAAAGACTACTCTCCATAATGACAAGGCTACCATCCATTGGAGTAACAAAAATCTCGACAACAGACTTCGTTCTGTAATGACAAGGCTACCATCCATTGGAGTAACAAAAATATGAACAAAAGACTACCTTCCATAATGACAACGATACCATCCATTGGAGTAACAGAAATCATAAAGACAGACTACCTTCAATAATGACAAGGCTACTATCCAATGGAGTAACAAAAATATGAACAAAAGACTACCTTCCATAATTACAAGGCTACCATCCATTGGAGTAACAAAAATCTAGACAACAGACTACCTTCCAAAATGACAAGGCTACCATCCATTGGAGTAACAAAAATATTGACAACAGAGTAACTTCCATAATCACAAGGCTACCATCCATTGGAGTAACAAAAATCTCAACAACAGAGTACCTTCCATAATGACAAGGCTACAATCCATTGGAGTAATAGAAATATTGAAAATAGACTATGTCCCATAATGATAAGGCTACCATTCATTAGAGTAACAAATATCTCGACAACAAACTACCTTCCATAATGACAAGGCTACCCTCCGTTATAGTAACCAAGATTTTGACAACAGACTACCTTCCAAAATGACAAGGTTACCATCCTTTGGAATAACAAAAATCTCGACATCAGTCTACCTTCCATAATGACAAGGTACCATCCAACAGAACAACAAAAATCTCGACAACAGACTACCTTTCATAATGACAAGGCTACCATCCATTGGATTAACAAAAATCTGAACAACAAACTACCTTCCATAATGAAAAGGCTACCATAATATCAAGGCTACCATCCATTGGAGTAACAAAAATATTAACAACAGACTACGTTTCATAATGACAAGGCTACCATCCATTGGAGTAACAAAAATCTCGACCAGAGACTACCTTCCATAATGACAAGGCTACCACAAATTGTAGTAAAAAACATATCTACAATATACTACCTTCCATAATGATAAGGCTCCTATCCATTGGAGTAACAAAAATATCGACAACAGACTACCTTCTATAATGAAAAGGCAACCATCCATTGGAGTAACAAAAATATGAACAAAAGACTAGCTTCCGTAATGACAAGGCTACCATCCATTGGAGTAACAAAAATCATAATGATAGACTACCTTCCATAATGACAAGGCTACCATCCATTTGAGTAACAAAAATCTCGACAACAAACTACCTTCCATAATAACAAGGCTACCATCCATTGGAGTAACAAAAATCTCGACAACAAACTACCTTCCATAATTACAAGGTTACCATCCATTGGAGTAACAAAAATATCGACAACAGAGTACCTTCCATAATGACAAGGCTACCACCCAACTGAGTAACAAAAATCTCGACAACAGAGTACGTTCCATAATGACAAGGCTACAATCCATTGGAGTAACAAAAATATTGACAACAAACAACGTCCCATAATGACAAGGCTACCATCCATTAGAGAATTAAAAATCTCGACAACAGACTACCTTCCATAATGACAAGGCTACCATCCATTAGAGTAACAAAAATCTCGACAACAGACTACCTTCCAAAATGACAAGGTTACCATACATTGGAATAACAAAAACTCGACAACAGACTACCTTCCATAATGACAAGGCAACCATCCATTGGATTAACAAAAATCTAAACAACAGACTAGCTTCCATATTGACAAGGCTACCACACATTGGAGTAACAGATATCTCAATGACAAACTACCTTCCATAATGACAAGTCTACCATCCATTGGAGTAACAAAAATATCGACAACAAACTACCTTCCATAATGAAAAGGATACCATCCATTGGAGTAACAAAAATCTTGACAACAGACTACAATCCATAATGAAAAGGCTACCATCCATTGGAATAACAAAAATCAAGAAAACAGACTACCTTCCATAATCACAAGGCTACCATCCAATGGAATAACAAAATTCTAGACAACAGACTACGTTTCATAATAACAAGGCTACTATCCATTGGAGTAACAAAAATCTCGACAAGAGACTACCTTCCATAATGGCAAGGCTACCATCCATTAGAGTAATAAAAATCTCGACAACAAACTGTTTTCCATAATGACAACAAACTACCTTCTAGTTTGACAAGGCTACCATCCATTGGAGTTACAAAAATCTGAACAAAAGACTACCTTCCATAATGACAAGGCTACCATCCCTTGGAGTAACAGAAATTATAACGACAGACTACCTTAAATAATGATAGGCCACTATCCATTGGAGTAACAAAAATCTGAACAAAAGACTACCTTCCATAATTACAAGGCTACCATCCATTGTACTAAGAAAAATCTCGATAACAGACTACCTTCCATAATGACAAGGCTACCATCCATTGGAGTAACAAAAATATTGACAATAGAGTACCTTCCATAATGACAAGGCTACCATCCATTGGAGTAACAAAAATCTCGACAACAGACTACCTTCCATAATGACAAGGATACCATCCATTGGAGTAACAAAAATCTGAAAAACAGACTACCTTCCATAATGAAAAGGCTACCATCCATTGGAGTAACAAAAATATTGACAACAAACTACCTTCCATAATGACAAGGCAACCATCCATTGGAGTAACAAAAATATCAACAACAGACTACCTTCTAGAATGACAAGGCTACCATCCCTTGTAGTAACGAAAATCTCGACAATAGACTACCTTCCATAATGACAAGGCTACCACCCATAGGAGTAAAAAAGATATCTACAATATACCACCTTCCATAATGCTAAGGCTACCATCCATTGGAATAACAAAAATATCGAAAACAGACTACCTTCTGTAATGACAAGGCTACCATCCATTGCAGTAACAAAAATATTAACAAAAGACTACCTTCCATAATGACAAGGATACAATCCATTGGAGTAACAAAAATATTTACAATAGACTACGTCCCATAATGACAAGGCTACCATCCATTGGAGTAACAAAAATCTCTACAACAGACTACCTTCCAAAATGACAAGGTTACCATACATTGGAATAACTAAAATTCTAACATCAGACTACCTTCCATAATGACAAGGCTACCATCCAATGGAATAACAAAAATCTCGACAACAGACTACCTTCCATAATGACAAGGCTACCATCCATTGGAGTAACAAAAATCTCGACAACAGACTACCTTCCATAATGACAAGGCTACCATCCATTGGAGTAACAAAAATCTCGACAACAGACTACCTTCCATAATGACAAGGCTACCTTCCATTGGAGTAACAAAAATATCGACAACAGAGTACCTTCCATAATGACAAGGCTACCATCCATTGGAGTAACATAAATCTCAACAACAGAGTACCTTCCATAATGTCAAGCCTACAATCCATTGGAGTAATAGAAATATTAACAACAGACTATGTCCCATAATGATAAGGCTACCATTCATTAGAGTAACAAAAATCTCGACAACAAACTACCTTCCATAATAAAAAGGTTACCCTCCGTTATAGTAACCAAAATTTTGACAACAGACTACCTTCCAAAATGACAAGGTTACCATCCTTTGGAATAATAAAAATCTCGACATCAGACTACCTTCCATAATGACAAGGTACCATCCAACAGAACAACAAAAATCTCGACAACAGACTACCTTTCATAATGAGAAGGCTACCATCCATTGGATTAACAAAAATCTAAACAACAGACTACCTTCCATAATGAAAAAGCTACCATAATATCAAGGCTACCATCCATTGGAGTAACAAAAATATTAACAACAGACTACGTTTCATAATGACAAGGCTACCATCCATTAGAGTAACAAAAATCTCGACAAGAGACTACCTTCCATAATGACAAGGCTTCCATCAATTGAAGTAAAAAAGATATCTACAATATACTACCTTCCATAATGATAAGGCTACTATCCATTGGAGTATCAAAAATATCGACAACAGAATACCTTCTATAATGACAAGGCAACCATCCAATGGAGTAACAAAAATATGAACAAAAGACTAGCTTCCGTAATGACAAGGCTACCATCCATTGGAGTAACAAAAATCATAACGATAGACTACCTTCCATAATGACAAGGCTACCATCCATTTGAGTAACAAAAATCTCAACAATAGACTACCTTCCATAATGACAAGGCTACCATCCATTGGAGTAACAAAAACCCGACAACAAACTACCTTCCATAATGACAAAGCTACCATCCATTGGAGTAACAAAAATATCGACAACAGAGTACCTTCCATAATGACAAGGCTACCATCCAACTGAGTAACAAAAATCTCGACAACAGAGTACGTTCCATAATTACAAGGCTACAATCCACCATTGGAGTAACAAAAATATTAACAACAGACAACATCCGATAATGACAAGGCTACCATCCATTGGAGTAACAAAAATCTCGACAACAGAATACCTTCCAAAATGACAAGGTTATGATACATTGGAATAACAAAAATCCTGACATCAGACTACCTTCTATAATGACAAAGCTACCATCCAATGGAATAACAAAAACTTGACAATAGATTACCTTCCATAATGACAAGGCAACCATCCATTGGAATAACAAAAATCTAAACAACATAGTCGCTTCCATAATGACAAGGCTACCACACATTGGAGTAACAGATATCTCAAAGACAAACTACCTTCCATAATGACAAGGCTACCATCCATTGGAGTAACAAAAATGTCGACAACAAACTACCTTCCATAATGAAAAGGATACCATCCATTGGAGTAACAAAAATCTTGACAACAGACTACCTACCATAATGAAAAGGCTACCATCCATTGGAATAACAAAAATCAAGAAAATAGACTACCTTCCATAATCACAAGGCTACCATCCAATGGAATAAAAAAATCTAGACAACAGACTACGTTTCATAATGACAATGCTACTATCCATTGGAGTAAAAAAAATCTCGACAACAGACTACCTTCCATAATGGCAAGGCTACCATCCATTAGAGTAACAAAAATCTCGACAACAAACTGCCTTCCATAATGACAACAAACTACCTTCTAGATTGACAAGGCTACCATCCATTGGAGTTACAAAATTCTGAACAAAAGACTACCTTCCATAATGAAAAGGGTAACATCCATTGGAGTAACAAAAATCTCAACAACAGACTACTTTCCATAATGACAAGTCTACAATCCATTGGAATAACAAAAATATTGACAACAGACTACCTTCCATAATGACAAGTCTACAATCCAATGAAGTGACAAAAATCTTGACAACAGACTACCTTCCAAACTGACAAGTCTACAATCCACTGGAGTAACAAAAATCTCGATAACAGACTACCTTCTAAAATGACAAGGTTACCATCCTTTAAAATAACAAAAATCTCGACATCAGACTACCTTCCATAATGACAAGGTACCATCCAATGGAACAACAAAAATCTCGACAACAGACTACCTTCCATAATGACAAGTCTACCATCCATTGGATTAACAAAAATCTGAACAAAAGACTACCTTCCATAATGAAAAGGCTACCATCCATTGGAGTAACAAAAATCTCAACAACAGACTACTTTCCGTAATGACAAGTCTACAATCCATTGGAATAACAAAAATCTTGACAACAGACTACCTTCCATAATGACAAGTCTACAATCCAATGAAGTGATTAAAATCTTGACAACAGACTACCTTCCATACTGACAAGTCTAAAATCCACTGGAGTAACAAAAATCTCGATAACAGACTACCTTCTAAAATGACAAGGTTACCATCCTTTAAAATAACAAAAATCTCGACATCAGACTACCTTCCATAATGACAAGGTACCATCCAATGGAACAATAAAAATCTCGACAACAGACTACCTTCCATAATGACAAGTCTACCATCCATTGGATTAACAAAAATCTGAACAAAAGACTACCTTCCATAAAGAAAAGGCTACCATCCATTGGAGTAACAAAAATCTCAACAACAGACTACCTTCCAGAATGACAAGGCTACAATCCATTGTAGTAACAAAAATCTCGACAACATAGTACCTTCTATAATTACAAGGCTACCACCCATTGGAGTAAAAAAGATATCTACAATATACTACCTTCCATAATTATAAGGCTACCATCCATTAGAATAACAAAAATATCGACAATAGACTACCTTCTGTAATGACAAGGCTACCATCCATTGGATTAACAAAAATCTGAACAAACGACTACCTTCCATAATGAAGGCTACCATCCATTGGAGTAACAAAAATCTCGACATCATACTACCTTCCATAATGACAAGGCTACCATACATTGGAGTAACAAAAATTTCGACAACAGACTACCTTCCATAATGACAAGGCTACCATCCATTGGAGTAACAAAAATATCGACAACATAGTACCTTCCATAATGACAAGGCTACAATCCATTGGAGTAACAAAAATATTGACAATAGACTACGTCCCATAATGACAAGGCTACCATCCATTGGAGTAACAAAAATCTCGACAACAAACTACCTTCTAAAATGACAAGGTTACCATACATTGGAATAACAAAAATCCTGACATCAGACTACCTTCCATAATGACAAGGCTATCATCCAATGGAATAACAAAAATCTCGATAACAGACTACCTTCAATAATGAGAAGGCTATCATCCATTGGATTAACAAAAATCTGAACAACAGACTAGCTTCCATAATGAAAAGGCTACCACACATTGGAGTAACAAAAATGTCGACAACATACTTCCTTCTTTAATGACAACGCTACCATCAATTGGAGTAACAAAAATATGAACAAAAGACTACATTCCATAATGACAAGGCTACCATCCATTGGAGTAACAGAAATCATAACGACAGACGACCTTCAATAATGACAAGGCCACTATCCATTGCAGTAACAAAAATCTGAACAAAAGACTACCTTCCATTATTACAAAGCAACTATCCATTGGAGTAACAAAAATCTCGACAACAGACTACCTTCCATAATCACAAGGCTACCATCCATTGGAGTAAAAAAAATATTGACAACAGAGTACCTTCCATAATGACAAGGCTACCATCCATTGGAGTAACAAAAATATCAACAAAAGACTACCTTCCAGAATGACAAGGCTACTATCCATTGTAGTAACGAAAATCTCGACAACAGACTACCTTCCATAATGACAAGGCTACCACCCATAGGAGTAAAAAAAATATCTACAATATACTACCTTCCATAATGATAAGGCTATCATCCATTGGAATAACAAAAATATCGACAACAGACTACCTTCTGTAATGACAAGGCTACCATCCATTGGAGTAACAAAAATCTGAACAAAAGACTACCTTCCATAATGACAAGGCTATCATCCATTAGAGTAACAAAAATCTCGACAACCGACTACCTTCCATAATGACAAGGCTACCATCCATTGGAGTAACAAAAATCTCGACAACTGACTACCTTCCATAATGACAAGGCTACCATCCATTGGAGTAACAAAAATATCGACAACAGAGTACCTTCCAAAATGACAAGGCTACCATCCATTGGAGTAACAAAAATCTCGACAACAAAGTACCTTCCATAATGACAAGGCTACAATCCATTGGAGTAACAAAAATATTGACAATAGACTACGTCCCATAATTACAAGGCTACCATCCATTGGAGTAACAAAAATCTCGACAACAGACTACCTTCCAAAATGACAAGGTTACCATACATTGGAATAACAAAAATACTAACATCAAACTACCTTCCATAATGACAAGGCTACCATCCAATGGAATAACAAAAATATCGACAACAGACTACCTTCTATAATGACAAGGCTACCATCCATTGGATTAACAAAAATCTAAACAACAAACTACCTTCCATAATGAAAACGCTACCACACATTGGAGTAACAAAAATCTCGACAACAAACTCCCTTCTGTAATGACAAGGCTACCATCCATTGGAGTAACAAAAATATGAACAAAAGACTACTTTCCATAATGACAAGGCTACCATCCATTGGAGTAACAGATTTCATAACGATAGACAACCTTCAATAATGACAAGGCTACCATCCATTGGAGTAACAAAAATCTGAATAAAAGACTGCCTTCCATAATTACAAGGCTACCATCAATTGGAGTAACAAAAATCTCGACAACAGACTACCTTCCATAATGACAAGGCTACCATCCATTGGAGAAACAAAAATATTGACAACAGAGTACCTTCCATAATGACAAGGCTACAATCCATTGGAGTAACATAAATATTGACAAAAGACTACATCCCATAATGATAAGGCTACTATTCATTAGAGTAACAAAAATCTCGACAACAGACTACCTTCCATAATGACAAGGCTACCCTCCATTATAGTAACCAAAATTTCGATAACAGACTACCTTCACAAATGACAAGGTTACCATCCTTTGGAATAACAAAAATCTTGATATCAGACTACCTTCCATAATGACAAGGTACCATCTAATGGAACAACAAAAATCTCGACAACAGACTACCATCCATAATGACAAGGCTACCACCCATAGGAGTAAAAACGATATCTACAATATACTACCTTCAATAATGATAAGGCTACCATCCATTGGAATAACAAAAATATCGACAACAGACTACCTTCTGTAATGACAAGGCTACCATCCATTGTAGTAACAAAAGACTACCTTCCATAATGACAAGGATACCATCCATTGGAGTAGCAAAAATCTCGACAACAGACTACCTTCCATAATGACAAGGATACCATCTATTGGAGTAACAAAAATCTCGACAACAGACTACCTTCCATAATGACAAGGCTACCATCCATTGGAGTAACAAAAATCTCGACAACAGACTACCTTCCATAATGACAAGGCTACCATCCATTTGAGTAAAAAAAATATCGACAACAGAGTACCTTCCATAATGACAAAGCTACCATCCATTGGAGTAACAAAAATCTCGACAACAGAGTACCTTCCATAATGACAAGGCTACCATCCATTGGCTTAACAAAAATCTGAACAACAGACTAGCTTCCACAATGAAAAGGCTACCACACATTGGAGTAACAAAAATCTCGACAACAGACTTCCTTCTGTAAAGACAAGGCTACCATCCATTGGAGTAACAAAAATATGAACAAAAGACTACCTTCCATAATGACAAGGCTACCATCCATTGGAGTAACAAAAATCATAACGACAGACTACCTTCAATAATGACAAGGCCACAATCCATTGGAGTAACAAAAATCTGAACAAAAGACTACCTTCCTTAATTACAAGGCTACCATGCATTGGAGTAACAAAAATATTGACAACAGAGTACCTTCCATAATGACAAGGCTACCATCCATTGGAGTAACAAAAATCTCGACAAAAGAGTACCTTCCATAATGACAAGGCTACAATCCATTGGAGTAACAGAAATATTGACACCAGACTACGTCCCATAATGACAAGGCTACCATCCATTGGAGTAACAAAAATCTGGACAACAGACTACCTTCTATAATGACAAGGCTACCCTCCATTGGAGTAACAAAAATCTCGACAACAGACTACCTTCCATATTGACAAGGCTACCATCCTTTGGAATAACAAAAATCTCGACATCAGACTACCTTCCATAATGAAAAGGCTACCATCCATTGGAGTAACAAAAATCTCGACAACAGACTACCTTCCATAATGACAAGGCTACCATCCATTGGATTAACAAAAATCTGAACAACAGACTACCTTCCATAATGAAAAGGCTACCATCCATTGGAGTAACAAAAATATCGACAAAAGACTACCTTCCATAATGACAAGGCTACCATCCATTGGAGTAACAAAAATATCAACAACACACTACCTTCCAGAATTACAAGGTTACCATCCTTTGGAATAACAAAAATCTCGACATCAGACTATCTTCCATAATGACAAGGTACCATCTAATGGAACAACAAAAATCTCGACAACAGACTACCTTCCATAATGACAAGGCTACCATCCATTGGATTAACAAAAATCTGAACAACAGACTACCTTCCATAATGAAAAGGCTACCATCCATTGGAGTAACAAAAATATCGACAAAAGACTACCTTCCAAAATGACAAGGCTACCATCCATTGTAGTAACGAAAATCTCGACAACAGACTACTTTCCATAATGACAAGGCTACCACCCATAGGAGTAAAAAAGATATCTCCAATATACTACCTTCCATAATGATAAGGCTACCATCCATTGGAATAACAAAAATATCGACAACAGACTACCTACTATAGTAACAAGGCTACCATCCATTGCAGTAACAAAAATATGAACAAAAGACTACCTTCTATAATGACAAGGCTACCAGCCATTGGAGTAACAAAAATCACGACAACAAACTACCTTCCATAATGACAAGGCTACCATCCATTGGAGTAACAAAAATGTCGACAGCAGACTACCTTCCATAATGACAAGGCTACCATCCATTGGAGTAAAAAAAATATCGACAACAGAGTACTTTCCATAATGACAAGGCTACCATCCATTGGAGTAACAAAAATCTCGACAACAGAGTACCTTCCATAATGACAAGGCTACAATCCATTGGAGTAACAAAAATATTGACAATAGACTACGTCCCATAATGACAAGGCTACCATACATTGGAATAACAAAAATCCTAACATCAGACTAGCTTCCATAATGACAAGGCTACCATCCAATGGAATAACAAAAATCTCAAAAATAGACTACCTTCCATAATGACAAGGCTTCCATCCATTGGATTAACAAATATCTGAACAACAGACTAGCTTCCATAATGGAAAGGCTACCACACATTGGAGTAAGAAAAATCTCGACAACAGACTTCCTTCTGTAATCATAAGGCTACCATCCATAGCAGTAACGAAAATATGAACAAAAGACTACATTCCATAATGACAAGGCTACCATCCATTGGAGTAACATAAATCATAACGACAAACTACCTTCAATAATGACAAGGCCACTATCCAATGGAGTAATAAAAATATGAACAAAAGACTACCTTCCATAATGACAAGGCTACCATCCATTGGATTAACAAAAATCTCGACAACAGACTACCTTCCATAATGACAAGGCTACCATCAATTGGAGTAACAAAAATATTGACAACAGACTACCTTCCATAATGACAAGGCTACCATCCATTGGAGTAACAAAAATCTTGACAATAGAGTACCTTCCATAACGACAAGGCTACAATCCATTGGTGTAACAGAAATATTGACACCAGACTATGTCCCATAATGACAAGGATACCATCCATTGGAGTAACAAAAATCCCGACAACAGACTACCTTCTATAATGACAAGGCTACCCTCCAATGAAGTAACTAAAATCTCGACAACAGACTACCTTCCAAAATGACAAGGGTTCCATCCTTTGTAACAACAAAAATCTCAACAACAGATTCCCTTCCATAATGACAAGGCTACCATCCATTGGATTAACAAAAATCTGAACAACAGACTACCTTCCATAATGAAAAGGCTACCATCCATTGGAGTAACAAAAATATCGACAACATACTACCTTCCATAATGACAAGGCTACCATCCATTGGAGTAACAAAAATATCAACAACAGACTACCTTCCAGAAAGACAAGGCTACCACCCATAGGAGTAAAAAAGATATCTACAATATACTACCTTCCATAATGATAAGGCTACCAACCATTGGAATAACAAAAATATCGACAATAGACTACCTTCTGTAGTGACAAGGCTACCGTCCATTGCAGTAACAAAATGACAAGGCTACCATCCATTGTAGTAACGAAAATCTCGACAACAGACTACCTTCCATAATGACAAGGCTACCACCCATAGGAGTAAAAAAGATATCTACAATATACTACCTTCCATAATGATAAGGCTACCAACCATTGGAATAACAAAAATATCGACAATAGACTACCTTCTGTAGTGACAAGGCTACCGTCCATTGCAGTAACAAAAATATGAACAAAAGACTACCTTCCATAATGACAAGGCTACCATCCATTGGAGTAACAAAAATATCGACAACAGAGTACCTTCCATAATGACAAGGCTACCATCCATTGGAGTAACAAAAATCTCGACACCAGAGTACCTTCCATAATGACAAGGCTACAATCCGTTGGAGTAACAAAAATATTGACAATAGACTACGTCCCATAATGATAAGGCTACCATCCATTGGAGTAACAAAAATCTCGACAACAGACTACCTTCCAAAATTACAAGGTTACCATACATTGGAATAACAAAAATCCTAACATCAGACTACCTTCCATAATGACAAGGCTACAATCCAATGGAATAACAAAAATCTCGACAACATACTACCTTCTATAATTACAAGGCTACCATCCATTGGAGTAACAAAAATCTCCACAACAGACTACCTTCCATAATGACAAGGCTACCATCAATTGGAGTAACATAAATCATAACGACAGAATACCTTCCATAATGACAAGGCTACCATCCATTGGAGTAACATAAATCATAACCACAGACTTCCTTCAATAATGACAAGGCCACTATCCATTGGAGTAATAAAAATATGAACAAAAGACTACCTTCCATAATGACAAGGCTACCATCCATTGGAGTAACAAAACTATCGACAACAGACTACCTTCCATAATGACAAGGCTACCATCAATTGGAGTAACAAAAATATTGACAACATAGTAGCTTCCATAATGACAAGGCTACCATCCATTGGAGTAACAAAAATCTTGATAACAGAGTACCTTCCATAATGACAAGGCTACAATCCATTGGAGTAAAAGAAATATTGACACTAGACTACGTCCCAAAATGACAAGGCTACCATCCATTGGAGTAACAAAAATCTCGACAACATACTACCTTCCATAATGACAAGGCTACCATCCATTGGAGTAACAAAAATATCAACAAAAGACTACCTTCCAGAATGACAAGGCTATCATCCATTGTAGTAACGAAAATCTCGACAATAGACTACCTTCCATAATGATAAGGCTACCATCCATTGGAATAACAAAAATATCGACAATAGACTACCTTCTGTAGTGACAAGGCTACCGTCCATTGCAGTAACAAAAATATGAACAAAAGACTACCTTCCATAATGACAAGGCTACCATCCATTGGAGTAACAAAAATCACGACAACAGACTACCTTCCATAATGACAAGGCTACCATCCATTGGAGTAACAAAAATCTCGACAACAGACTACCTTCCATAATGACAAGGCTACCATCCATTGGAGTACAAAAATATCGACAACAGAGTACCTTCCATAATGACAAGGCTACCATCCATTAGAGTAACAAAAATCTCGACACCAGAGTACCTTCCATAATGACAAGGCTACAATCCATTAGAGTAACAAAAATATTGACAATAGACTACGTCCCATAATGACAAGGCTACCATCCATTGGAGTAACAAAAATCTCGACAACAGACTACCTTCCAAAATTACAAGGTTACCATACATTGGAATAACAAAAATCCTAACATCAGACTACCTTCCAAAATGACAAGGTTACCATACATTGGAATAACAAAAATCCTAACATCAGACTACCTTCCATAATGACAAGGCTACAATCCAATGGAATAACAAAAATCTCGACAACATACTACCTTCTATAATTACAAGGCTACCATCCATTGGAGTAACAAAAATCTCCACAACAGACTACCTTCCATAATGACAAGGCTACCATCAATTGGAGTAACATAAATCATAACGACAGAATACCTTCCATAATGACAAGGCTACCATCCATTGGAGTAACATAAATCATAACCACAGACTTCCTTCAATAATGACAAGGCCACTATCCATTGGAGTAATAAAAATATGAACAAAAGACTACCTTCCATAATGACAAGGCTACCATCCATTGGAGTAACAAAACTATCGACAACAGACTACCTTCCATAATGACAAGGCTACCATCAATTGGAGTAACAAAAATATTGACAACATAGTAGCTTCCATAATGACAAGGCTACCATCCATTGGAGTAACAAAAATCTTGATAACAGAGTACCTTCCATAATGACAAGGCTACAATCCATTGGAGTAAAAGAAATATTGACACTAGACTACGTCCCAAAATGACAAGGCTACCATCCATTGGAGTAACAAAAATCTCGACAACATACTACCTTCCATAATGACAAGGCTACCATCCATTGGAGTAACAAAAATATCAACAAAAGACTACCTTCCAGAATGACAAGGCTATCATCCATTGTAGTAACGAAAATCTCGACAATAGACTACCTTCCATAATGATAAGGCTACCATCCATTGGAATAACAAAAATATCGACAATAGACTACCTTCTGTAGTGACAAGGCTACCGTCCATTGCAGTAACAAAAATATGAACAAAAGACTACCTTCCATAATGACAAGGCTACCATCCATTGGAGTAACAAAAATCACGACAACAGACTACCTTCCATAATGACAAGGCTACCATCCATTGGAGTAACAAAAATCTCGACAACAGACTACCTTCCATAATGACAAGGCTACCATCCATTGGAGTACAAAAATATCGACAACAGAGTACCTTCCATAATGACAAGGCTACCATCCATTAGAGTAACAAAAATCTCGACACCAGAGTACCTTCCATAATGACAAGGCTACAATCCATTAGAGTAACAAAAATATTGACAATAGACTACGTCCCATAATGACAAGGCTACCATCCATTGGAGTAACAAAAATCTCGACAACAGACTACCTTCCAAAATTACAAGGTTACCATACATTGGAATAACAAAAATCCTAACATCAGACTACCTTCCAAAATTACAAGGTTACCATACATTGGAATAACAAAAATCCTAACATCAGACTACCTTCCATAATGACAAGGCTACAATCCAATGGAATAACAAAAATCTCGACAACATACTACCTTCTATAATTACAAGGCTACCATCCATTGGAGTAACAAAAATCTCCACAACAGACTACCTTCCATAATGACAAGGCTACCATCCATTGGAGTAACATAAATCATAACGACAGACTTCCTTCAATAATGACAAGGCCATTATCCATTGGAGTAATAAAAATATGAACAAAAGACTACCTTCCATAATGACAAGGCTACCATCCATTGGAGTAACAAAACTATCGACAACAGACTACCTTCCATAATGACAAGGCTACCATCAATTGGAGTAACAAAAATATTGACAACATAGTAGCTTCCATAATGACAAGGCTACCATCCATTGGAGTAACAAAAATCTTGATAACAGAGTACCTTCCATAATGACAAGGCTACAATCCATTGGAGTAAAAGAAATATTGACACTAGACTACGTCCCAAAATGACAAGGCTACCATCCATTGGAGTAACAAAAATCTCGACAACATACTACCTTCCATAATGACAAGGCTACCATCCATTGGAGTAACAAAAATATCAACAAAAGACTACCTTCCAGAATGACAAGGCTACCATCCATTGTAGTAACGAAAATCTCGACAATAGACTACCTTCCATAATGATAAGGCTACCATCCATTGGAATAACAAAAATATCGACAATAGACTACCTTCTGTAGTGACAAGGCTACCGTCCATTGCAGTAACAAAAATATGAACAAAAGACTACCTTCCATAATGACAAGGCTACCATCCATTGGAGTAACAAAAATCACGACAACAGACTACCTTCCATAATGACAAGGCTACCATCCATTGGAGTAACAAAAATCTCGACAACAGACTACCTTCCATAATGACAAGGCTACCATCCATTGGAGTACAAAAATATCGACAACAGAGTACCTTCCATAATGACAAGGCTACCATCCATTGGAGTAACAAAAATCTCGACACCAGAGTACCTTCCATAATGACAAGGCTACAATCCATTAGAGTAACAAAAATATTGACAATAGACTACGTCCCATAATGACAAGGCTACCATCCATTGGAGTAACAAAAATCTCGACAACAGACTACCTTCCAAAATTACAAGGTTACCATACATTGGAATAACAAAAATCCTAACATCATACTACCTTCCATAATGACAAGGCTACCATCCAATGGAATAAAAAAAATCTCGACAACATAATAGCTTCCATAATTACAAGGCTACCATCCATTGAGTAACGGAAATCTCGACAACAGACTACATTCCATAATGACAAGGCTACCATCAATTGGAGTAACATAAATCATAACGACAGACTACCTTCCATAATGACAAGGCTACCATCCATTGGAGTAACAGAAATCATAACAAAATACTACCTTCAATAATGACAAGGCTACCATCCATTAGGATAACAAAAATTTGAACAAAAGACTACCTTCCATAATTACAAGGCTACCATCCATTGGAGTAACAAAAATCTCGTCAACAAACTACCTTCCATAATGACAAGGCTACCATCCATTGGAGTAACAAAAATATTGACAACGGAGTACCTTCCATAATGACAAGGCTACCATCCATTGGTGTAACAAAAATCTCAACAACAGAGTACCTTCCATAATTACAAGGCTACAATCCATTGGAGTAACTGAAATATTGACAACAGACTACGTCCCATAATGATAAGGCTACCATTCATTAGAGTAACAAAAATCTCGACAACAAACTACCTTCCATAATGACAAGGCTACCCTCCATTATAGTAACCAAAATTTCGATAATAGACTACCTTCCAAAATGACAAGGTTACCATCCTTTGGAATAACAAAAATATCGACATCAGACTACCTTCCATAATGACAACGTACCATCCAACGGATCAACAAAAATAACGACAACAGACTACCTTTCATAATGAGAAGGCTACCATCCATTGGATTAACAAAAATTTGAACAACAGACTACCTTCCATAATGAAAAGGCTACCATAATATCAAGGCTACCATCCATTGGAGTAACAAAAATATTAACAAAAGACTACCTTCCAAAATGACAAGGCTACCATCCATTGTAGTAACCAAAACCTCGACAACAGACTACCTTCCATAATTACAAGGCTACCACCCATTGGAATAACAAAAATATCGACAACAGACTACCTTCTGTAATGACAAGGCTACCATCCATTGGAGTAACAAAAATCTGAACAAAAAACTACCTTCCATAATGACAAGGCTACCATCCATTGGAGTAACAAAAATCTCGACAACAGACTTCCTTCCATAATGACAAGGCTACCATCCATTGGAATAACAAAAATGTCGACAAAAGACTACCTTCTATAATGACAAGGCTACCCTCCGTTGGAGTAACAAAAATCTCGACAACAGACTACCTTCCATAATGACAAGGCTACCATCCATTGGATTAACAAAAATCTGAACAACAGACTACCTTCCATAATGAAAAGGCTACTATCCATTGGAGTAACAAAAATATCGACAACAAACTACCTTCCATAATGACAAGGCTACCATCCATTAGATTAACAAAAATATGAACAACAGACTACCTTCCATAATGAAAAGGCTACCATCCATTGGAGTAACAAAAATATCGACAACAAACTACCTTCCATAATGACAAGGCTACCATCCATTGGAGTAACAAAAATATCAACAACAAACTACCTTCCAGAATGACAAGTCTACCATCCATTGTAGTAACGAAAATCTCGACAACAGACTACCTTCCAGAATAACAAGGCTACCACCCATAGGAGTAAAAAAGATATCTACAATATACTAGATTCCATAATGACAAGGCTACCATCCAATGGAATAACAAAAATATCGATAACAGACTACCTTCTGTAGTGACAAGGCTACCATCCATTGCAGTAACAAAAATAGTAACAAAAGACTACTTTCCATAATGACAAGTCTACCATCCATTGGAGTAACAAAAATCACGACAACAGACTACCTTCCATAATGACAAGGCTACCATCCATTGGAGTAACAAAAATCTCGACAACAGACTACCTTCCATAATGACAAGGCTACCAACTATTGGAGTAACAAAAATATCGACAACAGAGTACCTTCCATAATGACAAGGCTACCATCCATTGGAGTAACAAAAATCTCGACAACTGAATACCTTCCATAATGACAAGATTACCATACATTGGAATAACAAAAATCCTAACATCAGACTACCTTCCATAATGACAAGGCTACCATCGAATGGAATAACAAAAATCTTGACAACAGACTTCCTTCTATAATGACAAGGCTACCATCCATTGGATTAACTAAAATCTGAACAACAGACTAGCTTCCATAATGAAAAGGCTACCACACATTGGAGTAACAAAAATTTCGACAACAGACTTCCTTCTGTAATCACAAGGCTACCATCCATTGGAGTAATAAAAATATGAACAAAAGACTACCTTCCATAATGACAAGGCTACCATCCATTGGAGTAACAGAAATCATAACAAAATACTACCTTAAATAATGACAAGGCTACCATCCATTAGGATAACAAAACTCTGAACAAAAGACTACCTTCCATAATTACAAGGCTACCATCCATTGGAGTAACAAAAATCTCGACAACAGACTACCTTCCATAATGACAAGGCTACCATCCATTGGAGTAACAAAAATATTGACAATGAAGTACCTTCCATAATGACAAGGCTACCATCCATTGGTGTAACAAAAATCTCAACAACAGAGTACCTTCCATAATTACAAGGCTACAATCCATTGGAGTAACAGAAATATTGACAACAGACTACGTCCCATAATGATAAGGCTACCATTCATTAGAGTAACAAAAATATCGACAACAAACTACCTTCCATAATGACAAGGCTACCCTTTATTATAGTAACAAAAATTTCGATAATAGACTACCTTCCAAATTGACAAGGTTACAATCCTTTGGAATAAAAAAAATCTCGACCACAGACTACATTCCATAATGAAAAGGCTACCATAATATCAAGGCTACCATCCATTGGAGTAACAAAAATATAGACAATAAAGTACCTTCCATAATGACAAGGCTACCATCCACTGGAGTAACAAAAATCTCGACAACAGAGTAACTTCCATAATGACAAGGCTACAATCCATTAGAGTAACAAAAATATTGACAATAGACTACGTTCCATAATGACAAGGCTACCATCCATTGGAGTAACAAAAATCTCGACAATAGACTACCTTCCATAATGACATGGCTACCATCCCTTGGAATAACAAAAATATCGACAACATAGTACCTTCCATAATGACAAGGCTACCATCCATTGGAGTAACAAAAATATCGACAACAAACTACCTTCCATAATGACAAGGATACAATCCATTGGAGTAACAAAAATATTGACAATAGACTACGTCCCATAATATCAAGGCTACCATCCAATGGAGTAACAAAAATCTGAACAAAAGACTACCTTCCATAATGACAAGGCTACCATCCATTGGAGTAACAAAAATCTCGACAACAGACTATCTTCCATAATGACAAGGCTACCATCCATTGGAGTAACAAAAATCTAGACAACAGACTATCTTCCATAATGACAAGGCTACCATTCGTTGGAGTAACAAAAATATAGACAACAGAGTACCTTCCATAATGACAAGGCTACCATCCATTGGAGTAACAAAAATCTCGACAACAGAGTAACTTCCATAATGACAAGGCTACAATCCATTAGAGTAACAAAAATATTGACAATAGACTACGTCCCATAATGACAAGGCTACCATCTATTGGAGTAACAAAAATCTCGACAACAGACTACCATCCATAATGACAAGGCTACCATCCATTGGAGTAACAAAAATATAGACAACAGAGTACCTTCCATAATGACAAGGATACCATCCATTGGAGCAAAAAAAATCTCGACAATAGAGTAACTTCCATAATGACAAGGCTACAATCCATTGGAGTAATAAAAATCTCGACAACAGACTACCTTACATAATGACAAGGCTACCATCCATTAGATTAACAAAAATCTGAACAACAGACTACCTTCCATAATGAAAAGGCTACCATTATATCAAGGCTTCCATCCATTGGAGTAACAAAAATATTAACAACAGAATACCTTCCAAAATGACAAGGCTACCATCCATTGTAGTAACCAAAATCTCGACAACAGACTACCTTCCATAATGAAAAGGCTACCACCATTGGAGTAAAAAAGATATCTACAATATACTTCCTTCCATAATGACAAGGCTACCATCCATTGGAGTAACAAAAATATCGACAACAGACTATCTTCCATAATGGCAAGGCTACCATCCATTGGAGTAACAAAAATATAGGCAACAGAGTACCTTCCATAACGACAATGCTACCATCCATTGGAGTAACAAAAATCTCGACAACAAAGTAACTTTCATAATGACAAGGCTACAATCCATTGGAGTAACAAAAATATTGACAACAGTCTTCCTTCCATAATGACAAGGCTACCATCCATTGGAGTAACAAAAATCTCGACAACCGACTACCTTCCATAATGACAAGGCTACCATCCATTAGATTAACAAAAATCTGAACAACAGACTACCTTCCATAATGAAAAGGCTACCATCCATTGGAGTAACAAAAATCTGAACAAAAGACTACCTTCCATAATGACAAGGCTACCATCCATTGAAGTAACAAAAATCTAGACAAAAGACTTCCTTCCATAATGACAAGGCTACCATCCATTGGAGTAACAAAAATATCGACAAGAGACTTCCTTCCATAATGACAAGGCTACCATCTATTGGAGTAACAAAAATCTCGACAACAGACTATCTTCCATAATGGCAAGGCTACCATCCATTGGAGTAACAAAAATATAGACAACAGAGTACCTTCCATAATGACAAGGATACCATCCATTGGAGTAACAAAAATCTCGACAACAGAGTAACTTCCATAATGACAAGGCTACAATCCATTGGAGTAACAAAAATATTGACAATAGACTACGTGCCATAATGACAAGGCTACCATCCATTGGAGTAACAAAAATCTCGACAACAGACTACCTTCCATAATGACAAGGCTACCATCCATTGGAGTAACAAAAATATAGACAACAGAGTACCTTCCATAATGACAAGGCTACCATCCATTGGAGTAACAAAAATCTCGACAACAGACTACCTTACATAATGACAAGGCTACCATCCATTAGATTAACAAAAATCTGAACAACAGACTACCTTCCATAATGAAAAGGCTACCATAATATCAAGGCTTCCATCCATTGGAGTAACAAAAATATTAACAACAGAATACCTTCCAAAATGACAAGGCTACCATCCATTGTAGTAACCAAAATCTCGACAACAGACTACCTTCCATAATGAAAAGGCTACCACCCATTGGAGTAAAAAAGATATCTACAATATACTTCCTTCCATAATGACAAGGCTACCATCCATTGGAGTAACAAAAATATCGACAACAGACTATCTTCCATAATGGAAAGGCTACCATCCATTGGAGTAACAAAAATATAGGCAACAGAGTACCTTCCATAACGACAATGCTACCATCCATTGGAGTAACAAAAATCTTGACAACAAAGTAACTTTCATAATGACAAGGCTACAATTCATTGGAGTAACAAAAATATTGACAACAGACTTCCTTCCATAATGACAAGGCTACCATCCACTGGAGTAATAAAAATCTCGACAACCGACTACCTTCCATAATGACAAGGCTACCATCCATTAGATTAACAAAAATCTGAACAACAGACTACCTTCCATAATGAAAAGGCTACCATCCATTGGAGTAACAAAAATCTGAACAAAAGACTACCTTCCATAATGACAAGGCTACCATCCATTGAAGTAACAAAAATCTAGACAAAAGACTTCCTTCCATAATGACAAGGCTACCATCCATTGGAGTAACAAAAATATCGACAAGAGACTTCCTTCCATAATGACAAGGCTACCATCCATTGGAGTAACAAAAATCTCGACAACAGACTATCTTCCATAATGGCAAGGCTACCATCCATTGGAGTAACAAAAATATAGACAACAGAGTACCTTCCATAATGACAAGGATACCATCCATTGGAGTAACAAAAATCTCGACAACAGAGTAACTTCCATAATGACAAGGCTACAATCCATTGGAGTAACAAAAATATTGACAATAGACTACGTCCCATAATGACAAGGCTACCATCCATTGGAGTAACAAAAATCTCGACAACAGACTACCTTCCATAATGACAAGGCTACCATCCATTGGAGTAACAAAAATATAGACAACAGAGTACCTTCCATAATGACAAGGCTACCATCCATTGGAGTAACAAAAATCTCGACAACAGACTACCTTACATAATGACAAGGCTACCATCCATTAGATTAACAAAAATCTGAACAACAGACTACCTTCCATAATGAAAAGGCTACCATAATATCAAGGCTTCCATCCATTGGAGTAACAAAAATATTAACAACAGAATACCTTCCAAAATGACAAGGCTACCATCCATTGTAGTAACCAAAATCTCGACAACAGACTACCTTCCATAATGAAAAGGCTACCACCCATTGGAGTAAAAAAGATATCTACAATATACTTCCTTCCATAATGACAAGGCTACCATCCATTGGAGTAACAAAAATATCGACAACAGACTATCTTCCATAATGGAAAGGCTACCATCCATTGGAGTAACAAAAATATAGGCAACAAAGTACCTTCCATAACGACAATGCTACCATCCATTGGAGTAACAAAAATCTCGACAACAAAGTAACTTTCATAATGACAAGGCTACAATTCATTGGAGTAACAAAAATATTGACAACAGACTTCCTTCCATAATGACAAGGCTACCATCCACTGGAGTAATAAAAATATCGACAACCGACTACCTTCCATAATGACAAGGCTACCATCCATTAGATTAACAAAAATCTGAACAACAGACTACCTTCCATAATGAAAAGGCTACCATCCATTGGAGTAACAAAAATCTGAACAAAAGACTACCTTCCATAATGACAAGGCTACCATCCATTGAAGTAACAAAAATCTAGACAAAAGACTTCCTTCCATAATGACAAGGCTACCATCTATTGGAGTAACAAAAATATCGACAAGAGACTTCCTTCCATAATGACAAGGCTACCATCCATTGGAGTAACAAAAATCTCGACAACAGACTATCTTCCATAATGGCAAGGCTACCATCCATTGGAGTAACAAAAATATAGACAACAGAGTACCTTCCATAATGACAAGGATACCATCCATTGGAGTAACAAAAATCTCGACAACAGAGTAACTTCCATAATGACAAGGCTACAATCCATTGGAGTAACAAAAATATTGACAATAGACTACGTCCCATAATGACAAGGCTACCATCCATTGGAGTAACAAAAATCTCGACAACGGACTACCTTCCATAATGACAAGGCTACCATCCATTGGAGTAACAAAAATATAGACAACAGAGTACCTTCCATAATGACAAGGCTACCATCCATTGGAGTAACAAAAATCTCGACAACAGAGTAACTTCCATAATGACAAGGCTACAATCCATTGGAGTAACAAAAATATCGACAATAGACTACGTCCTATAATGACAAGGCTACCATCCATTGGAGTAACAAAAATCTCGACAACAGACTACCTTCCAAAATGACAATGTTACCATACATTGGAATAACAAAAATCCTGACATCAGACTACCTTCCATAATGACAAGGACACCATCCATTGGAGTAACAAAAATATCGACAACAGACTACCTTCCTTAATGAAAAGGATACCATCCATTAGAGTAACAAAAATCTCGACAACAGCTGGCTTCCATAATCAAAGGGCTGCCATCCATTAGATTAACAAAAATCTTGACAATATACTACCTTCCCTAGTGACATGGTTTCCATCCATTGGAATAATAAAAATCAAGAAAGTAGACTACCTTCCATAATCACAAGGCTACCCTCCAATGGAATAACAAAAATCTAGACAACATACTACGTTTCATAATGATAAGGCTACCATCCATTGGAGTAACAAAAATCTCTACAAGAGACTACCTTCCATAATGACATGTCTACCATCCAATGGAATAACAAAATTCTCGACAACAGACTACAATCCATGATGACAAGGCTACCATCCATTGGAGTAACAAAAATCTCAATGACAAACTACCTTCCATAATGACAACGATACCATCCATTAGAGTAAAAAAATATCAACGACAAACTACCTTGCATAATGACAAGGCTACCACCCATTGAGTAAAAAAGATATCTACAATATACTACCTTCCTTAATGATAAGGCTACCATCCATTGGAGTAACAAAAATATCGACAACAGACTACCTTCTGTAATAACAAGGCTACCATCCATTGGAGTAACAAAAATTGAACAAAAGACTAGCTTCTGTAATGACAAGGCTACCATCCATTGGAGTAACAAAAATCATAACGACAGACTTCCTTCCATAATGACAAGGCTACCATCCATTGGAGTAACAAAAATCTAGACAACAAACTACCTTCCATAATGACACGGCTACCATCCATTGGAGTAACAAAAATCTCGACAACAGACTACCTTCCATAAAGACAAGGCTACCATCCATTGGAGTAACAAAAATATAGACAACAAAGTACCTTCCATAATGACATGTCTACCATCCAATGGAATAAAAAAATTCTCGACAACAGACTACAATCCATGATGACAAGGCTACCGCACATTGGAGTAACAGATATCTAAATGACAAACTACCTTCCATAATGACAATGATACCATCCATTAGAGTAAAAAAATATCAATGACAAACTACCTTGCATAATGACAAGGCTACCACCCATTGAGTAAAAAAGATATCTACAATATACTACCTTCCTTAATGATAAGGCTACCATCCACTGGAGTAACAAAAATATCGACAACAGACTACCTTCTGTAATAACAAGGCTACCATCCATTGGAGTAACAAAAACTGAACAAAAGACTAGCTTGCGTAATGACAAGGCTACCATCCATTGGAGTAACAAAAATCATAACGACAAACTTCCTTCCATAATGACAAGGCTACCATCCATTGGAGTAACAAAAATCTAGACAACAGACTACCTTCCATAATGACAAGGCTACCATCCATTGGAGTAACAAAAATATAGACAACAGAGTACCTTCCATAATGACAAGGATACCATCCATTGGAGTAACAAAAATCTCGACAACAGAGTAACTTCCATAATGACAAGGCTACAATCCATTGGAGTAACAAAAATATTGACAATAGACTACGTCCCATAATGACAAGGCTACCATCCATTGGAGTAACAAAAATCTCGACAACGGACTACCTTCCATAATGACAAGGCTACCATCCATTGGAGTAACAAAAATATAGACAACAGAGTACCTTCCATAATGACAAGGCTACCATCCATTGGAGTAACAAAAATCTCGACAACAGAGTAACTTCCATAATGACAAGGCTACAATCCATTGGAGTAACAAAAATATCGACAATAGACTACGTCCTATAATGACAAGGCTACCATCCATTGGAGTAACAAAAATCTCGACAACAGACTACCTTCCAAAATGACAATGTTACCATACATTGGAATAACAAAAATCCTGACATCAGACTACCTTCCATAATGACAAGGACACCATCCATTGGAGTAACAAAAATATCGACAACAGACTACCTTCCTTAATGAAAAGGATACCATCCATTAGAGTAACAAAAATCTCGACAACAGCTGGCTTCCATAATCAAAGGGCTGCCATCCATTAGATTAACAAAAATCTTGACAATATACTACCTTCCCTAGTGACATGGTTTCCATCCATTGGAATAATAAAAATCAAGAAAGTAGACTACCTTCCATAATCACAAGGCTACCCTCCAATGGAATAACAAAAATCTAGACAACATACTACGTTTCATAATGATAAGGCTACCATCCATTGGAGTAACAAAAATCTCTACAAGAGACTACCTTCCATAATGACATGTCTACCATCCAATGGAATAACAAAATTCTCGACAACAGACTACAATCCATGATGACAAGGCTACCATCCATTGGAGTAACAAAAATCTCAATGACAAACTACCTTCCATAATGACAACGATACCATCCATTAGAGTAAAAAAATATCAACGACAAACTACCTTGCATAATGACAAGGCTACCACCCATTGAGTAAAAAAGATATCTACAATATACTACCTTCCTTAATGATAAGGCTACCATCCATTGGAGTAACAAAAATATCGACAACAGACTACCTTCTGTAATAACAAGGCTACCATCCATTGGAGTAACAAAAATTGAACAAAAGACTAGCTTCTGTAATGACAAGGCTACCATCCATTGGAGTAACAAAAATCATAACGACAGACTTCCTTCCATAATGACAAGGCTACCATCCATTGGAGTAACAAAAATCTAGACAACAAACTACCTTCCATAATGACACGGCTACCATCCATTGGAGTAACAAAAATCTCGACAACAGACTACCTTCCATAAAGACAAGGCTACCATCCATTGGAGTAACAAAAATATAGACAACAAAGTACCTTCCATAATGACATGTCTACCATCCAATGGAATAAAAAAATTCTCGACAACAGACTACAATCCATGATGACAAGGCTACCGCACATTGGAGTAACAGATATCTAAATGACAAACTACCTTCCATAATGACAATGATACCATCCATTAGAGTAAAAAAATATCAATGACAAACTACCTTGCATAATGACAAGGCTACCACCCATTGAGTAAAAAAGATATCTACAATATACTACCTTCCTTAATGATAAGGCTACCATCCACTGGAGTAACAAAAATATCGACAACAGACTACCTTCTGTAATAACAAGGCTACCATCCATTGGAGTAACAAAAACTGAACAAAAGACTAGCTTGCGTAATGACAAGGCTACCATCCATTGGAGTAACAAAAATCATAACGACAAACTTCCTTCCATAATGACAAGGCTACCATCCATTGGAGTAACAAAAATCTCGACAACAGAATAACTTCCATAATGACAAGGCTACAATCCATTGGAGTAACAAATATATTGACAATAGACTACGTCCCATAATGACAAGGCTACCATCCATTAAAGTAACAAAAATCTCGACAACAGACTACCTTCCAAAATGACAACGTTACCATACATTGGAATAACAAAAATCCTGACATCAGACTACCTTCCATAATGACAAGGACACCATCCATTGGAGTAACAAAAATATCGACAACAGACTACCTTCCTTAATGAAAAGGATACCATCCATTAGAGTAACAAAAATCTCGACAACAGACTGGCTTCCATAATCAAAAGGCTACCATCCATTAGAATAACAAAAATCTTGACAATATACTACCTTCCATAGTGACATTGGTTCCATCCATTGGAATAATAAAAATCAAGAAAGAAGACTACCTTCCATAATCACAAGGCTAACCTCCAATGGAATAACAAAAATCTAGACAACATACTACGTTTCATAATGATAAGGCTACCATCCATTGGAGTAACAAAAATCTCGACAAGAGACTACCTTCCATAATGACATGTCTACCATCCAATGGAATAACAAAATTCTCGACAACAGACTACAATCCATGATGACAAGGCTACCGCACATTGGAGTAATAGATATCTCAATGACAAACTACCTTCCATAATGACAACGATACCATCCATTAGAGTAAAAAAATATCAACGACAAACTACCTTCCATAATGACAAGGCTGCCACCCATTGAGTAAAAAAGATATATACAATATACTACTTTCCTTAATGATAAGGCTACCATCCATTAGAGTAACAAAAATATCAAAAACAGACTACCTTCTGTAATAACAAGGCTACCATCCATTGGAGTAAGAAAAACGGAAAAATAGACTAGCTTCCGTAATGACAAGGCTACCATCCATTGGAGTAACAAAAATCATAACGACAGACTACCTTCCATAATGACAAGGCTACCATCCATTGGAGTAACAAAAATCTAGACAACAGACTACCTTCCATAATGACATGGCTACCATCCATTGGAGTAAAAAAAATCTGGACAAACAGACTACCTTTTATAATGACAAGGCTACCATCCATTGGAGTAAAAAAAATATTGACAACAGAGTACCTTCCATAATGACAAGGCTTCCATCCAACTGAGTAACAAAAATCTCGACAACAGAGTACCTTCCATAATAACAAGGCTACAATCCATTGGAGTAACAAAAATATTGACAACAAACAACGTCCCATAATGACAAGGCTACCATCCATTAGAGTATTAAAAATCTAGACAACAGACTACCTTCCATAATGACATGGCTACCATCCATTGGAGTAACAAAAATCTCGACAACAGACTACCTTCTAAAATGACAAGGTTACCATACATTGGAATAACAAAAATCCTGACATCAGACTACCTTCCATAATGACAACGCTACCATCCAATGCAATAACAAAAACTCGACAACAGACTACCTTCCATAATGACAAGGCTACCATCCATTGGATTAACAAAACTCTAAACAACCGACTAGCTTCCATAATGACAAGGCTACCACACATTTGAGTAACATATATCTCAACGAAAAACTACCTTTCATAATGACGAGGCTACCATCCCTTGGAGTAACAAAAATATCGACAACAGACTACCTTCCATAAGAGACTACCCTCCATAATGGCAAGGCTTCCATCCATTAGAGTAAAAAAAATCTCGACAACAAACTGCAATCCATAACGACAACAAACTACCTTCTAGATTGACAAGGCTACCATCCATTGGAGTAGCAAAAATCTGAACAAAAGACTACCTTCCATAATGACAAGGCTATCATCCCTCGAATTATAAAAATATCGACAATAGAGTACCTTCCATAATGACAAGGCTATCATCCAATTGAGTAACGAAAATCTCGACAACAGAGTACCTTCCATAATGACAAGGCTACAATCCATTGGAGTAACAAAAATATTGACAACAGACAACGTCCCATAATGACAAGCCTACCATCCATTAGATTATTAAAAATCTCGACAACAGACGCCCTTCCAAAATGACAAGGCTACCATCCATTGGAGTAACAAAAATCTTGGCAACAGACTACCTTGCAAAATGACAAGGTTACCATACATTGGTATAACAAAAATCCTGAAAGCAGACTACCTTCCATAATGACAAGGCTACCATCCATTGGATTAACAAAAATCTAAACAACAGACTAGCTTCCATAATGACAAGGCTACCACACATTGGAGTAACAGATATCTCAACGACAAACTACCTTCCATAATGACAAGGCTACCATCCCTTGGAGTAACAAAAATATCGACAACAGACTACCTTCCATAATGAAATGGATACCATCCATTGGAGTAACAAAAATCTCGACAATAGATTGGCTTCCATAATTAAAAGGCTACCATCCATTGGAATAACAAAAATCAAGAATACATAATACCTTCCATAATCACAAGGCTACCATCCAATGGAATAACAAAAATCTAGACAACAGACTACGTTTCATAATGGCAAGGCTACCATCCATTGGAGTAACAAAAATCTCGATAAGAGACTACCTTCCATAATGGCAAGGCTACCATCCATTAGAGTAACAAAAATCACGACAACAAACTGCCATCCATAATGACAACAAACTACCTTCTAGATTGACAAGGATACCATCCATTGGAGTTAAAAAAATCTGAACAAAAGACTACCTTCCATAATGACAAGGCTACCATCCATTGGAATAAGAAAAATTAGACAACATACTACCTTACATAATGACAAGGCTACCATCCAATGGAGTAACAAAAATCTCGACCACAGACTCCCTTCCATAATGAAAAGGGTACCATCCATTGGAGTAACAAAAATCTCGACAACATACTACTTTCCATAATGACAAGTCTACAATCTATTGGAATAACAAAAATCTCTACTCAGACTACCTTCCATAATGACAAGGCTACAATCAAATGGAGCAACAAAAATCTTGACAACATACTACCTTCCATAATGAAAAATCTACCATCCACTGGAGTAACAAAAATCTAAACAATAGACTACCTTCCATAATTACAAGGCTACCATCCATTGGAGTAACCGAAATCACAACGACAGACAACCTTCCATAATGACAAGGCTACCATCCATTTGAGTAACAAACATCAGGACAACAAACTACCTTCCATAATGACAAGGCTACCATCCATTGGATTAATAAAAATATCAACAAGAGACTACCTTCCATAATGACAAGACTACCATCCATTGGAGTAACAAAAATCTCGACAACAGGCTACCTTCCATAATGACAAGGATACCATCCATTGGAGTAATAAAAATATCGACAACCGACTACTTTCCATAATGACAAGTCTACAATCATTTGGAATAACAAAAATCTCGACAACAGACAACCTTACATAATGACAAGGCTACCATCCAATGGAGAAACAAAAATATCGAGAACAGACTACCTTCCATAATGACAAGGCTACCATCCATTACAGTAACAAAAATCTGGACAACAGACTACCTTCCATAATGACAAGGCTACCATCCATTGGAGTAACCAAAATATCAACAAGAGACTACCTTCCATAATGACAAGGCTACCATCCAATAAAGTAACAAAAATCATGACAATAGACTACCTTCCATCATAACGAGGCTACCATCCATTGGAGTATAAAAAATTTGGACAACAAACTATCTTCCATAATGACAAGGCTACCATCCATTGGAGTAACAAAAATCTCGACAATAAACTACATTCCATAATGACTAGGCTACCATCCATTGGAGTAACAAAGATATCGACAACATACTACCTTCCATAATGACGAGGATATAATCCATTATAGCAACAAAAATCTCGATAACAGACTACCTTCCATAGTGACAACGCTACCATCCGTTGGAGTAATAAAAATCTCGACAACAGACCAACTTCCATAATGACAAGGCTACAATCCATTGTGGTAACAAAAATCTCGACAATAGATTACCTTTCATAATGAAAAGTCTACCATCCATTGGAGTAACAAATATCTGAACAACAGACTACCTTCCATAATGATAAGGATACCATCCATTGGAGTAAGAAAAATCACAACGATAGACTACCTTCCTTAATGACAAGGCTACCATCCATTAGAGTAACAAAAATTGGGACAACAGACTACCTTCCATAATGACAAGGCTTCCATCCATTGGAGTAACAAAAATATCAACAAGAGACTACCTTCCATAATGACAAGGCTACCATCCATTGGAATAACAAAAATCTCGAAAACAAACTACCTTCCATAATGACAAGGCTACCATCCGTCGGAGTAAGAAAAATAATGACAAAAGACTACCTTCCATAATGAAAAGTCTACCATCCATTGGAGTAACAAAAATCTCGACAATAGACTACCTTCCATAATGACTAGGCTACCATCCATTGGAGTAACAAAGATATCGACAACATACTACCTTCCATAATGATGAGGATACAATCTATTATAGCAACAAAAATCTCGATAATAGACTACCTTTCAAAGTGACAAGGCTACCATCCGTTGGAGTAATAAAAATCTCGACAACAGACCACCTTCCATAATGACAAGGCTACAATCCATTGTAGTAACAAAAATATCGACAATAGACTACCTTTCATAATGACAAGTCTACCATCCATTGGAGTAACAAATATCTGAACAACATACTACCTTCCATAATGATAAGGCTACCATCCATTGGAGTAACAAAAATCAAAACGTTAGACTACCTTCCATAATGACAAGGCTACCATCCATTAGAGTAACAAAAATCGGGACAACAGACTACCTTCCATAATGATAAGGCTTCCATCCATTGGAGTAACAAAAATGTCAACAAGAGACTACCTTCCATAATGACAAGGCTACCATCCATTGGAATAACAAAAATCTCGACAACAAACTACCTTCCATAATGACAAGGCTACCATCCATCGGAGTAAGAAAAATCATGACAAAAGACTACCTTCCATAATGACAAGGCTACCATCCATTGGAGTAAAAAAAATCTCGACAATAGACTACCTTCCATAATGACTAGGCTACCATCCATTAGAGTAACAATGATATCTACAACATACTACCTTCCATAATGACGAGGATACAATCCATTATAGCAACAAAAATCTCGATAACAGACTACCTTCCATAGTGACAAGGCTACCATCTGTTGGAGTAATAAAAATCTCGACAACAGACCACCTTCCATAATGACAAGGCTACAATCCACAGTAGTAAAAAAAATCTTGACAATAGACTACCTTTCATAATAACAAGTCTACCATCCATTGGAGTAACAAATATCTGAACAACAGACTACCTTCCATAATGATAAGGCTATCATCCATTGGAGTAACAAAAATCACAACGTTAGGCTACCTTCCATAATGACAAGGCTACCATCCATTGGAATAACAAAAATCGGGACAACAGACTACCTTCCATAATGACAAGGCTACCATCCATCGGATTAAGAAAAATCATGACAAAAGTCTACCTTCCATAATGACAAGGCTACCATCCATTGGAGTAAAAAAAATCTCGACAACAGACTACCTTCCATAATGACAAGGCTACCATCCATTGGAGTAACAAAAATATTCACAACATAGTACCTTCCATAATGACAAGGCTTCCATCCAACTGAGTAACAAAAATCTCGACAATAGAGTACCTTCAATAATAACAAGGCTACAATCCATTGGAGTAACAAAAATATTGACAACAGACAACGTCCCATAATGACAAGGCTACCATCCATTGGAGTAACAAAAATCTCGACAACAGACTACCTTCCAAAATGACAAGGTTACCATACATTGGAATAACAAAAATCCTGACATCAGAATACCTTCCATAATGACAACGCTACCATCCAATGAAATAACCAAAACTCGACAATAGACTACCTTCCATAATGACACGGCTACCATCCATTGGATTAACAAAACTCTAAACAACATACTAGCTTCCATAATAACAAGGCTACCACACATTGGTGTAACAGATATCTCAACGACAAACTACCTTCCATAATGACCAGGCTACCATCCCTTGGAGGAACAAAAATATCGACAACAGACTACCTTCCATAATGAAAAGGATACCATCCATTGGAGTAAGAAAAATCTCGACAATAGAATGGCTTCCATAATAAAAAGGCTACCAGCCATTGGAATAACAAATATCAAGAAAACATAATACCTTCCATAATCACAAGGCTACCGTCCAATGGAATAACAAAAATCTAGACAACAGACTACGTTTTATAATGACAAGGCTACCATCCAATGGAGTAACAAAAATCTCGACCACAGACTCCCTTCCATAATGAAAAGGGTACCATCCATTGGAGTAACAAAAATCTCGACAACATACTACTTTCCATAATGACAAGTCTACAATCTATTGGAATAACAAAAATCTCGACTCAGACTACCTTCCATAATGACAAGGCTACAATCCAATGGAGCAACAAAAATCTTGACAACATACTACCTTCCATAATGAAAAATCTACCATCCACTGAAGTAACAAAAATCTAAACAATAGACTACCTTCCATAATTACAAGGCTACCATCCATTGGAGTAACCAAAATCACAACGACAGACAACCTTCCATAATGACAAGGCTACCATCCATTTGAGTAACAAACATCAGGACAACAAACTACCTTCCATAATGACAAGGCTACCATCCATTGGATTAATAAAAATATCAACAAGAGACTACCTTCCATAATGACAAGACTACCATCCATTGGAGTAACAAAAATCTCGACAACAGGCTACCTTCCATAATGACAAGGATACCATCCATTGGAGTAACAAAAATATCGACAACAGACTACTTTCCATAATGAGAAGTCTACAATCATTTGGAATAACAAAAATCTCGACAACAGACAACCTTACATAATGACAAGGCTACCATCCAATGGGGAAAAAAAAATATCGACAACAGACTACCTTCCATAATGACAAGGCTACCATCCATTACAGTAACAAAAATCTGGACAACAGACTACCTTCCATAATGACAAGGCTACCATCCATTGGAGTAACAAAAATATCAACAAGAGACTACCTTCCATAATGACAAGGCTATAATCCAATGGAGTAACAAAAATCTTGACAATAGACTACCTTCCATCATAACTAGGCTACCATCCATTGGAGTATAAAAAATTTGGACAACAAACTATCTTCCATAATGACAAGGCTACCATCCATTGGAGTAACAAAAATCTCGACAATAAACTACATTCCATAATGACTAGGCTACCATCCATTGGAGTAACAAAGATATCGACAACATACTACCTTCCATAATGACGAGGATACAATCCATTATAGCAACAAAAATCTCGATAACAGACTACCTTCCATAGTGACAAGGCTACCATCCGTTGGAGTAATAAAAATCTCGACAACAGACCAACTTCCATAATGACAAGGCTATAATCCATTGTAGTAACAAAACTCTCGACAATAGACTACCTTTCATAATGAAAAGTCTACCATCCATTGGAGTAACAAATATCTGAACAACAGACTACCTTCCATAATGATAAGGATACCATCCATTGGAGTAACAAAAATCACAATGTTAGACTACCTTCCATAATGACAAGGCTACCATCCATTAGAGTAACAAAAATCGGGACAATAGACTACATTCCATAATGACAAAGCTTCCATCCATTGGAGTAACAAAAATATCAACAAGAGACTACCTTCCATAATGACAAGGCTACCATCCATTGGAATAACAAAAATCTCGACAACAAACTACCTTCCATAATGACAAGGCTACCATCCGTCGGAGTAAGAAAAATAATGACAAAAGACTACCTTCCATAATGAAAAGGCTACCATCCATTGGAGTAACAAAAATCTCGACAATAGACTACCTTCCATAATGACTAGGCTACCATCCATTGGAGTAACAAAGATATCGACAACATACTACCTTCCATAATGACGAGGATACAATCTATTATAGCAACAAAAATCTCGATAATAGACTACCTACCAAAGTGACAAGGCTACCATCCGTTGGAGTAATAAAAATCTCGACAACAGACCACCTTCCATAATGACAAGGCTACAAGCCATTGTAGTAACAAAAATCTCGACAATAGACTACCTTTCATAATGACAAGTCTACCATCCATTGGAGTAACAAATATCTGAACAACATACTACCTTCCATAATGATAAGGCTACCATCCATTGGAGTAACAAAAATCAAAACGTTAGACTACCTTCCATAATGACAAGGCTACCATCCATTAGAGTAACAAAAATCGGGACAACAGACTACCTTCCATAATGATAAGGCTTCTATCAATTGGAGTAACAAAAATATCAACAAGAGACTACCTTCCATAATGACAAGGCTACCATCCATTGGAATAACAAAAATCTCGACAACAAACTACCTTCCATAATGACAAGGCTACCATCCATCGGAGTAAGAAAAATCATGACAAAAGACTACCTTCCATAATGACAAGGCTACCATCCATTGGAGTAACAAAAATCTCGACAATAGACTACCTTCCATAATGACTAAGCTACAATCCATTGGAGTAACAAAGATATCGACAACATACTACCTTCCATAATGACGAGGATACAATCCATTATAGCAACAAAAATCTTGATAACAAACTACCTTCCATAGTGACAAGGCTATCATCCGTTGGAGTAATAAAAATCTCGACAATAGACCACCTTCCATAATGACAAGGCTACAATCCACTGTAGTAACAAAAATATCGACAATAGACTACCTTTCATAATGACAAGTCTACCATCCATTGGAGTAACAAATATCTGAACAACACACTACCTTCCATAATGATAAGGCTACCATCCATTGGAGTAACGAAAATCACAACGTTAGACTACCATCCATAATGACAAGGCTACCACCCATTAGAGTAACAAAAATCGGGACAACAGACTACCTTCCATAATGACAAGGCTTCCATCCATTGGAGTAACAAAAATATCAAAAAGAGACTACCTTCCATAATGACAAGGCTACCATCCATTGGAATAACAAAAATCTCGACAACAAACTACCTTCCATAATTACAAGGCTACCATCCATCAGAGTAAGAAAACTCATGACAAAAGACTACCTTCCACAATGACAAGGCGACCATCCATTAGAGTAAAAAAAATCTCGACAATAGACTACCTTCCATAATGACTAGGCTACCATCCATTAGAGTAACAAAGATATCTACAACATACTACCTTCCATAATGACGAGGATACAATCCATTATAGCAACAAAAATCTCGATAACAGACTACCTTCCATAGTGACAAGGCTACCATCCGTTGGAGTAATAAAAATCTCGACAACAGACCACCTTCCATAATGACAAGGCTACAATCCACTATAGTAACAAAAATCTTGACAATAGACTACCTTTCATAATGACAAGTCTACCATCCATTGGAGTAACAAATATCTGAACAACAGACTACCTTCCATAATGATAAGGCTACCATCCATTGGAGTAACAAAAATCACAACGTTAGGCTACCTTCCATAATGACAAGGCTACCATCCATTGGAATAACAAAAATCGGGACAACATACCACCTTCCATAATGACAAGGCTACCATCCATCGGAGTAAGAAAAATCATGACAAAAGTCTACCTTCCATAATGACAAGGCTACCATCCATTGGAGTAAAAAAAATCTCGACAACAGACTACCTTCCATAATGACAAGGCTACCATCCATTGGAGTAACAAAAATATTGACAACAGAGTACCTTCCATAATGACAAGGCTTCCATCCAACTGAGTAACAAAAATCTGGACAATAGAGTACCTTCAATAATAACAAGGCTACAATCCATTGGAGTAACAAAAATATTGACAACAGACAACGTCCCATAATGACAAGGCTACCATCCATTAGAGTATTAAAAATCTCGACAACAGACTACCTTCCATAATGACAAGGCTACCATCCATTGGAGTAACGAAAATCTCGACAATAGACTACCTTCCAAAATGACAAGGTTACCAAACATTGGAATAACAAAAATCCTGACATCAGACTACCTTCCATAATGACAACGCTACCATCCATTGGATTAACAAAACTCTAAACAACAGACTAGCTTCCATAATGACAAGGCTACCACACATTGGTGTAATAGATATCTCAACAACAAACTACCTTCCATAATGACCAGGCTACCATCCCTTGGAGTAACAAAAATATCGACAACAGACTTCCTTCCATAATGAAAAGGATACCATCCATTAGTGTAACAAAAATCTCGACAATAGTCTAGCTTCCATAATAAAAAGTCTACCATCCATTGGAATAACAAAAATCAAGAAAACATAATACCTTCCATAATCACAAGGCTATCATCCAATGGAATAACAAATATCTAGACAACAGACTACATTTCATAATGACAAGGCTACCATCCATTGGATTAACAAAAATCAAGATAAGAGACTACCTTCCATAATGGCAAGGCTTCCATCCATTAGAGTAACAAAAATCTCGACAACAAACTGCAATCCATAACGACAACAAACTACCTTCTAGATTGACAAGGCTACCATCTATTGGAGTTACAAAAATCTGAACAAAAGACTACCTTCCATAATGACAAGGCTACCATCCATTGGAGGTACAAAAATATCGACAATAGAGTACCTTCCATAATGACAAGGCTATCATCCAATTGAGTAACAAAAATCTCGACAACAGAGTACCTTCCATAATGACAAGGCTACAATCCATTGAAGTAACAAAAATATTGACAACAGACAACGTCCCATAATGACAAGCCTACCATCCATTAGAGTATTAAAAATCTCGACAACAGACTACCTTCCATAATGACAAGGCTACCATCCATTGGAGTAACAAAAATCTCGACAACAGACTACCTTGCAAAATGACAAGGTTACCATACATTGGAATAACAAAAATCCTGACAGCAGACTACCTTCCATAATGACAAGGCTACCATCCAATGGAATAACGAAAACTCGACAACAGACTACCTTCCATAATGACAAGGCTACCATCCATTGGATTAACAAAAATCTAAACAACAAACTAGCTTCCATAATGACAAGGCTACCACACATTGGAGTAACAGATATCTCAACGACAAACTACCTTCCATAATGACAAGGCTACCATCCCTAGGAGTAACAAAAATATTGACAAAAGACTACCTTCCATAATGAAACGGATACCATCCATTGGAGTAACAAAAATCTCGACAACAGACTGGCTTCCATAATGAAAACGCTACCATCCATTGGAATAACAAAAATCAAGAAAACATAATACCTTCCATAATCACAAGACTACCATCTAATGGAATAACAAAAATCTAGACAACAGACTACTTTTCATAATGACAAGGTTACCACTTATTGGAGTAACAAAAATCTCGACCACAGACTACCTTCCATAATGAAAAGGGTACCATCCATTGGAGTAACAAAAATCTCGACAACATACTACTTTCCATAATGACAAGTCTACAATCTATTGGAATAACAAAAATCTCGACTCAGACTACCTTCCATAATGACAAGGCTACAATCCAATGGAGTATCAAAAATCTTGACAACAGACTACCTTCCATAATGACAAGTCTACCATCCACTCCAGTAAGAAAAATCTAAACAATAGACTACCTTCCATAATTACAAGGCTACCATCCATTGGAGTAACCGAAATCACAACTACAGACAACCTTCCATAATGACAAGGCTACCATCCATTTGAGTAACAAAAATCGGGACAACAACCTACCTTCCATAATGACAAGGCTACCATCCATTGGATTAACAAAAATATCGACAACAGGCTACCATCCATTGGAGTAAATAAAAACCTCGACAACAGACTACCTTCCAAAATGACAAGGTTACCATACATTGGAATAACAAAAATCCTGACATCAGACTACCTTCCATAATGACAATGCTACCATCCAATGGAATAACAAAAACTCGACAATAGACTACCTTCCATAATGACAAGGCTACCATCCATTGGATTAACAAAACTCTAAACAACAGACTAGCTTCCATAATGACAAGGCTACCACACATTAGTGTAACAGATATCTCAACGACAAACTACCTTCCATAATGACGAGGCTACCATCCCTTGGAGTAACAAAAATATCGACAATAGACTGGCTTCCATAATGAAAAGGCTACCATCCATTGGAATAACAAAAATCAAGAAAACATAATACCTTTCATAATCACAAGGCTACCATCCAATGGAATAACAAAAATCTATACAACAGACTACATTTCATAATGACAAGGCTACCATCCATTGGATTAACAAAAATCTCGATAAGAGACTACCTTCCATAATGCAAAGGCTTCCATCCATTAGAGTAACAAAAATCTCGACAACAAACTGCAATCCATAACAACAACAAACTACCTTCTAGATTGACAAGGCTACCATCCATTGGAGTTACAAAAATCTGAACAAAAGACTACCTTCCATAATGACAAGGCTACCATCCATTGGAGTTACAAAAATATCGACAATAGAGTACCTTCCATAATGACAAGGCTATCATCCAACTGAGTAACAAAAATCTCGACAATAGAGTACCATCCATAATGACAAGGCTACAATCCATTGGAATAACAAAAATATTGACAACAAACAACGTCCCATAATTACAAGCCTACCATCCATTAGAGTATTAAAAATCTCGACAACAGACTACCTTCCATAATGACAAGGCTACCATCCATTGGAGTAACAAAAATCTCGACAACAGACTACCTTGCAAAATGAAAAGGTTACCACACATTGGAATAACAAAAATCCTGACAGCAGACCACCTTCCATAATGACAAGGCTACACCCCAATGGAATAACAAAAACTCGACAACAAACTACCTTCCATAATGACAAGGCTACCATCCATTGGATTAACAAAAATCTAAACAACAGACTAGCTTCCATAATGACAAGGATACCACACATTGGAGTAACAGATATCTCAACGACAAACTACCTTCCATAATGACAAGGCTACCATCCCTAGGAGTAACAAAAATAGCGAAAAATACTACCTTCCATAATGAAACGGATACCATCCATTGGAGTAACAAAAATCTCGACAACAGACTGGCATCCATAATGAAAATGCTACCATCCATTGGAATAACAAAAATTAAGAAAACATAATACCTTCCATAATCACAAGGCTACCATCCAATGGAATAACAAAAATCTAGACAACAGACTACGTTTCATAATGACAAGGCTACCATCCATTGGAGTAACAAAAATCTCGACCACACACTACCTTCCATAATGAAAAGGGTACCATCCATTGGAGTAACAAAAATCTCGACAACATACTACTTTCCATAATGACAAGTCTACAATCTATTGGAATTAAAAAAATCTCGACTCAGACTACCTTCCATAATGACAAGGATACAATCCAATGGAGTAACAAAAATCTTGAAAACAGACTACCTTCCATAATGACAAGTCTACCATCCACTGGAGTAACAAAAATATAAACAATAGACTACCTTCCATAATTACAAGGCTACCATCCATTCGAGTAACCGAAATCACAACGACAGACAACCTTCCATAATGACAAGGCTACCATCCATTTGAGTAACAAAAATCGGGACAACAAACTACCTTCCATAATGACAAGATTACCATCCATTGGAGTAGCAAAAATCTCGACAATAGGCTACCTTCCATAATGACAAGGGTACCATCCATTGAAGTAACAAAAATATAGACAACAGACTACCTTCCATAATGTTAAGGCTACCATCCAATGGAGAAACAAAAATATCGACAATAGACTACCTTCCATAATGACAAGGCTACCATCCATTAGAGTAACAAAAATCTGGACAACAGACTACGTTCCATAATGACAAGGCTACCATCCATTGGAGTAACAAAATTATCAACAAGAGACTACCTTAGATAATGACAAGGCTACCATCCATTATAGTAACAAAAATCTGGACAACAGACTACCTTCCATAATGACAAGGCTACCATCCATTGGAGTAACCAAAATATCAACAAGAGACTACCTTCCATAATGACAAAGCTACCATCCAATGGAGTAACAAAAATCTCGACAATAGACTACCTTCCATCATAACTAGGCTACCATCCATTAGAGTATAAAAAATTTAGAAAACAAACTACCTTCCATAATGACAAGGCTACCATCCATTGGAGTAACAAAAATCTCGACAATAAACTACATTCCATAATGACTAGGCTACCATCCATTGGAGTAACAAAGATATCGACAACATACTACCTTCCATAATGACGAGGATACAATTCATTATAGCAACAAAAATCTCGATAACAGACTACCTTCAATAGTGAGAAGGCTACCATCCGTTGGAGTAATAAAAATCTCGACAACAGACCACCTTCAATAATGACAAGGCTACAATCCATTGTAGTAATAAAAATCTCGACAATAGACTACCTTTCATAATGAAAAGTCTACCATCCATTGGAGTAACAAATATCTGAACAATAGACTACTTTCCATAATCATAAGGCTACCATCCATTGGAGTAACAAAAATCACAATGTTATACTACCTTCCATAATGACAAGGTTACCATCCTTTAGAGTAACAAAAATCTGGACAACAGACTACCTTCAATAATGACAAGGCTTCCATCCATTGGAGTAACAAAAATATCAACAAGAGACTACCTTCCATAATGACAAGGCTACCATCCATTGGAATAACAAAAATCTCGACAACAAACTACCTTCCATAATGACAAGGCTACCATCCATCGGAGTAAGAAAAATCATGACAAAAGACTACCTTCCATAATGACAAGGCTACCATCCATTGGAGTAACAAAAATCTCGACAATAGACTACCTTCCATAATGACTAGGCTACCATCCATTGGAGTAACAAAGATATCGACTACATACTACCTTCCATAATGACGAGGATACAATCCATTATAGCAACAAAAATCTCGATAATAGACTACCTTCCATAGTGACAAGGCTACCATCCATTAGAGTAACATAAAAATCTCGACAACAGACCACCTTCCATAATGACAAGGCTACAATCCATTGGAGTAACAAAAATATCAACAAGAGACTACCTTCCCTAATGACAAGGCTACCATCCATTGGAATAACATAAATCTCGACAAGAAACTACCTTCCATAATGATAAGGGTACCATCCATTGGAGTAACAAAAATCTCGACAACAGACTACCTACAATAATGACAAGGCTACCATCCATTGAAGTAACAAAAATCTCGACAACAAACTACCTTCCATAATGACAAGGGTACCATCCATTGGAGTAACAAAAATCTCTACAAGAGACTATCTTCCATAATGAAAAGTCTACAATCCATTGGAATAACAAAAATCTCGACAACAGACTACCTTCCATAATGACAAGGATACAATACATTATAGTAACAAAAATCTCTATAACAGGCTACCTTCCATAATGAAAAGGCTGCCATCCATTATAGTAACAAAAATCTCTACAACAGACTACCTTCCATAATGACAAGGCCACCATCCATTGGAGTAACAAAAATATCAACAAGAGACTAGCTTCCATAATGACAAGGCTACCATCCAATGGAGTAACAAATATATCGACAACATACTACCTTCCATAATGACATGGATACAGTCCATTATAGTAACAAAAATCTCGACAGACTACCTTCCATAATGACGAGGATACAATCCATTATAGAAACAAAAATATCGATAACAGACTACCTTCCATAGTGACAAGGCTATCATCCGTTGGAGTAACAAAAATCTCGACAACAGACCACCTTCCATAATGACAAGGCTATAATCCATTGTAGTAACAAAAATCTCGACAATAGACTGCCCTTCATAATGACAAGTCTATCATCCATTAGAGTAACAAAAATCGGGACAACAGACTACCTTCCATAATGACAAGGCTTCCATCCATTGGAGTAACAAAAATATCAACAAGAGACTACCTTCCAAAATGACAAGGCTACCATCTATTGGAATAACAAAAATCTCCACAATAGACTACCTTCCATAATGACATGGCTACCATCCATCGGAGTATGAAAAATCATGACAAAAGACTACCTTCCATAATGAGAAGGCTACAATCCATTGGAATAACGAAAGTCTCGACAACAAATTACCTTCCATAATGACAGGGCTACCATCCAATGGAGTAACAAAAATCTCGACAATAGACTACCTTCAATAATGACAAGGCTACCATCTATTGGAGTAACAAAATTATCAACAAGAGACTACCTTCCATAATGACAAGGCTACCATCCATTAGAGTAACATAAAAATCTGGAAAACAGACTACCTTCCATAATGACAAGGCTACCATCCTTTGGAATAACAAAAATCTCGACAAGAAACTACCTTCCATAATGACAAGGCTACCATCCAATGGAGTAACAAAAATCTCGACAACAGACTACCTTCAATAATGACAAGGCTACCATCCATTGGAGTAACAAAAATCTCGACAATAAACTACCTTCCATAATGACAAGGGTACCATCCATTGGAGTAACAAAAATCTCTACAAGAGACTGTCTTCCGTAATGACAAGGCTACCATCCATTGGAGTAACAAAAATATCGACAATAAACTACATTCTATAATGACTAGGCTACCATCCATTGGAGTATCAAAGATATCGACAACATACTACCTTCCATAATGACGAGGATACAATCCATTATAGCAACAAAAATCTCGATAACAGACTACCTTCCATAGTGACAAGGCTACCATCCGTTGGAGTAATAAAAATCTCGACAATAGACCACCTTCCATAATGACAAGGGTACCATCCATTGGAGTAACAAAAATCTTTACAAGAGACTATCTTCCATAATGAAAAGTCTACAATCCATTGGAATAAAAAAAATCTCTATAAGAGACTATCTTACATAATGACAAGGCTACAATCCAATGGAGTAACAAAAATATCGATAACATACTACCATTAATAATGACAAATCTACCATCCACTGGAGTAACAAAAATCTGAACAATAAACTACCTTCCATAATTACAAGGCTACCATCCATTGGAGTAACAGAAATCAAAACGACAAACAATTTTCCATAATGACAAGGCTACTATCCATTTGAGTAATAAAAATCGGGACAACAAACTACCTTCCATAATGACAAGGATACAATCCATTATAGTAACAAAAATTTCGATAACAGACTACCTTCCATAATTAAAAGGCTGCCATCTATTGTAGTAACAAAAATCTCTACAACAGCCTACCTTCCATAATGACAAGGCTACCAAACATTGGAGTAACAAAAATATCAACAAGAGACTAGCTTCCATAATGACAAGGCTACCATCCAATGGAGTAACAAAAATCTCGACAATAGACTACCTTCCATAATGACTAGGGTACCATCCATTGGAGTATAAAAAATTTGGACAACATACTACCTTTTGGAATTACAAGGCTACCATCCATTGGAATAACAAAAATCTCGACAACAGACTACCTTCCATAATGACTAGGCTACCATCCATTGGAGTAACAAAGATATCGACAACATACTACCTTCCATAATGACAAGGATACAATCCATTATAGTAACAAAAATCTCGATAACAGACTACCTTCCATAATGACAAGGCTACCATCCATTGTAGTAACACAAATCTCTACAACAGACTACCTTCCATTATGACAAGGCCACCATCCATTGGAGTAACAAAAATCTCGACAATAGACCACCTTTCATAATGACAAGGCTATAATCCATTGTAGTAAAAAAAATCACGACAATAGACTATCTTTCATAATGACAAGTCTACCATCCATATGAGTAACAAATATCTGAACAACAGACTACCTTCCATAATGATAAGGCTACCATCCATTGGAGTAACAAAAATCACAACGTTAGACTACCTTCCATAATGACAAGGCTACCATCCATTGGAGTAACAAAAATATCGACAATAAACTACATTCTATAATGACTAGGCTACCATCCATTGGAGTATCAAAGATATCGACAACATACTACCTTCCATAATGACGAGGATACAATCCATTATAGCAACAAAAATCTCGATAACAGACTACCTTCCATAGTGACAAGGCTACCATCCGTTGGAGTAATAAAAATCTCGACAATAAACCACCTTCCATAATGACAAGGGTACCATCCATTGGAGTAACAAAAATCTTTACAAGAGACTATCTTCCATAATGAAAAGTCTACAATCCATTGGAATAACAAAAATCTCTATAAGAGACTATCTTACATAATGACAAGGCTACAATCCAATGGAGTAACAAAAATATCGATAACATACTACCTTTAATAATGACAAATCTACCATCCACTGGAGTAACAAAAATCTGAACAATAAACTACCTTCCATAATTACAAGGCTACCATCCATTGGAGTAACAGAAATCAAAACGACAGACAATTTTCCATAATGACAAGGCTACTATCCATTTGAGTAATAAAAATCGGGACAACAAACTACCTTCCATAATGACAAGGATACAATCCATTATAGTAACAAAAATTTCGATAACAGACTACCTTCCATAATTAAAAGGCTACCATCCATTGGAGTAACAAAAATCTCTACAGCAGCCTACCTTCCATAATGACAAGGCTACCATCCATTGGAGTAACAAAAATATCAACAAGAGACTAGCTTCCATAATGACAAGGCTACCATCCAATGGAGTAACAAAAATCTCGACAATAGACTACCTTCCATAATGACTAGGGTACCATCCATTGGAGTATAAAAAATTTGGACAACATACTACCTTTCGGAATTACAAGGCTACCAATCATTGGAGTAACAAAAATATCGACAACAGACTACCTTCCATAATGACTAGGCTACCATCCATTGGAGTAACAAAGATATCGACAACATACTACCTTCCATAATGACAAGGATACAATCCATTATAGTAACAAAAATCTCGATAACAGACTACCTTCCATAATGACAAGGCTACCATCCATTGTAGTAACACAAATCTCTACAACAGACTACCTTCCATAATGACAAGGCCCCCATCCATTGAAGTAACAAAATTCTCGACAATAGACCACCTTTCATAATGACAAGGCTATAATCCATTGTAGTAAAAAAAATCACGACAATAGACTATCTTTCATAATGACAAGTCTACCATCCATATGAGTAACAAATATCTGAACAACAGACTACCTTCCATAATGATAAGGCTACCATCCATTGGAGTAACAAAAATCACAACGTTAGACTACCTTCCATAATGACAAGGCTACCATCCATTACAGTAACAAAAATCGGGACAACAGACTACCTTCCATAATGACAAGGCTTCCATCCATTGGAGTAACAAAAATGTGAACAAGAGACTACCTTCCATAATGACAAGGCTACCATCCATTGGAGTAACAAAATTATCAACAAGAGACTACCTTCCATAATGACAAGGCTACCATCTATTAGAGTAACAAAAATCTCGAGAACAAACTTCCTTCCATAATGACAAGGCTACCATCCATTGGAGTAACAATGATATTGACAACATACTACCTTCCATAATGACAAGGCTACCAGCCAATGGAGTAACAAAAATATCGATAATAGACTACCTTCCATAATGACAAGGCTACCATCCATTGGAATAACAAAAATCTCGACAACAAACTACCTTCCATAATGACAAGGCTACCATAATATGGAGTAGTAAAAATCTCGACAGCAGACTACCTTCAATAATGACAAGGCTACCATCCATTGGAGTAACAAAAATCTCGACAACAAACTACATTCCATATTGACAAGGGTACCATCCATTGGAGTAACAAAAATCTCTACAAGAGACTATCTTCCATAATGAAAAGTCTACAATCCATTGGAATAACAAAAATCTCGACAACAAACTACCTTCCATAATGACAAGGCTATAATCCAATGGAGTAACAAAAATATCGATAACAAACTACCTTCCATAATGACAAATCTACCATCCACTGGAGTAACAAAAATCTGAACAATAGGCTACCTTCCATAATGTCAAGGCTACCATCCATTGGAGTAATAGAAATCAAAACGACATACAATTTTCCGTAATGAGAAGGCTACTATCCATTTGAGTAATAAAAATTGGGACAACAAAGTACCTTGCATAATGACAAGGATACAATCCATTATAGTAACAAAAATCACGATAACAGACTACCTTCCATAATGAAAAGGCTACCATCCATTGTAGTAACAAAAATCTCTACAACTGACTACCTTCCATAATGACAAGGCTACCATCCATTGGAGTAACAAAAATATCAACAAGAGACTAGCTTCCATAATCACAAGGCTACCATCCAATGGAGTAACAAAAATCTCGACAATAGACTACCTTCCATAATGACTAGGGTACCGTCCATTGGAGTAACAAAAATATCGACAACAGAATATCTTGCATAATGACAAGTCTACCATCCACTGGAGTAATAAAAATCTGAACAATAGACTACCTTCCATAATGTCAAGGCTACCATCCATTGCAGTAACAGAAATCACAACGACAAACAACCTTCCATAATGAAAAGGCTACCATCCATTTGAGTAACAAAAATCGGGACAACAAACTATCTTCCATAATGACAAGGCTACCATCCATTAGAGTAACAAGAATCGAGACAACATACTACCTTCCATAATGATAGGGATACCATCCATTGCAGAAACAAAAATGTCAACAAAAGACGACCTTCCATTATGACAAGGCTACCATCCATTGGAGTAACAAAAATCTCGACAACAGACTACCTTCCATAATGAGAAGGCTACCATCCATTGGAGTACCAAAGATATCGATAACATACTACCTTGCATAGTGACAAGGCTACTATCCATTGAAGTAAAGAAAATCACGACAACAGACTACCTTCCATAATGACAAGGCTACCATCCATTGGAATAACAAAAATCTCGACAACAGACTACCTTCCATAATGACAAGGCTACCATCCAATGGAGTAACAAAAATCTAGACAACCAACTACCTTCCATAAAGGCAAGGCTACCATCCATTGGAGTAACAAAAATCTCGACAACAGACTACCGTCCATAATGACAAGGGTACCATCCATTGGTGTAACAAAAATCTCGACAATGGACTACCTTCCATAATGAGAAGTCTACAATCCATTGTAATAACAAAAATCTCGACAACAGACTACCTTCCATAATGACTAGGCTACAATCCAATGGAGTAAAAAAAACTCGACAACAGACTACCTTCCATAATGACAAGTCTAGCATCCATTGGAGTAACAAAAATCTGAACAACAGACTACCTTCCATAATGACAAGGCTACCATCCATAGGAGTAACAGAAATCACAACGTTAAACTACCTTCCATAATGACAAGGCTACCATCCATTAGAGTAACAAAAGTCAGGATAACAGACTACCTTCCATAATGACAAGTCTTCCATCCATTGGAGTAACAAAAATCTGAACAACAGACTACCTTCCATAATGAGAAGGCTACCATCCATTAGAGTAACAAAAATCGGGACAATAGACTACCTTCCATAATGATAGGGCTACCATCCATTGGAGAAACAAAAATGTCAACAAAAGACGACTTTCCATTATTACAAGGCTACCATCCATTGTAGTAACAAAAATCTCGACAACAGACTACCTTCCATAATGAGAAGGCTACCATCCATTGGAGTAACAAAGATATCGACAACATACTACCTTCCATAATGACAAGGCTATAATCCATTGGAGTAACAAAAATCACGACAACAGACTATCTTCCATAATGAAAAGGCCACCATCCATTGGAATAACAAAAATCTCGACAACAGACTACCTTCCATAATGCAAGGCTACCATCCAATGGAGTAATAAAAATCTCGACAACAGACTACTTTCAATAATGACAAGGCTACCATCCATTGGAGTAACAAAAATATCGACAACATACTACCTTCCATAATGACAAGGGTACCATCCATTGGAGTAACAAAAATCTCGACAACAGACTACCTTCCATAATGAGAAGTCTACAATCCATTGGAATAACAAAAATCTCGACAATAGACTAAATTCCATAAGGACAAGGCTACAATCCAATGGAGTAACAAAAACTCGACAACAGACTACCTTCCATAATGACAAGTCTAGCATCCATTGGAGTAACAAAAATCTGAACAACAGACAAACTTCCATAATGACAAGGCTACCATCCATAAGAGTAACAAAAATCACAATGTTAGACTACCTTCCATAATGACAAGGCTACCATCACTTAGAGTAACAAAAATTGGGATAATAGACTACCTTCCATCATGACAGGTCTACCATCCACTGCAGTAACAAAAATGTTAACAAGAGACTAACTTCCATAATGATAAGTCTACCATCCATTGGAGTAACAAAAATCTAAACAACAGACTACCTGCCATAATGAGAAGGCTACCATCGATTGGAGTAACAAAGATATCGACAACAAACTACCTTCCATAATGATAAGGATACAATCCATTGGAGTAAGAAAAATCACGACAACAGACTACCTTCCATAATGACAAGGCTACCATCCATTTGAATAACAAAAATCTCGACAACAAACTACCTTCCATAATGACAAGGCTACAAATCATCGGAATATGAAAAATCACGACAAAAGACTACCTTCCATAATGATACGGCTACCATCCATTGGAATAAAAAAAATCTCGACAACAGACTACCTTCCATAATGACAAGGCTACCATCCAATGGAGTAACAAAAATATCGACAACAGACTACCTTCCATACTGACAAGGCTACAATCCAATGGAGTAACAAAAATATCGACAACAGACTACCTTGCATAATGACAAGTCTACCATCCACTGGAGTAATAAAAATTTGAACAATAGACTACCTTCCATAATGTCAAGGCTACCATCCATTGCAGTAACAGAAATCACAACGACAAACAACCTTCCATAATGAAAAGGCTACCATCCATTTGAGTAACAAAAATCGGGACAACAGACTATCTTCCATAATGACAAGGCTACCATCCATTAGAGTAACAAGAATCGAGACAACAAACTACCTTCCATAATGATAGGGATACCATCCATTGGAGAAACAAAAATATCAACAAAAGACGACCTTCCATTATGACAAGGCTACCATCCATTGGAGTAACAAAAATCTCGACAACAGACTACCTTCCATAATGAGAAGGCTACCATCCATTGGAGTACCAAAGATATCGATAACATACTACCTTGCTTAATGACAAGGCTACTATCCATTGGAGTAACAAAAATCACGACAACAGACTACCTTCCATAATGACAAGGCTACCATCCATTGGAATAACAAAAATCTCGAGAACAAACTACCTTCCATAATGACAAGGCTACCATCCAATGGAGTAACAAAAATCTAGACAACAAACTACCTTCCATAAAGGCAAGGCTACCATCCATTGGAGTAACAAAAATCTCGACAACAGACTACCTTCCATAATGACAAGGGTACCATCCATTGGAGTAACAAAAATCTCGACAACAGACTACCTTCCATAATGAGAAGTCTACAATCCATTGGAATAACAAAAATCTCGACAATAGACTAAATTCCATAAGGACAAGGCTACAATCCAATGGAGTAACAAAAACTCGACAACAGACTACCTTCCATAATGACAAGTCTAGCATCGATTGGAGTAACAAAAATATGAACAACAGACAAACTTCCATAATGACAAGGCTACCATCCATAAGAGTAACAGAAATCACAATGTTAGACTACCTTCCATAATGACAAGGCTACCATCACTTAGAGTAACAAAAATTGGGACAATAGACTACCTTCCATCATGACAGGTCTACCATCCACTGCAGTAACAAAAATGTTAACAAGAGACTAACTTCCATAATGATAAGTCTACCATCCATTGGAGTAACAAAAATCTAAACAACATACTACCTGCCATAATGAGAAGGCTACCATCGATTGGAGTAACAAAGATATCGACAACAAACTACCTTCCATAATGATAAGGATACAATCCATTGGAGTAAGAAAAATCACGACAACAGACTACCTTCCATAATGACAAGGCTACCATCCATTGGAATAACAAAAATCTCGACAACAAACTACCTTCCATAATGACAAGGCTACAAATCATCGGAATATGAAAAATCACGACAAAAGACTACCTTCCATAATGACAGGGCTACCATCCATTGGAATAAAAAAAATCTCGACAACAGACTACCTTCCATAATGACAAGGCTACCATCCAATGGAGTAACAAAAATATCGACAACAGACTACCTTCCATACTGACAAGGCTACAATCCAATGGAGTAACAAAAATATCGACAACAGACTACCTTGCATAATGACAAGTCTACCATCCACTGGAGTAATAAAAATCTGAACAATAGACTACCTTCCATAATGTCAAGGCTACCATCCATTGCAGTAACAGAAATCACAACGACAAACAACCTTCCATAATGAAAAGGCTACCATCCATTTGAGTAACAAAAATCGGGACAACAGACTATCTTCCATAATGACAAGGCTACCATCCATTAGAGTAACAAGAATCGAGACAACAGACTACCTTCCATAATGATAGGGATACCATCCATTGGAGAAACAAAAATGTCAACAAAAGACGACCTTCCATTATGACAAGGCTACCATCCATTGGAGGAACAAAAATCTCGACAACAGACTACCTTCCATAATGAGAAGGCTACCATCCATTGGAGTACCAAAGATATCGATAACATACTACCTTGCATAATGACAAGGCTACTATCCATTGGAGTAACAAAAATCACGACAACAGACTACCTTCCATAATGACAAGGCTACCATCCATTGGAATAACAAAAATCTCGAGAACAGACTACCTTCCATAATGACAAGGCTACCATCCAATGGAGTAACAAAAATCTAGACAACAAACTACCTTCCATAAAGGCAAGGCTGCCATCCATTGGAGTAACAAAAATCTCGACAACAGACTACCTTCCATAATGACAAGGGTACCATCCATTGGTGTAACAAAAGTCTCGACAATAGACTACCTTCCATAATGAGAAGTCTACAGTCCATTGTAATAACAAAAATCTCGACAACAGACTACCTTCCATAATGACAAGGCTACAATCCAATGGAGTAAAAAAAACTCGACAACAGACTACCTTCCATAATGACAAGTCTAGCATCCATTGGAGTACCAAAAATCTGAACAACAGACTACCTTCCATAATGACAAGGCTACCATCCATAGGAGTAACAGAAATCACAACGTTAGACTACCTTCCATAATGACAAGGCTACCATCCATTAGAGTAACAAAAGTCAGGATAACAGACTACCTTCCATAATGACAAGTCTTCCATCCATTGGAGTAAAAAAAATCTGAACAACAGACTACCTTCCATAATGAGAAGGCTACCATCCATTAGAGTAACAAAAATCGGGACAACAGACTACCTTCCATAATGATAGGGCTACCATCCATTGGAGAAACAAAAATGTCAATAAAAGACGACCTTCCATTATTACAAGGCTACCATCCATTGTAGTAACAAAAATCTCGACAACAGACTACCTTCCATAATGAGAAGGCTACCATCCATTGGAATAACAAAGATATCGACAACATACTACCTTCCATAATGACAAGGCTATAATCCATTGGAGTAACAAAAATCACGACAACAGACTACCTTCCATAATGAAAAGGCCACCATCCATTGGAATAACAAAAATCTCGACAACAGACTACCTTCCATAATGACAAGGCTACCATCCAATGGAGTAACAAAAATCTAGACAACAAACTACCTTCCATAAAGACAAGGCTACCATCCATTGGAGTAACAAAAATCTCGACAACATACTACCTTCCATAATGACAAGGGTACCATCCATTGGAGTAACAAAAATCTCGACAAAAGACTACCTTCCATAATGAGAAGTCTACAATCCATTGGAATAACAAAAATCTCGACAATAGACTAAATTCCATAAGGACAAGGCTACAATCCAATGGAGTAACAAAAACTCGACAACAGACTACCTTCCATAATGATAACTCTACCATCCATTGGAGTAACAAAAATCTAAACAGCAGACTACCTGCCATAATGAGAAGGCTACCATCGATTGGAGTAACAAAGATATCGACAACAAACTACCTTCCATAATGATAGGGATACAATCCATTGGAGTAAGAAAAATCACGACAACAGACTACCTTCCATAATGACAAGGCTACCATCCATTGGAATAACAAAAATCTCGAGAACAGACTACCTTCCATAATGACAAGGCTACCATCCAATGGAGTAACAAAAATCTAGACAACAAACTACCTTCCATAAAGGCAAGGCTACCATCCATTGGAGTAACAAAAATCTCGACAACAGACTACCTTCCATAATGACAAGGGTACCATCCATTGGTGTAACAAAAGTCTCGACAATAGACTACCTTCCATAATGAGAAGTCTACAGTCCATTGTAATAACAAAAATCTCGACAACAAACTACCTTCCATAATGACAAGGCTACAATCTAATGGAGTAAGAAAAACTCGACAACAGACTACCTTCCATAATGACAAGTCTAGCATCCATTGGAGTAACAAAAATCTGAACAACAGACTACCTTCCATAATGACAAGGCTACCATCCATAGGAGTAACAGAAATCAAAACGTTAAACTACCTTCCATAATGACAAGGCTACCATCCATTAGAGTAACACAAGTCAGGACAACAGACTACCTTCCTTAATGACAAGTCTTCCATCCATTAGAGTAACAAAAATCTGAACAACAGATTACCTGCCATAATGAGAAGGCTACCATCGATTGGAGTAACAAAGATATCGACAACATACTACCTTCCATAATGACAAGGCTATAATCCATTGGAGTAAGAAAAATCACGACAACAGACTACCTTCCATAATGACAAGGCTACCATCCATTGGAATAAAAAAAATCTCGACAACAAACTACCTTCTATAATGACAAGGCTACCATCCATTAGAATAACAAAAATCTCGACAACAAACTACCTTCCATAATGAGAAGGCTACATTCCATCGGAGTATGAAAAATCACGACAAAAGACTACCTTCCATAATGACAAGGTTACAATCCATTGGAATAAAAAAAATCTAGACAACAGACTACCTTCCATAATGACAAGGCTACCATCCAATGGAGTAACAAAAATATCGACAACAGACTACCTTCCATAATGTCAAGGAAACCATCCATTGGAGTAACATAAATCACAACGACAAACAACCCTTAATAATGACAAGGCTACCATTCATTTGAGTAACAAAAATCGGGACAGCAGACTACCTTCCATAATGACAAGGCTACCATCCATTGGAGTAACAAAAATATCACAAAGAGACTACCTTCCATAACGACAAGGCTATCATCCAATTGAGTAACAAAAATATCGACAACAGACTACCTTCCATAATGACAAGGCTACCATCCATTAGAGTAACAAAAATCTGGACAACAGACCACCTTCCATAATGACAAGGCTACCATCCATTAGAGTAACAAAAATCGGTACAATAGACTACCTTCCATAATGATAGGGCTACCATCCATTGGAGAAACATAAATGTCAACAAGAGACGACCTTCCATTATGACAAGGCTACCATCCATTGGAGTAACAAAAATCTCGACAACAGACTACCTTCCATAATGAGAAGGCTACCATCCATTGGAGTAACAAAGATATCGATAACATACTACCTTCCATAATGACAAGGCTACAATCCATTGGAGTAACAAAAATCACGACAACAGACTACCTTCCATAATGACAAGGCTACCATCCATTGGAATAACAAAAATCTCGACAACAGACTACCTTCCATAATGACAAGGGTACCATCCATTGGAGTAACAAAAATCTCGACAACGGACTACCTTCAATAATGAGAAGTCTACAATCCATTGGAATAACAAAAATCTCGACAACAGACTACCTTCCATAATGACAAGGCTACAATCCAATGGAGTAACAAAAATCTCGACAACAGACTACCTTCCATAATGAAAAGCCTAGCATCCATTGGAGTAACAAAAATCTGAACAATAGACTACCTTCCATAATGACAAGGCTACCATCCATAGGAGTAACAGAAATCACAACGTTAGACTACCTTCCATAATGACAAGGCTACCATCCATTAGAGTAACAAAAATTGGGACAACAGACTACCTTCCATAATGACAGGTCTACCATCCATTGGAGTAACAAAAATCTGAACAACAGACTACCTTCCATAATGAGAAGGCTACCATCGATTAGAGTAACAAAGATATCGACAACATACTACCTTCCATAATGACAAGGCAACAATCCATTAGAGTAAGAAAAATCACGACAACGGACTACCTTCCAAAATGACAAGGCTACCATCCATTGGAATAACAAAAATCTCAACAACAAACTACCTTCCGTAATGACAAGACTACAATCCATCGGAGCAAGAAAAATCACGACAAAAGACTACCTTCCATAATGACAAGGCTACCATCCATTTGAGTAACAAAAATCGGGACAACAGACTACCTTCCATAATGACAAGGCTACCATCCATTGGAGTAACAAAAATATCAACAAGAGACTACCTTCCATTACGACAAGGCTACCATCCAATGGAGTAACAATAAAATCGACAACAGACTACCTTCCATAATGACAAGGCTACCATCCATTAGAGTAACAAAAATCTGGACAACAGACTACCTTCAATAATAACAAGGCTACCATCCATTAAAGTTACCAAAATCTGGACAACAAACTACCGTCCATAATGACAAGGCTACCATCCATTAGAGTGACAAAAATCGTGACAATAGACTACCTTCTATAATGATAGGGCTACCATCCATTGGAGTAACAAAAATATCAACAAGAGACTACCTTCCATAATGACAAGGCTACCATCCATTGGAGTAACAAAGATATCCACAACATACTACCTTCCATAATGACAAGGCTTCCATCCAATGGAGTTACAAAAATATCGACAACATACTACCTTCCATAATGACAAGGCTACCATCCATTAGAGTAATAAAAATCTGGACAACAAACTACCTTCCATAATGACAAGGCTACCATCCATTAGAGTAACAAAAATCTTAACAACAGACTACCTTCCATAATGATAGGGCTACCATCCATTGGAGAAACAAAAATGTCAACAACAGACAACCTTCCATTATGACAAGGCTACCATCCATTTGAGTAACAAAAATATCGACAACAGACTACCTTCCATAATTAGAAGGCTACCATCCATTGGAGTAACAAAGATATCGATAACATACTACCTTCCACAATGACAAGGCTACAATCCATTGGAGTAACAAAAATCACGACAACAGACTACCTTCCATAATGAGAATGCTACCATACATTGGAATAACAAAAATCTCGACAACAAACTACCTTCCATAATGACAAGGCTACCATCCAATGGAGTAACAAAAATCTAGACAACAAACTACCTTCCATAAAGACAAGGCTACCATTCATTGGAGTAACAAAAATCTCGACAACAGACGACCTTCCATAATGACAAGGCTACAATCCATTGTAGTAACAAAAATATCGACAATAGAATACTTTTCATAATGACAACTCTACCATCCATTGGAGTAACAAAAATCTGAACAACAGACTACCTTCCATAATGATAAGGCTACCATCCATAGGAGTAACGGAAATCACAACATTAGACTACCTTCCATAATGAAAAGGCTACCATCCATTAGAGTAACAAAAATCGGGACAACAGACTACCTTCCATAATGAGAAGGCTACCATCGATTGTAGTAACAAAGATATCAAAAACATACAACCTTCCATAATGACAAGGCTATATTCCATTGGAGTAAGAAAAAATCACGACAACAGACTACCTTCCATAATGACAAGGCTACCATCCATTAGAATAACAAAAATCTCGACAACAAATACCTTCCAAAATGACAAGGCTACCATCCAATGGAGTAACAAAAACCTCGACAACAGACTACCTTCCATAATGACAAGGCTACAATCCAATGGAGTAACAAAAATCTCGACAACAGACTACCTTCCATAATGACAAGTCTACCATCCACTCGAGTAACAAAAATCTGAACAATAGACTACCTTCCATAATGACAAGGCTACCATCCATAGGAGTAACAGAAATTACAACGTTAGACTACCTTGCATAATGACAAGGCTACCATCCATTAGAGTAACAAAAACCGGGACAACAGACTACCTTCCATAATGACAGGTCTACCATCCATTGGAGTAACAAAAATCTGAACAACAGACTACCTTCCATAATGAGAAGGCTACCATCGATTAGAGTAACAAAGATATCGACAACATACTACCTTCCATAATGACAAGGCAACAATCCATTAGAGTAAGAAAAATCACGACAACAGACTACCTTCCAAAATGTCAAGGCTACCATCCATTGGAATAACAAAAATCTCAACAACAAACTACCTTCCGTAATGACAAGACTACAATCGATCGGAGCAAGAAAAATCACGACAAAAGACTACCTTCCATAATGATAAGGCTACCATCCAATGGAGTAACAAAAATCTCGACAATAGACTACCTTCCATAATGACAAGTCTACCATCCACTCGAGTAACAAAAATCTGAACAATAGACTACCTTCTATAATGACAAGGCTACCATCCATTGGAGTAAAAGAAATCACAACGACATACAACCTTCCATAATGACAAGGCTACCATCCAATGGAGTAACAAAAATCTCGACAACAGACAACCTTCCATACTGACAAGGCTACAATCCAAAGGAGTAACAAAAATATCGATAATAGACTACCTTCCATAATGACAAGTCTACCATCCCCTGGAGTAATAAAAATCTGAACAATAGACACCCTTCCATAATGTCAAGGCTACCATCCATTGGAGTAACAGAAATCACAACGACAAACAACCTTCCATAATGACAATGCTACCATCCATTTGAGTAATAAAAATCTGGACAACAGACTACCTTCCATAATGACAAGCTTTACCATCAATTGGAGTAACAAAAATATCAACAAGAGACTACCTTCCATTACGACAAGGCTACCATCCAATGGAGTAACAATAAAATCAACAACAGACTACCTTCCATAATGACAAGGCTACCATCCATTAGAGTAACAAAAATCTAGACAACAGACTACCTTCCATAATGACAAGTCTACCATCCATTAGAGTAACAAAAATCGGGACAACAAACTAACTTCCATAATGATGGGGCTACCATCCATTGGAGAAACAAAAATGTCAACAAGAGACGACCTTCCTTTATGACAAGGCTACAATCCATTGGAGTAACAAAAATCTCGATATCAAACTACCTTCCATAATGACAAGGCTACCATCCATTGGAGTAACAAAAATCGTGACAACAGACTACCTTCCATAATGATAGGGCTACCATCCATTGGAGAAAAAAAATGTCAACAAGAGACAACCTTCCATTATGACAAGGCTACCATCCATTGGAGTAACAAAAATCTCGACAACAGACTACCTTCCATAATTAGAAGGCTACCATCCATTGGAGTAACAAAGATATCGACAACATACTACCTTCCACAATGACAAGGCTACAATACATTGGAGTAACAAAAATAACGACAACAGACTACCTTCCATAATGAGAAGGCTACCATCCATGGGAATAACAAAAATATCGACAACAGACTACCTTCCATAATGACAAGGCTACCATCCAATGGAGTAACAAAAATCTAGACAACAAACTACCTTCCATAAAGATAAGGCTACCATCCATTGGAGTAACAAAAATCTCGACAACAAACGACCTTCCATAATGACAAGGCTACAATCTATTGTAGTAAGAAAAATATCGACAATAGAATACCTTTCATAATGACAACTCTACCATCCATTGGAGTAACAAAAATCTGAACAACAGACTACCTTCCATAATGATAAGGCTACCATCCATAGGAGTAACAGAAATCACAACGTTAGACTACCTTCCATAATGACAAGGCTACCATCCATTAGAGTAACAAAAATCGGGACAACAGACTACCTTCCATAATGAGAAGGCTACCATCGATTGTAGTAACAAAGATATCGAAAACATACAACCTTCCATAATGACAAGGCTACCATCCAATGGAGTAACAAAAATCTCGACAATAGACTACCTTCCATAATGACAAGGCTATAATCTAATGGAGTAACAAAAATCTCGACAACAGACTACCTTCCATAATGACAAGTCTACCATCCACTCGAGTAACAAAAATCTGAACAATAGACTACCTTCCATAATGACAAGGCTACCATCCATTGGAGTAACAAATATCATAATGACATACAACCTTCCATAATAAAAAGGCTACCATCCAACGGAGTAACAAAAATCTCGACAACAGACTACCTTTCATAATGACAAGGCTACAATCCAATGGAGTAACAAAGATATCGACAACAGACTACCTTCCATAATGACAAGTCTACCATCCACTGGAGTAACAAAAATCTGAACAATAGACTACCTTCCATAATGACAAGGTTACCATCCATTGGAGTAACATAAATCACAACGACAAACAACCTTCCATAATGACAAGGCTACCATCCATTTGAGTAACAAAAGTTGAGACAACAAACTACCTTCCTTAATGACAAGGCTACCATCCATTGGAGTAACAAAAATATCAACAAGAGACTACCTTCCATAACAACAAGCCAACCATCCAATGGAGTAACACAAATCTCAAGAACAGACTTCCTTCCATAATGAGAAGGCTACCATCCATTAGAGTAACAATGATATCGACAACATACTACCTTCCATAATGACAAGGCTACCATCCAATGGAGTTACAAAAATAACGACAACATGCTACCTTCCATAATGACAAGGCTACCATCCATTAAAGTAACAAAAATCTGGACAACAGACTACCTTCCACAATGACAAGGCTACAATCCATTGGAGTAACAAAAATCACGACAACAGACTACCTTCCATAATGACAAGGCTACCATCCATTGGAATAACAAAAATCTCGACAACAGACTACCTTCCATAATGACAAGGCTACCATCCAATGGAGTAACAAAAATCTAGACAACAAACTACCTTCCATAAAGACAAGGCTACCATCCATTGGAGTAACAAAAATCTCGACAACAGATGACCTTCTATAATGACAAGGCTACAATCCATTGTAGTAACAAAAATATTGATAATAGACTACTTTTCATAATGACAACTCTACCATCCATTGGAGTAAAAAATATATGAACAACAGACTACCTTCCATAATGATAAGGCTACCATCCATAGGAGTAACAGAAATCACAACATTAGACTACCTCCCATAATGACAAGGCTACATCCATTAGAGTAACAAAAATCGGGACAATAGACTACCTTCCATAATGACAAGGCTTCCATCCATTGGAGTGACAAAAATCTAAACAAGAGACTACCTTCCATAATGAAAAGGCTACCATCCGTTGGAGTAACAAAAATCTCAACAACAGACTACCTTCCATAATGAGAAGGCTACCATTGATTGGAGTAACAAAGATATTGAAAACATACAACCTTCCATAATGGCAAGGCTACAATCCATTGGGGTAAGAAAAAATCACGACAACAAACTACCTTCCATAATGACAAGGCTACCATCCATTAGAATAACAAAAATCTCGACAATAAATACCTTCCAAAATGATAAGGCTACCATCCATCGGAGTAAGAAAAATCACGACAAAAGACTACCTTCCATAATGACAAGGCTACCATCCATTGGAATAAAAAAAATCTCGACAACAGACTACCTTCCGTAATGACAAGGCTACCTTCCAATGGAGTAACAAAAATCTCGAAAACAGACTACCTTCCATAATGACAAGGCTACAATCCAATTGAGTAACAAAAATCTTGACAATAGACTACCGTCCATAATGACAAGTCTACCATCCACTCGAGTAACGTAAATCTGAACAATAGACTACTTCCATAATGACAAGGCTACCATCCATTTGAGTAACAAAAATTGGGACAACATACTACCTTCCATAATGACAAGGCTACCATCCAATGGAGTAACACAAATCTCGACAATAGACTACCTTTCATAATGACAAGGCTACAATCCAATGGAGTAACAAAAATATCGACAACAGACTACCTTCCATAATGACAAGTCTACCATCCACTGGAGTAACAAAAATCTGAACAATAGACTACCTTCCATAATGACAAGGTTACCATCCATTGGAGTAACATAAATCACAATGACAAACAACCTTCCATAATGACAAGGCTACGGTCCATTTGAGTAACAAAAATCGGGACAATAGACTACCTTCCTTAATTACAAGGCTACCATCCATTGGAGTAACAAAAATATCAACAAGAGACTACCTTCCATAACGACAAGGCTACCATCCAATAGAGTAACACAAATCTCGAGAACAGACTTCCTTCCATAATAAGAAGGCTACCATCCATTAGAGTAACGAAGATATCGATAACATACTACCTTCAATAATGACAAGGCTACCATCCAATGGAGTTACAAAAATAACGACAACATGCTACCTTCCATAATGACAAGGCTACCATCCATTAAAGTAACAAAAATCTGGACAGCTAACTACCTTCCATAATGACAAGGCTACCATCCATTAGAGTAACAAAAATCGTGACAATAGACTACCTTCCATAATGATAGGGATACCATCCATTGGAGAAAAAAAAATGTCAACAAGAGACAACCTTCCATTATGACAAGTCTACCATCCATTGGAGTAACAAAAATCTCGACAACAGACTACCTTCCATAATGAGAAGGCTACTATCCATTGGAATAACAAAGATATCTACAACATACTACCTTCCATAATAACAAGGCTACAATCCATGGGAGTAACAAAAATCACGACAACATACTACCTTCCATAATGACAAGGCTACCATCCATTGGAATAACAAAAATCTCGACAACAGACTACCTTCCATAATGACAAGGCTACCATCCAATGGAGTTACAAAAATCTAGACAAAAAACTACCTTCCATAAAAACAAGGCTACCATCCATTCGAGTAACAAAAATCTCGACAACAGACGACCTTCTATAATGACAAGGCTACAATCCATTGTAGTAACAAAAATATTGACAATAGACTACTTTTCATAATGACAACTCTACCATCAATTGGAGTAACAAATATATGAACAACAGACTACCTTCCATAATGATAAGGCTACCATCCATAGGAGTAACAGAAATCACAACATTAGACTACCTTCCATAATGACAAGGCTACCATCCATTAGAGTAAAAAAAATCGAGACAGTAGACTACCTTCCATAATGACAAGGATACCATCCATTGGAGTAACAAAAATCTCAACAACAGACTACCTTCCATAATGAGAAGGCTACCATTGATTGGAGTAACAAAGATATCGAAAACATACAGCCTTCTATAATGACAACGCTACAATCCATTGGGGTAAGAAAAAATCACGACAACAAACTACTTTCCATAATGACAAGGCTACCATCCATTAGAATAACAAAAATCTGGACAATAAATACCTTCCAAAATGACAAGGCTACCATCCATCGGAGTAAGAAAAATCACGACAAAAGACTACCTTCCATAATGACAAGGCTACCATCCATTGGAATAAAAAAAATCTCGACAACAGACTACCTTCCATAATGAAAAGGCTACCTTCCAATGGAGTATCAAAAATCTCGACAACAGACTACCTTCCATAATGACAAGGCTACAATCCAATTGAGTAACAAAAATCTTGACAATAGACTACCTTCCATAATGACAAGTCTACCATCGACTCGAGTAACAAAAATCTGAACAATAGACTACCTTCTATAATGACAAGGCAACCATCCATTTGAGTAACAAAAATTGGGACAACATACTACCTTCCATAATGACTAGGCTACCATCCATTGGAGTATAAAAATTTTGGACAACAGACTACCTTCCATAATGACAAGGCTACCATCCATTGGATTAACAAAAATCTCGATAATAGACTACCTTCCGTAATGACAAGGATACCATCCATTGGAGTAACAAAAATCTCGACAATAGACTACCTTCCATAATGACAAGGATACAATCCACTGGAGTAACAAAAATCTCAACAATAGACTACCTTTCATAATGATAAGGCTACCATCAATTGGAGTAACAAAACTGTCGAAAATAGACTATCTTCTATAATGACACGGCTACAATCTAATGGAGTAACAAAAATCTCGACAATAGACTACCTTCCATAATGACAAGGCTACCATCCATAGGAGTAACAAAGATATCGACAACATATTACCTTCCATAATGACAAGGATACCATCCAATGGAGTAACAAAAATATCGACAACAGACTACCTTCCATAATGACAAGGCTACCATCCATTAGAGTAACAAAAATATAGAGAACAGACTACCTTCCATAATGACAAGGCTACCATCAATCAGAGTAACAAAAATCGGAACAACATACTACCTTCCATAATGATAGGGCTACCATTTATTGGAGTAACAAACATGTTAACAAGAGACGACCTTCCATAATGACAAGGCTACCATCCATTGGAGTAAAAAAAATCTCGACAACAGACTACCTTCTATAATGAGAAGGCTATCATCCATTGGAGTAACAAAGATATCGACAACATACTACCTTCCATAATGACAAGGCTACAATCCATTGTTGTAACAAAAATCACGATAACAGACTACGTTCCATAATGACAAGGCTACCATCCATTGGAGTAACAAAAATCTCGACAACAGATGACCTTCCATAATGACAAGGCTACAATCCATTGTAGTAACAAAACTATCGACAATAGACTACCTTTCATAATGACAACTCTATCATCCATTGGAGTAACAAATATTTGAACAACAGACTACCTTCCATAATGACAAGGCTACCATCCATTAGAGTAACAAAAATCGGGACAATAGACTACCTTCCATAATGACAAGGCTTCCATCCATTGGAGTAACAAAAATGTCAACAAGAGACTACCTTCCATAATGAGAAGGCTACTATCCATTGGAATAACAAAGATATCTACAACATACTACCTTCCATAATAACAAGGCTACAATCCATGGGAGTAACAAAAATCACGACAACATACTACCTTCCATAATGACAAGGCTACCATCCATTGGAATAACAAAAATCTCGACAACAGACTACCTTCCATAATGACAAGCCTACCATCCAATGGAGTTACAAAAATCTAGACAACAAACTACCTTCCATAAAAACAAGGCTACCATCCATTCGAGTAACAAAAATCTCGACAACAGACGACCTTCTATAATGACAAGGCTACAATCCATTGTAGTAACAAAAATATTGACAATAGACTACTTTTCATAATGACAACTCTACCATCAATTGGAGTAACAAATATATGAACAACAGACTACCTTCCATAATGATAAGGCTACCATCCATAGGAGTAACAGAAATCACAACATTAGAGTACCTTCCATAATGACAAGGCTACCATCCATTAGAGTAAAAAAAATCGAGACAGTAGACTACCTTCCATAATGACAAGGCTACCATCCATTGGAGTAACAAAAATCTCAACAACAGACTACCTTCCATAATGAGAAGGCTACCATTGATTGGAGTAACAAAGATATCGAAAACATACAGCCTTCTATAATGACAACGCTACAATCCATTGGGGTAAGAAAAAATCACGACAACAAACTACTTTCCATAATGACAAGGCTACCATCCATTAGAATAACAAAAATCTGGACAATAAATACCTTCCAAAATGACAAGGCTACCATCCATCGGAGTAAGAAAAATCACGACAAAAGACTACCTTCCATAATGACAAGGCTACCATCCATTGGAATAAAAAAAATCTCGACAACAGACTACCTTCCGTAATGAAAAGGCTACCTTCCAATGGAGTATCAAAAATCTCGACAACAGACTACCTTCCATAATGACAAGGCTACAATCCAATTGAGTAACAAAAATCTTGACAATAGACTACCTTCCATAATGACAAGTCTACCATCGACTCGAGTAACAAAAATCTGAACAATAGACTACCTTCTATAATGACAAGGCAACCATCCATTTGAGTAACAAAAATTGGGACAACATACTACCTTCCATAATGACTAGGCTACCATCCATTGGAGTATAAAAATTTTGGACAACAGACTACCTTCCATAATGACAAGGCTACCATCCATTGGATTAACAAAAATCTCGATAATAGACTACCTTCCGTAATGACAAGGCTACCATCCATTGGAGTAACAAAAATCTCGACAATAGACTACCTTCCATAATGACAAGGATACAATCCACTGGAGTAACAAAAATCTCAACAATAGACTACCTTTCATAATGATAAGGCTACCATCAATTGGAGTAACAAAACTGTCGAAAATAGACTATCTTCTATAATGACACGGCTACAATCTAATGGAGTAACAAAAATCTCGACAATAGACTACCTTCCATAATGACAAGGCTACCATCCATAGGAGTAACAAAGATATCGACAACATATTACCTTCCATAATGACAAGGATACCATCCAATGGAGTAACAAAAATATCGACAACAGACTACCTTCCATAATGACAAGGCTACCATCCATTAGAGTAACAAAAATATAGAGAACAGACTACCTTCCATAATGACAAGGCTACCATCAATCAGAGTAACAAAAATCGGAACAACATACTACCTTCCATAATGATAGGGCTACCATTTATTGGAGTAACAAACATGTTAACAAGAGAAGACCTTCCATAATGACAAGGCTACCATCCATTGGAGTAAAAAAAATCTCGACAACAGACTACCTTCTATAATGAGAAGGCTATCATCCATTGGAGTAACAAAGATATCGACAACATACTACCTTCCATAATGACAAGGCTACAATCCATTGTTGTAACAAAAATCACGATAACAGACTACGTTCCATAATGACAAGGCTACCATCCATTGGAGTAACAAAAATCTCGACAACAGATGACCTTCCATAATGACAAGGCTACAATCCATTGTAGTAACAAAACTATCGACAATAGACTACCTTTCATAATGACAACTCTATCATCCATTGGAGTAACAAATATCTGAACAACAAACTACCTTCCATAATGACAAGGCTACCATCCATTAGAGTAACAAAAATCGGGACAATAGACTACCTTCCATAATGACAAGGCTTCCATCCATTGGAGTAACAAAAATGTCAACAAGAGACTACCTTCCATAATGAGAAGGCTACTATCCATTGGAATAACAAAGATATCTACAACATACTACCTTCCATAATAACAAGGCTACAATCCATGGGAGTAACAAAAATCACGACAACATACTACCTTCCATAATGACAAGGCTACCATCCATTGGAATAACAAAAATCTCGACAACAGACTACCTTCCATAATGACAAGCCTACCATCCAATGGAGTTACAAAAATCTAGACAACAAACTACCTTCCATAAAAACAAGGCTACCATCCATTCGAGTAACAAAAATCTCGACAACAGACGACCTTCTATAATGACAAGGCTACAATCCATTGTAGTAACAAAAATATTGACAATAGACTACTTTTCATAATGACAACTCTACCATCAATTGGAGTAACAAATATATGAACAACAGACTACCTTCCATAATGATAAGGCTACCATCCATAGGAGTAACAGAAATCACAACATTAGAGTACCTTCCATAATGACAAGGCTACCATCCATTAGAGTAAAAAAAATCGAGACAGTAGACTACCTTCCATAATGACAAGGCTACCATCCATTGGAGTAACAAAAATCTCAACAACAGACTACCTTCCATAATGAGAAGGCTACCATTGATTGGAGTAACAAAGATATCGAAAACATACAGCCTTCTATAATGACAACGCTACAATCCATTGGGGTAAGAAAAAATCACGACAACAAACTACTTTCCATAATGACAAGGCTACCATCCATTAGAATAACAAAAATCTGGACAATAAATACCTTCCAAAATGACAAGGCTACCATCCATCGGAGTAAGAAAAATCACGACAAAAGACTACCTTCCATAATGACAAGGCTACCATCCATTGGAATAAAAAAAATCTCGACAACAGACTACCTTCCGTAATGAAAAGGCTACCTTCCAATGGAGTATCAAAAATCTCGACAACAGACTACCTTCCATAATGACAAGGCTACAATCCAATTGAGTAACAAAAATCTTGACAATAGACTACCTTCCATAATGACAAGTCTACCATCGACTCGAGTAACAAAAATCTGAACAATAGACTACCTTCTATAATGACAAGGCAACCATCCATTTGAGTAACAAAAATTGGGACAACATACTACCTTCCATAATGACTAGGCTACCATCCATTGGAGTATAAAAATTTTGGACAACAGACTACCTTCCATAATGACAAGGCTACCATCCATTGGATTAACAAAAATCTCGATAATAGACTACCTTCCGTAATGACAAGGCTACCATCCATTGGAGTAACAAAAATCTCGACAATAGACTACCTTCCATAATGACAAGGATACAATCCACTGGAGTAACAAAAATCTCAACAATAGACTACCTTTCATAATGATAAGGCTACCATCAATTGGAGTAACAAAACTGTCGAAAATAGACTATCTTCTATAATGACACGGCTACAATCTAATGGAGTAACAAAAATCTCGACAATAGACTACCTTCCATAATGACAAGGCTACCATCCATAGGAGTAACAAAGATATCGACAACATATTACCTTCCATAATGACAAGGATACCATCCAATGGAGTAACAAAAATATCGACAACAGACTACCTTCCATAATGACAAGGCTACCATCCAATAGAGTAACAAAAATATAGAGAACAGACTACCTTCCATAATGACAAGGCTACCATCAATCAGAGTAACAAAAATCGGAACAACATACTACCTTCCATAATGATAGGGCTACCATTTATTGGAGTAACAAACATGTTAACAAGAGACGACCTTCCATAATGACAAGGCTACCATCCATTGGAGTAAAAAAAATCTCGACAACAGACTACCTTCTATAATGAGAAGGCTATCATCCATTGGAGTAACAAAGATATCGACAACATACTACCTTCCATAATGACAAGGCTACAATCCATTGTTGTAACAAAAATCACGATAACAGACTACGTTCCATAATGACAAGGCTACCATCCATTGGAGTAACAAAAATCTCGACAACAGATGACCTTCCGTAATGACAAGGCTACAATCCATTGTAGTAACAAAACTATCGACAATAGACTACCTTTCATAATGACAACTCTATCATCCATTGGAGTAACAAATATCTGAACAACAGACTACCTTCCATAATGACAAGGCTACCATCCATTAGAGTAACAAAAATCGGGACAATAGACTACCTTCCATAATGACAAGGCTTCCATCCATTGGAGTAACAAAAATGTCAACAAGAGACTACCTTCCATAATTACAAGGCTACCATCCATTGGAGTAACAAAAATCTCAACAACAGACTACCTTCCATAATGACAAGGCTACAATCCATTGGAGTAAGAAAAAATCACGACAACAGACTACCTTCTATAATGACAAGGATACCATCCATTAGAATAACAAAAATCTCGACAACAAATACCTTCCATAATGACAAGGCTACCATCCATCTGAGTAAGAAAAATCACGACAAAAGACTACCTTCTATAATGACAAGGATACCATCCAATGGAGTAACAAAAATCTCGACAACAGACTACCTTCCATAATGACAAGTCTACCATCCATTGGAATAAAAAAAATCTCGACAACAAACTACCTTCAATAATGACAAGGCTACCATCCAATGGAGTAACAAAAATCTCGACAACAGACTACCGTCCATAATGACAAGGCTACAATCCAATGGAGTAACAAAAATCTCGACAACAGACTACCTTCCATAATGATAAGTCTACCATCCATTGGAGTAACAAAGATATCGACAACATACTAACTTCCATAATGACAAAGCTACAATCCATTGGAGTAACAAAAATCACGACAACAGACTACCTTCCATAATGACAAGGCTATCATCCATTAGAATAACAAAAATCTCGACAATAGACTACCTTCCATAATGCCAAGCCTATCATCCAATGGAGTAACAAAAATCTGGACAACAAACTACCTTCCATAAAGACAAGGCTACCATCCATTGGAGTATCAAAAATCTCGACAACAGAGTATCTTCCATAATGACAAGGCTACAATGCAATGGAGTAAGAAAAATCTCGACAATAGACTACCTTCCATAATGACAAGTCTACCATCCATTGGAGTAACAAAAATTTGAACAACAGACTACCTTCCATAATTAAAAGGCTACCATCCGTAGGAGTAACTGAAATCGCAATGACAGACAACCTTCCATAGTGAAAAGGCTACCATCCATTAGAGTAACAAAAATCGAGACAATAGACTACCTTCCATAAGGACAGGGCTACCATCCATTGGAGTAACAAAAATGTCAACAAGAGACTACCTTCCATAATGACAAGGCTACCATCCAATGGAGAAAAAAAATCTCAACAACAAACTACCTTCCATAATGTCTAGGCTACCATCCATTGGAGTATAAAAAATTTGGACAACGGATTACCTTCCATAATGTCCAGGCTACCATCCATTGGAGTAACAAAAATCTTGACAACATACGACCTTCCATGATGACAAGGCTACAATCCATTATAGTAACAAAAATATCGACAATAGACTACCTTTCATAATGAAAACTCTACAATCCATTGGAGTAACAAATATCTAAACAATAGACTACCTTCCATAATGATAAGGCTACCACCCATTGGTGTAACAGAAATAACAATGTTAGACTACCTTCCATAATAACAAGGCTACCATCCATTAGAGTAACAAAAATCGGGAAAATAGACTACCTTCCATAATGACAAGGCTTCCATCCACTGGACTAACGAAAATGTCAACAAGAGACTACCTTCCATAATGACAAGGCTACCATCCATTGGAGTAACAAAAATCTTGACAACAGACGACCTTCCATAATGACAAGGCTACAATCCATTGTAGTAACAAAAATATCGATAATAGACTGCCTTTCATAATGACAACTCTACAATCCATTGGAGTAATAAATATCTGAACAATAGACTACCTTCCATAATAATAAGGCTACCATCCATTGGAGTAACATAAATCACAATGTTAGACTACCTTCCATAATGATAAGGCTACCATCCAATAGAGTAACGAAAATCGGGACAACAGACTACCTTCCATAATGACAAAGCTACCATTGGAGACTACCTTCAACATGAGACTACCTTCCATAATGACAAAGCTACCATCCATTGGGGTAACAAAAATCTCAACAACAGACTACCTTCCATAATGAGAAGGCTACCATGCATTGGAATAACAAAAATCTCGACAAGAAACTACCTTCCATAATGACAAGGCTACCATCCATCGGGGTAAGAAAAATCACATCAAAAGACTACCTTCCATAATGACAAGGCTACCATCCATCGGAGCAAGAAAAATCACGACAAAAGACTACCTTCCATAATGACAAGGCTACCATCCATTGGAATAAAAAAAGTCTCGACAACAGACTACCTTCCGTCATGACAAGGCTACCATCCAATGGAGTAAAAAAAATCTCGACAACAGACTACCTTCAATAATGACAAGGCTACAATCCAATGGAGTAGCAAAAATCTCGACAATAGACTACCTTCCATTATGACAAGTCTACCATGCACTGGAGTAAAAAAAATCTGAACAATAGACTACCTTCCATAATGACAAGGCTAACATCCACTGGTATAACTAAAATCACAACGACAGACAACCTTCCATAATAACAAGGCTACCATCCATTTTAGTAACAAAAATACGGACAACAGACTACTCTCCATAATGAAAAGGCTACCATCCATTGGAGTACCAAAAATATCAACAAGAGACTACCTTCCATAACGACAAGGCTACCATCCATTGGAGTAATAAAAATCTCGACCACAAACTACCTTCTTTAATGACAAGGCTACCATACATTGGAGTTACAAAGATATCGACAACATACTACCTTCCATAATGACAAGGCTACCATCCAATGAATTAACAAAAATATCGACAACAGACTACCTTCCATAATTACAAGGATACCATCCATTAGAGTAACAAAAATCTGGACAACAGACTACCTTCCATAATGACAAGGCTACCATCCATTAGAGTAACAAAAATCGGGACAACAGACTACCTTCCATAAAGATAGGGCTACCATCCATTGGAGTAACAAAAATGTCAACAAGAGACGACCTTCCATAATGACAAGGCTAACATCCATTGGAGTAAAAAAAATCTTGACAACAGACTACCTTCCATAATGAGAAGGCTACCATCCATTGGAGTAACAAAGATATCGACAACATAATACCTTGCATAATGACAAGGCTACAATCCATTGGAGTAACAAAAATCAAGACAATAGACTACCTTCCATAATGACAAGGCTACCATCCATTGGAGTAACAAAAATCTCGATAACAGACTACCTTCTATAACGACAAGGGTACCATCCATTGGAGTAACAAAAATATGAACAATAGACTACCTTCCATAATGACAAGGCTACCATTCATAGGAGTAACAGAAATCTCGACAACAGACTACCTTCCATAATGACAAGTCTACCATCCATTGGAGTAACAAAAATTACAACGACAGACAACCTTCCATAATGACAAGGCTACCATCCATTTGAGTAACAAAAATCGGGAAAATAGACAACCTTCTATAATTAGAAGACTACCATCCATTGGAGTAACAAAAATATCATCCAGAGACTACCTTCCATAATGACAAGGCTACCATCCATTGGAATAACAAAAATCTCGACAACAGACTACCTTCCATAATGACAAGGCTACCATCCATTGGGGTAACAAAGATATCGACAAAATACTACCTTCCATAATGACAAGGCTATAATCCATTGGAGTAACAAAAATCTCGACAACAGACTATCTTTCATAATGACAAGGCTACCATCCATTGGAGTAACAAAAATCTCTACAACAGACTACCTATCATTATGACAAGGGTACCATCCATTGGTGTAACAAAAATCTCGACAACAGACTACCTTCCATATTGACAACTCTACAATCCATTGGAATAACAAAAATCTCGACAACAAACTACCTTCCATAATGACAAGGTTACAATCCAATGGAGTAACAAAAATCTCGACAACAGACAACCTTCCATAATGACAAGTCTACCATCCACTAGAGTAACAAAAATCTGAACAATAGACTACCTTCCATAATGACAAGGCTCCCATCCATTGGAATAACAGATATCACAAAAATAGAAAACCTTCCATAATGACAAGGATACCATCCATTTGAGTAACAAAAATTTGGACAACATACTACCTTCCATAATGACAAGGCTACCATCCATTGGTGTAACAGAAATCACAACGATAGAAAACCTTCCATAATGACAAGGCTACCATCCATTTAAGTAACAAAAATCGGGACAACAAACTACCTTCCATACTGACAAGGCTACCATCCATTAGAGTACCAAAAATCGGGATAATAGACTACCTTCCATAAAGATAGGGTTACCATCCATTGGAGTATCAAAAATGTCAACAAGAGACGACCTTCCATAATGACAAGGATACCATCCATTGGAGTAAAAAAAATCTTGACAACCGACTACCTTCCATAATGAGAAGGCTACCATCCATTGGAGTAACAAAGATATCGACTACATACTACCTTCCATAATTACAAGGCTACAATCCATTGGAGTAACAAAAATCACGCAATAGACTACCTTCCATAATGACAAGGCTACCATCCATTGGAATAACAAAAATCTGGACAACAGACTACCTTCCATAATGACAAGGATACCATCCAATGGAGTAACAAAAATCTAGACAACAGACTACCTTCCATAATGACAAGGCTACCATCCATTGGAGTAACAAAAATCTCGACAACAGACTACCTTCCATAACGACAAGGGTACCATCCATTGGAGTAAAAAAAATCTGAACAACAGACTACCTTCCATAATGACAAGTCTACCATCCATTGGAGTAACAAAAATCTGAACAACAGACTACCTTCCATAACGACAAGGGTACCATCCATAGGAGTAACAGAAATCCCGACAACCGACTACCTTCCATAATGACAAGGCTACAATCCAATGGAGTAACAAAAATCGGGACAGCAGACTACCTTCCATAATGACAAGTCTACCATCCATTGGAGTAACAAAAATCTGAACAACAGACTACCTTCCATAATGACAAGGCTACCATCCATTGGAGTAACAAAAATTACAACGACAGACTACCTTCCATAATGATAAGGCTACCATCCATTTGAGTAAAATAAATCTGGACAACAGACTACCTTCCATAATGAGATGACTACCATCCATTTGAGTAATAAAAATATCATCCAGAGATTACCTTCCATAATGACAAGGCTACCATCCATTGGAGTAACAAAGATATAGACAAAATACTACCTTCCATAATGACAAGGCTACCATCCATTGGAGTAACAAAAATCTCGACAACAGACTACCTTCCATAATGACAAGGCTACAATCCATTGGAGTAACAAAAATCTCGACAATAGACTACCTTCCATATTGACAAGTCTACAATCCATTGTAATAACAAAAATATGAACAATAGACTACCTTCCATAATGACAAGGCTACCATCCATTGGAGTAACAAAAATATCGACAACAGACTACCTTCCATAATGACAAGTCTACCATCCAGTGGAGTAACAAAAATCTGAACAATAGACTACCTTCCATAATGACAAGGCTACCATCCATTGGAGTAATAGAAATAACAACAACATAAAACCTTCCATAATGATAAGCATACCATCCGTTTGAGTAACAAAAATTTAGACAACAGACTACCTTCCATAATGACAAGGCTACCATCCATTGGATTAACAAAAATCTGGACAACTGACTACCTTCCATAATGACTAGGCTACCATCCATAGGAGTAACAAAAATCACAATGACAGACAACCTTCCATAATGACAAGGCTACCATCCAACAGAGTAACAAAAATCGGGACAATAGACTACCTTCCATAATGATAGGGCTACCATCCATTGGAGTAACAAAAATGTCAACAAGAGACTACCTTCCACAATGACAAGGCTACCATCCATTGGAGTAAAAAAAATCTCGACAACAGACTACCTTCCACAATGAGAAGGCTACCATCCATTGGAGTAACAAAGATATCGAAAACATACTACCTTCCATAATGACAAGGCTACAATCAATTGGAATAACAAAAATCACGACAATAGACTACCTTCCATAATGACATGGCTACCATCCATTGGAATAACAAAAACCTCGACAACAGACTACCTTCCATAATGGAAAGGATGCCATCCAATGGAGTAACAAAAATCAAGACAATGGACTACCTTCCATAATGAGAAGACTATCAACCATTGGAGTAACAACAATATCAACAAGAGAATACCTTCCATAATGACAAGGATACCATCCATTGGAGTAACAAAAATCTCGACAACAGACCATCTTCCATAATGACAAGGCTACCATCCATTGGAGTAACAAAAATCTGAACAATAAACTACCTTCCAAAATGACAAGGCTACCATCCATTGGAGTAATAGAAATTACAATGACAGACTACCTTCCATAATGACAAGGCTACCATCCATTTGAGTAACAAAAATTGGGACAACAATTTTCCTTCCATAATGAGAAGACTATCATCCATTGGAGTAACAAAAATATCAACAAGAGACTACCATCCATAATGACAAGGCTACCATCCATTGGAGTAACAAAAATCTCGACAACAAACTATCTTCCATAATGACAAGGCTACCATCCATTAGAGTAACAAAAATATGAACAACAAACTACCTTCCATAATGGCAAGGCTACCATCCATTAGAGTAACAGAAATTACAACGAGAAACTACCTTCCACAATTACAAGTCTACCATCCATTGGAGTAACAAAAATTTGAACCACAGACTACCTTCCATAATGACAAGGCTACCATCCATTGGAGTAACAGAAATTACATCGACAGACTACCTTCCATAATGACAAAGCTACCATCCATTTGAGTAACAAAAATCGGGACAACAGACTACCTTCCATAATGAGAAGACTATCAACCATTGGAGTAACAAAAATATAAACAAGAGACTACCTTCCATAATGACAAGGCTACAATCCATTAGAGTAACAAAAATCTTGACAACATACTATCTTCCATAATGACAAGGCTACCATCCATTGGAGTAACAAAAATCTCGACAACAGACTACCTTCCATAACGACAAGGGTACCATCCATTGGAGTAACAAAAATCTGAAAAACAAAAAACCTTCCATAATGACAAGGCTACCATCCATTGGTGTAACAGAAATCACAACGATAGAAAACCTTCCATAATGACAAGGCTACCATCCATTTGAGTAACAAAAATCGGGACAACAGACTACCTTCCATACTGACAAGGCTACCATCCATTAGAGTACCAAAAATCGAGATAATAGACTACCTTCCATAAAGATAGGGCTACCATCCATTGGAGTATCAAAAATGTCAACAAGAGACGACCTTCCATAATGACAAGGATACCATCCATTGGAGTAAAAAAAATCTTGACAACAGACTACCTTCCATAATGAGAAGGCTACCATCCATTTGAGTAACAAAGATATCGACTACATACTACCTTCCATAATGACAAGGCTACAATCCATTGGAGTAACAAAAATCACGACAATAGACTACCTTCCATAATGACAAGGCTACCATCCATTGGAATAACAAAAATCTGGACAACAGACTACCTTCCATAACGAGAAGGATACCATCCAATGGAGTAACAAAAATCTAGACAACAGACTACCTTCCATAATGACAAGGCTACCATCCATTGGAGTAACAAAAATATCGACAACAGACTACCTTCCATAACGACAAGGGTACCATCCATTGGAGTAAAAAAATATGAGCAACATACTACCTTCCATAATGACAAGGCTACCATCCATAGGAGTAACAGAAATCCCGACAACCGACTATCTTCGATAATGACAAGGCTACAATCCAATGGAATAACAAAAATCGGGACAACAGACTACATTCCATAATGACAAGTCTACCATCCATTGGAGTAACAAAAATCTTAACAACAGACTACCTTCCATAATGGCAAGGCTACCATCCATTGGAGTATCAAAAATTACAACGACAGACTACCTTCCATAATGATAAAGCTACCATCCATTTGAGTAACAAAAATCTGGACAACAGACTACCTTCCATAATGAGATGACTACCATCCATTGGAGTAATAAAAATATCATCCAGAGATTACCTTCAATAATGACAAGGCTACCATCCATTGGAATAAAAAAAATCTCGACAACAGACTACCTTCCATAATGACAAGGCTACCATCCATTGGAGTAACAAAGATATAGACAAAATACTACCTTCCATAATGACAAGGCTACCATCCATTGGAGTAACAAAAATCTCGACAACAGACTATCTTCCATAATGACAAGGGTACCATCCATTGGAGTAACAAAAATCTTGACAACAGACTACCTTCCATAATGACAAGGGTACCATCCATTGGAGTAACAAAAATCTCGACAACAGACTACCTTCCATATTGACAAGTCTACAATCCATTGTAATAACAAAAATCTCGACAACAAACTACCTTCCATAAATACAAGGCTACAACCCAATGGAGTAACAAAAATATCGACAACAGACTACCTTCCATAATGACAAGTCTACCATCCACTGGAGTAACAAAAATCTGAACAATAGACTACCTTCCATAGTGACAAGGCTACCATCCATTGGAGTAATAGAAATAACAACAACAGAAAACCTTCCATAATGATAAGCATACCATCCGTTTGAGTAACAAAAATTTTGACAACAGACTACCTTCAATAATGACAAGGCTACTACCCATTAGAGTAACAAACATATCAACAAGAGACTACCTTCCATAATGACAAGGCTACATTCCAATGGAGTAACGAAAATATTGACAACAGACTACCTTCCATAATGAGAAGTCTGTTAGAACAAAGTTTGAATCTACTACCCTATGTTTAAGTTTTGATGATAACAAAGTGAAAAGATATATTATTTATATGATTCATGTATGAACTATCTGTTGCCTGAATTATTACGTTCTGATTTGCAGATACTCTGATTGGTATAAAGCAAGATCACATCTAATCAGCATCAGAAATTTGGTTCCTGACATCAGCATCAGAAGTTGGCATATCAGTATGTCAGAATCAGAAGATCAACTCACGTATATGCTGAATTCTGATGAACAGAACTGCGCTCAACACTCTGATAAAGAAACACAACAGTTCATCAGCAGCTAAGCAGATTTAGAATGAGCCAAGCCAGAACTTGCATTAAGTAAGCAACGATACTGTGCATTGAAAGCAAATTAATACCAACAGCCTCATTCTAGACAAGATATGCTCGATAAGGAAAGTTTGTTAATAGCATTTAATCAAGAATATTGCTCCAACGTTCAACATCTCAGTGCTATATAAACAAGACTTTGAAGATTGAATTGGCTAATGCTCTCCAAATCTTTACACGCATAAAAGCTGATCTAAATCTTCCTTCTCTCAGTTTTGCTAAACACTACACATTCTCATATTCAATCACTGTTTAGCAATCTAGTTTCTAAGCTTTAAGTTGTGTATACATCACAGTTGTGATACAGTTTTGTAGAAAACATTCACACACTTAGATTTATCTTCTTTGTAAGAAAGTGTTTCCTTGACAAACCAGGTTTTGTTTTGCATCAAGAAGGCTTTAGCAGTTGTTAAAGCAGTCTGTAATATTCAGTTGAATATAGTGGATTAAGACCTCGTTGGAGAGAGGCGAAATCACCTTGACGGGTGGACTGGAGTAGTTTGAGATCAAACGAACCAGGATAAAAATATCTTGTTCATTGCATTGATTTTCAGTTTTACAATTCAACCCCCCCTTCTTGTGTTTTTCACTACTTTAATTGGCATCAGAGCGCCTGGTTCTGAGCTAAAACACTTAACCGTGTCAGTACAAGATCCAGCGTCAGAAAAACACAATGGCAGGAAACTATTCTCACACCAGCAATGACAACAATGAGGACAGAGACAGATTCAGCGGCAAACCTCCAGTCTTTGATGGAGAAAACTTTGATTACTGGAAAGACAAAATTGAAAGCTTCTTTCTGGAACATGATGCTGATCTGTGGGATATGGTGACAGATGGATACACGCACCCTGTGAATGCAAGCGGTCAAAAGATTGATAGAAAAACAATGTCTGACCAACAAAAGCGTGACTTCAAGAATCACCACAAGGCCAGAACCATCCTCCTCAGCGCCATCTCCTATACTGAATGTGAAAAGATCTCCAACAGAGACACAACAAAGAAAATTTTTGACTCACTCAGAATGACGCATGAGGGCAACGTTCAGGTCAAAGAAACTAAAGCTCTGGCGCTCATTCAGAAGTATGAGGCGTTCAAAATGGAAGAATTTGAATCCATTGAAACAATGTTCTCAAGATTCCAGATTCGGGTAGCTGGTCTCAAAGTTCTGGACAAAGGATACTCTACTGCTGACCATGTCAAGAAAATCATCAAAAGTTTACCCAAGCAGTGGAGACCAATGGTTACAGCTCTGAAGCTAGCTAAAGATCTCAACAAAATCACTCTGGAGGAACTTATCAGCTCCCTCAGAAGTCATGAGATAGAGCTAGAAGCTGACGAGCCTCAGAAGCAAGGTAAGCCTTTAGCATTAAAATCTAACAAAAAATTTGAGTCTAAAGTTTTGCAGGCAGTTGAAGAAACATCTGATGGATCCTCATCAGAAGAAGACGAACTCTCCCTCCTTTCTAGAAGAGTAAATCAACTGTGGAAGCAAAGACAAAGGAAGTTCAGGAATCCCAGAAGATCTGATCAGAACGAGTCTTCTTCCAGATACAGAAGGACAGATTCTTCCTCTGGATACAGAAGATCTGAAGGCTCCTCTAGCAGCAAAAAGCCAAACACCAAGGACATCATCTGCTATGAGTGCAATGAGCAAGGACACTATAAGAGTGACTGCCCAAAGCTTCAGAGGGAAAAGCCCAAAAAGAAGTTTGGAAGAGAGAAGAAGAAAAGTCTCATGGCTACATGGGATGACTCTGACTCGTCTGAAGCTGACTCAGAATCAGATGATGAGAGGGCAAACATAGCTCTCATGGCTAACATCTTAGAAGATAGTGAAGCTTCTGAATCAGACTCAGAATCAGATACTGAAGAGGTATTTCCTAACTTTACTGTTAACTTTACAAAGGCTGAACTTGCTGAAAGCCTTAATGAGATTCTAGAACGGTATCAGCAAATTAGAGTTAAATTCAGAGACCTGAAAAGGAATCTTGAATCTGACTCTAATAAGACTGAGAGTCTCAAATTGGAGAATTCTGAGCTGAGAAATAAGATTTCAAAATTAGAAAACACTTTACAAAACTCTCAGAAGGAACCAATTTCTGAAACTCCCAGCAACGCTGATGAGATCATCAAGGAGTATGATCACAGTTTCCAGAAGTTCCTCGCTAAAAGCATAGATAGAAGCAAAATGGCTTCAATGATCTATGGAGTTAGCAGAAACGCCAGGAAAGGAATAGGATACCAAGGTAAGGTTCCTACACCAAAGAATGTCATGGACTTAACCATTAAACACACTCCTCTGAATTCACATTTTGTGTATGGTCACACACATGATATTAAATACACTAGCAGTAAGCACTCTGTGAAACCAAAATTCAACCAGAGTTTTGGCAAAACTAACAAATCAGGACCCAAGAAAATCTGGGTACCTAAGGATAAAATAATACATGTTGCAGATATCTTTAGCAGCAAGTCAGAAACACCAGTAATGGTACCTTGACTCTGGCTGCTCGCGACACATGACGGGAAGAAGGCATATGTTCCAAAGCCTGGAACTTAAGCCTGGAGGCCACGTTGGCTTTGGAGGCAATCAGAGGGGAAAGATAATTGGCTCTGGAACTGTAGGTAATGGAAATCTTCCCTCTATTAATAATGTTCTGCTAGTAGATGGATTGATGCATAATCTGTTATCCATAAGTCAATTAAGTGATAACGGTTATGATATAATCTTTAATCAAAAATCATGTAAAGCTGTTAGTCAGAAAGATGGGACTATCTTGTTTAATGGTAAGAGGAAAAACAACATTTACAAAATCAAACTTTCTGAACTAAAGAGTCAGAATGTAAAATGTCTTCTGTCTGTTAACAACGAGCAGTGGATCTGGCACAGAAGATTGGGGCATGTTAGTATGAGAAGAATATCTCAGATTAACAAACTCAATCTGGTCAGAGGACTTCCTAATTTGAAGTTCAATTTAGATGCTCTGTGTGAAGCATGTCAGAAAGGCAAGTTTGCAAAACCTTCTTTTAAATCCAAAAATGTTGTTTCTACCTCTAAGCCATTAGAACTTCTGCACATTGACTTATTTGGACCAGTTAAAACTGCTTCGGTCAGTGGCAAGAAGTATGGGTTAGTAATCGTAGATGACTATAGCAGATGGACATGGGTAAAGTTCTTAAGACACAAGGACGAGTCACACTCTGTGTTTGTTACCTTCTGTAACCAAGTTCAGAATGAAAAGGATCTTAGAATCGTTAAAGTCAGAAGTGATCATGGTGGATAATTTGAAAACAAAGATTTTAAGTCATTCTTTAATGACAGAGGCATTCTGCATGATTTCTCTTGTCCTAGAACTCCCCAACAAAATGGAGTTGTAGAACGAAAGAACAGAACATTGCAAGAAATGGCCAGAACCATGATCAATGAGACAAACGTTGCTAAGACCTTCTGGGAAGAGGCAATAAACACAGCGTGCTACATTCAGAATAGAATCTCAATAAGACCTATTCTGGAAAAGACTCCATATGAATTGTGGAAGAACAGAAAGCCCAACATTTCATATTTTCATCCATTTGGATGTACTTGCTTTATATTAAATACAAAGAATTATTTGAACAAGTTTGACTCTAAAGCACAGAAGTGTATTATGTTAGGATACTCTGACCGCTCAAAAGGGTACAAAGTATACAATACAGAAACACAGATTGTGGAAGAATCAATCAGTGTTCGCTTTGATGATAAGCGTGACTCTGAAAAGTCAAAGCAGAATGAAGTTTTTGCAGGTTTGGAAATTGAATTTACAGGTTCTGAAGACAAGTCATCAGAAGCTCTCAATACAGACACTCCTTCATCGTCTGAAAGGAGCACTGCTAGCAATCCTACAACAGTTGCTGATCAACCTCAGAAGAGATTACCCAGAAGCAGCTTGGATCACCCAGAAGAGACTATCTTAGGAAGAAAGGAAGATCCAATCAGAACAAGAGCAAGCTTCAGAAACTCTGAAGAAACTCTTATGGGACTTGTGTCTCTGATTGAACCTTCTTCTATTGATGAAGCACTTCTGGATAATGACTGGATTCTGGCAATGCAAGAAGAGCTGAATCAATTCACCAGAAACGACGTATGGGATCTCGTTCCCAGACCAAAAGGATTCAACGTCATTGGAACAAGATGGGTGTTCAGAAACAAGCTAAATGAACAAGGTGAAGTTATCAGAAACAAGGCACGACTGGTTGCACAAGGTTATAGTCAGCAAGAGGGGATAGACTATACAGAAACCTTTGCCCCAGTCGCCAGGTTAGAATCTATCAGACTTTTAATTTCATTTGTTGTTAATAGAGGCATCACTCTGTATCAGATGGATGTCAAAAGTGCCTTCTTAAATGGTTATATAGAAGAAGAAGTCTATGTACACCAACCCCCTGGGTTTGAAAATACAAAACATCCAGAACATGTTTTCAAACTAAAGAAGTCACTATATGGTCTGAAACAAGCTCCCAGAGCTTGGTATGAAAGGCTAAGTAACTTTCTATTAGAAAATGAATTCACTAGAGGGAAAGTGGACACTACTCTATTCTGTAAATCAGTTAAGAATGACATTTTAGTTTGTCAAATTTATGTTGATGATATTATTTTTGGTTCTACTAATCCTTCTCTTGGAAGAAAATTTGCTAAGTGTATGCAGGCAGAATTTGAGATGAGCCTCATGGGGGAACTGAAATTCTTTATAGGAATTCAGATCAATCAAACTCCAGAGGGAACTTACATTCATCAGAGCAAATACATCAGAGATCTTCTGAAGAAATTTGACCTCTAAGAATGTAAGCCATCAAAGATTCCAATGCATCCCACGTGCATTCTGGAAAGAGAAGAGGTAAGCAAAAATGTAGAACAAAAAGTCTACAGAGGTATGATTGGTTCTCTCCTCTATCTGACTGCTTCAAAACCTGACATATTATTCAATGTTTGTATCTGTGCTAGATTCCAATCAGATCCTAGAGAATCTCACTTAACAGCTGTTAAGCGAATTTTCAAGTATCTGAAAGGTACTACTAATCTGGGTTTGTTTTATAGAAAATCTAGTGATTACAGCTTAGTAGGCTACTGCGATGCTGATTTTGCTGGAGACAGAGTGGAACGTAAAAGTACTTCTGGAAGCTGCCAGTTTCTGGGAGAAAATCTGATCTCTTGGTCCAGCAAAAGGCAATCAACAATTGCGCTATCAACAGCAGAAGCTGAGTACATAGCAGCAGCAGGATGTAGCACACAAATGCTCTGGATGAAAAGTCAGCTTGAAGACTTCTAGATTTTTGAGAGTAACATTCCTATACTCTGTGATAATACTTCTGCTATTTGCTTAAGTAAGAATCCCATTTTACATTCTAGAGCTAAGCATATAGAAATAAAACATCACTTCATTAGGGACTATATTTAGAAAGGAATTTTGAACTTAAAATTTATAGATACAGACCATCAATGGGCTGATATCTTTACTAAACCCCTTTCAGAAGATAGGTTTAATTTCATTCTGAAACATCTCAGCATGAAAGTCTGCCCAGAGTGAAAATGTTTTAATTCCATATATTTACCTTCAGAATGTAATTGTTTTACTGTGAACTTCTGATCAATCTTCTTTCAGAAAGATAGAACATGCAGATTGTATCAGATGCAAGTCTAAAGATCTGAGAGTCTAAACTAAAAGACAGACGTGCTGATCACTACATCAAACAAGTGTCATCCAATCATCAACAAATATCTGAAGCAGAACGCGTGCACGCTTCTGAGAAGGCAAAGCGCTGATTGGGTGCATTGAGACACATGTCTGGTAACCGTTTTTAAGTATCTTTCTCAAATCCCCCAAAATCAGCAAGCATTTAATAAAAGTAATCATGCTTTTAAAATGCAATCATGATTTTTCTCTTTCTTAAAAACGTTTATTTTTTCAAAATATTCTGAAACTCTATTTAAACACATTAATCTCTCATTCTAATTCTTTACAGTTTCTCACTAATACTCAAGCATTCTCTGCATTTTTCTGTGTTCATCTCTTGCAAAACCTCTTTTTCTCAGTTTCTTCTCAAAATCTTTTAGTGTGAACATGGCAACCTCCAGCAGTGCTTCTGCAGGTCCTCAGAAGAAAGCATCATCTGAACAATATCAAGTGCCATTCAGAACACTCCTCACTCCTGTGAAGAATCTTGAAGTGTTATCTGAATTGATCATTGATTTTGGAAGCTTGAAGGAGAACGGTTTTGACCTAATAGAAGAAGTTAGGGCACAGAAATGGGAAAGGTATTTTGACAGGTTGGTTGGACCAACATTCCCTATGTTAGTCAAGGAGTTCTGGATTCATGCGAAGGCTTCAACGCATCTAGTCACCTCCTTTGTTATGGGGAAGAAGATTGTGATCACTGAGGATCACATAGCAAGGTTAATCGGTTACAGTGGCGGTGGCGTTCGCTGTGTTGATATGGCTGAGAGATGTGCTGACATGGGCGTGATAGCTGCAAGGATTTTCACCCATGGGGTGCCCAGCACCAAGATCAAAGATCTGAAGGATCATCACAGAGTTTAGGCTAAGATAATTTTGGGGTGCTTCAACCATAGGAAGCCAACCAGTTCCCCTGATTACATAAATGTGGATCAGCAGTTTCTGATCTACTTTATTGATCAGAAGGTAAAAATCAACTTGGCTCATCTTCTGTTCAACCACCTCAGAACAAGTGTGAAGGAAACCAGGGAAGAAGAAAGAACCAAGAGGGATTGGATACCCTTTGGAAGGTTGATATCAGATATTCTGACAGAGAATAGGCTGATAGAGCATCTGATAGAAGCTCAAGAGTTAAGCACCATTGAACCAACAGTTGGGAAGCCTATGAACGCGAAGAACTTGAAGAAAATGAAGTTGATAGAGAATATCAAAAAGGAACCCAGAGCAACTCCTATTGCTGATATCACCAGCAGAAGAGTTCCACTGAGTGACTTTCCTTTATTTTCTGAGATAGAATCCAAACCAGAGGTGGTTCTCAGATACTTAGATGCGTGCAAGGCAGATGGTACATATCCAAATCTGATTATCAAAGCTCTGCATCAACCTCAACAAGAAGTGACTCTGAAGAAGACGAAGAAGAGGAAGGCACCTTCAGAAGGATCATCCCAGCAGACACCCAAGAAAAGAGGTAATCTATCTGCTGCTTCTGTTTTAAATTCTTCTACTATTCCAGCATCTATTCCACCTCTAACCTCTCATAGAATCTCAATCCCCATCCCAACAATAGATGAAACTGAACCAGAAGATGACCCTTCTGAGGCATTAAAACTCAGAAGACCCAGAACCAAACATCCCAAACCAATCTCAACAACATCAACAATTGACAAAGTGCTGTCTGACATTGATCAACACACTTCTGATCACTCTGCCAATCCAATCTCTGAACCACAAATTGTCCCTCCTCCACAACCAGAACAACAACAATCTGCTGAAGAACCAGAACAACAACAACCTCTCTCATCAATTCCAGAAGAACCCCTTATCCCTGAACAACCAGAAATTCAACCAGAAATTCCGTCTCCCTCTCCTCAACCAGAAATTCATCCACCATCACCTCAACCTGAGTTTCATCACTCTGAAACTCAAACTCCTCCACCTTCTGAACCTCATTCACCTCAATCATCTGAACCACAACCTCTGGCAATCCAGCTGCCATGTGGAACAACAGTCACCATGGCACAGTTGCCATCCTCACCAGAATCTACACCACCAAATACTCCCAAAACACCAATCAGTCCAATCATAATTTCTGATTCTCCCACTCCATCTCCAAAACAAACAGCTGCCAAGCAAACCACCGAAAACCCCAACAGGACATTCATATACTTAACCAGCCTTGACCGTCTTGCTGATCTGAAACACAAAATAGCCATCCCAAAACCAAAACAACCAGATGTTGGCTCTGGTATTATGAATTTTGAAACAGGTTTGCAGCAATGGATTGCTTCTCTGAAGCAAGTCTGTCCTGGAATGATTGACCCAGCTGCTTCTGATCAGCTCTGGTCATAATTCAGACTTTGGGTACGTGCTGAAGCCCTCAAGTTGCAGGATATCAACTATGAGCAGGCACAATAGAACTTCAGCAAGCTGCTGAAGGAAGTTGAAAGTCAGCTGCCTCAGGAAGTTGTGCTCCCTCTGGATAGTGAACCTTGGTCTGAGAAACAGCTAGCTTCAAAGGTGCAACCAGAAGAAGACAAGACCATTCAAGCTGAAGCAAGTCAAGCAGAAGATGTTGCAGAAATCTCTCAGAAGCTTCCTGCCTCTGATGCTTCTCAAGCTGCCTTGGACAGGCAGACTCTGGAAGAGCTGAAGCTGAATGACATGCGTCTGCAGCAGAGGATGGATGAAAATGACCAGAAGATGAAAGAAAGAATGGATGTGCAGGATAGCAAGATTGACACTGTTGTCAGCATGGTGCACAAGCAGAATGAGACTGCTTATCAGATCAAAGCCATGCTGGAGAACCTGTTCACACGCTTTCCTCCCCAACCTTAGTTTTTTCATTCATGTCTTTTTCATGTTTTCTTTGATTTTCTGATGTACTATTTAAATATGTTTTGTTTGATTCTGAACCTTTTAATATGACAAGTTTTTCTGATCTTAATTGTTTTAGCACTCACCTACACTTTTTGATTGCTGACAAAAAGGGGGAGAACAAGAATGATATTTTAAACAATAACGGTTAACTAAGAAAGAAATTCTCAAACATTCTAACTCTATTATACTTGAAAAAATGTTTTTTTTTGTTTTGCTTAAAGTCTACAGGTACAAGGAAGATCCTGGACACTCTGAAGACTAAAAGCTATGAAGCTCTGATCCGCTCTGATACTCTGATCCAAAGCAAAGCTCTGACAAGAAAAGCTCTGATACGCTGATCTGAAGCTCTGCTATGATATGCTGATCCAAAGCTTCTGATAGTCAAAGACTCTGATACTCTGATGTTTAAAGAAAGGCAAAAAGATCTGATCCTGAAGAACTCTAGTAATCAAAGGGAAGTAATAAACTCAGGGGGAGTATCTCTCAACTCTGATATCTACTTATCCCTTATCTTTGATAACCTCTTACTCTGATGCATCTCTCTGATACCTTTTCACGTTATTTTCATTTAAAAATATCCAGTTTTTGTCATCATCATAAAGGGGGAGATTGTTAGAACAAAGTTTGAATCTACTACCCTATGTTTAAGTTTTGATGATAACAAAGTGAAAAGATATATTATTTATATGATTCATGTATGAACTATCTGCTGCCTGAATTATTACGTTCTGATTTGCAGATACTCTGATTGGTATAAAGCAAGATCACATCTAATCAGCATCAGAAATTTGGTTCTTGACATCAGCATCAGAAGTTGGCATATCAGTATGTCAAAATCAGAAGATCAACTCACGTATATGCTGAAGTCTGATGAACAGAACTGCGCTTAACACTCTGATAAAGAAACATAACAGTTCATCAGCAGCTAAATAGAGTCAGAATGAGCCAAGCTAGAACTTGCATTAAGTAAGCAACGGTACTGTGCATTGAAAGCAAATTAATACCAACGGCCTCATTCCAGACAAGATCTGCTCGATAAGGAAAGTTTGTTAATAGCATTGAATCAAGAATATTGCTCCAACGTTCAACATCTCAGTGCTATATAAACAAGACTTTGAAGATTGAATTGGCTAATGCTCTCCAAATCTTTACACGCATAAAAGTTGATCTAAATCTTCCTTCTCTCAGTTTTGCTAAACACTACACATTCTCATATTCAATCACTGTTTAGCAATCTAGTTTCTAAGCTTTAAGTTGTGTATACATCACAGTTGTGATACAGTTTTGTAGAAAACATTCACACACTTAGATTTATCTTCTTTGTAAGAAAGTGTTTCCTTGACAAACCGGGTTGTGGTTTGCATCAAGAAGGCTTTAGTAGTTGTTAAAGCAGTCTGTAATATTCAGTTGAATATAGTGGATTAAGACCTCGTTGGAGAGAGGCGAAATCACCTTGACGGGTGGACTGGAGTAGTTTGAGATCAAACGAACCAGGATAAAAATATCTTGTTCATTGCATTGATTTTCAGTTTTACAATTCAACCCCCCCTTCTTGTGTTTTTCACTACTTCAAAGTCTACAATCCATTGGAATAACAAAAATCTCGACAACATACTACCTTCCATAATGACAAGGCTACAATCCAATGGAGTAACAAAAATATCGACAACAGACTACCTTCCATAATGACAAGGCTACCATCCATTGGATTAACAAAAATCTGGACAACTGACTACCTTCCATAATGACTAGGTTACCATCCATAGGAGTAACGAAAATCACAATGACAGACAACCTTCCATAATGACAAGGCTACCATCCAACAGAGTAACAAAAATCGGGATAACAGACTACCTTCCATAATGATAGGGCTACCAACCATTGGAGTAACAAAAATGTCTACAAGACACTACCTTCCACAATGACAAGGCTACCATCCATTGGAGTAAAAAAAATCTCGACAACAGACTACCTTCCATAATGAGAAGGCTACCATCCATTGGAGTAACAAAGATATCGAAAACATACTACCTTCCATAATGACAAGGCTACAATCGATTGGAGTAACAAAAATCACGACAATAGACTACCTTCCATAATGACATGGCTACCATCCATTGGAATAACAAAAACCTCGACAACAGACTACCTTCCATAATGGAAAGGATGCCATCCAATAAAGTAACAAAAATCAAGACAATAGACTACCTTCCATAATGAGAAGACTATCAATCATTGAAGTAACAACAATATCAACAAGAGACTACCTTCCATAATGACAAGGCTACCATCCATTGGAGTAACAAAAATCTCGACAATAGACCATCTTCCAAAATGACAAGGCTACCATCCATTGGAGTAACAAAAATATGAACAACAAACTACCTTCCAAAATGACAAGGCTACCATCCATTGGTGTAATAGAAATTACAATGACAGGCTACCTTCCATAATGACAAGGCTACCATCCATTTGAGTAACAAAAATCGGGACAATAGTTTTCCTTCCATAATTAGAAGACTATCATCCATTGGAGTAACAAAAATATCAACAAGAGACTACCTTCCATAATGACAAGGCTACCATCCATTGGAGTAACAAAAAGCTCGACAACAGACTATCTTCCATAATGACAAGGCTACCATCCATTGGAGTAACAAAAATATGAACAACAAACTACCTTCCATAATGGCAAGGCTACCATCCATTAGAGTAACAGAAATTACAACGACAAACTACCTTCCATAATGACAAGTCTACCATCCATTGGAGTAACAAAAATTTGAACAACAGACTACCTTCCATAATGACAAGGCTACCATCCATTGGAGTAACAGAAATTACATCGACAGACTACCTTCCATAATGACAAAGCTACCATCCATTTGAGTAACAAAAATCGGGACAACAGACTACCTTCCATAATGAGAAGACTATCAACCATTGGAGTAACAAAAATATCAACAAGAGACTACCTTCCATAATGACAAGGCTACCATCCATTGGAGTAACAAAAATCTCGACAACAGACTAACTTCCATAATGAGAAGGCTACCATCCATTGGAGTAAAAAAGATATCGAAAACATACTACCTTCCATAATGACAAGGCTACAATCGATTGGAGTAACAAAAATCACGACAATAGACTACCTTCCATAATGACATGGCTACCATCCATTGGAATAACAAAAACCTCGACAACAGACTACCTTCCATAATGGAAAGGATGCCATCCAATAAAGTAACAAAAATCAAGATAATAGACTACCTTCCATAATGAGAAGACTATCAATCATTGAAGTAACAACAATATCAACAAGAGACTACCTTCCATAATGACAAGGCTACCATCCATTGGAGTAACAAAAATCTCGACAATAGACCATCTTCCAAAATGACAAGGCTACCATCCATTGGAGTAACAAAAATATGAACAACAAACTACCTTCCAAAATGACAAGGCTACCATCCATTGGTGTAATAGAAATTACAATGACAGGCTACCTTCCATAATGACAAGGCTACCATCCATTTGAGTAACAAAAATCGGGACAATAGTTTTCCTTCCATAATTAGAAGACTATCATCCATTGGAGTAACAAAAATATCAACAAGAGACTACCTTCCATAATGACAAGGCTACCATCCATTGGAGTAACAAAAAGCTCGACAACAGACTATCTTCCATAATGACAAGGCTACCATCCATTGGAGTAACAAAAATATGAACAACAAACTACCTTCCATAATGGCAAGGCTACCATCCATTAGAGTAACAGAAATTACAACGACAAACTACCTTCCATAATGACAAGTCTACCATCCATTGGAGTAACAAAAATTTGAACAACAGACTACCTTCCATAATGACAAGGCTACCATCCATTGGAGTAACAGAAATTACATCGACAAACTACCTTCCATAATGACAAAGCTACCATCCATTTGAGTAACAAAAATCGGGACAACAGACTACCTTCCATAATGAGAAGACTATCAACCATTGGAGTAACAAAAATATCAACAAGAGACTACCTTCCATAATGACAAGGCTACCATCCATTGGAGTAACAAAAATCTCGACAACAGACTAACTTCCATAATGACAAGGCTACCATCCATTGGAGTAAAAAAGATATCGATAAAATACTACCTTCCATAATTACAAGGCTACCATCCATTGGAGTAACAAAAATCTGAACAATAAACTACCTTCCATAATGACAAGGATACCATCCATTGGAGTAACAGAAATTACAACGACAAACTACCTTCCATAATGACAAGGCTACCATCCATTGGAGTAACAAAAATCTTGACAACAGTTTTCCTTCCATAATGAGAAGACTATCATCCATTGGAGTAACAAAAATATCAACAAGAGACTACCTTCCATAATGACAAGGCTACAATCCATTAGAGTAACAAAAATCTTGACAACATACTATCTTCCATAATGACAAGTTTACCATCCATTGGAGTAACAAAAATCTCGACAACAGACTACCTTCCATAACGACAAGGGTACCATCCATTGGAGTAAAAAAGATCTAAACTACAGACTACGTTCCATATTGACAAGTCTACAATCCATTGGAATAATAAATATCTCGACAACAAACTACCTTCCATTTTGACAGGGCTACAATCCAAAGAAGTAACAAAAATCTCGACAACAGACTACTTTCCATAATGACAAGTCTACCATCCACTGGAGTAACAAAAATCTGAAATATAGACTACCTTCCATAATGACAAGGCTACCATCCATTGGAGTAACAGAAATCACAACAACAGACAACCTTCCATAATGACAAGGATACCATCCATTTGAGTAACAAAAAGTTGGACAACAGACTACCTTCCATAATGACAAGGCTACCATCCATTGGAGTAACAAAAATATCAACAAGAGACTATCTTCCATAATGACAAGGCTACCATCCAATGGAGTAACAAAAATCTCGACAACAGACTAACTTCCATAATGACAAGGCTACCATCCATTGGAGTAACTAAGATATCGACAAAATACTACCTTCCATAATGACAAGGCTACCATCCATTGGAGTAACAAAAATCTCGACAACAGACCATCTTCCATAATTACAAGGCTACCATCCATTAGAGTAACAAAAATCTGAACAACAAACTACCTTCCATAATGACAAGGCTACCATACATTGGATTAACAAAGATCTCGACAACAGACTACGTTCCATATTGACAAGTCTATAATCCATTGGAATAAAAATTATCTCGACAATAAACTACCTTCCATAATGACAGGGCTAAAATCCAATGGAGTAACAAAAATCTCGACAACAGACTACCTTCCATAATGACAAGTCTACCATCCACTAGATTAACAAAAATATGAAATATAGTCTACCTTCCATAATGAAAAGGCTACCATGCATTGGAGTAACAGAAATCACAATAACAGACAACCTTCCATAATGACAAGGATACCATCCATTAGAGTAACAATAATTTGGACAACAAACTACCTTCCATAATCACAAGGCTACCATCCATTGGAGTAACAAAAATATCAACAAGATACTACCCTCCATAATGAGAAGGCTACCATCCAATGGAGTAACAAAAATCTCGACAACAGACTAACTTCCATAATGACAAGGCTACCATCCATTGGATTAACAAAGATATCGACAAAATACTACCTTCTATAATGACAAGGCTACCATCCATTGGAGTAACAAAAATCTCGACAACAGACCATCTTCCATAATGACAAGGCTACCATCCATTGGAGTAACAAAAATCTGAACACCAAACTACCTACCATAATGACAAGGCTACCATCCAACGGAGTAACAAATATATCGACAACAGACTACCTTCCATAATGACAAGGCTACCATCCATTAGACTAACAAAAATCTGGACAACAGACTACCTTCCATAATGATAAGGTTACCATCCATTGGAGTAACAGAAAATCACAACGACAGACAACCTTCCATAATGACAAGGCTACCATCCATTGGATTAACATAAATCACAACAACAGACAACTTTCCATAATGACAAGGATACCATCCATTTGAGTAACAATAATATGGACAATAGACTACCTTCCATAATGAGAAGGCTACCATCCATTGGAATAACAAAAATCTCGACAACAGACTACCTTCCATAATGACAAGGCTACCATCCAATGGAGTAACAAAAATCTCGACAACAGACTACCTTCCATAATGACAAGGCTACCATCCATTGGTGTAACAAAGATATCGATAACATACTACCTTCCATAATGACAAGGCTACCATCCAATGGAGCAACAAAAATATCGACAACAGACTACCTTCCATAATGACAATGCTACCATCCATTAGAATAACAAAAATCTGGACAACAAACTACCTTCAATAATGACAAGGCTACCATCTATTGGATTAACAAAGATATCGACAACATACTACATTCCATAATGACAAGGCTACCATCCATTGGAGTAAAAAAAATCTCGACAATAGACTACCTTCCATAATGACAAGGGTACCATCCATTGGAGTAACAAAAATCTCGACAACAGACTACCTTCCATATTGACAAGTCTACAATCCATTGGAATAACAAAAATCTCGACAACAGACTGCCTTCCATAATGACAAGGCTAAAATCCAATGCAGTAAAAAAAATCTCGACAACAAACTACCTTCCATAATGACAAGTCTACCATCAACTGGAGTAACAAAAATCTGAACAATAGACTACCTTCCATTATGACAAGGCTACCATCCATTGGATTAACATAAATCACAACAACAGACAACCTTCCATAATGACAAGGATACCATCCATTTGAGTAACAAAAATATGGACATTAGACTACCTTCCATAATGACAAGGCTACCATCCAATGGAGTAACAAAAATCTAGACAATAGACTACCTTCCATAATGACAAGGCTACCATCCATTGGAGTTAGAAAAATCTCGACAATAGACTACCTTCCATAATAAAAAGGGTACCATCCATTGGAGTAACAAAAATCTCGACAACAAACTACCTTCCATAATGATAAATCTACAATCCATTGGAATAACAAAAATCTCGACAACAGACTACCTTCCATAATGACAAGGATACCATCCATTAGAGTAACAAAAATCGGGACAATAGACTACCTTCCATAAAGAAAGGGCTACCATTCATTGGATTAACAAAAATCTAAACAAGAGACTACCTTCCATAATGAAAAGGATACCATCCATTGGACTAACAAAAATATGAACAATAGACTACCTTCCACAATGACAAGGCTACCATCTATTGGAGTAACAAAAATCACCAAGACAGAAAACCTTCCATAATGACAAGGATACCATCCATTTGAGTAACAAAAATCGGGACAATAGACTACCTTCCATAATGATAAGGCTACCATCCATTGGAGTAACAAAAATATCAACAAGAGACTACCTTCCATAATGACAAGGCTTCCATCCATTGGAGTAACAAAGATATTGACAACATACCACCTTCCATAATGACAAGGCTACCATCCAACGGAGTAACAAATATATCGACAACAGACTACCTTCCATAATGACAAGGCTACCATCCATTAGACTAACAAAAATCTGGACAACAGACTACCTTCCATAATGATAAGGTTACCATCCATTGGAGTAACAGAAAATCACAACGACAGACAACCTTCCATAATGACAAGGCTACCATCCATTGGATTAACATAAATCACAACAACAGACAACTTTCCATAATGACAAGGATACCATCCATTTGAGTAACAATAATATGGACAATAGACTACCTTCCATAATGAGAAGGCTACCATCCATTGGAATAACAAAAATCTCGACAACAGACTACCTTCCATAATGACAAGGCTACCATCCAATGGAGTAACAAAAATCTCGACAACAGACTACCTTCCATAATGACAAGGCTACCATCCATTGGTGTAACAAAGATATCGATAACATACTACCTTCCATAATGACAAGGCTACCATCCAATGGAGTAACAAAAATATCGACAACAGACTACCTTCCATAATGACAATGCTACCATCCATTAGAATAACAAAAATCTGGACAACAAACTACCTTCAATAATGACAAGGCTACCATCTATTGGATTAACAAAGATATCGACAACATACTACATTCCATAATGACAAGGCTACCATCCATTGGAGTAAAAAAAATCTCGACAATAGACTACCTTCCATAATGACAAGGCTACCATCCATTGGAATTACAAAAATATCGACAACATACTACCTACCATAATGACAAGGGTATCATCCATTGGAGTAACAAAAATCTCGACAACAGACTACCTTCCATATTGACAACTCTACAATCTAGTGGAATAACAAAAATCTGGACAACAGACTACCTTCCATAATGACAAGGCTACCATCCATTAGAGTAACAAAAATCTGGACAACAGACTACCTTCCATAATGACAAGGCTACCATCCATTGGAGTAACAAAGATATCGACAAAATACTACCTTCCATAATGACAAGGCTACCATACATTGGAGTACCAAAAATCTCGACAACAAACCATCTTCCATAATGACAAGGCTACCATCCATTGGAGTAACAAAAATCTCGACAACAAACTACCTACCATAATGACAAGGGTACCATCCATTGGAGTAACAAAAATCTCGACAACAGACTACCTTCCATATTGACAAGTCTACAATCCATTGGAATAACAAAAATCTCGACAACAGACTGCCTTCCATAATGACAAGGCTAAAATCCAATGCAGTAAAAAAAATCTCGACAACAAACTACCTTCCATAATGACAAGTCTACCATCAACTGGAGTAACAAAAATCTGAACAATAGACTACCTTCCATTATGACAAGGCTACCATCCATTGGATTAACATAAATCACAACAAGAGACAACCTTCCATAATGATAAATCTACAATCCATTGGAATAACAAAAATCTCGACAACAGACTACCTTCCATAATGACAAGGATACCATCCATTAGAGTAACAAAAATCGGGACAATAGACTACCTTCCATAAAGAAAGGGCTACCATTCATTGGATTAACAAAAATCTCAACAAGAGACTACCTTCCATAATGAAAAGGATACCATCCATTGGACTAACAAAAATATGAACAATAGACTACCTTTCATAATGACAAGGCTACCATCCATTGGAGTAACAGAAATCACCACGACAGACAACCTTCCATAATGACAAGGATACCATCCATTTGAGTAACAAAAATCGGGACAATAGACTACCTTCCATAATGACAAGGCTACCATCCATTGGAGTAACAAAAATATCAACAAGAGACTACCTTCCATAATGACAAGGCTTCCATCCATTGGAGTAACAAAGATATCGACAACATACCACCTTCCATAATGACAAGGCTACCATCCAACGGAGTAACAAATATATCGACAACAGACTACCTTCCATAATGACAAGGCTACCATCCATTAGACTAACAAAAATCTGGACAACAGACTACCTTCCATAATGATAAGGCTACCATCCATTGGAGTAACAGAAAATCACAACGACAAACAACCTTCCATAATGACAAGGCTACCATCCATTGGATTAACATAAATCACAACAACAGACAACTTTCCATAATGACGAGGATACCATCCATTTGAGTAACAAAAATCTCGACAACAGACTACCTTCCATAATGACAAGGCTATCATCCAATAGAGTAACAAAAATCTCGACAACAGACTACCTTCCATAACGACAAGGCTACCATCCATTGGTGTAACAAAGATATCGATAACATACTACCTTCCATAATGACAAGGCTACCATCCAATGGAGTAACAAAAATATCTACAACAGACTACCTTCCATAATGACAAGGCTACCATCCATTAGAATAACAAAAATCTGGACAACAGACTACCTTCAATAATGACAAGGCTACCATCCATTGGATTAACAAAGATATCGACAACATACTACATTCAATAATGACAAGTCTACCATCCATTGGAGTAAAAAAAATCTCGACAACAGACTACCTTCCATAATGACAAGGCTGCCATCCATTGGAGTTACAAAAATCTCGACAACATACTACCTTCCATAATTACAAGGGTACCATCCATTGGAGTAACAAAAAATCTCGACAACAGACTACCTTCCATATTGACAACTCTACAATCTACTGGAATAACAAAAATCTCGACAATAGACTACCTTCCATAATGAAAAGGCTACCATTCAATGGAGTAACAAAAATCTGGACAACAGACTACCTTCCATAATGACAAGGCTACCATCCATTAGATTAACAAAAATCTGGACAACAGACTACTTTCCATAATGACAAGGCTACCATCAATTGGAGTAACAAAGATATCGACAAACTACTACCTTCCATAATGACAAGGCTACCATCCATTGGAGTAACAAAAATCTCGACAACAGACCATCTTCCATAATGACAAGGCTACCATCCATTGGAGTAACAAAAATCTCGACAACAAACTACCTACCATAATGACAAGGGTACCATCCATTGGAATAATAAAAATCTCGACAACAGACTGCCTTCCATAATGACAAGGATACAATCCAATCCAGTAAAAAAAATCTCGACAACAAACTACCTTCCATAATGACAAGTCTACCATCCACTGGAGTAACAAAAATCTGAACAATAGACTACCTTCCATAATGACAAGGCTACCATCCATTGGATTAACATAAATCACAACAACAGACAACCTTCCATAATGACAAGGATACCATCCATTTGAGTAACTAAAATATGGACAACAGACTGCCTTCCATAATGACAAGGCTACCATCCAATGGAGTAACAAAAATCTAGAAATTAGACTACCTTCCATAATGACAAGGCTACCATCCATTGGAGTAAGAAAAATCTCGACAATAGACTACCTTCCATAATAAAAAGGGTACCATCCATTGGAGTAACAAAAATCTCGACAACAAACTACCTTCCATAATGACAAGTCTACAATCCATTGGAATAACAAAAATCTCGACAACAGACTACCTTCCATAATGACAAGGATACCATCCATTAGAGTAACAAAAATCGGGACAATAGACTACCTTCCATAATGAAAGGGCTACCATCCATTGGATTATTAAAAATCTCAACAAGAGACTACCTTCTATAATGAAAGGGCTACCATCCATTGGACTAACTAAAATCTGAACAATAGACTACCTTCCATAATGACAAGGCTACCATCCATTGGAGTAACAGAAATCACCACGACAGACAACCTTCCATAATGACAAGGCTACCATCCATTGGAGTAACAAAAATATCAACAAGAGACTACCTTCCATAATGACAAGGCTAACATCCATTGGAGTAACAAAAATCTCAACAACAGACTACCTTCCATAATGACAAGGCTTCCATCCATTGGAGTAACAAAGATATCCACAACATACTACCTTCCATAATGACAAGGCTACCATCCAATGGAGTAACAAATATATCGACAACAGACTACCTTCCATAATGACAAGGCTACCATCCATTAGACTAACAAAAATCTGGACAACAAACTACCTTCCATAATGATAAGGCTACCATCCATTGGAGTAACAGAAAATCACAACAACAGACAACCTTCCATAATGACAAGGCTACCATCCATTGGATTAACATAAATCACAACAACAGACAACTTTCCATAATGACAAGGATACCATCCATTTGAGTAACAATAATATGGACAACAGACTACCTTCCATAATGACAAGGCTACCATCCATTGGAATAACAAAAATCTCGACAACAGACTACCTTCCATAATGACAAGGCTACCATACAATGGAGTAACAAAAATCTCGACAACAGACTACTTTCCATAAAGACAAGGCTACCATCCATTGGTGTAACAAAGATATCGATAACATACTACCTTCCATAATGACAAGGCTACCATCCAATGGAGTAACAAAAATATCGACAACAGACTACCTTCCATAATGACAAGGCTACCATCCATTAGAATAACAAAAATCTGGACAACAGACTACCTTCAATAATGACAAGGCTACCATCCATTGGATTAACAAAGATATCGACAACATACTACATTCCATAATGACAAGGCTACCATCCATTGGAGTAAAAAAAATCTCGACAACAGACTACCTTCCATAATGACAAGGCTACCATCAATTGGAGTAACAAAGATATCGACAAAATACTACCTTCCATAATGACAAGGCTACCATCCATTGGAGTAACAAAAATCTCGTCAACAAACCATCTTCCATAATGACAAGTGTACAATCCATTGGAGTAACAAAAATCTCGACAACAGACTACCTTCCATATTGACAAGTCTACAATCCATTGGAATAACAAAAATCTCGACAACAGACTACCTTCCATAATGACAAGGATACCATCCATTAGAGTAACAAAAATCGGGACAATAGACTACCTTCCATAATGAAAGGGCTACCATCCATTGGATTATTAAAAATCTCAACAAGAGACTACCTTCTATAATGAAAGGGCTACCATCCATTGGACTAACTAAAATCTGAACAATAGACTACCTTCCATAATGACAAGGCTACCATCCATTGGAGTAACAGAAATCACCACGACAGACAACCTTCCATAATGACAAGGCTACCATCCATTGGAGTAACAAAAATATCAACAAGAGACTACCTTCCATAATGACAAGGCTAACATCCATTGGAGTAACAAAAATCTCAACAACAGACTACCTTCCATAATGACAAGGCTTCCATCCATTGGAGTAACAAAGATATCCACAACATACTACCTTCCATAATGACAAGGCTACCATCCAATGGAGTAACAAATATATCGACAACAGACTACCTTCCATAATGACAAGGCTACCATCCATTAGACTAACAAAAATCTGGACAACAAACTACCTTCCATAATGATAAGGCTACCATCCATTGGAGTAACATAAAATCACAACAACAGACAACCTTCCATAATGACAAGGCTACCATCCATTGGATTAACATAAATCACAACAACAGACAACTTTCCATAATGACAAGGATACCATCCATTTGAGTAACAATAATATGGACAACAGACTACCTTCCATAATGACAAGGCTACCATCCATTGGAATAACAAAAATCTCGACAACAGACTACCTTCCATAATGACAAGGCTACCATACAATGGAGTAACAAAAATCTCGACAACAGACTACTTTCCATAAAGACAAGGCTACCATCCATTGGTGTAAGAAAGATATCGATAACATACTACCTTCCATAATGACAAGGCTACCATCCAATGGAGTAACAAAAATATCGACAACAGACTACCTTCCATAATGACAAGGCTACCATCCATTAGAATAACAAAAATCTGGACAACAGACTACCTTCAATAATGACAAGGCTACCATCCATTGGATTAACAAAGATATCGACAACATACTACATTCCATAATGACAAGGCTACCATCCATTGGAGTAAAAAAAATCTCGACAACAGACTACCTTCCATAATGACAAGGCTAACATCAATTGGAGTAACAAAGATATCGACAAAATACTACCTTCCATAATGACAAAGCTACCATCCATTGGAGTAACAAAAATCTCGACAACAAACCATCTTCCATAATGACAAGTGTACAATCCATTGGAGTAACAAAAATCTCGACAACAGACTACCTTCCATATTGACAAGTCTACAATCCATTGGAATAACAAAAATCTCGACAACAGACTACCTTCCATAATGACAAGGATACCATCCATTAGAGTAACAAAAATCGGGACAATAGACTACCTTCCATAATGAAAGGGCTACCATCCATTGGATTATTAAAAATCTCAACAAGAGACTACCTTCTATAATGAAAGGGCTACCATCCATTGGACTAACTAAAATCTGAACAATAGACTACCTTCCATAATGACAAGGCTACCATCCATTGGAGTAACAGAAATCACCACGACAGACAACCTTCCATAATGACAAGGCTACCATCCATTGGAGTAACAAAAATATCAACAAGAGACTACCTTCCATAATGACAAGGCTAACATCCATTGGAGTAACAAAAATCTCAACAACAGACTACCTTCCATAATGACAAGGCTTCCATCCATTGGAGTAACAAAGATATCCACAACATACTACCTTCCATAATGACAAGGCTACCATCCAATGGAGTAACAAATATATCGACAACAGACTACCTTCCATAATGACAAGGCTACCATCCATTAGACTAACAAAAATCTGGACAACAAACTACCTTCCATAATGATAAGGCTACCATCCATTGGAGTAACAGAAAATCACAACAACAGACAACCTTCCATAATGACAAGGCTACCATCCATTGGATTAACATAAATCACAACAACAGACAACTTTCCATAATGACAAGGATACCATCCATTTGAGTAACAATAATATGGACAACAGACTACCTTCCATAATGACAAGGCTACCATCCATTGGAATAACAAAAATCTCGACAACAGACTACCTTCCATAATGACAAGGCTACCATACAATGGAGTAACAAAAATCTCGACAACAGACTACTTTCCATAAAGACAAGGCTACCATCCATTGGTGTAACAAAGATATCGATAACATACTACCTTCCATAATGACAAGGCTACCATCCAATGGAGTAACAAAAATATCGACAACAGACTACCTTCCATAATGACAAGGCTACCATCCATTAGAATAACAAAAATCTGGACAACAGACTACCTTCAATAATGACAAGGCTACCATCCATTGGATTAACAAAGATATCGACAACATACTACATTCCATAATGACAAGGCTACCATCCATTGGAGTAAAAAAAATCTCGACAACAGACTACCTTCCATAATGACAAGGCTACCATCAATTGGAGTAACAAAGATATCGACAAAATACTACCTTCCATAATGACAAGGCTACCATCCATTGGAGTAACAAAAATCTCGACAACAAACCATCTTCCATAATGACAAGTGTACAATCCATTGGAGTAACAAAAATCTCGACAACAGACTACCTTCCATATTGACAAGTCTACAATCCATTGGAATAACAAAAATCTCGATAATAGACTGCCTTCCATAATGACAAGGCTAAAATCCAATGCAGTAAAAAAAATCTCGACAACAAACTACCTTCCATAATGACAAGTCTACCATCCACTGGAGTAACAAAAATCTGAACAATAGACTACCTTCCATAATGACAAGGCTACCATCCATTGGATTAACATAAATCACAACAACAGACAACCTTCCATAATGACAAGGATACCATCCATTTGAGTAACAAAAATATGGACAACAGACTACCTTCCATAATGACAAGGCTACCATCCAATGGAGTAACAAAAATCTAGACAATAGACTACCTTCCATAATGACAAGGCTACCATCCATTGGAGTTAGAAAAATCTCGACAATAGACTACCTTCCATAATAAAAAGGGTACCATCCATTGGAGTAACAAAAATCTCGACAACAAACTACCTTCCATAATGATAAATCTACAATCCATTGGAATAACAAAAATCTCGACAACAGACTACCTTCCATAATGACAAGGATACCATCCATTAGAGTAACAAAAATCGGGACAATAGACTACCTTCCATTATGAAAGGGCTACCATTCTTTGGATTAACAAAAATCTCAACAAGAGACTACCTTCCATAATGAAAAGGATACCATCCATTGGACTAACAAAAATCTGAACAATAGACTACCTTCCACAATGACAAGGCTACCATCTATTGGAGTAACAGAAATCACCAAGACAGACAACCTTCCATAATGACAAGGATACCATCCATTTGAGTAACAAAAATCGGGACAATAGACTACCTTCCATAATGACAAGGCTACCATCCATTGGAGTAACAAAAATATCAACAAGAGACTACCGTCCATAATGACAAGGCTTCCATCCATTGGAGTAACAAAGATATTGACAACATACCACCTTCCATAATGACAAGGCTACCATCCAACGGAGTAACAAATATATCGACAACAGACTACCTTCCATAATGACAAGGCTACCATCCATTAGACTAACAAAAATCTGGACAACAGACTACCTTCCATAATGATAAGGTTACCATCCATTGGAGTAATAGAAAATCACAACGACAGACAACCTTCCATAATGACAAGGCTACCATCCATTGGATTAACATAAATCACAACAACAGACAACTTTCCATAATGACAAGGATACCATCCATTTGAGTAACAATAATATGGACAACAGACTACCTTCCATAATGACAAGGCTACCATCCATTGGAATAACAAAAATCTCGACAAGAGACTACCTTCCATAATGACAAGGCTATCATCCAATCGAGTAACAAAAATCTCGACAACAGACTACCTTCCATAATGACAAGGCTACCATCCATTGGTGTAACAAAGATATCGATAACATACTACCTTCCATAATGACAAGGCTACCATCAAATGGAGTAACAAAAATATCAACAACAGACTACCTTCCATAATGACAAGGCTACCATCCATTAGAATAACAAAAATCTGGACAACAGACTACCTTCAATAATGAGAAGGCTACCATCCATTAGATTAACAAAGATATCGATAACATACTACATTCCATAATGACAAGGCTACCATCCGTTGGAGTAAAAAAAATCTCGACAACAGACTACCTTCCATAATGACAAGGCTGCCATCCATTGGAGTTACAAAAATCTCGACAACATACTACCTTCCATAATGACAAGGGTACCATCCATTGGAGTAACAAAAATCTCGACAACAGACTACCTTCCATATTGACAACTCTACAATCTACTGGAATAACAAAAATCTCGACAATAGACTACCTTCCATAATGACAAGGCTACCATTCAATGGAGTAACAAAAATCTGGACAACAGACTACCTTCCATAATGACAAGGCTACCATGCATTAGAGTAACAAAAATCTGGACAACAGACTACTTTCCATAATGACAAGGCTACCATCCATTGGAGTAACAAAGATATCGACAAAATACTACCTTCCATAATGACAAGGCTACCATCCATTGGAGTAACAAAAATCTCGACAACAGACCATCTTCCATAATAACAAGGCTACCATCCATTGGAGTAACAAAAATCTCGACAACAAACTACCTACCATAATGACAAGGGTACCATCCATTGGAATAACAAAAATCTCGACAACAAACTGCCTTCCATAATGACAAGGCTACAATCCAATCCAGTAAAAAAAATCTCGACAACAAACTACCTTCCATAATGACAAGTCTACCATCCACTGGAGTAACAAAAATCTAAACAATAGACTACCTTCCATAATGACAAGGCTACCATCCATTGGATTAACATAAATCACAACAACAGACAACCTTCCATAATGACAAGGATACCATCCATTTGAGTAACAAAAATATGGACAACAGACTGCCTTCCATAATGACAAGGCTACCATCCAATGGAGTAACAAAAATCTAGAAATTAGACTACCTTCCATAATGACAAGGCTACCATCCATTGGAGTAAGAAAAATCTCGACAATAGACTACCTTCCATAATAAAAAGGGTACCATCCATTGGAGTAACAAAAATCTCGACAACAAACTACCTTCCATAATGACAAGTCTACAATCCATTGGAATAACAAAAATCTCGACAACAGACTACCTTCCATAATGACAAGGATACCATCCATTAGAGTAACAAAAATCGGGACAATAGACTACCTTCCATAATGAAAGGGCTACCATCCATTGGATTAACAAAAATCTCAACAAGAGACTACCTTCTATAATGAAAGGGCTACCATCCATTGGACTAACAAAAATCTGAACAATAGACTACCTTCCATAATGACAAGGCTACCATCCATTGGAGTAACAGAAATCACCACGACAGACAACCTTCCATAATGACAAGGCTACCATCCATTGGAGTAACAAAAATATCAACAAGAGACTACCTTCCATAATGACAAGGCTAACATCCATTGGAGTAACAAAAATCTCAACAATAGACTACCTTCCATAATGACAAGGCTTCCATCCATTGGAGTAACAAAGATATCCACAACATACTACCTTCCATAATGACAAGGCTACCATCCAATGGAGTAACAAATATATCGACAACAGACTACCTTCCATAATGACAAGGCTACCATCCATTAGACTAACAAAAATCTGGACAACAGACTACCTTCCATAATGATAAGGCTACCATCCATTGGAGTAACAGAAAATCACAACAACAGACAACCTTCCACAATGACAAGGCTACCATCCATTGGATTAACATAAATCCCAACAACAGACAACTTTCCATAATGACAAGGATACCATCCATTTGAGTAACAATAATATGGACAACAGAATACCTTCCATAATGACAAGGCTACCATCCATTGGAATAACAAAAATCTCGACAACCGACTACCTTCCATAATGACAAGGCTACCATCCAATGGAGTAACAAAAATCTCGACAACAGACTACTTTCCATAAAGACAAGGCTACCATCCATTGGTAGTAACAAAGATATCGATAACATACTACCTTCCATAATGACAAGGCTACCATCCAATGGAGTAACAAAAATATCGACAACAGACTACCTTCCATAATGACAAGGCTACCATCCATTAGAATAACAAAAATCTGGACAACAGACTACCTTCAATAATGACAAGGCGACCATCCATTGGATTAACAAAGATATCGACAACATACTACATTCCATAATGACAAGGCTACCATCCATTGGAGTAAAAAAAATCTCGACAACAGACTACCTTCCATAATGACAAGGCTGCCATCCATTGGATTTTCAAAAATCTCGACAACATACTACCTTCCATAATGACAAGGGTACCATCCATTGGAGTAACAAAAATCTCGACAACAGACTACCTTCCATATTGACAAGTCTACAATCTAGTGGAATAACAAAAATCTCGACAACAGACTACCTTCCATAATGACAAGGCTACAATCCAATGGAGTAACAAAAATCTCGACAACAGACTACCTTCCATAATGACAAGGCTACCATCCATTAGAGTAAAAAAAATCTCGACAACAGACTACCTTCCATAATAACAAGGCTACCATCCATTGGAGTAACAAAGATATCGATAAAATACTACCTTCCATAATGACAAGGCTACCATCCATTGGAGTAACAAAAATCTCGACAATAAACCATCTTCCATAATGACAAGGCTACCATCCATTGGAGTAACAAAAATCTCGTCAACAAACTACCTACCATAATGACAAGGCTACCATCCATTGGAGTAACAAAAACCTCCACAACATACTACCTTCCATATTAACAAGTCTACAATCCATTGGAATTACAAAAATCTCGACAACAGACAGCCTTCCATAATGACAAGGCTACAATCCAATGCAGTAAAAAAAATCTCGACAACAGACTACCTTCCATAATGACAAGTCTACCATCCACTGGAGTAACAAAAATCTGAACAATAGACTACCTTCCATAAGGACAAGGATACCATCCATTGGATTAACATAAATCACAACAACAGACAACCTTCCATAATGACAAGGATACCATCCATTTGAGTAACAAAAATATGGACAACAGACTACCTTCCATAATGACAAGGCTACCATCCATTGGAATGACAAAAATGTCGACAACAAACTACCTTCCATAATGACAAGGCTACCATCCAATGGAGTAACAAAAATCTAGACAATATACTACTTTCCATAATGACAAGGCTACCATCCATTGGTCTAACAAAAATATCGATAACATACTACCTTCCATAATGACAAGGCTACCATCCAATGGAGTAACAAAAATATTGACAACATACTACCTTCCATAATGACAAGGCTACCATCCATTAGAATAACAAAAATCTGGACAACAGACTAGCTTCAATAATGACAAGGCTACCATCCATTGGACTAACAAAGATATCGACAACATACTACATTCCAGAATGACAAGGCTACCATCCATTGGAGTAATAAAAATCTCGACAACAGACTACCTTCCATAATGACAAGGCTGCCATCCATTGGAGTTACAAAAATCTCGAAAACATACTACCTTCCATAATGACAAGGGTACCATCCATTGGAGTAACAAAAATCTCGACAACAGACTACCTTCCATATTGACAAGTCTATAATATAGTGGAATAACAAAAATCTCGACAACATACTACCTTCCATAATGACAAGGCTACAATCCAATGGAGTAACAAAAATCTCGACAACAGACTACCTTCCATAATGACAAGGCTACCATCCATTAGAGTAACAAAAATCTCGACAACAGACTACCTTCCATAATGACAAGGCTACCATCCATTGGAGTAACAAAGATATCGACAAAATACTACCTTCCATAATGACAAGGCTACCATCCATTGGAGTAACAAAAATCTCGACAATAAACCATCTTCCATAATGACAAGCCTACCATCCATTGGAGTAACAAAAATCTCGTCAACAAACTACCTACCATAATGACAAGGGTACCATCCATTGGAGTAACAAAAACCTAGACAACATACTACCTTCCATATTAATAAGTCTACAATCCATTGGAATTACAAAAATCTCGACAACAGACAGCCTTCCATAATGACAAGGCTACAATCCGATGCAGTAAAAAAAATCTCGACAACAGACTACCTTCCATAATGACAAGTCTACCATCCACTGGAGTAACAAAAATCTGAACAATAGACTACCTTCCATAATGACAAGGCTACCATCCATTGGATTAACATAAATCACAACAACAGACAACCTTCCATAATGACAAGGATACCATCCATTTGAGTAACAAAAATATGGACAACAGACTACCTTCCATAATGACAAGGCTACCATCCATTGGAATGACAAAAATGTCGACAACAAACTACCTTCCATAATGACAAGGCTACCATCCAATGGAGTAACAAAAATCTAGACAATAGACTACTTTCCATAATGACAAGGCTACCATCCATTGGTGTAACTAAAATATCGATAACATACTACCTTCCATAATGACAAGGCTACCATCCAATGGAGTAACAAAAATATTGACAACATATTACCTTCCATAATGACTAGGCTACCATCCATTAGAATAACAAAAATCTGGACAACAGACTACCTTCAATAATGACAAGGCTACCATCCATTGGACTAACAAAGATATCGACAACATACTACATTCCAGAATGACAAGGCTACCATCCATTGGAGTAATAAAAATCTCGACAACAGACTACCTTCCATAATGACAAGGCTGCCATCCATTGGAGTTACAAAAATCTCGAAAACATACTACCTTCCATAATGACAAGGGTACCATCCATTGGAGTAACAAAAATCTCGACAACAGACTACCTTCCATATTGACAAGTCTACAATCTAGTGGAATAACAAAAATCTCGACAACAGACTACCTTCCATAATGACAAGGCTACAATCCAATGGAGTAACAAAAATCTCGACAACAGACTACCTTCCATAATGACAAGGCTACCATCCATTAGAGTAACAAAAATCTCGACAACAGACTACCTTCCATAATGACAAGGCTACCATCCATTGGAGTAACAAAGATATCGACAAAATACTACCTTCCATAATGACAAGGCTACCATCCATTGGAGTAACAAAAATCTCGACAATAAACCATCTTCCATAATGACAAGCCTACCATCCATTGGAGTAACAAAAATCTCATCAACAAACTACCTACCATAATGACAAGGGTACCATCCATTGGAGTAACAAAAACCTCGACAACATACTACCTTCCATATTAACAAGTCTACAATCCATTGGAATTACAAAAATCTCGACAACAGACAGCCTTCCATAATGACAAGGCTACAATCCAATGCAGTAAAAAAAATCTCGACAACAGACTACCTTCCATAATGACAAGTCTACCATCCACTGGAGTAACAATAATCTGAACAATAGACTACCTTCCATAAGGACAAGGATACCATCCATTGGATTAACATAAATCACAACAACAGACAACCTTCCATAATGACAAGGATACCATCCATTTGAGTAACAAAAATATGGACAACAGACTACCTTCCATAATGACAAGGCTACCATCCATTGGAATGACAAAACTGTCGACAACAAACTACCTTCCATAATGACAAGGCTACCATCCAATGGAGTAACAAAAATCTAGACAATATACTACTTTCCATAATGACAAGGCTACCATCCATTGGTGTAACAAAAATATCGATAACATACTACCTTCCATAATGACAAGGCTACCATCCAATGGAGTAACAAAAATATTGACAACATACTACCTTCCATAATGACAAGGCTACCATCCATTAGAATAACAAAAATCTGGACAACAGACTAGCTTCAATAATGACAAGGCTACCATCCATTGGACTAACAAAGATATCGACAACATACTACATTCCAGAATGACAAGGCTACCATCCATTGGAGTAATAAAAATCTCGACAACAAACTACCTTCCATAATGACAAGGCTGCCATCCATTGGAGTTACAAAAATCTCGAAAACATACTACCTTCCATAATGACAAGGGTACAATCCATTGGAGTAACAAAAATCTCGACAACAGACTACCTTCCATATTGACAAGTCTACAATATAGTGGAATAACAAAAATCTCGACAACATACTACCTTCCATAATGACAAGGCTACAATCCAATGGAGTAACAAAAATCTCGACAAGAGACTACCTTCCATAATGACAAGGCTACCATCCATTAGAGTACCAAAAATCTCGACAACAGACTACCTTCCATAATGACAAGGCTACCATTCATTGGAGTAACAAAGATATCGACAAAATACTACCTTCCATAATGACAAGGCTACCATCCATTGGAGTAACAAAAATCTCGACAATAAACCATCTTCCATAATGACAAGCCTACCATCCATTGGAGTAACAAAAATCTCGTCAACAAACTACCTACCATAATGACAAGGGTACCATCCATTGGAGTAACAAAAACCTAGACAACATACTACCTTCCATATTAACAAGTCTACAATCCATTGGAATTACAAAAATCTCGACAACAGACAGCCTTCCATAATGACAAGGCTACAATCTAATGCAGTAAAAAAAATCTCGACAACAGACTACCTTCCATAATGACAAGTCTACCATCCACTGGAGTAACAAAAATCTGAACAATAGACTACCTTCCATAATGACAAGGCTACCATCCATTGGATTAACATAAATCACAACAACAGACAACCTTCCATAATGACAAGGATACCATCCATTTGAGTAACAAAAATATGGACAACAGACTACCTTCCATAATGACAAGGCTACCATCCATTGGAATGACAAAAATGTCGACAACAAACTACCTTCCATAATGACAAGGCTACCATCCAATGGAGTAACAAAAATATAGACAATAGACTACTTTCCATAATGACAAGGCTACCATCCATTGGTGTAACTAAAATATCGATAACATGCTACCTTCCATAATGACAAGGCTACCATCCAATGGAGTAACAAAAATATTGACAACATACTACCTTCCATAATGACTAGGCTACCATCCATTAGAATAACAAAAATCTGGACAACAGACTACCTTCAATAATGACAAGGCTACCATCCATTGGACTAACAAAGATATCGACAACATACTACATTCCAGAATGACAAGGCTACCATCCATTGGAGTAATAAAAATCTCGACAACAGACTACCTTCCATAATGACAAGGCTGCCATCCATTGGAGTTACAAAAATCTCGAAAACATACTACCTTCCATAATGACAAGGGTACCATCCATTGGAGTAACAAAAATCTCGACAACAGACTACCTTCCATATTGACAAGTCTACAATCTAGTGGAATAACAAAAATCTCGACAACAGACTACCTTCCATAATGACAAGGCTACAATCCAATGGAGTAACAAAAATCTCGACAACAGACTACCTTCCATAATGACAAGGCTACCATCCATTAGAGTAACAAAAATCTCGACAACAGACTACCTTCCATAATGACAAGGCTACCATCCATTGGAGTAACAAAGATATCGACAAAATACTACCTTCCATAATGACAAGGCTACCATCCATTGGAGTAACAAAAATCTCGACAATAAACCATCTTCCATAATGATAAGCCTACCATCCATTGGAGTAACAAAAATCTCTTCAACAAACTACCTACCATAATGACAAGGGTACCATCCATTGGAGTAACAAAAACCTCGACAACATACTACCTTCCATATTAACAAGTCTACAATCCATTGGAATTACAAAAATCTCGACAACAGACAGCCTTCCATAATGACAAGGCTACAATCCAATGCAGTAAAAAAAATCTCGACAACAGACTACCTTCCATAATGACAAGTCTACCATCCACTGGAGTAACAAAAATCTGAACAATAGACTACCTTCCATAATGACAAGGCTACCATCCATTGGATTAACATAAATCACAACAACAGACAACCTTCCATAATGACAAGGATACCATCCATTTGAGTAACAAAAATATGGACAACAGACTACCTTCCATAATGACAAGGCTACCATCCATTGGAATGACAAAAATGTCGACAACAAACTACCTTCCATAATGACAAGGCTACCATCCAATGGAGTAACAAAAATCTAGACAATAGACTACTTTCCATAATGACAAGGCTACCATCCATTGGTGTAACTAAAATATCGATAACATACTACCTTCCATAATGACAAGGCTACCATCCAATGGAGTAACAAAAATATTGACAACATATTACCTTCCATAATGACTAGGCTACCATCCATTAGAATAACAAAAATCTGGACAACAGACTACCTTCAATAATGACAAGGCTACCATCCATTGGACTAACAAAGATATCGACAACATACTACATTCCAGAATGACAAGGCTACCATCCATTGGAGTAATAAAAATCTCGACAACAGACTACCTTCCATAATGACAAGGCTGCCATCCATTGGAGTTACAAAAATCTCGAAAACATACTACCTTCCATAATGACAAGGGTACCATCCATTGGAGTAACAAAAATCTCGACAACAGACTACCTTCCATATTGACAAGTCTACAATCTAGTGGAATAACAAAAATCTCGACAACAGACTACCTTCCATAATGACAAGGCTACAATCCAATGGAGTAACAAAAATCTCGACAACAGACTACCTTCCATAATGACAAGGCTACCATCCATTAGAGTAACAAAAATCTCGACAACAGACTACCTTCCATAATGACAAGGCTACCATCCATTGGAGTAACAAAGATATCGACAAAATACTACCTTCCATAATGACAAGGCTACCATCCATTGGAGTAACAAAAATCTCGACAATAAACCATCTTCCATAATGACAAGCCTACCATCCATTGGAGTAACAAAAATCTCATCAACAAACTACCTACCATAATGACAAGGGTACCATCCATTGGAGTAACAAAAACCTCGACAACATACTACCTTCCATATTAACAAGTCTACAATCCATTGGAATTACAAAAATCTCGACAACAGACAGCCTTCCATAATGACAAGGCTACAATCCAATGCAGTAAAAAAAATCTCGACAACAGACTACGTTCCATAATGACAAGTCTACCATCCACTGGAGTAACAATAATCTGAACAATAGACTACCTTCCATAAGGACAAGGATACCATCCATTGGATTAACATAAATCACAACAACAGACAACCTTCCATAATGACAAGGATACCATCCATTTGAGTAACAAAAATATGGACAACAGACTACCTTCCATAATGACAAGGCTACCATCCATTGGAATGACAAAACTGTCGACAACAAACTACCTTCCATAATGACAAGGCTACCATCCAATGGAGTAACAAAAATCTAGACAATATACTACTTTCCATAATGACAAGGCTACCATCCATTGGTGTAACAAAAATATCGATAACATACTACCTTCCATAATGACAAGGCTACCATCCAATGGAGTAACAAAAATATTGACAACATACTACCTTCCATAATGACAAGGCTACCATCCATTAGAATAACAAAAATCTGGACAACAGACTAGCTTCAATAATGACAAGGCTACCATCCATTGGACTAACAAAGATATCGACAACATACTACATTCCAGAATGACAAGGCTACCATCCATTGGAGTAATAAAAATCTCGACAACAAACTACCTTCCATAATGACAAGGCTGCCATCCATTGGAGTTACAAAAATCTCGAAAACATACTACCTTCCATAATGACAAGGGTACCATCCATTGGAGTAACAAAAATCTCGACAACAGACTACCTTCCATATTGACAAGTCTACAATATAGTGGAATAACAAAAATCTCGACAACATACTACCTTCCATAATGACAAGGCTACAATCCAATGGAGTAACAAAAATCTCGACAAGAGACTACCTTCCATAATGACAAGGCTACCATCCATTAGAGTACCAAAAATCTCGACAACAGACTACCTTCCATAATGACAAGGCTACCATTCATTGGAGTAACAAAGATATCGACAAAATACTACCTTCCATAATGACAAGGCTACCATCCATTGGAGTAACAAAAATCTCGACAATAAACCATCTTCCATAATGACAAGCCTACCATCCATTGGAGTAACAAAAATCTCGTCAACAAACTACCTACCACAATGACAAGGGTACCATCCATTGGAGTAACAAAAACCTAGACAACATACTACCTTCCATATTAACAAGTCTACAATCCATTGGAATTACAAAAATCTCGACAACAGACAGCCTTCCATAATGACAAGGCTACAATCTAATGCAGTAAAAAAAATCTCGACAACAGACTACCTTCCATAATGACAAGTCTACCATCCACTGGAGTAACAAAAATCTGAACAATAGACTACCTTCCATAATGACAAGGCTACCATCCATTGGATTAACATAAATCACAACAACAGACAACCTTCCATAATGACAAGGATACCATCCATTTGAGTAACAAAAATATGGACAACAAACTACCTTCCATAATGACAAGGCTACCATCCATTGGAATGACAAAAATGTCGACAACAAACTACCTTCCATAATGACAAGGCTACCATCCAATGGAGTAACAAAAATATAGACAATAGACTACTTTCCATAATGACAAGGCTACCATCCATTGGTGTAACTAAAATATCGATAACATGCTACCTTCCATAATGACAAGGCTACCATCCAATGGAGTAACAAAAATATTGACAACATACTACCTTCCATAATGACTAGGCTACCATCCATTAGAATAACAAAAATCTGGACAACAGACTACCTTCAATAATGACAAGGCTACCATCCATTGGACTAACAAAGATATCGACAACATACTACATTCCAGAATGACAAGGCTACCATCCATTGGAGTAATAAAAATCTCGACAACAGACTACCTTCCATAATGACAAGGCTGCCATCCATTGGAGTTACAAAAATCTCGAAAACATACTACCTTCCATAATGACAAGGGTACCATCCATTGGAGTAACAAAAATCTCGACAACAGACTACCTTCCATATTGACAAGTCTACAATCTAGTGGAATAACAAAAATCTCGACAACAGACTACCTTCCATAATGACAAGGCTACAATCCAATGGAGTAACAAAAATCTCGACAACAGACTACCTTCCATAATGACAAGGCTACCATCCATTAGAGTAACAAAAATCTCGACAACAGACTACCTTCCATAATGACAAGGCTACCATCCATTGGAGTAACAAAGATATCGACAAAATACTACCTTCCATAATGACAAGGCTACCATCCATTGGAGTAACAAAAATCTCGACAATAAACCATCTTCCATAATGATAAGCCTACCATCCATTGGAGTAACAAAAATCTCTTCAACAAACTACCTACCATAATGACAAGGGTACCATCCATTGGAGTAACAAAAACCTCGACAACATACTACCTTCCATATTAACAAGTCTACAATCCATTGGAATTACAAAAATCTCGACAACAGACAGCCTTCCATAATGACAAGGCTACAATCCAATGCAGTAAAAAAAATCTCGACAACAGACTACCTTCCATAATGACAAGTCTACCATCCACTGGAGTAACAAAAATCTGAACAATAGACTACCTTCCATAATGACAAGGCTACCATCCATTGGATTAACATAAATCACAACAACAGACAACCTTCCATAATGACAAGGATACCATCCATTTGAGTAACAAAAATATGGACAACAAACTACCTTCCATAATGTCAAGGCTACCATCCATTGGAATGACAAAAATGTCGACAACAAACTACCTTTCATAATGACAAGGCTACCATCCAATGGAGTAACAAAAATCTAGACAATAGACTACTTTCCATAATGACAAGGCTACCATCCATTGGTGTAACTAAAATATCGATAACATAATACCTTCCATAATGACAAGGCTACCATCCAATGAAGTAACAAAAATATTGACAACATACTACCTTCCATAATGACTAGGCTACCATCCATTAGAATAACAAAAATCTGGACAACAGACTACCTTCAATAATGATAAGGCTACCATCCATTGGACTAACAAAGATATCGACAACATACTACATTCCAGAATGACAAGGCTACCATCCTTTGGAGTAATAAAAATCTCGACAACAGACTACCTTCCATAATGACAAGGCTGCCATCCATTGGAGTTACAAAAATCTCGAAAACATACTACCTTCCATAATGACAAGGGTACCATCCATTGGAGTAACAAAAATCTTGACAACAGACTACCTTCCATATTGACAAGTCTACAATCTAGTGGAATAACAAAAATCTCGACAACAGACTACCTTCCATAATGACAAGGCTACAATACTATGGAGTAACAAAAATCTCGACAACAGACTACCTTCCATAATGACAAGGCTACCATCCATTAGAGTAACAAAAATCTCGACAACAGACTACCTTCCATAATGAAAAGGCTACCATCCATTGGAGTAACAAAGATATCGACAAAATACTACCTTCCATAATGACAAGGCTACCATCCATTGGAGTAACAAAAATCTCGACAACAAACCATCTTCCATAATGACAAGGCTACCATCCATTGGAGTAACAAAAATCTCGACAACTAACTACCTACCATAATGACAAGGGTACCATCCATTGGAGTAACAAAAATCTCGACAACAGACTACCTTCCATATTGACAAGTCTACAATCCATTGGAATAACAAAAATCTCGACAACAGACAGCCTTCCATAATGACAAGGCTACAATCCAATGCAGTAAAAAAAATCTCGACAACAGACTACCTTCCATAATGACAAGTCTACCATCCATTGGATTAACATAAATCACAACAACAGACAACCTTCCATAATGACAAGGCTACCATCCATTTGAGTAACAAAAATATGGACAACAAACTACCTTCCATGATGACAAGGCTACCATCCATTGGAATGACAAAAATGTCGACAACAAACTACCTTCCATAATGACAAGGCTACCATCCAATGGAGTAACAAAAATCTAGACAATAGACTACTTTCCATAATGACAAGGCTACCATCCATTGGTGTAACTAAAATATCGATAACATACTACCTTCCATAATGACAAGGCTACCATCCAATGGAGTAACAAAAATATTGACAACATACTACCTTCCATAATGACTAGGCTACCATCCATTAGAATAACAAAAATCTGGACAACAGACTACCTTCAATAATGACAAGGCTACCATCCATTGGACTAACAAAGATATCGACAACATACTACATTCCAGAATGACAAGGCTACCATCCATTGGAGTAATAAAAATCTCGACAACAGACTACCTTCCATAATGACAAGGCTGCCATCCATTGGAGTTACAAAAATCTCGAAAACATACTACCTTCCATAATGACAAGGGTACCATCCATTGGAGTAACAAAGATATCGACAAAATACTACCTTCCATAATGACAAGGCTACCATCCATTGGAGTAACAAAAATCTCGACAATAAACCATCTTCCATAATGACAAGCCTACCATCCATTGGAGTAACAAAAATCTCGTCAACAAACTACCTACCATAATGACAAGGGTACCATCCATTGGAGTAACAAAAACCTCGACAACATACTACCTTCCATATTAACAAGTCTACAATCCATTGGAATTACAAAAATCTCGACAACAGACAGCCTTCCATAATGACAAGGCTACAATCCAATGCAGTAAAAAAAATCTCGACAACAGACTACCTTCCATAATGACAAGTCTACCATCCACTGGAGTAACAAAAATCTGAACAATAGACTACCTTCCATAATGACAAGGCTACCATCCATTGGATTAACATAAATCACAACAACAGACAACCTTCCATAATGACAAGGATACCATCCATTTGAGTAACAAAAATATGGACAACAGACTACCTTCCATAATGACAAGGCTACCATCCATTGGAATGACAAAAATGTCGACAACAAACTACCTTTCATAATGACAAGGCTAACATCCAATGGAGTAACAAAAATCTAGACAATAGACTACTTTCCATAATGACAAGGCTACCATCCAATGGAGTAACAAAAATATAGACAATAGACTACTTTCCATAATGACAAGGCTACCATCCATTGGTGTAACTAAAATATCGATAACATACTACCTTCCATAATGACAAGGCTACCATCCAATGGAGTAACAAAAATATTGACAACATACTACCTTCCATAATGACTAGGCTACCATCCATTAGAATAACAAAAATCTGGACAACAGACTACCTTCAATAATGACAAGGCTACCATCCATTGGACTAACAAAGATATCGACAACATACTACATTCCAGAATGACAAGGCTACCATCCATTGGAGTAATAAAAATCTCGACAACAGACTACCTTCCATAATGACAAGGCTGCATTCCATTGGAGTTACAAAAATCTCGAAAACATACTACCTTCCATAATGACAAGGGTACCATCCATTGGAGTAACAAAAATCTCGACAACAGACTACCTTCCATATTGACAAGTCTACAATCTAGTGGAATAACAAAAATCTCGACAACAGACTACCTTCCATAATGACAAGGCTACAATCCAATGGAGTAACAAAAATCTCGACAACAGACTACCTTCCATAATGACAAGGCTACCATCCATTAGAGTAACAAAAATCTCGACAACAGACTACCTTCCATAATGACAAGGCTACCATCCATTGGAGTAACAAAGATATCGACAAAATACTACCTTCCATAATGACAAGGCTACCATCCATTGGAGTAACAAAAATCTCGACAATAAACCATCTTCCATAATGACAAGCCTACCATCCATTGGAGTAACAAAAATCTCTTCAACAAACTACCTACCATAATGACAAGGGTACCATCCATTGGAGTAACAAAAACCTCGACAACATACTACCTTCCATATTAACAAGTCTACAATCCATTGGAATTACAAAAATCTCGACAACAGACAGCCTTCCATAATGACAAGGCTACAATCCAATGCAGTAAAAAAAATCTCGACAACAGACTACCTTCCATAATGACAAGTCTACCATCCACTGGAGTAACAAAAATCTGAACAATAGACTACCTTCCATAATGACAAGGCTACCATCCATTGGATTAACATAAATCACAACAACAGACAACCTTCCATAATGACAAGGATACCATCCATTTGAGTAACAAAAATATGGACAACAAACTACCTTCCATAATGTCAAGGCTACCATCCATTGGAATGACAAAAATGTCGACAACAAACTACCTTTCATAATGACAAGGCTACCATCCAATGGAGTAACAAAAATCTAGACAATAGACTACTTTCCATAATGACAAGGCTACCATCCATTGGTGTAACTAAAATATCGATAACATAATACCTTCCATAATGACAAGGCTACCATCCAATGGAGTAACAAAAATATTGACAACATACTACCTTCCATAATGACTAGGCTACCATCCATTAGAATAACAAAAATCTGGACAACAGACTACCTTCAATAATGATAAGGCTACCATCCATTGGACTAACAAAGATATCGACAACATACTACATTCCAGAATGACAAGGCTACCATCCTTTGGAGTAATAAAAATCTCGACAACAGACTACCTTCCATAATGACAAGGCTGCCATCCATTGGAGTTACAAAAATCTCGAAAACATACTACCTTCCATAATGACAAGGGTACCACCCATTGGAGTAACAAAAATCTTGACAACAGACTACCTTCAATATTGACAAGTCTACAATCTAGTGGAATAACAAAAATCTCGACAACAGACTACCTTCCATAATGACAAGGCTACAATACTATGGAGTAACAAAAATCTCGACAACAGACTACCTTCCATAATGGCAAGGCTACCATCCATTAGAGTAACAAAAATCTCAACAACAGACTACCTTCCATAATGAAAAGGCTACCATCCATTGGAGTAACAAAGATATCGACAAAATACTACCTTCCATAATGACAAGGCTACCATCCATTGGAGTAACAAAAATCTCGACAACAAACCATCTTCCATAATGACAAGGCTACCATCCATTGGAGTAACAAAAATCTCGACAACTAACTACCTACCATAATGACAAGGGTACCATCCATTGGAGTAACAAAAATCTCGACAACAGACTACCTTCCATATTGACAAGTCTACAATCCATTGGAATAACAAAAATCTCGACAACAGACAGCCTTCCATAATGACAAGGCTACAATCCAATGCAGTAAAAAAAATCTCGACAACAGACTACCTTCCATAATGACAAGTCTACCATCCACTGGAGTAACAAAAATCTGAACAATAGACTACCTTCCATAATGACAAGTCTACCATCCACTGGAGTAACAAAAATCTGAACAATAGACTACCTTCCATAATGACAAGGCTACCATCCATTGGATTAACATAAATCACAACAACAGACAACCTTCCATAATGACAAGGCTACCATCCATTTGAGTAACAAAAATATGGACAACAAACTACCTTCCATGATGACAAGGCTACCATCCATTGGAATGACAAAAATGTCGACAACAAACTACCTTCCATAATGACAAGGCTACCATCCAATGGAGTAACAAAAATCTAGACAATAGACTACTTTCCATAATTACAAGGCTACCATCCATTGGTGTAACTAAAATATCGATAACATACTACCTTCCATAATGACAAGGCTACCATCCAATGGAGTAACAAAAATATTGACAACATACTACCTTCCATAATGACTAGGCTACCATCCATTAGAATAACAAAAATCTGGACAACAGACTACCTTCAATAATGACAAGGCTACCATCCATTGGACTAACAAAGATATCGACAACATACTACATTCCAGAATGACAAGGCTACCATCCATTGGAGTAATAAAAATCTCGACAACAGACTACCTTCCATAATGACAAGGCTGCCATCCATTGGAGTTACAAAAATCTCGAAAACATACTACCTTCCATAATGACAAGGGTACCATCCATTGGAGTAACAAAAATCTCTTCAAAATACTACCTTCCATAATGACAAGGCTACCATCCATTGGAGTAACAAAAATCTCGACAATAAACCATCTTCCATAATGACAAGCCTACCATCCATTGGAGTAACAAAAATCTCGTCAACAAACTACCTACCATAATGACAAGGGTACCATCCATTGGAGTAACAAAAACCTCGACAACATACTACCTTCCATATTAACAAGTCTACAATCCATTGGAATTACAAAAATCTCGACAACAGACAGCCTTCCATAATGACAAGGCTACAATCCAATGCAGTAAAAAAAATCTCGACAACAGACTACCTTCCATAATGACAAGTCTACCATCCACTGGAGTAACAAAAATCTGAACAATAGACTACCTTCCATAATGACAAGGCTACCATCCATTGGATTAACATAAATCACAACAACAGACAACCTTCCATAATGACAAGGATACCATCCATTTGAGTAACAAAAATATGGACAACAGACTACCTTCCATAATGACAAGGCTACCATCCATTGGAATGACAAAAATGTCGACAACAAACTACCTTTCATAATGACAAGGATACCATCCAATGGAGTAACAAAAATCTAGACCATAGACTACTTTCCATAATGACAAGGCTACCATCCATTGGTGTAACTAAAATATCGATAACATACTACCTTCCATAATGACAAGGCTACCATCCAATGGAGTAACAAAAATATTGACAACATACTACCTTCCATAATGACTAGGCTACCATCCATTAGAATAACAAAAATCTGGACAACAGACTACCTTCAATAATGACAAGGCTACCATCCATTGGACTAACAAAGATATCGACAACATACTACATTCCAGAATGACAAGGCTACCATCCTTTGGAGTAATAAAAATCTCGACAACAGACTACCTTCCATAATGACAAGGCTGCCATCCATTGGAGTTACAAAAATCTCGAAAACATACTACCTTCCATAATGACAAGGGTACCATCCATTGGAGTAACAAAAATCTTGACAACAGACTACCTTCCATATTGACAAGTCTACAATCTAGTGGAATAACAAAAATCTCGACAACAGACTACCTTCCATAATGACAAGGCTACAATACTATGGAGTAACAAAAATCTCGACAACAGACTACCTTCCATAATGACAAGGCTACCATCCATTAGAGTAACAAAAATCTCGACAACAGACTACCTTCCATAATGAAAAGGCTACCATCCATTGTTGTAACAAAGATATCGACAAAATACTACCTTCCATAATGACAAGGCTACCATCCATTTGAGTAACAAAAATCTCGACAACAAACCATCTTCCATAATGACAAGGCTACCATCCATTGGAGTAACAAAAATCTCGACAACTAACTACCTACCATAATGACAAGGGTACCATCCATTGGAGTAACAAAAATCTCGACAACAGACTACCTTCCATATTGACAAGTCTACAATCCATTGGAATAACAAAAATCTCGACAACAGACAGCCTTCCATAATGACAAGGCTACAATCCAATGCAGTAAAAAAAATCTCGACAACAGACTACCTTCCATAATGACAAGTCTACCATCCACTGGAGTAACAAAAATCTGAACAATAGACTACCTTCCATAATGACAAGTCTACCATCCACTGGAGTAACAAAAATCTGAACAATAGACTACCTTCCATAATGACAAGGCTACCATCCATTGGATTAACATAAATCACAACAACAGACAACCTTCCATAATGACAAGGCTACCATCCATTTGAGTAACAAAAATTTCGACAACAAACTACCTTCCATAATGACAAGGCTACCATCCATTGGAATGACAAAAATGTCGACAACAAACTACCTTCCATAATGACAAGGCTACCATCCAATGGAGTAACAAAAATCTAGACAATAGACTACTTTCCATAATGACAAGGCTACCATCCATTGGTGTAACAAAGATATCGATAACATACTACCTTCCATAATGACAAGGCTACCATCCAATGGAGTAACAAAAATATCGACAACAGACTACCTTCTATAATGACAAGTCTACCATCCATTAGAATAACAAAAATCTGGACAACAGACTACCTTCAATAATGACAAGGCTACCATCCATTGGACTAACAAAGATATCGACAACATACTACATTCCATAATGACAAGGCTACCATCCATTGGAGTAAAAAAAATCTCGACAACAGACTACCTTCCATAATGACAAGGCTGCCATCCATTGGAGTTACAAAAATCTCGACAACATACTACCTTCCATAATGACAAGGGTACCATCCATTGGAGTAACAAAAATCTTGACAACAGACTACATTCCATATTGACAAGTCTACAATCTAGTGGAATAACAAAAATCTCGACAACAGACTACCTTCCATAATGACAAGGTTACAATCCAATGGAGTAACAAAAATCTCGACAACAGACTACCTTCCATAATGACAAGGATACCATCCATTAGAGTAACAAAACTCTCGACAACAGACTACCTTCCATAATGACAAGGCTACCATCCATTGGAGTAACAAAGATATCGACAAAATACTACCTTCCATAATGACAAGGCTACCATCCATTGGAGTAACAAAAATCTCGACAACAAACCATCTTCCGTAATGACAAGGCTACCATCCATTGGAGTAACAAAAATCTCGCCAACAAACTACCTACCATAATGATAAGGGTACCATCCATTGGAGTAACAAAAAACTCGACAACAGGCTGCCTTCCATATTGACAAGTCTAAAATCCATTGGAATAACAAAAATCTCGACAACAGACAGCCTTCCATAATGACAAGGCTACAATCCAATGCAGTAAAAAAAATCTCGACAACAGACTACCTTCCATAATGACAAGTCTACCATCCACTGGAGTAACAAAAATCTGAACAATAGACTACCTTCCATAATGACAAGGCTACCATCCATTTGATTAACATAAATCACAACAACAGACAACCTTCCATAATGACAAGGATACCATCCATTTGAGTAACAAAAATATGGACAACAAACTACCTTCCATAATGACAACACTACCATCCATTGGAATAACAAAAATCTCGACAACAAACTACCTTCCATAATGACAAGGCTACCATCGAATGGAGTAACAAAAATCTAGACAATAGACTACCTTCCATAATGACAAGGCTACCATCCATTGGGGTAACAAAAATCTCGACAATAGACTACCTTCCATAATAAAGAGGGTACCATCCATTGGAGTAACAAAAATCTCGACAACAAACTACCTTCCATAATGACAAGTCTACAATCCATTGGAATAACAAAAATCTCGACAACAGACTACCTTCCATAATGACAAGGCTACCATCCATTAGAGTAACAAAAATCGCGACAATAGACTACCTTCCATAATGAAAGGGCTACCATCCATTGGACTAACAAAAATGTCAACAAGAGACTACCTTCCATAATGATAAGGCTAACATCCATTGGAGTAACAAAAATCTCAACAACAAACTACCTTCCATAATGACAAGGCTTCCATCCATTGGAGTAACAAAGATATCGACAACATACTACCTTCCATAATGTCAAGGCTACCATCCAATGGAGTAACAAAAATATCGACAACAGACTACCTTCCATAATGACAAGGCTACCATCCATTAGAGTAACAAAAATTTGGACAACAAACTACCTTCCATAGTGACAAGGCTACCATCCATTGGAGTAACAGAAAATCACAACGACAGATAACCTTCCATAATGACAAGGCTACCATCCATTGAAATAACAAAAATCTCGACAATAGACTACCTTCCATAATGACAAAGCTACCATCCAATGGAGTAACAAAAATTTCAACAAGAGAATACCTTCCATAATGACAAGGCTACCATCCATTGGAGTAACAAAAATCTCGACAACAAACTACCTACCATAATGACAAGGGTACCATCCATTGGAGTAACAAAAATCTCGACAACAGACTACCTTCCATATTGACAAGTCTACAATCCATTGGAATCACAAAAATCTCGACAACAGACTACCTTCCATAATGACAAGGCTACAATCCAATGCAGTAAAAAAAATTTCGACAACAAACTACCTTCCATAATGACAAGTCTACCATCCACTGGAGTAACAAAAATCTAAACAATAGACTACCTTCCATAATGACAAGGCTACCATCCATTGGATTAACATAAATCACAACAACAGATAACCTTCCATAATGACAAGGATACCATCCATTTGAGTAACAAAAATTTCGACAACAAACTACCTTCCATAATGACAAGGCTACCATCCAATGGAATGACAAAAATGTCGACAACAAACTACCTTCCATAATGACAAGGCTACCATCCAATGGAGTAACAAAAATCTAGACAATAGACTACTTTTCATAATGACAAGGCTACCATCCATTGGTGTAACAAAGATATCGATAACATACTACCTTCCATAATGACAAGGCTACCATCCAATGGAGTAACAAAAATATCGACAACAGACTACCTTCCATAATGACAAGGCTACCATCCATTAGAATAACAAAAATCTGGACAACAAACTACCTTCAATAATGACAAGGCTACCATCCATTGGACTAACAAAGATATCGACAACATACTACATTCCATAATGACAAGGCTACCATCCATTGGAGTAAAAAAAATCTCGACAACAGACTACCTTCCATAATGACAAGGCTGCCATCCATTGGAGTTACAAAAATCTCGACAACATACTACCTTCCATAATGACAAGGGTACCATCCATTGGAGTAACAAAAATCTTGACAACAGACTACCTTCCATATTGACAAGTCTACAATCTAGTGGAATAACAAAAATCTCGACAACAGACTACCTTCCATAATGACAAGGCTACAATCCAATGGAGTAACAAAAATCTCGACAACAGACTACCTTCCATAATGACAAGGATACCATCCATTAGAGTAACAAAACTCTCGACAACAGACTACCTTCCATAATGACAAGGCTACCATCCATTGGAGTAACAAAGATATCGACAAAATACTACCTTCCATAATGACAAGGCTACCATCCATTGGAGTAACAAAAATCTCGACAACAAACCATCTTCCATAATGACAAGGCTACCATCCATTGGAGTAACAAAAATCTCGACAACAAACTACCTACCATAATGACAAGGGTACCATCCATTGGAGTAACAAAAATCTCGACAACAGGCTGCCTTGCATATTGACAAGTCTAAAATCCATTGGAATAACAAAAATCTCGACAACAGACAGCCTTCCATAATGACAAGGCTACAATCCAATGCAGTAAAAAAAATCTCGACAACAGACTACCTTCCATAATGACAAGTCTACCAACCACTGGAGTAACAAAAATCTGAACAATAGACTACCTTCCATAATGACAAGGCTACCATCCATTGGATTAACATAAATCACAACAACAGACAACCTTCCATAATGACAAGGATACCATCCATTTGAGTAACAAAAATATGGACAACAGACTACCTTCCATAATGACAACACTACCATCCATTGGAATAACAAAAATCTCGACAACAAACTACCTTCCATAATGACAAGGCTACCATCGAATGGAGTAACAAAAATCTAGACAATAGACTACCTTCCATAATGACAAGGCTACCATCCATTGGAGTAACAAAAATCTCGACAATAGACTACCTTCCATAATAAAGAGGGTACCATCCATTGGAGTAACAAAAATCTCGACAACAAACTACCTTCCATAATGACAAGTCTACAATCCATTGGAATAACAAAAATCTCGACAACAGACTACCTTCCATAATGACAAGGCTACCATCCATTGGAATAACAAAAATCTCGACAACAGACTACCTTCCATAATGACAAGGCTACCATCCAATGGAGTAACAAAAATCTCGACAACAGACTACCTTCCATAATGACAAGGCTACCATCCATTGGAGTAACAAAAATCTGGACAACAAACTACCTTCAATAATTACAAGGCTACCATCCATTGGAGTAACAAAGATATCGACAACATACTACCTTCCTTAATGTCAAGGCTACCATCCAATGGAGTAACAAAAATATCGACAACAGACTACCTTCCATAATGACAAGGCTACCATCCATTAGAGTAACAAAAATTTGGACAACAAACTACCTTCCATAGTGACAAGGCTACCATCCATTGGAGTAACAGAAAATCACAACGACAGATAACCTTCCATAATGACAAGGCTACCATCCATTGGAATAACAAAAATCTCGACAATAGACTACCTTCCATAATGACAAAGCTACCATCCAATGGAGTAACAAAAATTTCAACAAGAGACTACCTTCCATAATGACAAGGCTACCATCCATTGGAGTAACAAAAATCTCGACAACAAACTACCTACCATAATGACAAGGGTACCATCCATTGGAGTAACAAAAATCTCGACAACAGACTACCTTCCATATTGACAAGTCTACAATCCATTGGAATCACAAAAATCTCGACAACAGACTACCTTCCATAATGACAAGGCTACAATCCAATGCAGTAAAAAAAATATCGACAACAAACTACCTTCCATAAAGACAAGTCTACCATCCACTGGAGTAACAAAAATCTGAACAATAGACTACCTTCCATAATGACAAGGCTACCATCCATTGGATTAACATAAATCACAACAACAGACAACCTTCCATAATGACAAGGATACCATCCATTTGAGTAACAAAAATATGGACAACAGACTACCTTCCATAATGACAACACTACCATCCATTGGAATAACAAAAATCTCGACAACAAACTACCTTCCATAATGACAAGGCTACCATCGAATGGAGTAACAAAAATCTAGACAATAGACTACCTTCCATAATGACAAGGCTACCATCCATTGGAGTAACAAAAATCTCGACAATAGACTACCTTCCATAATAAAGAGGGTACCATCCATTGGAGTAACAAAAATCTCGACAACAAACTACCTTCCATAATGACAAGTCTACAATCCATTGGAATAACAAAAATCTCGACAACAGACTACCTTCCATAATGACAAGGCTACCATCCATTGGAATAACAAAAATCTCGACAACAGACTACCTTCCATAATGACAAGGCTACCATCCAATGGAGTAACAAAAATCTCGACAACAGACTACCTTCCATAATGACAAGGCTACCATCCATTGGAGTAACAAAAATCTGGACAACAAACTACCTTCAATAATTACAAGGCTACCATCCATTGGAGTAACAAAGATATCGACAACATACTACCTTCCTTAATGTCAAGGCTACCATCCAATGGAGTAACAAAAATATCGACAACAGACTACCTTCCATAATGACAAGGCTACCATCCATTAGAGTAACAAAAATTTGGACAACAAACTACCTTCTATAGTGACAAGGCTACCATCCATTGGAGTAACAGAAAATCACAACGACAGATAACCTTCCATAATGACAAGGCTACCATCCATTGGAATAACAAAAATCTCGACAATAGACTACCTTCCATAATGACAAAGCTACCATCCAATGGAGTAAATAAAATTTCAACAAGAGACTACCTTCCATAATGACAAGGCTACCATCCATTGGAGTAACAAAAATCTCGACAACAAACTACCTACCATAATGACAAGGGTACCATCCATTGGAGTAACAAAAATCTCGACAACAGACTACCTTCCATATTGACAAGTCTACAATCCATTGGAATCACAAAAATCTCGACAACAGACTACCTTCCATAATGACAAGGCTACAATCCAATGCAGTAAAAAAAATATCGACAACAAACTACCTTCCATAAAGACAAGTCTACCATCCACTGGAGTAACAAAAATCTGAACAATAGACTACCTTCCATAATGACAAGGCTACCATCCATTGGATTAACATAAATCACAACAACAGACAACCTTCCATAATGACAAGGATACCATCCATTTGAGTAACAAAAATATGGACAACAGACTACCTTCCATAATGACAACACTACCATCCATTGGAATAACAAAAATCTCGACAACAAACTACCTTCCATAATGACAAGGCTACCATCGAATGGAGTAACAAAAATCTAGACAATAGACTACCTTCCATAATGACAAGGCTACCATCCATTGGAGTAACAAAAATCTCGACAATAGACTACCTTCCATAATAAAGAGGGTACCATCCATTGGAGTAACAAAAATCTCGACAACAAACTACCTTCCATAATGACAAGTCTACAATCCATTGGAATAACAAAAATCTCGACAACAGACTACCTTCCATAATGACAAGGCTACCATCCATTGGAATAACAAAAATCTCGACAACAGACTACCTTCCATAATGACAAGGCTACCATCCAATGGAGTAACAAAAATCTCGACAACAGACTACCTTCCATAATGACAAGGCTACCATCCATTGGAGTAACAAAAATCTGGACAACAAACTACCTTCAATAATTACAAGGCTACCATCCATTGGAGTAACAAAGATATCGACAACATACTACCTTCCTTAATGTCAAGGCTACCATCCAATGGAGTAACAAAAATATCGACAACAGACTACCTTCCATAATGACAAGGCTACCATCCATTAGAGTAACAAAAATTTGGACAACAAACTACCTTCCATAGTGACAAGGCTACCATCCATTGGAGTAACAGAAAATCACAACGACAGATAACCTTCCATAATGACAAGGCTACCATCCATTGGAATAACAAAAATCTCGACAATAGACTACCTTCCATAATGACAAAGCTACCATCCAATGGAGTAACAAAAATTTCAACAAGAGACTACCTTCCATAATGACAAGGCTACCATCCATTGGAGTAACAAAAATCTCGACAACAAACTACCTACCATAATGACAAGGGTACCATCCATTGGAGTAACAAAAATCTCGACAACAGACTACCTTCCATATTGACAAGTCTACAATCCATTGGAATCACAAAAATCTCGACAACAGACTACCTTCCATAATGACAAGGCTACAATCCAATGCAGTAAAAAAAATCTCGACAACAAACTACCTTCCATAAAGACAAGTCTACCATCCACTGGAGTAACAAAAATCTGAACAATAGACTACCTTCCATAATGACAAGGCTACCATCCATTGGATTAACATAAATCACAACAACACATAACCTTCCATAATGACAAGGATACCATCCATTTGAGTAACAAAAATATGGACAACAGACTACCTTCCATAATGACAAGGCTACCATCCAATGGAGTAACAAAAATCTAGACCATAGACTACCTTTCATAATGACAAGGCTACCATCGATTGGAGTAAGAAAAATCTCGACAAGAGACTACCTTCCATAATGAAATGGCTACCATCCATTGGACTAACAAAAATCTGAACAATAGACTACCTTCCATAATGACAAGGCTACCATCCATTAGAGTAACAGAAATCACCACGACAGACAACCTTCCATAATGACAAGGATACCATCCATTTGAGTAACAAAAATCGGGACAATAGACTACCTTCCATAATGACAAGGCTACCATCCATTAAAGTAACAAAAATATCAACAAGAGACTACCTCCCATAATGACAAGGCTAACATCCATTGGAGTAACAAAAATCTCAACAACAGACTACCTTCCATAATGACAAGGCTTCCATCCATTGGAGTAACAAAGATATCGACAACATACTACCTTCCATAATGTCAAGGCTACCATCCAATGGAGTAACAAAAATATCGACAACAGACTACCTTCCATAATGACAAGGCTACCATCCATTAGAGTAACAAAAATTTGGACAACAAACTACCTTCCATAGTGACAAGGCTACCATCCATTGGAGTAACAGAAAATCACAACGACAGATAACCTTCCATAATGACAAGGCTACCATCCATTGAAATAACAAAAATCTCGACAATAGACTACCTTCCATAATGACAAAGCTACCATCCAATGGAGTAACAAAAATTTCAACAAGAGACTACCTTCCATAATGACAAGGCTACCATCCATTGGAGTAACAAAAATCTCGACAACAAACTACCTACCATAATGACAAGGGTACCATCCATTGGAGTAACAAAAATCTCGACAACAGACTACCTTCCATAATGACAAGGCTACAATCCAATGCAGTAAAAAAAATCTCGACAACAAACTACCTTCCATAATGACAAGTCTACCATCCACTGGAGTAACAAAAATCTAAACAATAGACTACCTTCCATAATGACAAGGCTACCATCCATTAGATTAACATAAATCACAACAACAGATAACCTTCCATAATGACAAGGATACCATCCATTTGAGTAACAAAAATTTCGACAACAAACTACCTTCCATAATGACAAGGCTACCATCCAATGGAATGACAAAAATGTCGACAACAAACTACCTTCCATAATGACAAGGCTACCATCCAATGGAGTAACAAAAATCTAGACAATAGACTACTTTTCATAATGACAAGGCTACCATCCATTGGTGTAACAAAGATATCGATAACATACTACCTTCCATAATGACAAGGCTACCATCCAATGGAGTAAAAAAAATATCGACAACAGACTACCTTCCATAATGACAAGGCTACCATCCATTAGAATAACAAAAATCTGGACAACAGACTACCTTCAATAATGACAAGGCTACCATCCATTGGACTAACAAAGATATCGACAACATACTACATTCCATAATGACAAGGCTACCATCCATTGGAGTAAAAAAAATCTCGACAACAGACTACCTTCCATAATGACAAGGCTGCCATCCATTGGAGTTACAAAAATCTCGACAACATACTACCTTCCATAATGACAAGGGTACCATCCATTGGAGTAACAAAAATCTTGACAACAGACTACCTTCCATATTGACAAGTCTACAATCTAGTGGAATAACAAAAATCTCGACAACAGACTACCTTCCATAATGACAAGGCTACAATCCAATGGAGTAACAAAAATCTCGACAACAGACTACCTTCCATAATGACAAGGATACCATCCATTAGAGTAACAAAACTCTCGACAACAGACTACCTTCCATAATGACAAGGCTACCATCCATTGGAGTAACAAAGATATCGACAAAATACTACCTTCCATAATGACAAGGCTACCATCCATTGGAGTAACAAAAATCTCGACAACAAACCATCTTCCATAATGACACGGCTACCATCCATTGGAGTAACAAAAATCTCGACAACAAACTACCTACCCTAATGACAAGGGTACCATCCATTGGAGTAACAAAAATCTCGATAACAGGCTGCCTTCCATATTGACAAGTCTAAAATCCATTGGAATAACAAAAATCTCGACAACAGACAGCCTTCCATAATGACAAGGCTACAATCCAATGCAGTAAAAAAAATCTCGACAACAGACTACCTTCCATAATGACAAGTCTACCATCCACTGGAGTAACAAAAATCTGAACAATAGACTACCTTCCATAATGACAAGGCTACCATCCATTGGATTAACATAAATCACAACAACAGACAACCTTCCATAATGACAAGGATACCATCCATTTGAGTAACAAAAATATGGACAACAGACTACCTTCCATAATGACAACACTACCATCCATTGGAATAACAAAAATCTCGACAACAAACTACCTTCCATAATGACAAGGCTACCATCGAATGGAGTAACAAAAATCTAGACAATAGACTACCTTCCATAATGACAAGGCTACCATCCATTGGAGAAACAAAAATTTCGACAATAGACTACCTTCCATAATAAAGAGGGTACCATCCATTGGAGTAACAAAAATCTCGACAACAAACTACCTTCCATAATGACAAGTCTACAATCCATTGGAATAACAAAAATCTCGACAACAGACTACCTTCCATAATGACAAGGCTACCATCCATTGGAATAACAAAAATCTCGACAACAGACTACCTTCCATAATGACAAGGCTACCATCCAATGGAGTAACAAAAATCTCGACAACAGACTACCTTCCATAAAGACAAGGCTACCATCCATTGGAGTAACAAAAATCTGGACAACAAACTACCTTCAATAATTACAAGGCTACCATCCATTGGAGTAACAAAGATATCGACAACATACTACCTTCCTTAATGTCAAGGCTACCATCCAATGGAGTAACAAAAATATCGACAACAGACTACCTTCCATAATGACAAGGCTACCATCCATTAGAGTAACAAAAATTTGGACAACAAACTACCTTCCATAGTGACAAGGCTACCATCCATTGGAGTAACAGAAAATCACAACGACAGATAACCTTCCATAATGACAAGGCTACCATCCATTGGAATAACAAAAATCTCGACAATAGACTACCTTCCATAATGACAAAGCTACCATCCAATGGAGTAACAAAAATTTCAACAAGAGACTACCTTCCATAATGACAAGGCTACCATCCATTGGAGTAACAAAAATCTCGACAACAAACTACCTACCATAATGACAAGGGTACCATCCATTGGAGTAACAAAAATCTCGACAACAGACTACCTTCCATATTGACAAGTCTACAATCCATTGGAATCACAAAAATCTCGACAACAGACTACCTTCCATAATGACAAGGCTAAAATCCAATGCAGTAAAAAATATCTCGACAACAAACTACCTTCCATAAAGACAAGTCTACCATCCACTGGAGTAACAAAAATCTGAACAATAGACTACCTTCCATAATGACAAGGCTACCATCCATTGGATTAACATAAATCACAACAACAGATAACCTTCCATAATGACAAGGATACCATCCATTTGAGTAACAAAAATATGGACAACAGACTACCTTCCATAATGACAAGGCTACCATCCAATGGAGTAACAAAAATCTAGACCATAGACTACCTTCCATAATGACAAGGCTACCATCCATTGGAGTAAGAAAAATCTCGACAAGAGACTACCTTCCATAATGAAATGGCTACCATCCATTGGACTAACAAAAATCTGAACAATAGACTACCTTCCATAATGACAAGGCTACCATCCATTAGAGTAACATAAATCACCACGACAGACAACCTTCCATAATGACAAGGATACCATCCATTTGAGTAATAAAAATCGGGACAATAGACTACCTTCCATAATGACAAGGCTACCATCCATTAAAGTAACAAAAATATCAACAAGAGACTACCTCCCATAATGACAAGGCTAACATCCATTGGAGTAACAAAAATCTCAACAACAGACTACCTTCCATAATGACAAGGCTTCCATCCATTGGAGTAACAAAGATATCGAAAACATACTACCTTCCATAATGACAAGGCTACCATCCATTAGACTAACAAAAATCTGGACAACAGACTACCTTCCATAATGATAAGGCTACCATCCATTGGAGTAACAGAAAATCACATTGACAGACAACCTTCCATAATGATAAGGCTACCATCCATTGGATTAACATAAATCACAACAACATACAACTTTCCATAATGACAAGGATACCATCCATTTGAGTAACAATAATATGGACAACAGACTACCTTCCATAATGACAAGGCTACCATCCATTGGAATAACAAAAATCTCGACAACAGACTACCTTCCATAATGACAAGGCTACCATCCAATGGAGTAACAAAAATCTCGACAACAGACTACCTTCCATAATGACAAGGCTACCATCCATTAGAATAACAAAAATCTGGACAACAAACTACCTTCAATAATTACAAGGCTACCATCCATTGGATTAACAAAGATATCGACAACATACTACATTCCATAATGACAAGGCAACCATCCATTGGAGTAAAAAAAATCTCGACAACAGACTACCTTCCATAATGACAAGGCTACCATCCATTGGAGTAACAGAAAATCACAACGGCAGATAACCTTCCATAATGAGAAGGCTACCATCCATTGGAATAACAAAAATCTCGACAACAGACTACCTTCCATAATGACAAGGCTACCATCCATTGGAGTAACAAAGATATCGACAACATACTACCTTCCATAATGACAAGGCTTCAATCCAATGGAGTAACAAAAATCTCGACAATAGACTACCATCCATAATGATAAGTCTACCATCCATTGGAGTAACAAAAATCTGAACAACAGACTACCTTCCATAATTACAAGGCTACCATCCATTGGAGTAACAAAAATCACAATGACAAACTACCTTCCATAATGACAAGGCTAACATTTATTTGAGTAACAAAAATCCGGACAATAGACTACCTTCCATAATGAGAAGGCTAGCATCCGTTGGAGTAACAAAAATATCAACAAGAGACTACCTTCCATAATGACAAGGCTACCATCCATGAATGTAACAAAAATCTCGACAACAGACTACCTTCCATAATGAAAAGGATACCATCCATTGGAGTAAGAAAGATATCAACAATATACTACTTTCCATAATTACAAGGCTACCATTCATTGGAATAACAAAAATCTCGACAATAGACTACCTTCCATAATGACAAGGCTACAATCCAATGGAGTAACAAAAATCTTGACAACAAACTACCTTCCATAATCACAAGTCTACCATCCAATCGAGTAACAAAAATCTCGACAACAGAATACCTTCCATATTGACAAGGCTACCATCCATTGGAGTAACAGAAATTACAACGACAAACAACCTTCCATAATGACAAGGCTACCATCCATTTGAGTAAGAAAAATCGGGACAACATATTACCTTCCATAATGACAAGGCTACAATCCAATGGAGTAACAAAAATCTCGACAATAGACTACCTTCCATAATGATAAGTCTACCATCCATTGGAGT